>OY757920.1:5664055-6016555 GCA_963585895.1 Sepioteuthis lessoniana
AATCTTTTTGATTTTCGGTTTTCATGGATGGGATTTTGAGGTTAGTTTAAATATTACGAAATTTCATTTATCTTCACGAGAATAGCTGATAAATTGTTGCACATTTACGAAGGAAATTAATACGGTGGTTGAATAAAAACAAGAAGTTAAAAAAAAGACTCTCTCTTCTGTACTATCGTCGGAGATATAAATCTATTTGTTTTTTAGTTCTCTAGCAGGGTTTAGGTACTTATCTCCCTTTTTGCTTTCCTTCAGTTTTACCCTGTGGTCAGCCGGAAAGTTAAAGTCCACAATTCAGCTTCTTCTTCTTCTTCTTCTTCTTCTTCTTCTTCTTCTTCTTCTTCTTCTTCTTCTTCTTCTTCTTATTATTATTATTATTATTATTATTATTATTATTATTATTATTATTATTATTATTATTATTAATATTTAATCATTAGAGTTTTTCACATCAGCATTAGCTGATGGTCTTTCACTTGAGTTTGAGTGACAGCAAATCTTCTCAAGTCTCCAGGACTCTTCTCAGTATTCTGGCCGTTCTCAATAATGTAGTAGATTGGATAGTCTCCACTCGTCCTCCCACCTCCAAATCGTCCAGACCCTTTAATAATTCTTTGGTGACTGTACCAAAAGCACCAATCACGATTGGTATAATTGTCACTTTCATGTTCCATAGTTTTTTCATTTCCCTAGTAAGGTCGAGGTATTTATCCTTCTTTTCACTTTCCTTCAGTTTTATTCTGTGGTCAGCCGGGACAGAAAATTTTTGCAAGATCTCTGTTTTTTGTCGAATCTTTAAGGTGTGGTATTCTGGCCGAGATTAGGTGATCAGTTTGCATGTCAAAGTCCCTATGAGTTTATGTGTGTCATTCTCTAGGACAAACGCTGGGTTGTGCGTACACCATTTGTTCGTATGGCCAAATTTAAATTTCTGGTACATCTCCCAGTGGATCCCCTTGATTATTATTTTTTTTATTAAATAAGAATATTGATATTGGTACACTTGCTTTCACTAAGACTCCAGTGAAATCTACCAACAAGCAGTAAAATAATAATAATAATAATAATGATAATAATAATAATACAGGACTTAGAAGTTGGCGGACGAGTAGAGACTATCCAAACGACAGCATTGCTAAGAATGGCCAGAATCCTGAGACGAGTCCTGGAGACTTGAGGAGACTTGCTGTCACTCAAACTCCAGTGAAAAACATCAGCTAACACTTGTACGTAAATTCCTTAATAAAATTGACACACTCTTACTAGGCTTCCGGTACTCATATATATTATAAAGAATTTTAAAACAGATCAATTTGGTCCATTGATTCTAACCAATCAGTTAGAAGAACTCCGCATCAAAGTAATGACAACAAACAGGTGATTCAAAAGCATGCTTAGTGTGACAGTTATTCTCATAGGAAATAGGCTTCAATCCTTGACGAGTATGCTTGCGTTTTTCTTCATATTTATGATATGAGGAAAGTCATGAAACCATCGTTCTTCCAGGTAAGGGTAAATATTCGAGCAGATGCGGTTAGCCTTGGTTGAGCAACCAGTCTAAAACGAAAACTCTAAATTCAAACTAGTTTTACTCAGCTAAAAAACTGATCTTTTGGAAGAGTTTTGAGAAGAAATACATCTTGTAAAAGCAATTAATAATCCGATTATGATAATTGATAAAAAATGTCAGGGATATAATATTCTGCTGTGTTTATGTTGCTTTTATTGTTCTGTTTTCGATGTATTGAATTATTCGAATTTGGTAATTGTGCCGCAATGAATTTTGTTTGGATGGCTTGTAACTGCATGGTAGATTTTCAATTAGGAGTAGCGAAAAAATATAGTCAAAGCTTTTGAAGTTAGTAGGGACTATCAATTTAAAGAAAAGTATATATTTTCGGAAAAAGAAAAAAAGAAAAACACCCTGATAATAAGCATCATTTTCAAGAAGAATATATAGTCCATGTCATATTGATAAGAACCTCAAGAACGGCATGTCAAAAAACGTGTTTAATGATTCTCACAGTCAAGTAAGTTTCTTGACATGAATCCTATTGAATACGTCCGAGCCATTTTAGATCTGCTTATGAAACGTTCTGCGATCTCAATCATATTGTCCTTGGGATTCAATTTGACGTTTTCAGTTTCACTGAGAGTTGCGTAATGAGAATTCCCAGATTGGATTATTAGCAGAATAGGACTAGAACTTACGCATTATATTTTAGAAGATAAGAAAATCAGCCAGCTGAAACCGTAAAAAATTACAGAAAAAAATTGAGGATAATTAAAAAGAGACACGACTTGGTCGACAAGGTGATCCACTTTGAGATGTGCAAGAAATTTAAATTTGACCATACAAACAAATGGTATATGCACAACCCAGCACATGTCCTAGAGAATGACTCACATAAACTCCTATGGGACTTTGACATACACACGGATCACCTAATCTCGGTCAGAAGACTAGACCTAATAATAATCAACAAAAAAAGTGAACTTCCAAAATTGTCGACTTTGCTGAAAGAATGTGAAAAGAAGGATAAGTACCTGGACCTTGCTAGGGTATTGAAAAAACTATGGAACATTCAGGTGACAATTATACCAATTGTAATTGGTACGTTTGGAACAGTAACAAAAGGATTACTAAAGGGACTGGAGGACTTGGAAGTTGGCGGACGAGTGGAGACTATCCAAACTACAGCATTATTGAGAACGGCCAGAATACTAAGAAGAGTCCTGGAGACTTGAGAGGACTTGCTGTCACTCAAATTCCAGCGAAAGACCATCAGCTACCATAGATGTGAAAAACTTTTTTGAGTAAATAATAATGAAATATATATTATAATTGGCACAGTCGGCACAGTCACCAAAGGATTAGTACAGGGATTGTTAGACTTGGAAAGAAAAAGATGAGTGAAGACTATCCAAACTACAATATTATTGAGATCGGTCAGAATACTGAGAAAAGTCCTGGAGGCTTGAGGAGACGTGCAGTCACCTAAATCCCAGCGAAAAACCATCAGGTAACGCTGGTGTAAAAAGAACAACTCTCAAATGAGTAAAATGATAAAAATAACCGTGAAAGTAACAAGAGACAATAGTAGATATGATTGGTTTGGAAAGGTGATACACTGGAAATTGTGCAAAAGAATAAAATTTGACCAGACTGTGCGGTCGGATATTGTTTCAGTTAAAATAATTCCAGCAGATATAATTCCAATATTGTTTACAATATTGTTATAATGTAAGTTGAATAATAATAATAATAATAATAATAATAATAATAATAAAAAGAAGAAGAAGAAGAAGAAGCGAACAAGTCTGAAATACACAACATAGAAACCTTCCTGAAGAACGAGACGCACAAAATTCTTTGGGATTTTTTCATACAAAAGGATTACGTAATCTGGGCCAGACGACCAGACCTACTGAGAGTCAACACAAACAAAGAGAACTTGCCGAATTGTGGACTTTGCCGTCCAGACAGACCAGAGTAAAACTGAAAGAAGACTAAAAGGGACATAAGTACCTGGACCTTACTAGAGAAATTTTAAAAAAAGTGGAACATGAAAGTGACACTGATACCAATCATAATTCGAGTGCTCGAAACAGTCACCAAAGGATTGGTACAGGAATTGGAAGACTCGGAAATGAAAACAAGAGAGGGAATCATTCAAACGACAGCACTAGTAAGATCAGCCAGGATACTGTGGAGAGTCCTGGAAATTTGAGGAGACTTGTTGTTACTCAAACTCCAGTGAAAGATCTTCAGCTGATGCTGATGCGAAAAACTCTAAAGAAGTAAAATGATAATAGTACAACAAATACTACTACTTGTTCAACTACTATAACTAATATTATAAATAATAATAGTAATAATTCTCTGGTTTTTTGAAATGCGAATAAATCACATAAACACGGCCAGAAGTCCAGACAAAGTGTCAATTAACAGGAGGAAAAAAATTTCCGCTAGGGGATTTTACCGTATCAGTGAAAAGAAGAAAGTGAGAGGGCAGAGAAATATTTGGATCTGGTCAGCGGGCTGAAAAGGTTGTAAAACATGACAGTGACAGTGATACCTATTGTGGCTGGCACACTTGGAAGAGTCACCAATCGAAAAAGGGTTTAGGTGAACCAGAAATGAGAGAATGAATCGAAACTTTTCCAACAAAAGCACTGTTAAGATCAGCAAGAATTCTGAGAAAGTTCAAGAAGACCTGAACAAACTTGCCGCCACTGACATATCAGTGAAAAACTACCACGAAAAACCGGTTTGAAATAATTGTAAGAAGTGATAATCCAAGCAATAGTGTCTTTAAAAATAACGAATGCATTTTGATTTTAATGATCCCGACTAATGGCCATGTTTTGATTTTAAATTTATTTAATTGTTGGCTATCTTAAGAAGCTTGAAAATCTGTGAGAATGTCACTGAAAGTGGATTATTACAGTTTCTTGTTTGCTTTGGACAACTCCACTTTCTCCTAGTTCATGCTGTGTGTTCGTTGGCAGATGGTTTCGCTTGGTAGACAATGCGCAGAACTCAGCGTCAATAGACTTTAAACATTGTTTCTATAACGACTGAAGGTAGGGTGCGTTTGGGGGTCTGGTTCGGGCCAGTCTCTGACAAAAAAAAATCGATATCTCTTTAGCTCACTATTTGTCTTCGTCCTATCATTTACGGCCGGCGCTTTAACCTTCTATCGGCTTATCCACTTGATCATATAGGAAGTACAGATCGAAAACAGATCGAATTCATAAATAAACAGAGAATAAAGAACTGGCAGTGCATGGGGAAGAGGTGAATCAAAAGGAGAACAAATAGAGATGAAAATGGAATCTGTGCAAGTATTATAAACATGTCTAGAAAGAGATGTTGCCTAAAAAGAATATAAAAAAAAAACAAACTCAAACACAGGAAAAAAAAAAAACAAATAACGAATGTGAATGATTAAAAGAATGAAAATATTTCGAAGGAAAGAGGAAGAAACGCAAGAAAAAGGAGAAGGGGAAGAAGGACAAAAAGAAGACACGACCAGCCGATTTAAGCTACAAAGAAAATCTCTCCAGGAGTAAAATAATAAGAATTATATAAATTACGACTATCATTAAATAAGTGTCCAGACTTTTTTTCGTATGGGCAATTTCATTGATAGTACACTCTAGTCCCCTTCGAAGTAATCTCCTCCGGCTGCAATGCACTTGTACCGTTCCAACAGCTTCTGCAAGGCCCCATGGAAGTCCTCTTGCATTTTTGAAATTCACCAGCTGTGACAATCAGGCTTTAGTAGGGTGTTTTCCAATTGCTACTGTAGCTGTTCCTTTAAACCTGAAATCATAAAAATTGGTCTGTCATCTCATAAGATGAATAGCAATAACATAGTGGATTTTTAAGAGTCTACAACAATTTTAAATGCGTGTACAAAAAAGTCTGGAAAGTCATTGAAGACACCACTTACAAAAGTAACGGTGATAGCAAGCATAGATAGGACGCTATGAATGGTCCTCATAAACCTGAAAAAACTCCTAAAGAATTTGAGAAAGAATTAAAACCAAATCACTGTTAAGATTGAATAGGATACTTAGGAATATCCGACAAATCTAAAAAGACATGCTGACATACATACTCCTGTTAAAAGTCAATAGTAAGAGCTGCTGTGAAAAACTGTCTTGGAGTATGTACGAGAAATTTAAAGAGGAGGCCATTCAAACTCTAGCATTATTGAGAACGGCCAGAATACCGAGAAGAGTTCTGGACACTTGAGGAGACTTGCTTTCTCTTAAACGCCAAAAAAAGACCATCAGCTAACCTGATTTGAAAAACTCTAATGAGTAAATAATAATAATAATAATAATAATAATAATAATAATTTATTGACGGAAGGAAAAGGAGAAAAGTAGGTATAAAAAAAACAAAAACAGGCAACTCACAGGGAAGCGGGAAAAAAGAGAAACTATAAGTTTTGAAAAGACACAAGAAGAAGAAGAAGAAGAAGAAGAAGAAAAAGAAGAAGAAGAAGAAGGTAAATTAATCGTACGAATAAATGAGAATAAAGTGCAGAGATATAAAAAAAAGATGGTGATACGTAATTGCCAGTGACCTCTATGAGTGCAAAAAAAAAAAAAAAAAAATAGAATAAGATCGAGAGAGAAAGAGGAGGATTATGAAAACTGTAAAAAACAAAAAATCAATCAGGCCCATAATAATTCAGTCTACAAGACAGAGTAAAACTTAAATTCTCTCAAATCAAAAGCACCGATCTTAATACCAAAATACAATGTACACTTGACTCATAAATATAGGAAATAACCACCCAGACTCTCTACATCTTGTAAATTTTATATCCCATTATCTTGGATTCAATATTCCAAACGAAAACTGATGTTGCTCGAGTTTAACAATTATTGCCGAACCTTTAATAAGATCCTGAAGAAACAGTATAAAGAAATAACCGATACAACAACAGCTATTGTTAACAGCTGATGCATCAGAAGCCAATGATCGGAATGATATTGAATTGTCGACATCAAACCAGAGAATTACATAATTATATAGATGTCATAGAAGCTATTGAAAGAGTGGATTTATGTGTCAGATAGAGGCCTACATGCGAATTTTAAAATAGACAATGGATCAATTTAAATGTCGAGTTGACTTGCATGCAGACATTCATCGTATAAATTATATTTTTTTTCTTTTTGAAAGAAAGAAAAAAAAAAGGAAGATCCTTTTTCAAGAGTTTTCTTTAAGAAAATGTTTTCAATAGCAAAATATTCGTTGGTTATAAGGGATAGTGTTGCATCTTTTAATACCATCTCATTGGTCTAGTTGGTAGAGTGGTTGCCAATGGTTCGGGATTCGACTCTAGGTCGAGTCAAACTAAAAACTCAAAAAATGGTTTGGTCATGGCATATCAACCATTGTGAGTCATCAAATATCGAATCGCTTTTTGTACATCTAAACAGTTCTATTTCAAACAATTCAGTTTAGCCTAAGCACTCAGTTTAAATGTCAAAAACAGCTCTATTTAAGCAATCAGTTTAGCCATCAAAGTTAAATAGTTCCCAATATTGCTATGTACCACCAACTGTTCGATTAAATATCAGTCATTTATTTCATCATCATCTTGTCGTGCCATCAGCTCGGATATCCCTGACTCTCTCTCGCCACCCATCCCTATCGTTCATCGCTTCCGATTGGTTCCCTGGACTACACCCAGTATCCTCACAGAGCTACTGTAGGCAGGTTTGAGCTGGCTGCCCTGCTTTTGCACGGCCATGTGAAGGGGTCCATAAGAGTACATCACTTATGAGCTCGTCAATGCTGGAGAAGTAAAGGCAAGTCATTTATTATACATACAGTTAAACGACAAAATCAGTTCTATTTTAAACAATTCAGTTTAGCATAAGCACAAAGTTAAGTTCTATTTGACCCCAGGATAGGACCCTATCAGATGCTACCACTCCGAGCAAAAGTGTTCCAGGGATTCATGGCAATAAAGGGGTACTGCGCATTCCCCACAGCTCCAGTATTACTGGAGCCTCACCATCATATTCGGGACACTCGTTGAAGGAGTCTTACTCTTCCGCAGAGATGCAGCGGGTGTATAATACAGCTCCAGCGGACTGGGCCGTCAAAAAATGATACTTCACACGTCCTTGCTTAACCCCCGGCATTTTAAGGTGCGTATTAGCCTAATGGGTAGAGGGTCTACCAATGGTCCAGTAGACTGAGGTTCAATCCCAGTTCGAGTCTTACCAAAGACTCAAAAATTGATACTAGATGTTGCCTTACTTAACACTCATTATTACAAGGTAAAGATCAAAGTTAAAGTGGATTAATCGCCTACACCTCGGTGTGGTAGCTATTGAAAAGGGTCACCGTTGACTAAGTTCTCCAACTGTATTAAGGGTAAAGTGAAGCAATCTAGTGAAAGGAGTAGCGTCCTCTCCTATACAATGGTGTAGTTTCTATTGAAAACGAAGCCTCTCAGGTCACCCTCGACTATGGTAGCCAACGTTACTTACTTGTACTTATATACAGATTGTTTCATTGGTGACTGGTTGGTTGGTTGTACTTTACGGCATTTCAACCCTTGTAAGTTTATCAATGCTAAATACTGTTTATATATATATATATATATATATATATATATATATATATATATATATATATATATATAATGATTTGTAAAGGAACAGTTTGTTGGTAACATTACTTTTGAACAAATTAGAGCTCATTTGTTTTGTACAGTTAAATAGTTTCAAGGATTGCTGTCTAGTAAGTCAATTAAATGTTATTTACTCAGTTCATTGGTTTGTTTGTTTGTTTGTGTTTTATGGCATATCAACCTTTCAAGGTTATTCCATGCCAAATCCATTTTTTTACAAATTAAGTTCTATTTCAAACAATTCAAGTCGGCATACGTACATAGTTGAATTGTCAAAAACACTTCTATTTCAAGCAATTCAGTTTAGCATTAGAACACATTTTAATTCTTTTGACCCATAGAGCCCTATTAGGTACTACAACTCCGGTCCAGAGTGTTCCAGGGAGCGGGGGCAATGAAGAGGTATTATGCCTTCCCCAAAGCTCCCGCATTACTAGAACCTCACCATCAGATTGTTTAGTGTTTTCCAGGACATTCGTTGTGGTGGGGTCGTACTTCTTTACAATGTTGCAGTCAGTGTAATCTAAAGCCCCGGCCGACCAGGCAGCAGTTCATTGGTTTCCAATATATTAAGTGGTTAAGCTGTAATCTTTCACCCATGGATGGAAACTTAACGGTAACTACCAATCCTTTTTAAAATGATAAAACGTTTTTCTGTAAGTCTTTTAATATATCAAAAACAGACGTTTAACATAGCACACACACATATATTAGACTTATCATAACCAGAAAATCCGGCAAACACCTACATTACGTGGTGTAATGGTTAAAGCGATGAACTGCGGAATCGTAGTACGCGAGTTCGTACTCCAGTCGCGCTATGATGTTCACTTTCGGGCAAATACCCTTGGGAAAGGTATGAACCCCCTTATTCTCCCTTCAGCCTTGGTTAGGCAACTAGTCTACGAGAAGGAAAACTCTGAATTCAAACCTGTTAAACTCCGCTTAAAAATTGACCTTGTGTCATATCCTGCCCGAGCGGAGGGGTTGGTAAATAGTACCTACATACGACATACGGAACACTGAACAGCAGTTTTGACCTTATTGGGTCTCATCAGCAGTGTATGCCGTGATCTCCACCACTGGAGATCGAACCAACAGCCACAGTACGCAGGAGCCGAAACCCTACTACTGGGCAACCGGTTAATGTCACATATAGGCAATGCCGAATTAACTAGTCATGGTGACAATGTGCGACCACTTGACCTTATGTGTCTTGAAGGTGCGTATTTCCTACAGAGGACAAAGCCACCTCCGGGGCTACGTCTTCCCAAGTCGGTGTTATGAATCCATATAACGTTAACCTCATGGTGAGGAAATAGAATTATATCATATTTAGATGGAGGAATAAATGTTATATTAGAATTATCATGACATTAAGTAACCCGCCATTCCCCAAATCTTCAGAACTGAATTCTCACATTAGATGGTTTACTGTCATATCCAGGACACTCGTTGAGGTGAAGTCTGAACCCTTTGCAGAGATGCAGGCTGTATGTTAAGCCGACTGGACTCGCTATAAGATACATGTGCATCATATCATAACTTGTCTAGATTACATTCTACGAACGCTTATTGTTCTAATGAGAAAAAAATAGCTTCACACTAAAAAAAAGAAGAAACAGACACTATCCTACTGACACTATTACTGATACAGACGACGATGATGATCCATTAGTTCTTGTAAATAAACCCATACAAGTTGAATCTTTGCAGCATAATCTGTTGAAAGCAGCAAAAGGCATTGCTCTCGGCATGAACATAGATTTAACAGAATTCATATGTTTTAAAGACGGAGAAATCTCCAAATTAAACTGATAGGCTTTGAGACTAATAGACCAGTTCACATATCTCGGTAGCTATATCTTATCAGCAGAAAGCGATGTCAAGTTACGCATCAGAAATGCATGGAATGCTATTGAGTGGCTGTCGATCATATGGAAATTTTATCTCTTCGAAGAAATAAAAAGAGAATTCTACCAGGCATTAGACTTATTAGTACTACTGTATGGTTGCCCCACGTGAACGTTAACCACGATTAAAGAAATGTCTAGATAGGAACTAGACACAGATACTTTGTACTCTTTTAAATAAATCCTGAAAGAAACACCCCACTAAACAGCATATGTACGGGCACTAATTTAACATGCCATCCAAGTAAGACAAGCAAGACTTGCTGGTCACTGATATACATATATATATATATATATATATATATTGTTGCGTAGCCATATACACGAATATGGCCATGTGCGAAATAGACATGTAATGTTCATAACGATAGAATATATAAAGAACAGGAATCTCAAAAACACGTAACTACTTCTTGTTCAGGTACGAAACCTTTTTATTAACTTTGAGTTAAAGGTTTCGACGTAAGGAGGAGAGACACAATCTTCTACGCTGTCTTATTCATTTGGCCCCCAACTCGAGCGGCCCCCATCGGGCGCACGTTCACCTCGCGCCTGCGAGCTCCAAAATCGATCCTTCTCGTTCGGCGTTCAAAACCTGACTCTTATTTTCTTCAAATTCTCACACAAACTTCCACGTGCTTCCGGTGCGTGACTTCACCCGCACCTTGTCACCCAGTATCGTCTCGGACTGTTATGACATCTGAGTGACACCTCCATCCGCTCGTGCGCACCCGCGTTAACACCTGCTTCAATCTTACACCCAACCAACCCATGTGCTGAGCCGAAAGGTTCTCAGCCTAATTAAACTCAAAGGCATGAACCGAAATCCCTCGGCTATTTCATAACATACCTATCCAACCACAATAAAATCATTTGTCATCGATGATGACAAATTATTTTCTTAAACTATTGTGCCGCTCCCCCCTATGTCGAACTGAGCAACAAAATCTTCAGCAATACAATTTCAACAAAATAATACAACAAAAAGTATGCGTCAGTCCCAAACTCAAAAGTCACTGCAATAAAAATAAAAAGTTTTCGTATTGTCCATCGTTTTTTTTTTTTTTCATTTTTTTTTCTTTTTCCGACCACATTTTCTGGGGTTTTTTTCTCTTTTTTTTCTTTTTATTTTTTTAATTTTTTCAATAGTCACTCGTTCGGCATGTATATTTTTTCAGTCTTTCATTTGTTCTATTATTTTCATATTTTTTAAATTTTTTTTTTAAATATCAGGTCAATTGCTCATTTTGTATTTTGCATTTTTGCCATCCTTCTACGTCCGTACTTATTACTGCTAACTTTATATCTCCTTCTCACGTAATATCTGTCATTAATTAATGTATACATTTCAACCTTCCACAACCAAGCATAGCTCGTAATCAAACCAAGATACATGTTTCCCCGTTTTTTCCAACTTTTGACAACCGTCAAACGGTCTATCTCACATCTTTTCAACAACTTATGAGTACCCTTCTTTCTTATCTTCTTTCTTTCTTTTGCCCTTAAAATACTGGGTGTTCTTTCTAAACCACCAAAACCTTTATCAGCTCACTCAATAAAATTTCTCCCTCGACACAACTCAAAATCGAGTCCTCGAATTTTCCAAACACATCCAATGAGATCACCAAAACTCTGCGCATATCTTAATTAACAAATCTCCAAACCCATGTTTTTCCGAACATCTTCCTCAACAAAACCTCACAGTCCCACTCCAGGGGGAACTCACAAAATAACCGTCTGCCCTGTCAGACACAATAAACATCTGTCTCTTCGTTGATCTGGCTCTCTGGCGAGATATCTGAGACAATTTTCCAGTCGATACGGACATTCCACCGTACATCCGATTTTTTCGGATTCGACAACTTAAACAAAAACCTGGCCTGATTTCTTCAGCGCCCAAAACATCGATTCTCCAACATCGAAACCTGTCCCAAAGGTCCTAACTACAGATATGCGAAATTCTTCCGCCAATCCCATCGATGAGCGAAATATCCAAGGTCTCGAATCAAAATTCTAATCTTCGAATATTATTAGCCCGGACCACCAACAAGTTACAAGTTTTCATTCATAAAAACGTTATTTACTACAAACTTCACCTACAATGACCCCGTCTATCGTAAAATCCATTCATAAAAATACGTTATTGCTATAAAATTTCTTTACAAAATATTGTTTACTATTGCTGTCAATCATGAGCGCGACACAATCCTCTGTCCCCACAGCGACCACCTTTCTTTCTTCTCTGTCACTGCGAGCTTATTTCTCTGTTACTCTTTCTCTCTCTCCCCCCACCACGGTACAAAGTCACATACAGTAGTAATCATAATTTTCTATGCTACCAACGATTTTTCTTTTTTTTTTTTTAATTTTAGAATTATTTCCAAATCTATCCTCCACAACCATTCAAACTCTATTCGTAAATTAAACTATGACAGACGTAAATGAGCAAATACCTTCTTATTCTTTTTCTTTTCTTCATGCCTTTTTTTTTTCTTGGAGTTGAGTTGTGTTACTTCTTTTTTTTTTTTTTTTTTTCTTTTCACGCCTTCCTTTTTTTTTTCTTTTGGGGTTGCGCTGTTCTTCTTTTTTCGGTGCTGGACATTTTCCTTTTTCTTTCTGGGGGGCGCCGAATTTGTTCTTCGTGTTTTTGTTCTCTTTTCCTTGTTTCTTATTTTCTAGGGCCTTGTGTTTTCTCTCTCTCTCCCTCGATCGCCTAAACAAGCCGGTCCAAAATAGATTCCTCCTTGTTCTTAGCCGCTTCTGTGATCGTCTTCGTGGAACCATGCTAACCCAATGGTAAACCATATCATGAACGATATGCCCATGTTCTGGCACCAAATATGTCTATGTTGCGTAGCCATATACACGAATATGGCCATGTGCGAAATAGACATGTAATGTTCATAACGATAGAATATATAAAGAACAGGAATCTCAAAAACACGTAACTACTTCTTGTTCAGGTACGAAACCTTTTTATTAACTTTGAGTTAAAGGTTTCGACGTGAGGAGGAGAGACACAATCTTCTATGCTGTCTTATTCATTTGGCCCCCAACTCGAGCGGCCCCCATCGGGCGCACGTTCGCCCCGCGCCTGCGAGCTCCAAAATCGATCCTTCTCGTTCGGCGTCCAAAACCCGACTCTTATTTTCTTCAAATTCTCACACAAATTTCCGCGTGCTTCCGGTGCGTGACGTCACCCGCACCTTGTCACCCAGTATCGTTTCGGACTGTTATGACATCTGAGTGACACCTCAATCCGCTCGCGCGCACCCGCGTTAACACCTGCTTCAATCTTACACCCAACCAACCCATGTGCTGAGCCGAAAGGTTCTCAGCCTAACTAAACTCAAATGCATGAACCGAAATCCCTCGGCTATTTCATAACAATATGAGAGTCGGCTGAAAAGGTCAAAGGCTGACCATGGTTCTCTCGCGAAATGTGATCAAATGAGATTTACTTTTCAACATTCTCCCACTCCCACTTGTTGTCCATACACTTTTTCAATTAGTGTTGCAGTGTTTGAATTCCATTGACCAAACATTCTGTGATTAAAATAGTGTATGTTTTAATGTGTAATGCTCTGAAGCTACATTTTCGACAAATTTTTAACAGGCGTATGATTTCCTTTTTGCAGAGAGTGAAATCCTTTGAAGTCGTGGACTCCAACAGAAAATGCATAAATTGAGGAAGACTAATTAGAAAAGTTATCTCTAACTCTGATGACGAGCTTCTATGGGGTTACTTCAAGGAAAACATCTATGCGGGAACGCCTTGTGCAGCTTTTGGCCTAAAGCAAAGCATATGTAGAGAGATTGCAGTCATTTCAGTTGATAGACCATAGTGCGGTATTTTTGGAGAGAGACTGAGAGAGAGACAGAGATGATTGTGAGCATTTAAGGAGTCTTATATTTGTAGCCTTAGATTATATAATCAACTCCAATATTTTAGTAATATGAGAGATAAATTTTGCACTCAAAGTCATTAATATAACCGAAGATATTTGCATTTTAAATAGTTACCAACACTACACAAACACCCATGCGTATATATATAAATATATATATGCACACACACACACACACACACACATATATATATATATATATATGTGTGTGTGTGTGTGTGTGTATACAGACTGTTTCGTGGTATTAAAACTCTTCTGTTTGTCTAGATAGGCGAGATGATTCAAGCTGGAATCGAAACCCGGTTGACTTTATCTTCCCTAAAGCTATCGCCCTCTTACCGTAACCGAAGAAATTTGTAACGTATATATTCAAATACATGAACTCTTATTGGCTACCGGAGTGCTCAAATCATAAAAAGAGCTTTCATGTAATGAAATAAGAGATAAATCTAGTAAAAATTAAATGAACAAAGACGATATCAAGACTGAAAAAAAAATTATATACCAGAATTAAATCAATTAAAGAAAGAGAGAAACATAATTTAAGTTTTTAATATACAAGGCTTTCTGAAAGCTCTCTGTGTTCTTCCACATCGTGTCCTTGGTAAGACAATGACCTAACCCCTCGATGTGTCAAGCCACAGACCCAGATCGATAGTACTGGTTACAATCACATCTATGGATGAAATGGATCCATTTGAAGATTAATTGTATTGGATGATAGGAATACCTGATGCCATATAAATGGTTTGAAAGAAATTATTATTGAATTGGCATAATAATTAAAACAATATAATTATGTGTAAATTAGCAGTGTTGTATATGTATAATGATATCAATAATCACTATAGAGGCCGACTCTTTGGTTCGGATACGCATGGTTTTATTAATTTCTGGCTTTAGTCCTTGGCGACACGAGGAAAGTTACACAAACTATAAAAGTCTATGCTAACCATAAAATGCTGACCCGACCCACAACGCACGGCGCATTTTGTGGTATTTAAAATCTCAAAAAATATGATCTGATCTGATCAGATCTGAAAATCCCAACTGCTACCTACAGCAGTCGACCTAAACTCACCATCTTATCAAAAAATCGTCAAATTTTCAGAACATCTCTTCCGGCTATGACTTCATCTGCACCCTCAATTCAATGCTACAGCCGTCCCGCCCTAATTCCTGTCTGGTGGTTTATTATGACAGATGATGATTGTCATATTCTTTCTGAGTTGGCGTAAGACTGCACAATCTGACTATTGCACTTGAACTAAGAGTAGTTTAAAGCCTTACCAAATTAAATAATAAAATATAATTAACGAAACATGATTAATATAAATATCATTACCATAATTATGTAATGGTAGTATTATAAAGAAAACTTGAAAGAATATAACTGTGTACAACGTATTTATATGTAGCATTGGTAGTTCAAGATGCTATTGTCAACGCCGGACTTTTATTTTCAATTACTTTTACTCATAGAACTGCTTGCAGAATATTAGCTACTTAAAACTATGAAATTGTTTATTGTTTCTTAGTTATTTCAATCTTGTTGTGTTCTGGTTAGTGAACATAAGTAGTAGTGATGATAAGACAAACCACGATATGTGAGGAAAAATAGTTATATTTACAGGAAAGAGTATTTACTAGAGAGAGGCGGTTAGTAGTAGGAACATAGTATTAGGGATTGAGTGAAGATATACTTCAACAATAAGAAACGCTCTTCAGACTCGTAGACGTAAGACTGATCGTAGAGTGGTCTCAGACTGATCTAGACTGGAGTATTTATTGCACGCCCCAACTAACGGGCAAGTGTAGCACAAGGCCTTTTTTAGGTGGGTCCGGGCGCAGGGCCGTAGCCTACACGCGCCTGGCATTTCCCAAAAATGCCTACGGCCCCGTCGGCACTCCCCTCATTAGGGGCGCCTCAGGCGCTGGGCGATAAACCCAACCTACCCTAAGGGAGTAAAAGCCTGGGGGAAGGCCCCCTGAGGCCGAAGGAAATCTCCAGCTGCCGAGAGACACCCAGCCAGATCCGTGCCAGAATGATCTGGACTGGTCTCTCTGGTATTAGAGCTGCTGCCATATACAGAAAATACGAGAGTCGAAGAGGATGTTCATATTTCCGCATGGGACTTGAAAAGGCAATATAAGGTCTGTAATTTTGGACTGAAGGCAGAGATCCGCTGGTCGGTCAAGCGAAGGGAGAGACACACTAGTCACTCAAGCAGACCTGTCAGCTCTCCGTATGTGTTCTCCAGCCGTCGCACTACTTCACAAAAAGGGTCTCCGTCGCAGAATAAAGATATGTGCGAAATCTCTTTGACTGTATTCCTACTGCACATAATCGTTGCTGTCGAAGAATAAATATATAAATTATACTTTTATATATCTACGAATTTTTGTTGTTTGTTCAGCGTTTCAATATACAACACTAATATAAAAACAACAACAAAAAACAAAGCATTCAAAAGATGATTTGATGTATAATTGAATTATTTGCAGGCTTTTTATGATGAACCATCTTCAGAGCAATGAAAATATGTGATGCATCTTTTGAATCATATTCAGTTTTAAAATGAATCAAAAAATGAGAAAACTTTTAGCATTTTTTGTAGCTCATTGTGTTCTGTTTCAAATCTATCTGACTAAATGAGTGTTTGATATTTATGCTAAAGCATAATGTATTTGCTAAAAAACAGTAAAAAAAATCCCCAAAACAAACAAACAAATAAACAAAAAACAAAAAGAAACAAACAACAAAAATGTTCTTCCTTCTCTTTTCATTTTCTTCTCTTTTTCATCTTTCTTTCCTGTTTATTGTGTGGCTGTTTGTTATTTACGAAGAATGGTGACTAGATGTTACTGAAAAACATTAAAAGTGAGTATAAATAAGATATTTCAGCATATAAATAATGCTTCCTTTCCCCTCCCCCATATATATATATATATAGCGTGGAACGATAAAATTGGCGCCCAAGAAAAGACATGATTCCATTTCCGTTGAATGAAAACTGGTTTTCTTTTTTTTGTTGCAGAACATCTACTAGTTGGCCAGTTGTGTACAACTCCCAAGAGTGATAGGAGCCTTCTCTCATGTCTGAAATGTTCAATTAGCGAGATCGGAGATTCGCCGCTGAACAAATCATGTTCTCTACCGATCCAAGTTATGACAACAGGACCATTGCTAGCACCCTCAGAATGCAAATCTGGATTGCCACGAATAACAGGGGCGTGCCCAGGGTGATGAAAACAAAGTTTCCAGCAACGGTTATGGTCTTTGGTGTGATTTCAAGTGAGGGCCACATCGTGCCACCTCACATCTTCGAAGTCGGCTTTGTACCCTTCTCTCACTTGTCCCCTCCTCCCCCGACCTGAACAAGCTGGACTACTTCGCTTGGTCATACGTCGAGAACACCACCAGCGTGATCTCCCACAATACCAAAGCCAGCCTGATCGCCGCCATCCGCCGAGTATTCGCCGAGATCCCGCCGGCGCTTGTGGAAAAGGTATGCTCCCAATTCCGGATCCGTATCGAGGCGGTGATTGAGGCTGAAGGCGGCTACATTGAATAGATGTCAGCTCTACTCCATAATCAAGTTACCTGAATTGATTTTTTCAATAAAAGTTTTAAAATAAAGCTGTAGTGTTGTTTTCTTTAGGACGACAATTTTATCGTTCCACCCTGTATATTTATATGGAAGTGTTCGTGTTGTCAATCTTACCGTTGTCATAGGAAACGGACACAACGACCTAAGTTCAAATCCTGAACAAGGCAGTTTACATTTCGTATAGGGTTATTACTCTTGGGAAAGGTATGGATCCTATTATTTTCCCTCCAGCTCTTGATAAAGAGTAGGGCAGACTGGCTCATTAACTTCGCTACGGCAACCGTTCGGGGAGAAGGAAAGTTCAAAAGTCAAACCTGTTAAAAACTGCTTGAATAATAGACCTTGGGTCGTATTCTCCTTGTACGGAGGGGTTCTAGTATATATATATATATATATATATATAATGTGTGCAGGTTGTGGATAAAGAATATTATTTTGCAACATTTCACCTTAAATGCTTATAATACTCGGAATTATAATTGTGTTTTACTTAATAATTAATGTGTTTCTGTTATTTTGAATTTTTTTAAAACACTAGACAAGGAGAGTTTCAGAAAGGGAAATACGTGATAATTTGGGTGGGTCACATGAGACATAAATGCCGCCGATAGAAGAAATTACCAATATATCTCCATGGTCGTGTGCTGCATCTATTTGCAACATGATTATGTGAAGGTGTCATCATCATCATCATATCGCGCTGGTAGCACGGATATGCCTGACCCTCTCTCGCCATTCCTCCCTATCGTTCATCGCCCTAGGTAGGTCTTCAGGACAACAACCTGTATCCTCACATAGCTGCTGAATGTACGTTCGAGCTGGTCGTCCTGCTTTTGCGCGGCCATGTGTGGGGATCCATAAGAGTACATCTCTTATGAGTTCATCTCTGCTTCTCCAGCAGTGTCCTGCATGTCTGGTTCGTCTAACTTGAATAGTTTTCGTGATAGGGGGCAGGTGGCCGTACAGTTGGTGTCTTGTGGGGTGTTGCTGCCAGGACTTGTTCAGGATTGCACGCAGCATTCTTGTGTAATTGCCATCTAGCTTCTTCTCCAGTCGTTTTGTTAGCGTCCATGTAGTGCATCCATATAGCAGTATCGATGTGACCGCTGCCTGGAAGAAACTGCGTTTCATTTTATCGGTTAGGTCTGATTTCCATATAATCGATAGCCTATTGATAGCTGTCCATGCTTTCGTTAACCTCGTTTCGATGTCCCTTTCGGTTGATTCGACGCTGCTTCCTAGGTACGTGAATTTGTCTACTAGTTTAAGTGGGGTTCCTTCTAGAGTGGAGATGTCCCCCGTTTGGTTATAGCACATATATTCCGTTTTGTGTGCATTAACATAGAGGCCTACGCTTGCTGCTGCTCGTTCCAAACTATGCAGAAGTGTTTCGGCTAGGTCAGGTGTATTTGCCAGTATCGCTATGTCATCGGCGTAGTCGGCATCGGTAATTGTTGTTGCGGGGTATCTTCTGCTTCTTTTCTTCGTCAGTTCGAAGCCATTCTCTTTGATTTTGTCAATCATGTGAAGGTGTAAAACAGCAAAATCAACGGTAACCAACTTTGTTTATTTAAGAATCATTATCAAATGAAATACTTGATTACTATAACATCTTACAGCAATACTTTTACTTGATTCCATGAATTCCAAATGAAAAATCACTAATGAATTCAAACAAACGCAATGCAAGCGATTTACATTATGATACAAGAATTTTCAATTATCCTGAGGGTAAGATTAAGAATAAGCAGACTGTATCCTCGTCAGCGGGGTAAAACTCCATCCAAAAAAGGGTGCCCTTGGTATGACCACCAAACTGCCACTATATAGTGTTATATAGCCGTAATAAAAATACAAACGGACTCAAATACACAGGCGACTCCGTTGTTCAGGTACAAGCGTTTCTTGTACTTCTTGACTTCTGAGTTCTGTTCTTCGACACGAGGAGAGAGACACACAATTCTTAATCATTCTATACAAACAAAACTCGAACGCTCGGCACATCTCATAGTCTTTAAGATTTCTGTCGGGAGAGATCTGCTGAACTCCATGGTCAGACTTCAACTTCTCGACACAGTGGTCTTAATTCAACTTCAACTCTCGACATGGCCAAAGTCAATTCGACTCGCCTACAGTTGAGTACCCAACTTAGGTGTTTTTCAAAATATCCAAATTCTCAGCCCATCGCTTCCGGGCATGACATCATTCACGCTCCAGCCCTATTTTCTATCTGGGGTTTATTATGACAATTGTTAGTGTCATATCCTCTGCGCGCGAGCGTAAAATGTACCCAATGTCTGTGCACCTGAACTAAAAGCCGAATAGTTCAAAGCCCAACCAAACTGAATGATAAAATATAATTAACGAAAAATGATTAATATAACAAAATCATCCCGTAATTATATAACAATAGGAGATATGTGGAGTAAGGAGTACTCTGTCATTGCTAGCACTTTCAGCCCCACTATATCCTGGAGTAGTGATACTTTTAAGAGCCCTATCAATGGGACAAATAAATACATCTAAAATGTATTTATTTGATAGAAATATCTTCTTTTTAGATGTCATATAACCGTAAATTATTTCTTTTCAGAAAAGTTTCTTAAATCTATGATTGTTTACGAAAGTTTATTATCAGTCATCAGAAACCACATAATTGTTTGTTTCTTTGTTTGGTTTGGTTCTTTGTTTTAATTGGCAAATCAACCTTTATAGGTTATTTAATGCCATAGCTATTCTTATAGAAGAACAGTAGCGGTACTATTTAACCCATAGCTTGGAAGATAAGGGGGTTCATACCTTTTCCAAGGGTATTTGTCCGAAAGTCAACGTAATAGCGCGACATAATTGTTTGTAAATAACTAATTATCATTTGATAGAAATAATCACTTGAAACCTTATAACTATGAATAGATTATTACTATTTGTTTAGAATATTTGAAACGATACAAATTTCCGTAAATAATTTATATTAGAAAGAAATACTTAATTCTGTTTGCAAAGAAACTCTTAAAAAACCAGTGGAGTCTCCATTGCGTAGTGGCTAACGTGCTGGATTGTGACATCATGGTAACTGAGTTCGAGCTTCAGTCACATTTGCAAATTCCTTTTCGGAGAAACTCCCATGGAAAAGGTATCAACCCACTTATCTCCCAGCTATGGATAAAATAGTGCCTCTGATTTTCTTCTACAAGGATGAATTTGGCATTAACTAAACCGGGAAACCAGACCATACATTTAAAAACCAAATAGACAAAATTGTGAATATATATTAATGGATGTGATATCTTAAGGCACTAAATCGCTCTTGGAAGTTTGACATGCCATTAAAAATTATTCAACTAATCAATCATATATATTAGAAGACTGACAATATCAAATGATCTAAATTTAAGCTGGAAAAATTCCATTTGATTCATATTTACTGGTTACTACTCTATCTGAAAAACCGTTTTGCTGCGTTTCCTTTTAATATCCACAAGGGATAATACGTACCAATAACGAACGGGAATCTCGGTAAGAAACTTTGTTCGGAAAGTAAAGCAACGACGGTAATATTAATGATGATTAGGAGGAGGATCTGGTATTCTATTCGTTATTTACAGCAAATACAAAAATACGATGAGTATGTTTGACTAGTTAAATACCAAACAAATTAAAAAAAAAAAAAAACTTGGGGGATGTTCTTTCTTTTAATGTAATTATCAGAAAATCTTTCAAAAATAACTGTAAGCAGATTTTTTTATGGCATGATTATCTATAATTTTAAAAGAGAAATGAGAATAAACATTGCAATGATTGAAAGAAAAAATAATGCACTTAAATTACAGATATGTGCTTGAATGCAAGCATAATTATGAACTAATGTGTAATACTTTTTATGAATTTTTCAAGGTAAATTTTGATAAATGTGCTGCATTGGTAAACCATTTCTTATGAGTTCGCTCCTTTCTAGATCTTACTGGATTCTTATTCATCTAACATAATCATATATATATATATATATATAGCGAAGAAGTAATCGTGTTGCTATTAGCGTCTATTGCAAGCCTCTTCGTTGATGAATTGAGGTCTCGGCTACCGTTGAACGGATGTATGTAAACACTAGTAATTGTGATTCATAACCGTTTAAAATTTACTTTGCAGCTAATATCTCCTCGTGGCTGATCGGTTAGAAGCTTTAGTTTGACGTTTGAGTCAACCGGGTTTCGATCCCAGCTACGGGAAGATATTGTCTAGCCACACTGATGAGTTCTGATAGAACGAAACAGATCTGTCTGTGGATGACTATATATATATATATATATATATATAAGGAATATATGAGAAGCATCAGATGATTCTAACGGACCGTTCTATGTATGGCTATTAATATATAATATAATACATCGAAAAACTCACATACAGAGAAATATATGTGAAATATCAAAGGAAACTCGACAGATAGACAGTATGCTATTCACCGGGTATTATCAAAGGTGTTTTTGAAATTTTATTCTTTTTTTTTATAATATAAATATTTTTTTATTTAAAAATTAGGACGCCATCTTGGTAAGAAAGACGCATTGCGTTTTGTTGAAATACATTTATAATGGTATAGTATCTTCATGTTGAGTTTTCTTTGACAGTAAACACACACACACACATATATACTAATAATTTTTATTACTATTCTTTTTAATAAGGGAAAGAAGCAGAAAGTACCCAACAAAAGCAATTACCGAGGCCGACTACGCCGATGACATAGCGAATCTGGCAAATGCACCTGCCCAAGCCGAAACCCTGCTATATCGTCTGGAACAATCTGTTGCAGGCATTAGCCTCCATTTCAATGCGCACAAAACGGAATATATCAAATCGGCGACATCTCCACACTAAACAATAGCTCCCTGAAAGTAGTTGACAAGTTCACCTACCTAGGAAGCAGTGTTTCATCAAACGAGAGAGACATCAACACCTGACTAGCAAAGCCGTGGACAGATATCGATATGCTATCGGTCATATAGAAATCAGACCTGACCGATAAAATAAAACGCAGTTTCTTCCAAGCAGCGGTCGTGTTGATACTGCTATATAGATGCACTACAGGGATGCTAACGAAACGGATGGAGAAAAGCTTGAAGGCAACTACACAAGAATGCTGCGAGCAATACTGAACAAGTCCTGGAGGCAGCACCCCACAGAGCAACTGTTGTACAGCTACATACCACCCATCACGTAAACTATCAAAATTAGACAAACCGTACATGCGAGACACTGCTGGAGAAGCAGGGATGAGCTCATAAGTGATGTACTCCTGTGGACCCCTTCACATGGCCGAGTAAAGACAGACGACCAGTGCGAAACTACATACAGCAGCTCTGTGTAGATACGGGATGTATCCCTGAAGACCTGCTGTAAGCAATGGGAGGGGTGGTGAGAGAGGGTCAGGGATATCCGTGCTGATGGTGTGGCAAGATGATGATGATGATAACTATTCTATAATTCTGACTGTGTGAAAAAAAAACCCTTATGATACAATTTCCAAATAAAAAAATATTACACAAACTAATATCCGGGAAAAGATTCCATGAAAAAAGAAAAAAATCAAATAACTACATAATACGTGAAAATAATCAAACAATAGTGTGTGCTAAGTATAATAGAAAAAAAAAACATTGACTGAATTCCATAAGCCTAACGTAAAAGTTTGATTTGGTTTCTTTTTTTAATGGAATATCAACCTTTGTCGGTTATTTAATGCCTTAGCTATTCTCCTAGAAGAACAGTAGTGGTACTATTTAACCCATAACTGGGAGGATAAGGGGGTTCATACCTTTCCTAAGGGTATTTGGCCGAAAGTGAACGTAATAGCGTGAATGGAGTACGGACTCGCTTACTAGGATTCCGCAGTCCATCCTGTTAACCATTACACCACGAGGACACCACCCCTCAAAACGTAAAAGTGTTAAATAAACTAAAAAGATTGAAATATAAATGTCTTCAGAATCAGAAAGAATCAACCGGGGATTCACCTAACCGAATCATCAGGTCGATGTTGACTCGTTAGGTTAAATCTAAGAATACTCTTTTTGACTCTGTCGGTATATATATATATACACACACACACACACACACACACACACACGTATATATATATATATATATATATATATATAAAGTAAGATTGCGATACAAGAATGTTCATACAAAATAGATGAAATATCCACAAACATAATTAGGGATTAGTGTACTTTTCTGAAAAAAAAAAGGTAAGTAATTAGTTTTAATTTCTTATTTTAATTGCATACCAATATTCTTGGGTTATTTAATGCCAAAGACTTCCTTGTAAAAAAAAAACATTAGTCGTACTATCGACTCATTGCCGGGAGAACGAGAGCCCATACATTTCGCTTGGGTAGAGTGTTCGCCAATGGCCCGGGAGACCTGGGTTCAATCTCAGGTCGAGTCATACCAAAGACTTTAAAAATGGTACTTGATACCACCTTGCTTAACACTCAGCATTATAAGGTACGGTTCAAGGGTAAAGTGGAGCAATCCTGGGAATGGAGTAGCGCCCTCCCCTACACCTTGGTGTAGTAGCTATCGAAAAGGGAGCCCTCGGGTCACCCTCGACTATGGTCGCTAACTTTACTTACTTTACTTAGCCAAAAGTAAACGTAATAGCGGGACTGTAGTGCGAACTTAGTTGCCACAATGTTGCACGCCAACACGTCAGCCATTAGTTGACGGGTACTAACCATATAAAATAATTAGGATCAATATGTAATACAAAAAGTAACTATTTTTTTGTATAAAATATTAGAATCATTGATACTATTAGTCAGTACATCTTGTGCAAGAAATGGCATGGAGGACTCTCCATGGGTATATTTAAAAAATTGTTTTTCTACTACTTCTATTATATATATATATATATATATATATATATATATATACTCACTCAGAAATCAAGAACGAGAGCAAGAGAAATAGGAAAACCATGTGTCTGCCACAGAATAGACTATAACAAATTAACCCCAAAGGTCCTAAGTTGAAAGCATTCGCTTTCTTTTAGTGTCTTGGTATTGTTTCTTCAAGCAGAAAATGTCCTAGATTTACTAAGTCTTTACTTAAATTACCAAGACTCTTATTCAATAAATTCATTCGTCTTTCTTTCTTTCTTTCTTTCTTTCTTTCTTTTGTCTCTTTCCTTGTCTCTCCTTCTTTCTCCTTCTCTCTCACCCGTTCTCAAAAACTAACTTTCATCGACTCAGATATTTATTCAGGCGTATTGAAAGTATCAATCTTTTCGTTTAAAGTATTTGCGACAAAAATTTCGTGTACATAGCTTAATATTAGATTCCAATATTATTATTATTATTATTATTATTATTATTATTATTATTATTATTACGATTATTATTATTTAGTCTTTGAGAGTTTTTCACATCAGTTTAAGCTGATTGTCTTTCTCTGGAGCTTGAGTGACAGCAAGTCTCAGTATTCTGGGCGTTCTCAATAATGTAGGTTGGATGGTCTCCTCTCACCTTCCTATTTTCAAGTCTTCCCATCCCTTTATTAATCTTTCGCTGATTGTACAAAAAGAACCAATCACAATTGGTATAATTATCACCTTCATGTTCCATAATTTTTTCAATTCCCAAGCAATGTCGAGATACTTATCCTTCTTTTCACTTTCCTTCAGTTTTATTCTGCGATCAACCGAGATAACAAAGTCAACAATTTACAAGGTCTCTTTTATTTGTTAATTATTATATTTACTCCTTTAGAGTTTCTCACAATAGTATTAGCTGATGACCTTTCACTGGAGTTTGAGTGACAGCAAGTCTTCTCAAGTCTCCAGGACTCGTCTCAGGATTCTGGCCGTTCTCAGTAATGCTGTCATTTGGATAGTTTCTACACATATGCAAACTTCCAAGTCCTCCAGGCCTTTTAATAAACCTTTAGTTATGTGCCAAAAGCACCAATCACAATTAGTACAATCGTCACTTTCATGTTCCTCAGCTTCCTCAGTTCTCTCGCAAGGTTGAGGTACTTATCCTTCTTTTCACATTCTTTCAGTTTTATTCTGAGGTCAGCCAGGACAGCAAAGTCGAAAATATTGCAAGTTCTCTTTTTTTTGTTGTTGATTATTATAAGGTCTGGTCTTCTGGCCGGGCTTAGGTGATCCGTTTGTATGTTAAAGTCCCATAGGAGTTTATGTGTGCCATTTTCTAGGACAGGTGCTGGGTTGTGCATATACCATTTCAATTTCTTGCACATTTCCCAGTGGATCGCCTTGCCAACCCAGTCGTGTCTCTCCTTATACTCCTTCTGTGCTAATTTGCGGCATTCGCTTATTATGTGATTGATTGTTTCGTCTCTGTCACTGCATACTCTACATTTGCTTTTTTTTTTTAGTCTTGTCTATCCTCGCTTTGATATGATTGGTTCTTATGGTGTTGTCATGTGCTGCTTTTAGGAGAGATTCCGTTTCTCTATCATTATTATTATTAATAATAATATTTCTTGTGAGTTTTCACACTAGCATTGGCTGATGGTTTTTCTTTGGAGTTTAAGTGACAACTAATCTTTTTATGTCTCCAGGACTTTTCACAGTATTCTGGCCGATTTTAACTACGCTTTAGTTTGATGGTCTCGATTTGTCATCTGATTTCTAATTTTTTCATTACCCTTTCAAAACCTTTCGGGACCGTTCCAAGTGTTCTAATTACAATTGGTATCACCGTTGCTCTCATTTTCTATAGCCTTTTTAGTCTCTGGCAAGATCCAAGTACTTGTCTTTCTTTTCCTATGCTTTGGTTTTCACTCTACAGCCCACCAGGATGGCAAAGTCCACATCATAGCAGGTTATCTTTTCTTTTCATTAATTATTTGGTCAACTAACCGGAATTTAATTTGTATTTCAAAATCTCAGAGATTTTGATCCATCATATTTTTTGGACGAATTCTGTTTTGTGCATATACTATTTAGTTTTATGAAGAAATTTCAATTCCTTGTACAATTTCCAGATCATCTTTTCCCACCCAGTCGGTTTAGTCTTCTATTCATTTCGCTCCATTCACTTATTGTATGATAAATAATTTTATCTCAATCAACACATAACCTACACTTGTTATTCTGCTGCGTATTATCTATTTTGGCTTAAACAAAATTGGCATTGTTTTGTGCTGCTATAAGAAAAGATTAAGTTTATCTTACCGAAGCCATGTTCAGGTTTTCTTGTGTGAGATTTCGACAGTTTGTCACTTAAAATAGCTGTAAAATTGTAACAAAATGGGGATTCTATCATTTCTGAGGCACTATCTTAAATTGGAGCTCAAAGCTGCTGAAGATACTCGAAGAATTCGGGGGATGGAAAGACACAAGATATCTACCCAAAGGAACTAAAACTCATTTAATCATGGCTGAATGTGGTGGCTTCTTCCTGAAAGTATAACACAATACTTGACTAAAGTTATTCGACTTCACAACGGGATGTTCAAGAAAACAAGATCATCATCATCATATATATAAATATATATATATATATATTTACGAGGAACATTAAATAAGTTTCCAGACTTTTTTCGTATGGGCATTTTTATTAATAGTACACACATGAAACTCGAGTCCCCTTAGAAGTAATCTCCTCCGGTTGAAATGTACTTGTTAGACTGTTCCAACAACTTCTGGAAGGCCCCATGGAAGTCCTTTTGCGTGAGCGTCTCATTGACTTTCGTCACAGCCTCTTCCATGACCTCAATTGTCTCTGAGTTTAGGAAATAGCCAAAACTCTGAGCTTAGGAAAACCTCAGAGCTTAGGAAATAACCAAAAGTCACAGGGATGATGAGTAACTGTCTTGATGTCCATGTTGGTCAAATAGTCTGTGACAATGATGGAGTTGTTGAAAAGTGCATTGTCCTGGTGGAAATGCCACTGACCCGATTTGAAGAGTGCTGGCCTCTTCCGACCGAATCTCTTCCTGAACTACTTTAAAATCTCAATATAGTAACTCTAACCTTAACCCTTTGGCCAATCAACTATGGTGTATTGACTTCCTTACTCCTCCTACACCTCTCATCATCCCTCACAGACTCCCTGCCTTCCTTGAATCTCTTATGTTACTCAAAAACTGATACTCGATTTATGCAAGATGGTCGAAAAGCAGTCTGAAGCATACCATACGTTTCTGTGGCATTTTTTCCAAGTTTAAAACAATTTTATTGCATATCGTTCTCCCTCACGTCCAGGTTGCACTTTTGAAATTCACCAGCTGTGATAATCAGGCTTTAGTAAGGTGTATTCCAATTGCTGCTGTTCATTTGAACCTGAAATCATAAAAATTGGTCAGTCACCTCATAAGATGTATAGCACGTAAGCAAATGGAATGTGACAACAACAAACATTAAGAAACAAACAATATGATAATAATAACAAACAGGATAAAAATAATTAAAATACAATGTTCATTTTACGTGAGTGTTTGTGTATGTAGAGAATACAGCTATGGCCAGTTGGATGAAGATATGATTTGTTCGCCCGTGTGTACGTGTGTACATGTTGGGAAAGTCTATTGAATCAATGTGTCCATAGTTGGTCGAAGTAAAGAGGATAGAAATTGATTTAACTGACATACATGTCTTTGCGTGCGTGTCTATATGTGTGGGACCGTAAGTATGGGCCTTCTTTTATGTCCACACATAAGTTTTTTATGATCTTTTAGTGACAACGTGTCACGTTCCAGTAGTCGGCAAAACAACGTCGCATGCTTATTCGCTCTGTGTCTTGCGTGCGATGCCTTCGCTGTCCGTCGTCCTTACCTCTGGTAGTAGAATGCCTTTGTTAAATAAATTATTCGTTATTTATAATTTTTGGGGAAACAAAATGGATCAAAAAAAGGATTTTGTTTAGTTTTATTGCTGGTCCTAATATTCAAGCGCTCGGAAATTACTTGACCAATCAGATTCGTCCAATTACTTATTTATTTTGAAGCCTAAATTTTGTTCTGTTTATTAGTTTCTGAGCGAGATTTTCTACAGTGTTCTAATTTTGACTTTTTAGCTGATTGGTTGAAAAATATAGTAGTTTATCTTTAATGTTAATGCGATTTTGATCCAAAATTTCTAGAGTGTTCTTATCTATATTTTCAAGGTTGATTATTTTAAGGCTAAAATAATGTGTATTTTATAATCATATTTACCCAATCCCTCCGCTCGGGCTGGATATGACACAAGGTCACTTTTTTAAGCGGAGTTTAACAGGTTTTAATTCAGAGTTTTCCTTCTCCTAGACTAGTTGCCTCACCAAGGCTGAAGAACCTAGTCTTTACCCATAACTGGAGGGAGAATTGGATTCATACCTTTCCCAAGGGTATTAGAGCTATGTGAAATGCAATTAGTCCAGGATTTGAACTCGTGTCGACGTGTCCAATTCCTGCGACGATAACCATTACACCACGGGCACCTCCTAAATGTGTATTTTATAATATAAAGAATGTGAATATTTTTTGTTTTCATAATTTTTTGTAATAAATGTAAAATCTGCATGTTTTGGAATTGGCTTATGGCAAAAATTATTTTAATTTCATAAAGGTATTCGTTTTGAGGCAATTCAAAATGTTGGCAAATAAAAAAGCATTAAACAAGGGTTTGTAATCAAACGTTTGGTCGCTGAAGAGTGAAAGCTACGTGGAATTTATGGAATAATACGTTACGTGTACGAAAGAATCCTGTTTTAGTTAAATGTGTTTGAGAAGGTCGAAGAATTCGTGATGAAAAGTGGGAGCAACATTGTAGTAAGTCAGTTCAGACACCAATCTCATTAAGGTTATTTTCGTACAAATATCCTAGGGAAAGCTATGAAACTCCATATCTTCCCAACAACCTCTTAAGTAGAGCGGCTACTGTCCCTTTACTGTAACCCACAAAGGTCGAGAGGTCATTAAATATTCAATCTAAACCAAAGTAAAATAAAGCAAATTTAAGTTTGATTTTCAATGAGAAATATGTTTTACTGGAAAGAAATTACGTCAAAGAATAAAGTATTTTTTCCGTGGTTGAAAAGTGAGTAGTCTTTTTCACTGACCTTCGTACATATATATATATATATATATATGTGTGTGTGTGTGTGTGTGTGTGTGTGTTCCTGCCCTCTAGTCACGCTTTTACGCTTACCTTCAGACTAAAACCCTGGTAAAAGGCACGAACCCTATTTTTCTTCTAGCAATAGGCTAAATATTTTCTTCTACAAGGATGGCTTTGGCATCAAATAACCCGTGAAGGTTGATATTCCATTAAACAAAGGAGTCAAACCATCATGTTTACGGTGTGTTATCAATAATATCTTAGCGTTTGTATAGTTCACACACACACATACACACACACACACACACACACACACAAAAAAAATTGGGCAGTTTTTGATACAATGTTTTTTGTTACACAGTGAAGCTAGAATTCAGATCTAATATCCCCCCAGATTAGCTTGTTAGCCATTACTCCCTTATGTATGCTGGTTTAAATATATTTATGTGAAAAGAGATGAGAATCATTGTGTTTGTAAAGATATACATATATAAATTCACGCCTTCTTTATTAGCTCGCATAAATTTCTTTTATGTAGAAAGACCTTTAGAGTCCATTTTGCAATGTTTTGTTTGCCAATATTACTTCATCCTCACACTGGCCTTTCTGCCCGCTTGTTTGTTCACGACTATCGTTCAATTGCTTCGGTATGGTCCTGACCATAAGGTGGCGCGCGTGTCGATTGGAAAGGCCGTCTGCAGGGACAAGAGAAAAAAAAGGCGGCCAGGGCCGCTCCTTTCATTCGAGACACTTCTCAATACGACCAATATCAGCCATCGATTTACACCTAACCTCTTTTCACCCTGCCTGTCGGCTTATCCATTCAGACGTGCTAACCACTCATGTCAATACTTGTCGATAGTTACCATAATTCATTCATTTTTGTCCTTTTTGCATTGCTAGCGTTCGATTAAACGCTTCGGCCTCGTTCAACTGAAAAGACGCTGAACTCCTTAAGCTTTCCGTTTGACCATTTTATATTTTTTCCGGGGCGATTCTAATGTATCCTTTGGCTCGTAATAACCTGTTTGTGTTTATATAAGTTTGAATTATTGGTTTGATATTTAACATATGAGTGTAACTATTTTACTGCAACGTCAAAATGTTGTTATTTTCATTTCATAATTCACGTCTTTGAGGTAAAAACATTTCTGTCCTTCTCATTGATTATTTCTTCCCAATTAAATCGATTGCATTTAACGGTATTTCAGTTCCTCAAGGGTTATTTTAGGCTTAGAGGTTAAGGAATTTCGATTATTGCAGATTCATAATTACATTTTTTTGCAGATGTTTCCAAAGAGTTTTTTTTTCACACATTCTTATCGAATATGAATAATTTCTAAACAGCTCTATTTGAACCAAACAGGTACTACAATTCTGAGTCATAGTGAACCTGCGAGTAATTGCAAAGGGTGACTCCCAACAACTCAGATTTGCTGATCTGGAGTGTCATTATCAAATGCAGTTTAGTGTCATACCCAGGATATTCCTATTGTGGAGAATGTTAGCAATCTGGAGGGAATACAGTTAGCATATTCTAACCCCACCTATGATTGGGCAACTGAAAGTTGGAAAATGATCCAAAATTCATGGAAGGTTTTAAATTTATGTTCCAATACTTAAATAACAAAAGATCAGTTTCTAAAAAGGGATTTAGAATTAGAATAGGATAGTCAATTTAATAATCAGTAGCATAATCGTTTATGGCAAACACAGTTTATATATACGTATATATATACTTGTCTAAATTTTTATAAGATGAAAATTACGCATAGAAAGTCTATTTTGTTTAATTTTGTTTTTGTATTTGTATCAAATCCTATTTGTTTGAATATTTCTGTGACCTCCTTTCTAATTTTGTTTGGTAGAGGAAGGTTACAGTTCCTCAGAATAATTATTCCATCGTCTATGTACCGGCCATTCTTATTTTTATTCACAGTGTTATGACTGGTTATTAAGGGTCAATAAACAAATAGCTCAACACGGAAATTTGAGTGCCACACAAATGTATCCAAAAAGTCTTTGAGGAGGGTTTCCTTGGTTCGACGTACATGAAGACAGGCAAGGTGCTTACTACAGCTGCTGCTCTCCACTCTAGCAGCTTAGTTCTTGGTTGATATTCTCTTCGGGTTAGTCCCTTATTCTGGTCATAGGTGAATCACCTACAACACATAGTATTCGCTAATTTTTCAAATATGAGTGTTATTTCCAGCTCTCAAATCATATGCGCCCATTGTTATGTCAAAAATGACTTTTTTTATTTGTTTATCTACATTACTTCATTGTCTAATAATTGGGATTTTCGATAAAATTTAATGATTAAACTACCAAAAGTTCTGAAACTAAACTACTTTTTACCCCATACTCTGCAAACTAGAACATCCTTCCAATCAATTATGCCCCACACAATTGTATATAAAGAAACATCATCAAGTACTATGAAATTTATGTCTTAGCTATCTTAAGTTATATATATATATATATATATATATGTGTGTGTGTGTGCGCGCGCGCGTGTGTGTGTGTATATGTGTGTGTGCTGTTGATGGATGTGAGGTAATACAACAAAACAGTATGTCTGTGAATGACAATATGAATATATATTTTAGTTTTATACCGATTCTATGATTCTGACGGTGTGAAAAAAAGCCAGATGATGCAATTTATAAATAAAGAATGTTATATAAATTGATATCTGGGGAAAAAAATTCCAAATAGAAAGAAAATACTTATTCATTCGTACTGCTTCAAAAAATCAAACAACACCTTGTCAAAAAAATACAGACAGAATACCTTAATCTAAATATAAGAATACTTTATACCCTCAGATGAGTGAGACAAGAATACCGCAGAGTCAGAAGCAATCTACCTAGCAATCACCTAACCAGTCCATCAGGAAAAATTCTGACTCTCTCTCTTTCTCATTCTCTTTCTCTCTCTCTCTCTCTTTCTCTCTCTCTCTCTATATATATATATATATGAATGTTGAATTGCTTAAAGGCAAATTAGTGTATAGATATATCTAAAATGTTCTAGCCAAAGAAAAAAATTCCAGTCCAATTTATAACAATTTGTGGTGACACTGAACACATTTTTAAAAAATCACCCAAATTCTTGATGTACTATAAAATGCTAATTAATTAGAATCCTACACTCCTTACTAAATAGAAACACCAATATCCTCATGGACACACTCCAGGAAAGAGGAACAACCCCTATATAAACCAGTCTGAGCAGACAATTGTCATTTATACTGGAAACAAGAGTGAGTTCAAGTCTAATTGAGTGCCCCAATAAAAAGGTCTTGTGCCACACATGTTCTCTGACGAAAGCAACAAGCTGGAAACATGCATATATATGACGCGTATGTAAGAATAAATAAATTAAAAAATACAAATCTCTTCGTGGACCTTCCTATTTTAAAATATGCGTGGTGCATTCAATCGTTTTCCAGACTTTTTTTGTACAGGCATTTAAAATTGTTGTAGACTCTTGAACATTCAGTATGTTATTGCTATACATCTTATGAGATGACTGACCAATAATTATGATTTCAGACTCAAATTAACAGCTACAGTAGGAAATTGGAATAAAACCCTACTAAAACCTGATTGTCACAGCTGGTGAATTTCAAAAATGCAATCTGGACGTGAGGAAACTTTAGAAGAACGATAAGCAATAAAATTATGTTTTAAACTTTAAAAAATGTCACAGAAACGTATAGAATGCTTCAGACTACTTTTCAACCATCTTGCATGAATCGAGCATTAGTTTTTTAGTGGCATAAGAGATTCAAGGAAGGCATGGGGTCTGCGATAGATGATGAGAGGTGTAGGAGGAGTAAGGAAATCAATACACCAGAGTTGATTGGCCAGAGGGTTAAGGTTAGGGTTACAGTTAGGGTTACTATGTTGAGGTTTTAAGGGAGTTCAGGAAGAGATTACGTCGGAAGAGGCCAGCACTCTTCAAATCGGGTCATTGGCATTTCCACCGGGAGAATGCACCAGTCCACAACTGTATCCTTGTCACAGACTATTTGACCAAGATGGGCATCAAGATATTTCCTCAGCCTCCCTATAGCCCAGACTTTGCTCCCTGTAACGTTTGCTTTTTCCCTATTCTCAAAGAAAAACTTAGAGGCTGTCGTTATGAGACAATTGTGGAGATGAAAGAGGCTATGACGAAGGTCATTGACACGCTCACACAAGAGGACTTCCATGGGGCCTTCCAGGGGTTGTTGGAACGGTACAAGTGCATTGCAGCCGGAAGAGATTACTTCGAATGGGACTAGAGCTTCATGTGTGTACTATCAATAAAAGTGCTCATACGAAAAAAGGCTGGAAACTTATTTAATGATCCTCGTATATATATATATATATATATATATAACCCTTCTTATCCACACAAAATGACAGTATACTGGACAGCTGAAGCCCTGTTGTAATATTATTTAAATTATTCAAAATCTGGTAACCATTTGAGGCCATCCTGTAGTTAAATTGCAGAATAGGAAAATTGTATATATTTTGCCCTTAAAATCAAACTTTTCCTCCTTTATCCAACTGCATGATCAAGAAAGGCTTCAATTTTTGATGACTAAATATTAGTCGCATTTTACGAAGCGTGAGACGGATTCGATTAAATCTTGTAGGCCTGTTTAGACACTTTTACGAAGAATGTAATATGTAACATGTTGGTTTAATTTTCCAATCGTCCAAATGTTTTAAAAATGTTAGAGGTGCCGAACTAATCAATCAAAACTGAGAAATTGAATTATTACATGGTATCTGTTGTTTCGGGATTATCTTATTCACCCAACCCCTCTGATCGGGCAGGATATGACACAAGGTCAGTTTTTAAGCGGAGTTTAACAGATTTCAATTCAGAGTTTTCCTTCTCCTAGACTAGTTGCCTCACCAAGGCTGAAGAACCTAGTCTGCCCTAAGATTTACCCATAGCTGGAGGGAGAATAATTGGATTTATACCTTTCCCAAGGGTATTAGTGCTATGTGAAATGCAATCAGTCTCGTCCAGGATTTGAACTCGTGTCGCCGTGTTCCTTTCCCTACGGCGATAACGATTACACCACGGGCACCTCATGTTTCGGGATGATTCTAGAGTCAAGAGTACCAGAAAATCTCTCCCAATCTCTCTCTCTCTCTCTCTCTCAAACACTCTCTCACTATATATATATATATATATATCACTATCATCAGGTCATTTTATTAGCACGGATTTCCCTGACTCCCTCTCGTCATTCATCTCTATCGTCCATCGCCCCCGGCAGGTTTTCCAGCGTTCATCTTGTGTCTGAACAGAGCTGTTGTAGATATACTCTTGTTTTTCTTCCCACACCTGTTCGTTTGATGGAAGGGGTCTACTGGAGAACTTTGCTTATAAGTTCGTCCTAATTTCTCCAGCAGTGTCCCACATGTCTTGTTCGTCTGATTTGAATAGTTTTAGAGATAAGAGGTGAGTGGCCGTACAGCTGCTGCTTTGTGCGATGTTGCTTCCAGGATTTGTTCAATATAGTTCAGAGCATTCTAGTGCAATTGCCTTCAAGCTTTTTCTCGATACAATTAGTCAACGTCCATGTGGTGCATTCATATAGTAGTGTGGACTCGATCACTGTTTGAAAAAATGGCGTTTTACTTCATTGGATAGGTCTGACTTCCATTCTGGACGAATTCAGTGAATTGGAATATTTTTGGTCTTTTTTATGAATATCTTTCATGTTTCTCGTTCGAATTTGTTTAAAATTAATCAGTTTAATCTTAATTATTATTGAGTATGAATATATCAATTTATTATTTATAAATCTTTTCGTATTCTCTGATATTTTGTATTAGTTTAATGATTAAAATTTGGGGTAATATCAAGTCGATTCTCAATGTCCTGAAATTGGTATTAAAAAGTGAAAAGATTTTGATCTTAAGCGTATTATCTCTCAGAATCATAAATGACTAGATGTTAAAGATAATTCGGACACACAAAAAGTTATCATTCATGAATTTGGGGGAAGCCAGCCAGACTGAAAACTGTCTCTCATCTCAAATATGACAAGATGAACCTTTTCAAAACGGTTAAGTTGCTGTTCCAAACACAAGATAACAGCTTGAGATAAATATCAACAGAAAACGATTCTTATTTTTAATCGAGTCATCAAGATACTTCAGTAGCAGTTTCATGATCCATATTACGCCAGAGAATCTATCAACTATGATATTACAGCAGGAAACCGATTTTGAAGCCGCTACCAACACTTAAACAGAAACGAAAGCGCTCAATATGGTCTTAGGATCATAAAAGTTGGTCTTTTAATCAATAGAGCAATATCAATTTCAGTGATGAATCAAGATTCAGTATTTTCTTCGGTTTTCGTGACCCCACTCCCGCATTTGGAGAACGTCGTACGAGTAATACTATATTAACTGAGTGAAAAATACATAAAAGTCCCTGGATCTGTAATGGTTTGGGTATTTATGTCTGCTGCCGGTGTTGGAAAGATCTTCTTCTTGAAATGATTGATGAATTAATCAGGATGTCCAAGATTGTTTCTTTATCCAATACATCGAGTTCACTTTTGGGGACAATGAATTCATCTTCCTGCATGACCCGTTTTCACCTATACAGTGAAATTTACGAAAGAATTGTTTAGGGAGAAGAGAATACATGTTCTTAATTGGAGTGCAAATAGCAATGATGCATATCCAATAGAAATTAATGGAGAATCTTCAAGAGGAGATTTATAATATATCTATTATACATTCCAACACATCTCACAAACTCGAAGAATTGAAGCGAATTATTACTAAAGTATGAACATGCATGCTACCGGAGACTTTTCGTGAATTGATTGGTTGATTACTAGAACGAATGAAGAAATTGTAAGAAAAGTTGGCGACCGTTGTCAAGGGCGACTGTTAGATTTGCCATACATGAATATGTGAAATAGACATACCCATACCGGTACGCAAAACGTTCATAATGTCTACAATGCACATACATAGATAACATAGGAATCCCGAAACACAAAAAAAAAAAAAACGCTTACGACTTCTTAGTTCAGGTACGAAACTTTTTATTGCCTTTGGGTTTAAAGGTTTATCACCATAAGGAGAGAGATACCATCTTTCTATGTTGACTTTTCCATCTGCCCCAAACCACGTGCGACACCTGCTGCAAGGCGAGCCCCGAAAGTCAACCATCTTCCTCCGAGCCAGGAACTCAACTCACTGACTTTTCTCAAATCTCAGTCCACAATCCTCCGCGCACGCTTCCGGTGTATGACGTCATTCACATCCCCCTGGTCATATTTTCTATCTGGGATTTTTATTTTGACATCTCTGAATGACACATCCTCCCCGTGTAACACCTGCGCTCATGTTGCACCTAACTAACCCATGCACTAAGCGAAAGGTTCTCAGCGAAACTAAACCGAAAGGCAAGATATATAAAACGAAATCCTTCGGCCATTATGTTACACGACGAGAAGTCTCTCTTTTCAATATGTGCATTATAATGCTGAGTGTTAAGCAAGGAGGTATCAAGCACCATTTTTAGTCTTTGGTATGACGCGACCCAGGATTGAACCCAGGTCTCCCGGACCATTGGCGAGTGAATACAAAATTTGTACAACAAAGTGCTAAGTGTACGATTGTAGTTATTCAGAAGATTTTCAGCAGTTAATAATTTTTCTAATAAAAAAAGCGTTTTTGTCATTTTATTCCAAGATATCACAATCTTGAAACTTAAAGAAAATCACATTTCAAAGAATATCAGGTTCTTCATGTTCCTTTTTCTGTTCTTGGCCTTGCTGCTCTTGTTGCTCCTCTGTGGCTATGCTGCCATCACTTGTACTGGGGGTTGTCTCATTAAGTTTCCGATTCAGCGTCTTGACAAAAGTGTTTAAGGATGAAAATCTCAAACTAATAGGTAAATTGTGACTGAATCTCCAAGATAAGGAATAACGAGTTTTTATTCACTGATGTACTTTGACTAGTATATTCATTTTGGTAGTTAGAATCTTTTAGTTTAATCATAATGTTTTGGTTATAGTACTTTCAAATCTTCTTCAGGAATCCTATCACTGGTCCCTTCAAGTGATTTGTCGTTTCAGCTCAAGATTTACGTAATTGAAAAAGGTAGTGCTTTAACTTAAGTTTCAATTGGTGCGCAGATTTTCATCTTTATATATCATCTCTGTAGCCTCGTTTATGAAATGCAATCAGATCATTTTTATTTATTGAATTGATATACTGTTTAGAGTAAACTGCCAAAATTGAAATAAATTCGAGCGAGAAATATGAAATGTATTCGCTTAAAATTCAAGTTCACTGAATTGTAATATATATATATATATATATAAGATGGACAATAATGACATGACGAATAGGAATGTTCCTTTCGTGATATTTTTTCATTGTTCTTTACTAATCACCACTAGAGGTTTTTGTACTCATGCAAGATAATAACACAAACCTTACAAGTAAACTCTTCCAGAGAGACATTAAAAGCAGGGAGGAACAGTACGTCTTACAACTGATGTCTTGTCCGGCGAAATCAGTGGACTTAAATCCCATTGAACAGGTGTGGGATGAACTTGTCCAAAAAGGGGTCATTTTGATTAATAATAATTTTAAGAAGGATTTTGATGCTTTTTTAGCTTAATTTGTATTTAATGTATCTCAAGAAGACTTGTATTTAGCATTATAAATAAAACCAGTGTGGTCTTTAACATTTTCATTATTGATAACACTTTTAGGATGAAAAAGAACATTCTTAGGGTGACCAAATAGTTTTGCCTGGTAGTATATATATATATAGTCATCCACAGACAGACTGTTTCGTTCTATCAGAACTCTTCAGTGTGGCTAGACACGCAGGACGCTCGGATCCGAAACCCGTCCAACTTTACGTTAGACTGTGATTCAGACCACTCGTCCACCAAGCGGACCACGTTGGCTAAGGGAATTTTAAGGTATTTTTATTTTTAGAAACAGCAGCAGCAGCCTTTGTTTACATCTTTTTAAATACCCTATCGGCTAACAGAGTGCTCAATTCTATCGAAGAGCTTTGCATTACGCTAGCGGCGGCCGGCAATTCCTTTGCCAGAGTGCTCAACCCCCATGGGGGAGCATATATATATATATATACTACCAGGGATTCAACGGAAAGGAACTTCTGTGTAGTAAACTTCTATTACTAATTCAGTTCTGAACAGACATTTTTCAACATTTTGGGTGCGATCGGTTTTCTTCCTAATGTTCTGACGCGGCCAGTTTTCTGACAAGCTTATACTTTTTTCTTGTTTTTTTTTTCTGACGAGTCATTTGCTTATATATATATATATATATATATATATATATATATATATATCGTGTTGGGTTATGAACAATTTCCATCAGATTTATATGTGATAAAATTGTTGATGTTACATCCTATATAGATTTCTTTGTTTTTAATGAATCCCCTAAAATGGTTATTATTTTAGATACAGAATCTTCTATGACAATTTTATACTTCTTACTTCTCATATCTTTCAATCGTATTTGAGTTCTTGATGCTTTTTTAGATAAATACTCGACAATGATTTATGAAAATTTTAATTGCATCACATTTGAACATGGATATAACGGGCAAAATTTACCAGTACACTTGTCAGTGAAAAGAAACATTTGCAATGATGTTTTCGCGTCACTCGTAGTCGACAGAAAAGAAACTCAATCAGTTTTATGCAGCTAAATTTGTTTTTGCTTGAGGGCAATTGTATACTCAACATGCAAAAACAAACATCAATAACATTATTGAAACGTCATTTATGTGTTGGCATTTGTAGATGACTAATAGATTATTCAAACCAATTGGTCAGTTCAACAACCATGCAATGAAAATTGCTTCAAACAGATGACATATTATTTATTTTAACGGCAAACTTTTACGCATTGAAAATCGGTTTTGTGGCAAATATTGCCTGAGTGTCAGTAACGCAAAGATGGTGGCATTTATGCTTTTCTTTTCAAATGGCGTCGGTTTTAATCAGTAAGGAGATAAGCGTGGGTGTAAGGGAGAAATGAGTTCACTCAAAAGAATGGTTAGCTCACGAAATCGTGAGGATCAATGTGAGAGTGTTGTTCTGGAGACAACGAGTGTTTTCTATTTCAAGTTGAGGATTAATCCCGACAGCTATGGCTGCTTCTGGCTTTGACGCGTTTTTTAATTTTTATTTCAAGCGTGTTGAGGAAGGAACTAAGATTTCAAGAATGAAGTGGGCGACAAAAGGAGAGATGGATATGAAGGAAAAGAAAGGAGGAGGACAAAAGATGAAAAGACAACAGAGGGAATCAAATATAGGAGAATGAATTCAAGAAATAAGTGGGGCAACAATTACGAATTGTTGGAAATATCTAAAGGACAAATAAATGAAAAATGTAAAGGAAAGATGAGAAAGATTATAAGATAAAATTAATAATAAAAATGTAGGATTGAATGAAAGAATGAGGAACAAATCTATGAAGAGAAGGGAAACAGATGCATAAAAAAGTAGAAGAAACAGAAGAAAAAAAGAGATGAATATGTAAGAAAAAAACAGAAAGAAAGAAAGAAAGAAAGAAAGAAAGAAAGGAACACGAAGGAGAGTGGAAATAGAAATAACGACAGAGAAAATAATCGCAAATAACATAGAAAATGACTAAGAAAGAACGAAAGAAAGAAAGAAAGAATGAAAGAAAGAAAGAAAGAAAGAGTTGAGAGGAAAAAGAAATAAATACAGAAAGATTTAAAATTAAAGAAAGAAAGAAAGAAAGAAAGAAAAAAAGAAAAAAAGAAAGAAACGAGTAAAAAGCGAAACAAAATAGAAGGTATCACAGAGAAAGAAAATGAAAGAAAATGGATTCAGAAGAAAGAAAGAAAGAAAGAAATAAATAAAGAAAGAAAGAAACGAGTATAAAGCGAAACAAAATAGAAGGTATCACAGAGAAAGAAAATGAAAGAAAATTGATTGAGAAGAAAGAAAGAAAGAAAGAAAGAAAGAAAGAAAGAAAGAAAGAAATGGTTGTAATCCCGCTGTGATATTACTAATTATGGTCTAATCTAAGGGTTTAACGGTTCTCTTTGAAAATTGTTTACATGTGATAGTCGTACTTGATATATAAACGTGTGCCAAAAAAAAAAAAAGAAAAAAAGGAAATGACGCAAATATATATACGTAAATGTTAAATGTGCGCATTTCACTAACCTTTAGCATGAAATAACCCCAGACGGGTTTGTATGCCGTTAAACAGAATCAACCAATCAATCAATATAAACTGGGATACTGACCATTTAAACTTCACGGATAAGGCTTCTCCCACAAAAAACAAATAAATGATAAAAAATAAAAATAAGAATTGTTGATTTTATATTTATACTGCACAATTCGATTTGTAAATCTGGAAATGGAAATTACGTAAGCAAAAAGGGTTCAATAAATCGGCTTGGGTTTTAATCCGCTCGGTAATTCTACCACAAGACCTGCATTTTTAATTGGTAACTGCTTAATCCCCATTCTTCATATTGCTCTCCTACTTTCCTCGTTACTTTACTAAAAACATTTGCATAATGCACAGCTGGTATTCACGAATGAAACTTGGAATCCATGCTGATCCATTTTGGGATACAATCAATTTCCAAGTTAATTTCAATATTAATAAAAATATTCAAAACATTGTTCATTCAAAAAAAATGACAAGATTTCTTTGAGTGTTATCCTGAGTACGTTGTAAAACGTTCAATTATTTTATTGTTGATTTTATTGAAGATATTATTGAAACCTGATAAGCACCTTATGTGTAAAAGTAATTGAGGTTTTTGAGATTTATTGATATATCCATCATATTGCAATATACGTTGAATGTATGCGTTTATCCAGCCTCTCCGCTCCAGGAGAGGCTGGATATCAAAGTCAATTTTAAGCAGAGTTAAGCTGGTTTTGAATTTAGAGTTAACCTTCTCCTGTTTAGTTGACAAACCAAGGCTAAAGAACCCAATCTGTCCCACTATTCATCAACAGGGGAGGAAGGACAATGGATTCAAACCTTTTCTGAAGACATTAGCAGTGTTCGATTACATACGACGACAACACTCGCACAAAACGCTACTGCATTCCCTTTATGTTGAATGCATGTGGCACCAGCTTTGTAATTTGATATTTTAAAACGATTATTTCATGCAGAAAGAAAAATCTGAATGAAACATGTTAGATCTAAGTCAAATGTTCTGTATAATGTCTTTGATTTCATGGTTATCTAATGCCAAAACTAATCTTGTAGAAGATCAGCAATGACAAGATTTAATCCCATAGCTAGGAGATTAAGAGCTTATATACCTTCTCCAATAGTACTAGCTCAATAATGAACGTAATAGCGCGACTGGAAAAATGTATTTTGGAAAAGAACATTTCATTCACATGAAGTATTAGGATAAATAATCAGACATCAAAATATTTTCTTAAGCCATGTTTTAGCTAAATTGTTTTTACCGCCATATTAAGTTGATGCAAAGATTCTAGTAAATTAAAAAATGTTTCATCCTCATGAATTCAGAGTTTTATAACAAGGTTTTGTAAAACTTTTGCAATAATCTAGTAATCTGAAGCACGATTTGAAAGTCCGATATGCTTTTGCTGAAGTCGTTAAAATGCAAAGCTTGCCTGATACTCTCTCAGTGTTACTCGATGGATTTCCCTCTATGGCTTGTAGAGCAGCCTCAAAATCTACGGTTTGAAGCCTTCCTGACATTACCTGATCGTCTAGGTTCTTGGAACGTGAGCAAAATTTCTTCAATCATCTAGTTACTGTACTGTGATCAACCACGCCTTCACCTTTCGCAGAAAAAAAGGTTTTTCTTTTAATTCCGTTTGATTAAATAGTGCCATTGCTGTTCTATAAGGTTGTGTTAGCATTAGATAATCTACGAAGTTTGATATGCCATTAAACATAGAAATCAAATCATAGATTCTCTCGTGTGTGAGGAAACCCCAGATATATCACCTTCCAATTCTGCAGAAAGAAACTCATGACATAATTTCTTGTGTTTATTTGGTTAAAAATGTGTACTATCAAAGTTATCCTACGAAATTTACCTTAAGATTGATTAAATGGCACTATAAACATCTTTGAATAAACAATATTTTTAGAAATATCGGGAACTTATGCATAGATCTCCCTCTTCAAATAAATAGTATGCCGCAGAAATAAGTACTCTGAAACTATTTTAAATAAAAAATATTTTTTCCAGAAAACCAACGATGCCTTGGTGAAACATTGCTATTCAGGAATATAAGCTTGATCGAAAATCGAACAGAAATCTTCCTATAGGTTAAAAACTGCTATTTCTGTCTTTCCAAAAGAATGATTTAGCGCTAACTAATCCATGAAGTTTGATGTGCCATTAAACAAAGAAATCAACTGTTCCATGGTGCAAGTTAAGAATTCAGAATTATAACTGCATAAGTTAGAATTTTCTGCTCAACTATTGTTTGTTGTGACTCATTTGAAAATTGGGAATATTTGTTTTCAAATATATGGCGTATATTCTTGGGAAATTTTTCTTTCAATATTCCTTATTGATATCTTGAATAATTCACCTTTGATTGTGTTTTTGGTTTTTGTCTTACATCATTTTTAAAGTGTTCTCCAGATGGTCAGGTTTTAAATTCGGAGATATCTCGCTTTTTTAAAATTTGGCAAACAATTTATGATATATGGTTGCCTTTATTGTATCATGATCAATAATCCCCTGCCTAGCACTTTCTGCAATCTAAATCCAGATTATTCATGTTGAGTAAACAGTGTCGGATATTAATTTCATAATCAACTATGATTTTCGCAAAATTAAAAAAAAAAGTTTTCTCGCAAAATACACTTGCGATTATAGGAAGGCGCGTTTAGTGTAACGTGATACGAGTTCAAATCCTGGTTGAGCAGCTTAAATTTCATTTCTATCCAATGCTGCTGGGAAAGACTAGATTCCCTATTGTTGTTAAGGAAACCAGTCAAGCAAAAGGAAAACTATGAATTTAACCCAGTCGTACTCCACTTGAAAATTGACCCAGTGTTGTATCTTGTTCCTGTTGAAAGGGTTTCGGTAAATACACACTTGAAAAGATATACGTCCACCAATAAGGAACTGAGTGAACGTTAAAGACAATTCTAAGATTTCTTTAACAGAGTGGCGTAGGAAATAATGGGTTAATCTAATATTTGAATTGTGGCTTTTGTTAACCATTATCCCATCAGTTTATTACAAATTGAAATATTCAGATATGTAAAAATACATCTGTAGAAGTCAGATTAGAATATGCTACGAGATATAAAACAGTGAAAGGAAATATGCTACGAAATAAGATACAAGAAGAAATGCGGTACGAGGATTTGTCATTTTTTGATTTACCGCCGTGTTGTCTAGTGTTTATAACGAAAGTAGAAAATTACGAAAAGATCTATTTCAAACTGAAGAACAATATCAACCTATCACGAAGACACGTGATAACATGTAGAGTTAGGCAGATCTGTCTGTAACCGCGGGAAATGAATCGACTTTAATTGTAAACAAGCAGATTGGATATAAAAAAAAATCTTCGTTGTTTACGAATGGACGTTAACTGACAGCCTGAAAACAACTAAAAAAAATTAGATCAAATAAATACTAGCCAATGAATAACAACAGTTGACAACGCTTCATCTGTTAAAATGTCAGAGGCGCCTCTGGTGGTGTAATGGTTAGCAAGCTCGACTAGCAAACCTACACGAGTGAGTTCGAGTCTCACTGGGTGCCCCTTTCATATGACCTTGTGCCACATCTAAGCAAAAAGCTTAGTAAATTTCCATCTGTTAAAATGTCAGATACTACTACTTGTTCTACTCGTTGCATATTGGCTAACGTCCAGGACTGCAACACCGTAGTGAGCTCGTTCAAACTCCAGTCGCACGATTTCGGGGTCACTTTCAGATTTATAGCCTTGGAAAACATATAAACTCTCTTATTGCCAAGCCATGGGTTAAATAACACCTCTGCAAGGATAGCTTTGATTTTAAATAACTCACTAAGGTTGATATGCCATTAAACTAAGTAGCCAAATTAAAACTACCTATGCATCAAAATGCAATCACTCAAATCAACCATAAAATTCGTGTATTTACTTATCGATTCCCGACCACCACGCAACGATGGTAGACACAAGGTCAGTTAAATGCAGGACGACGTAAGAAGAAAGCATATCGAAGACTGTCTCAAAAATAGCTCAATTATGTCGGCATTCCTTTCGAACGCTTCAGGCGCCGGTCAATAAAAACAGTCCTTATCGATTTTAAACAAAGGGAAAGATACTGCCTGCCAGGAGACAGCCAAGAGATGAACTCATTGATGTTCACAACAGACGTCACACGACTGAGCTAGGTAAGTAGAACTCTTACGCCGGAAGCTGTAGATAAGCTGTTTCCGAACAAAACAGGTATCCCGAGCTAAAGAGAATGTGAGAAGTAGTCTTGATGAGGTGTAAGTGCAATTGTAAAATACAGCTTGGCTGACAATATGGGACGAGGTTAAAATCCCATGGTGCAGTCACAAAGTGATGCACCGGAAGAGGGAGATCTGTGAACTGCATGACAGTTATTTCCGCTCGACGATGATCAAACCTGTCACTCCAAAGACGGCAGAAGTTGCATGTTCCGTTGGCCAGTTATGGGAGGAGATTGCGTGGGCGAAGAGGCGTGTCCATATCTACGCGAATGAATGTGATGGTAATATAAGGTCGACGATTTTGAACGGAAGGCAGTGAAATTCCACTGTTCACGCAAGCTTGTCCGGTCGTTACCCCGTGTGCCTTTTCCCGGCCATCGTCTAACTTACACTGAAGTGTCCAGGCTTGATTGACGACCGATTTGAATACTGCTCCTACTTCACACAAGCGTCCGTCGAGAAAATAAGTATATATTTTTTATATGTATTACGTGTTGTCTGCGCTTGGTGACTGTCGATTTTTAACCTATGTAATTATCAGCCTAAGTGACTCCCACGTGATGGATGTTTCTTTATGTACTGTTTTTTGTTGCATGAAAGTAATCAAGTTTTTGTGGGGTTCTAGGAAGCTAATTTCATGAATTGTCTATTTATTTTCTCTATAATGTTTAAATTGTTTTTATCACTTGTTTTTGTTCTTTTATTATAAGTATAACACCTTGCGAGTTTTTAACACCAGGGTTAGCTGATGGTCTTTCACTGGAGTCTGAGTGACCGCAAATCTCCCCAAGTCTCCGGGACTCTTCTCAGTTTTCTCGATTTTAATAATGCTGAAGTTTGGGTGGTATTGGTTCGTCCTCTGATTTTCAACACCTCCATGCCTTTGGGGATCGTTCCGAGAGCACCAATTACTTCTGGTATCACAGTCACCTTCATGTTCTGTCGATTTTAAATTATCTAGTTAGGTTCTTGTTTATCTTTTCGAGTTTTTTTTTTTAGGTATAGTCAGCCACGACGGCAAAGTCCATTATTCGGCAAGTACCCTTTTTTCTCTTTCTTGTTAACTATTATTATATCCGGTCATCAGACCGGGATTAGGTGATCTGTTTTTATCACAAAATTCTTGCAAATTGTATACGTCTAATTGTCCAGGATAGATGCTGGTTTTTGCTCATATTATTTGGTAGTATCTTCAAATTTCATTTTCTTACTCAATTTCCAGTGGATCACCTTCCCCACCCAGCTGTGTCTATACTTATATACATGTTATGCTTGTTTGCTGGATTGGCTTATTGCATGATTAATCAGTTTATGTCTATCACCACATCTTATGCGTCTTATCAATTTTTGCTTTAAAATTGTAGGTGTTTATGGCATTGTTTTGTTCTGCTATTAGAGGAGATTATATTTCTCTCTTCAAATTTTCTTTTCTTTGGCATACCCGGGTCTTCTCGTGTGAGATTTCGTTAATTTGGGAGATTTTATTATTATTATTATTTACTCCTTTAGAGTTTTTCGCATCAGTGTTAGCTGACGGTTTTTTACTGGAGTTTGAGTGACAGAAAGTCTCCTCAAGTCTCTAGGATTCTTCTCAGGATTCTGTCCGTTCTCAGCAATGCTGTCATTTGGATAGTCTCTACCCATCCGCCAACTTCCAAGTCTTCCAGGCCTTTTAATAATCCTTTAGTTATTGTGCCAAAAGCACCGATCACAATTGGTACAATCGTCACTTTCACGTTCCACAGTTTTTTCATTTCTCTAGCAAGGTCGAAGTAGTTATCCTTCTTTTCACATTCCTTCAGATTTTTTTTGTGGTCTGCCGGGACAGCAAAGTCGACAATTTTGCAAATTCTCTTCTTTTTGTTGATTATTATAAGGCCTGGTCTTCTGGCCGTGATTAGGTGATACGTTTGTATGTTAAAGTCCCATAGGAGTTTATGTGTGTCCTTTTCTAGGAAAGATGTTGGGTTGTGTATATACCATTTGTTAGTATGGTCGAATTTAGATTTCCTGCAGATCTCCCAGTGAATCACATTGCTCAACTAGTCGTGTCTCGCCTTATTATTTTGTCATTATTATTATTTACTCCTTGAGAACTTTTCACATCAGTGTTAGCTGATTGTCTTTCACAGGAGTTTGAGCGACAGCAAGTCACCTCAAGTCTCCAGGTCTCTTCTCAGTATTCTAGACGTTCTCAATAATGTAGTAGTTTGGGTGGTCTCCACTCGTTCTCCTATTTCCAAGTCCTCCAATCACTTTAATAATCATTTGGTGACAGTATCAAAAGCACCAATCACGATTCGTGTAATTGTCACTTACATGTTCTGCAGTTTTTTCGATTCCCTTACAAGGTCGAGGTACTTATTCTTCTTTTTCCTTTCTTTCAGTTTTATTCTGTGGTCACCCGGAACAGCAAAGTCCACAATTTTGCAAGTTCTCTTTTTTGTTGATTATCATCGGGTCTAGTCTTCTGGCCTAGATTAGGTGATATTTTTGTATGTCAAAGTCCCATAGGAGTTTATGTGTATCACTCTCTAGGACAGGTGTTGGGTTGTGCATATATTATTTGTTCGTATGGTCAAATTAAAATTTCCTTCAGATCTCCCATTGGACCACATTGTCAATCTAGTTGTGTCTAGTATTATACTCCTTCTGCGCAAATTTGCCGTATTTGGTTATTATGTGATTGTTGGTTTCGTCTCTCTCACCATATAACCGACATTTACTATTTTGTTCCGTCTTATCTATTCTCGCTTTGATATGATTGGTTGTTATGGCGTTGTTTTGAGCAGCTATCAGGAGAGATTCTGTTTCTCTCTTATGGTTTCCTTTTCTTAGCCACTTCCAGGTTTTCTCGTGCGAGACGTCGTTTATTAGTCGTTTAAAGCGCCCAATGAGTTGTTTTTCTTCCCATTTTGTTTTCTAGTTATTGTCATTCTGTTGGCTATCGTGTTGTGTGTATCGCTTCTGGTGGCTGTAATAAATCCTTCTTTGTGCTTTTCAATGTAGTCCTCGAGTCGTTGTATCGATGCATCAACGCTGTCTTCAATACTGGCATGTCCTCTTCCTCCATCCTTTCTTGATACACATAGTCTGTCAACGTCATCTCTAAATGCAATTTATTTTTACTTTTGCATTTATTTTATTTTGATTTTTTATTTTAATCGTTTTTTTTATTTCATATTTTTATTGCCATTGGTTTTTCGGATTAAATTTTGAACTTCTGCAGCACTGGTTTTCTATCCAGAACAGCGTCATTCCGACATAAGATGAAAAAACCACGAACAAGTCATTCTTTTCCATTTTGATCTTAATTGCTTGACCAATACGTCTTCTCAACGTTATTAAAATCTTCCCACTGGTCGTTTTTGATATCGAAAATGCATGGTCTGTCTATTAACATTGCAATGAGTTCACTTTCAGTGCTTAGTGATCACGTGTTTTACTCCCTCAGCTCCCGAATTACCAAATTTTTGAAGTGCTTTCGCCACGATATTCATAGCATAAATATTTTCCCAACACGTTTTTAATTTCTTTGTTATTACACGTAATGAAAGGCTTCCTCATAGATCACATACACGAGAACTATACAGTGAAAAATTCAGTTCAAAATATTGTAACGTCTTACTGCTATACAGACACGTTCGCACACATACATACATGTAAAATTATATAATATTCTCTGTGTGTATATATGTGTGTTTAGCGTTGACGTAATTTACAGTAATTGTATTATCAACAAAGAAAACATGAAAACGCGATGTATGAGGACTAGAGAATAATCCATATTTCCAAAAAATATTACAAAATATATACTTTGATATATTGTCGCTGCCTTTGTTACTTATGTGAAGATTAATATGGAACGACATTTCGAAAATTATTTTTAGAAAAAAATAATCTTGTTTCTTCCTTTAGAATCTAGCACATAGCACAGATACAGTGAACCGCAGTTTTTAAATAAGCTTTCTTCTTGTAATCTTTCTGACTGTAATATTTGGGAATCGATATGACATCGTATTGTTTCTTTGGAATTCCGTTACTCATATCAATCAAAATACACGACCAGAATTATGCTCTAGGCAAACATAATGTGGCATCCGTGACCTAACTTTCTCCTTTTTTAATCTTCACAAAATCAGTTTTTTTTTTCTAATTGGTTGTTTTGTGTTTTAAGGAATATCAACCTTTGTGGCTTATTTAAATACAAATACTCTCTCTCTCTCTCTCATTCTCCATATTTACCAACCCCTCCGCTCGGGCAGGATATGACACAAGGTCAATTTTTAAGCGGAGTTTAACATGTTTGAATTCAGAGTTTTCCTTCTCCTAGATTGTTGCCTCACCAAGGCTGAAGAACAGAGTCTGCCCTACTATTTACCCATAGCTGGAGTGAGAATAATTGGATTCATACCTTTCCCAAAGGTATTAGTGCAATGTGAAATGCAATCAATCTCGTCCAGGATCTGAACTCGTGTCGCCGTGTGCATTTCCTACAACGATAACCATTACACCCCGGGCACCTCTCTCATTCTCACTTCTCTCTCTCTCTCTCTCTCTCTCTTTCCTTGTTTCTTTACATATATATATATATATATGAAATTTATTAGGGAATCGGTTTTTTAATATAATCATTAAACAAGTTGATAAATGTCATTTATTTACATTCAGTTGAAAGGTTTTATGTATTCCTCTCGAACACAAATTTCAATTTAATCTCAATCATTTGGCACACAATTAAATGATTTAAAATATTTGTCTTAAATATTAGTTCTTCTATTTATCACCTAAGTAAGTAAGTCAAGTTGTCTCCCTTTAGTCGAGGGCAACCCAAAGGCTCCCTTTTCAATAGCTGCTACACCGAGGTGTAGGGAACGGTGCTACTCCATTCCCTGGATTGCTCCACTTTACTCTTTATACGTACCTTATATCGCTGATTGTTAAGCAAGGTGGTATCAACTACCATTTTTAAAGTCTTTGGTATGACGCGACCAGAGATTGAACCCAGATCTCCCGGACCATTGATGAACCCTCTACCCACTTGGCCAATAGCACTTTAAAAATGGTACTTGATACCTCCATCCTTAACACTCAGCAATATAAGGAACGTATCAAGGGTAAAGTGGAGCAATCCAGGGAAAGCAGTAGCGCCTTTCCGTACACCTCGGTGTAGTAGCTATTGAAAAGGGAGCCTTCTGATCGCCCTCGATTACGGTCGCCAACTTTACTTATTTATCACGTATTTCTTTGTAAGATGAATTATTTGCATTGAGCTGTATGGTTTTAAATAATCAATAATAATAACCCGAACTAAAAGATTGGTCAGTTCTATCTGAACCATAAATATGACCCTAACTGCCGCTCCGATCCGAGTGTGCATAGGAAAATGGCAATAAAAGCGTACTCTACATTTCCAAGTGCTTTTTGTGAGTTCGTAAGTTGTTTGGGTTTCATGGCATATCAACATTTGTAGGTCATTTAACGCCAAATCCACTTTTATACAAATAATCAGTTCTATTTCAAACAATTTAGTTTAGAATGTGTACACAGTTTAATTGTCAAAAACATTTCTATTTCCACCAATTCAGTTTATTCAAACAATTCTAATTGAGCAAATTTAGTTCAGCATAAGTAAAGATTTTGTTTACACATTAAATGTAAAACAGTTCTATATTAAACAATTCAGTTTAGTGTAAGTACAGTTCCAATATCAAAAAACAGTTCCATTTCAAATAATTCAGTTTAGTATAAGCACGCTGTTTAAACGTAGTACAGGTTAATTTTCAAAAAATATTTCTTTTTCAAACTATTCAGTTTAGTTAAACAGTTCTAATTCAAACAATTTACTTTAGCTTAAGTATACAATTAGTTCTATTTAACCCATAGATAGGGTCCTATCAGATGTTACCACGCCGGGCCAGAGTGGACCTGGGAGCAATGGAAATGATGGGGTGCTCCGTATTCCCCAAAGCTTCAGTATCACTAGAACCTCACCATCAGATTGTTTAGTGTCGTCTCAGGACTCTCATTGGGGGGTTCTAAACCCTATGCAGTGGTGCAGTCTGTGTATTCTACAGTCCCAGCCGACTGGGCTAAGAGCTCTAGGACTTGAGCCTCACCATCAGATGCAGTTCATGGTTATACCCAGGATATTCAATTGCAGAGGTGCAGTCGGCGAATTATACAGCCCTAGCCGACAGGTTGACAATTTCAGAGCATCTCGGTGTAACGGCTAGAAAGCTATTCAGTGTGAATAGTACAGCGTAGATTTGAATGGAGAAGGCAGAGCTGATCCATTTTCAGTGAAAGTGTCTGCTGTTTTGACATAATCATGTACGATTTAGAATTTAGTGCAGGGAAAAGACCCTACTAACAAATGAAACGCTCTTGTATGTATGTATGTATGTATGTATTTGGCCAGCTAATCCGCGAGAACCTATTTGGCTGGGGTTGGAAAATACACCGACTGCATCTCATCAACGTGTGTCCTGTTTATGACATTCAACAATCTGATGTTGAGGCTCTAGTAATGCTGGAAATTTAGAGAATGCAGAGTACTCTTTCATTGCCATCACTCTCAGGTCCACTCTGGCTCGGAGTGGTATCACCAGATAGAGTTCTATCAATGGGTCAAATAGAACTGCTAGACATTTAAACTGAGAACAAACAAATGACATGCTAAATTGAATTTTAAGAAATAGAACTGTTTGATCATTTTATTGTGTTCAAACACAAGACTGATGTTTAATGGAATCTTTAGTGATACATAGCAACATTTGGAACCATTTAACTTTTATAAACTGAATAGTTTGAAATAGAACTGTTTGATTCATTAATTGTGTGTAAACAAATGACTGAAATTTTACCTGGATTTTTGGTGATACATAGCAACATTTGGAACCATTTAACTTTGTTGACTTATGCTAAATTGAATTGTTTGAAATAGAACTGTTTTATCCATTCATTGTGTGTAAACAAATGACTGAAATTTTACCTGGATTTTTAGTGATACTTAGCAATACTTGGAATCATTTAACTTTGTTGACTTATGCTAAACTGAATTGTTTAAAATAGAACTCTTTGATAGATTAATTGTGTGAAAACAAATGACTGACATTTTACCTGGATTTTTAGTGATACATAGCAATATGTGGAAACATTTAACTTTGTTGATTTATGTTAAGCTGAATAGTTATACATAAAACTGTTTCATCATTTAACTGTGTGTATCTACAAAATGTGTTTACAAATCATATATTTAATATGTATGTAAAAAGATTTGGAATTAAATAACCAACAATGGTTGATATGCCTTAAAAGCCAACCAAACCAAATCATATATATTTGATATATATGTATAAACAGGATTTGGCATTAAATAACCTACAATGGTTGATATGCCAGATAACCAACCAAAACGATTAATCTTCCTCAAGCAGGATATGACACAAGTTAAATGTTTAAAAATAGTACAGTTGGTTTGAATTTATTGGTTTCATTCTCCTAGACTAGTTGCCTAACAATGGCTAAAGAACAGAGTCTGTTCAACTATTTACCTATTGCTAGGGAGAGAATGGATGGATTCAGTATTTCCAAGGGTATAAACGCGAATCAAAAAGCAATCAGCCCCGTCCAATATTTGAACTTGGATTGCTGGTTTCCATTTTCGGCGACGATACCCGTTACGCTAAACACGAAGATAACAAGTTAGTTTATATACTGAATCTAAATTTTTCCCAACTGATTAACCAGTAATCAAGATAGGAAAACTTCACTTTCCAATCAATGATATTTGTTGAATTGAGTTTCTTCTGAGATCCTAACTACTAGATACTCATTGAAAACATACACAGGTTCTTTCTTCAAGACACGGCTATCTTTGGCTAGTCTTGTGTTCTAACCGGCTATTGATTCCTAGGTCTAATCAAATTATTGCCATAGAAACGGACCTTGAAAACAAAAACAAAACAAAACAAAACAACTAACAAAAACTGCGGTGTGCAAGTCGACATTTTAAGCCGTAAAAAAATCTTTACCAAACAAAGGATCTACTTATATGGCAGAGTTACAATCAAAACCTTTCAGAACAGCGTGTAATTGACAAATGGAACACTTCTATTAATCAATATACACCACTTATCATAACTTCAAGAAGCAGCTACAATCATTTCCAACTCAAACACGTGTTAGGTGAACATATTTAACCAATTATAACTGAGATTTATATATAACGATAAATCTTTAATATGAATTAAGTATTTTTATCATTAAGGCTTTTCGGACTATTGTCTTCAGTGTTAGTGGTCGCCTGTTCTGATTCCGTTAGCCATAACCGGTTATATGTGTTTAGTATTCCTGTGTTGTTACTCGCCTGCAGTCAGGATTGAACCTGCAACCCCCAGATGATTATCTCCTATGAAGCGAAGGGAACTAACGCCTATAACTGTTACGCTATGTGTCCTGCTGGACAATTCAGATTGAATTTTTGGGACTTATAAACTTAATGTTCTTACTTGACGAGGATTACTACTATTATGTATGATTTTTTTACCTTGGCTCATATTCAGATTTTTTTTCATCTAACCTTTTTAATCATTGGTTCCCATTCTGTATTCAACTCTATACTTGGCGACCTCCGTGGATTCAATAAAGGACGTAGTTCGAAGTTCCGTGAAGGTTTCCGTGTTCGAAAAACACCTGAAGAAGGCTAGAGGACATATCGGCCGAAACGTTGTGGAAATAATCATCAAGATTCGTCTCAAGAATTTAGACAACTAAACGCTACATTATACCCCGTTCCCAACAGCAGATGCACTGATTGGAAACACAAAGCAGAACGTCGCAGTAGCCCGATGTATTTTGGGGGATTGACCTATATTGCCGGTATAGGCCTTATCGATGACTTCGAGCTGAATATTTTGAGGTCGACATATTCCAGGTCAACATGTACGCCTCAATTTAAGATACGTTTTTTCGAAAGTTGGATTAATTAAATATATTCTTCAAACTAAATTGAAAAAAAAATCTACTGAATGCCAAAGCACTCTGTGTAGATACTGGTTCACCTTGGCGTAAGCTATAACCAGAAAATTAATCTTTAGATAGAAAAGTATTTTGTGGTTTCTGTTGAGTTGTGTTAGATTATGTTCGGGCTAATGGTCGAATACCCTCTTTTTCGCTCAAAAACAGACAATATATATCAGGGGTTGAGGTTGCTTATTAGTGTAAATAAATAAACTAAAACACTGGTCGGTCTCCACATATTAACATCGCGGCGGCCATCTTTTGACAGCTATGCACGGTCTGAAAATAAAGGCGAAGTAGTTAGAGGATACCTCTTAGATGGATGTTAGAGAGTATTCGAGGGTCAAAAGAGATTCGATAGACAGACTGGTAGAGAGTTCGCTTGAGCAAAAGAGAGTTTATCCAATCATCAACAAGGACTGTCGGAAAAGTTTTCATTTCCAAAATAAGTGTCCAGTTGTTGGTATTCGAAGCGAGCCACAAAAAATACCATTCAGCACCTCTCTCTCTCTCTCTCTCTCTATCTATCTATCTATCTATCTATCTCTCACTCGCTCTCTCGTTTCAAAAGTAAATATTTTGCCTAACTGTTGACGGTAAAATAATAAAAGTCAAACTGAAATTCCTTTTTGTTGATGTCGATGTGACGTAATATGACAATGGAAATATCTTGCAGCTAGAAAAAAGTCGGAAAATGTGTTGCTTCTCGAGAAACTAAAGGACGACGAAAATTCGACTACCCTTTGCATAAAAGACCGATAAAGAGTCTCTGTCCGAAAAACCCTCTCTCAACATAATCGTCCGAATCGGCTATCCTTCAAACACTTTTTCTGACCACATAGGACAGAGTTGTTTGTCCTTGTGGATACAAAAGTACAGTACAGAAATAGGCAATATTTGTTGTGGCTCAGCTTATTAAAATATGTCACAGAAAACGTTACGCTTGCCTATAAAGACGATTCCTTTTGAGAAAAATTTTCTTATAAAAATTCCATAGTTTGAACATCGACTGCGCTGATAACATATTTATTTCTTTACCAATGATTTTATCATCTAGTAAAGATTTGGAAAGTAGAATGAATTCCTAGATAGAAGATCCTTCCTTTCGCTTTGTTATTTATTATTTTCAATCCAAGACGTGTATTAACGACCTGGAAATTACAGTGAAAGATTATTATAAATACCAACTGAAATGTGAAATATAAAGTAATCAATAATTGTCTAGTTATTTGAGTTTTTTTTTTTTTAATCAAATACACATTCCTGCGTTTAATAGCAATTTCACCTCTCTGAAACTACAGTTTTTTTTAATTATCTAAAAATATTTTCGAAAACGACTATCCAGGAACGTCTGTTTGAATGAAAAAAAACCCCCCAAAAAAAAGTGATCAGGATAAAACTATCTTTATTTAATTTCACTCTCATCAGAAAACTGGCCGGTATCGTCACTTCACATTATGATAATTATATTGAACATTATAATATTAAAAAAAAAACAATTATAGTTTAGTTAGAATTTCGTTATTCTATATTCTATATGTTGAGTTATTTCCTATTGTAATTTCATTAACATGTTGTTTAAGAAATGAAAAGAAAACCGATTTTAAAAATAAACAGAGTGGCAGACCAATGACTTTCTTTTGTGTAAGGATGAAATCTCTTAAAATGATGAAATATTTACGAGAAGCTCATCAAAAGAGAAGACGGTAAACATTATGCTTTTTGCTCAGCAAATCCAAAATACCGACTAGAAACCTCTTCGATTCACTTACTGTTGATGGCATGAGGAGGGATCAATTTTACGTGCTATAAGAAAGATCGCTTTTATTGAATGTGGCAAAATTCATCACGTGAATTTATTTAATTGTTAGCTTAGATGTCTTTCGATTTATCGGTTATCTCAATGGTAAAAGATATTTTCTTATCTCATGATTTCATAAAATGTACATGTAATAGCCTATTGTGTATTAGAGCATATCTATCTATCTATCTATCTATCTATCTATCTATCTATCTCTCTCTCTCTCTCTCTCTCTCTCTCTATATATATATATATATATATATATATATATATATATATATATATATATACAATATATCAATATAATTATATATATTATTTTATACATATATATGCATAGTTATACAAATATATATATATATATATATATATATATATATATATATATATATATATATATATATATATATATATATATATATATATATAAAGAAAAATTGACAAGTAATCCAAATAGAAAGTAGGGATTTATAGAGAAACAAACTCAGTCGACACTATAGCCTTTTGGTTCTGATGAACCATCATCAGAACTGTGAGGGGTTTTATTAGTGATGTTAAGTGTAGATGGATGTACAAAAAGTGTACAAATATATAAAAATTTGGAATAGTTGTACAACAAGAAAAGTTGGCTGTTTATGACTTTTCTTGTTGACTTTTCCAAATTTTTATATATTTTTACACTTTTTACTCATCCATCTACACTTAACATCATTAATAAAACCCCTCACAGCTCTGATGATGGTTCAGCAGAACCGAAACGCTATAGTGTCGACTGACTTTGTTTCTCTATAAATCCCTACTTTCTATTTGGATTACTTGTCAACTTTTCTTCACAAATTGTCGGATTACTATCCATTATTTTCTTCCATTGATATATATATATATATATATATATATATATATATATATATATATATATATATATATATATATATTGAAATAGATAGATAGATAGATGTATAAATATTGGGTTGGGTCATAAACAATTTCCGTTTAATTAAAACAGAATTTATTCATATTTTAGTAAAATATAATTTATTAATGAATAATTTAACAATCGATTAATTTAAATCAATATTATAGTCACCATTATTTTGAATCATCACTTGCCATTTATCGAGAAGCTTATTGGTTTCTTTCAGGTAAAAGCGGGTTTCGATTTAAAGACGTTTTCCACAAGCAATTTCATCTGATCTTTCGAGAATAATTTTACGTTTAGAACATTTTGTTGAGAATGAAAAAGACCGAAATCATTTGGAATAAGATCTGGTAAATAAGTTAGATGCAATAGAAAAGACGAGCTTAAATTCAATATTTTTTCTCGTGGGATTCTTACTGAATGTGGTCTTTCATTATCATAGAAGCACAATTTTTCCCTCATTCACAAATGTGGGATATTTTCTTTGCATATTTTCATTCACGTGTTGCAGCTGTTGAGAGTAGAAGTCAGCACTGAGTGTCTGATTACAGTTCAAAAACTCAAAATAAATAACATCGCGTTGATCGTGCCATACACACAGCATAGATTTTCTTCCATTAAGCTCTACCAATAGGGTAGATTCGTCCTTGACAATCCTTCGCCTCTTTCGTTAATCATTGTCATAAAAGACTCATTGCTATTTTTGAGAAATGGATATTTTCTCAGCCTTGAAAGCAGACTTCTTATTATAGATATGTCATTTTCCATATTCCTCTTACAAAGGGTATGAGGAACTCAAACACTCAACTTGGTCAGTTTTCTTACTGTTTTTTCAACTGGTATATATCAAGTGCTAATACTCAAGTACTTTTTTACGTATTAAAGAGGAGACAGGAATCCATTGTTGAAATTTTAAAGATTAGAATTAGCTCGATTTGAAGACAAAGAACGTGTTATATAATTACGGAATGATTTTTTTATATAAATCATTTTTCGTTAATTATATTTTATCATTCAGTTTGGTTTGTCTTTGATCTATTCGGCTCTTAGTTCAGGTGCACAGACATTGGGTACAGTTTACGCTCGCACGCAGAGGATATGATAATCACAATTGTCATAATAAACCCCAGATAGGAAATATGGCTGGAGTGTGAATGATTTCATGCCCGGAAGCGATAGGCAGAGAATTTGGAGATTTTGAAAAAGACGTCTGTTGGCTCCCGGCTGTGGGCCAGTGGAGTTGGTAGTTTACAGGGGACCAGCAGTTGGTTGTCGAATAGGCAGCAGTCGAGTTGGTAGTCGACTTGAGCCATGTAGACAGACAGTAGAGGTTGAGTTCCGACCATGGTGTTTGGAAGTTTGGGTTTCGACCGTTGAGGCATACGGTTAAGTTTTTCGGGTCCCGACCTGCGAAAATGAAAGGAGATCTAAAACTCGACGAGATGAGCCGAGCGTTTGAGTTTTGTTAGCATAGTATGATACGAAAGACTTTTAAGAATTGTGTCTCTCTCTTTCCTCGTGTCGAAGAACCGAACTCAGAAGTCAAGAAGTTAATAAACGTTCGTAATTGAACAACGGAGTCGCCTGTGTATTTGAGTCTGCCTCTTGTGTTTTTACATACGTATAACGTTTGTGATTGATATGGCAATACAACAAACGTATTTGATATCTATTTACCGACCAGTATTTAGTGAAGCATTTTGAAAAGATAATTTACAGTTACTTTTGTGAAAGAAAACATAAGGTCGTTAAGATTTTTGTTTCAATTTACCAAAAAAAAAAAAAAATACTTGTCGATGATAAATAATTAAATAAAAAAAAGTTTGCAAGGTTATTTTGGTAGATTTTGCTGCCAAAAGTTTTAAAAATCAGAAGTTGCAAACGAATTACTATGAGGAAACAAAGTCGAAATGAATTATTGAATATAGTCTATTTTGGAAGGGTCTTTCTGTGAAAATAGACAGTAAAGGAAGAGATGATTTCTGCGGTCTTGTGATTATTAGGGTCTCACTAATGAAGCTGGGAAATCTATTTGCCATAAGAGAAGATTAATCATAGCATTTACATTGTGAAAAGAAATCAAAAGTTTTAAAAAACATTTTTGTTAATTCCTTAATATATCAGCCCGTTCTATTGGTGGAACTGTTTGTATCTTCTTCAAAGAGTCAGATCTATTGATCAAATGACTCTTTAAAAATATTCCTATTTGATTAGATTGCGTGTACAAATATCAAGAAACACTATATTTACCATTACTGGACCTTACGTTTTTTTATTTTATATCATTCATGTACATCTTTGGTCGGCTTCCATTCTCTCACCGGCTCTTTCACTCGATTCTGTAATTTTCCATCGTTGGCAGCCATATTTGTTGCTTTCTGTCACCTCAAAGGGGAATTTTATTATTGGCTTGCGTAATTAATTGTTTAAACTGAGTCAGATCACCATTTGCAATAACGTAGAATAAGACGAGGCATGACATAGTAAATATTAGATATTTTTGAAAACAATGGTTGATTCTACCATTAAATTGATAATAGAATAAGCCATTACCCTTCAAACTTAATAGTGACAAAAGACGCATGTTACAAATCGAAGCTTATTTAGCGACTTACACAGATAATTACCGTTTTAATGAGTTCAATTCCCATTTATAACTTCACTGTGACTTTGTTTTTTTTAATTTTTGGTTGACGATAAAATGTTTGCTGTAGTGCGAGGTTATTTTCTTTATTTCATTTGTTGGGGAATAAGGTTTAAATCATCCCAGTTTAATCAATTCCCAATTTCGTTTTATTTAGTTTCGCTGAAAAATAGATCAGCAAATAAATTAGATTTTCTTAAATGTCTTTATGTTCTTCTTGTCCTCCTAAATAAAATGGTTTAGAAAGATCCTACTTACTAGAATCCCGGAATACAGTTGTATTGTAAAGGTCAAAAATAGGCCCCTACCGTTGATTTAGTTATTTGTGCAGATTATAAACGGCGTATGGAGCAAACCTTTCAGTTGATTGTCTCTCCTTGTTAAGGCTATTTGTCATAATAAACTATACTTAATAATTATTTGCACTGATAGTTTGTCGTACGAGGCTGATCTGCAGTTTCACGCAGTAGAGAGAGCGGGATGCACCGGCTCATTGAGCTAGTGGGTAGAGTGTTCGCCAATGGTCCGGGAGACATGGGTTCACTCCCAGGTCGAGTCATATCAAAGACATTAAAAATGGTACTCGACACCTCCTTGCTTAAAACTCAGCAATATAAGGTACGTATCAAGGGTACAGTGGAGCAAAAACATGGTTCCCTCAACTACACCTCGGTGTAGTAGCTATTGAAAAGAGAGCCTTCTGGTCACCCTCGACTATGGTCAACTATATATCAAACCAAAGTAACTTAGTAACTATCCAAAAAACCGTTCGTTGCAAAATGACATTTAGCAAGCTAACTTCGCAAATTTTATCGAGGGTAATGAGATTAATTATTGCAGAGAACACTTCTTACGTGGCCTTGTGCCAAGCAAGAATATTTACATGCAAAAATAAACATTTCTATAAACACAGACACAGTTCTTCACAAACACATTGCATGTAGACCTTTGCCGTTACGCTTTCGGTCGTATGCTCTTAAACACGTGGCGTTTGGCATTTTCCCCTGAGGACAGTGCGGTTCTGGCAGGTTGCCCGATCTACGTGGGAAATGAGGCTCTCTTCGAATGAACTTCTTCCCTGGACCACCACAGATGGGCCCGGAGGCAAACGCTTTCCCAGCAAGCGATCATTCGGTGAAAAGAAGTAAATTGACGCGCCCACGGCACTGGTTATATCAGCAGTGCATTCTCTCAAAGTTTACACAGAAACCAAGAAGTGTGAGATTTCCTGGAAATTTACAGCTCTTCTCTACCTTTCAAACACTCCTTTGCTGAACAAAGATTCGAAGGTGACAGGAATGAGCACACACACACACACACACACACACGTCATCATTCCAGTAAACCTCTTTTCTTTGTTTATATATATATATATATATATAATGTAGTATGTTTTAGGTATAAAGGAAGAGTGCTCAATATCGGTGACAGAGCATATATACCTAAGTTTATATATATATATATAAATATATGCATATATATATTTAAATCTTTATATTCAATCTATAATTTTGTCGGCATAAAAAACTCAGATTGTACAATTTGCAAATTCTACAAACTGATGTTTGGGAAAAAATTCAGTATAAAAAGAAAAGACGAAAGACAAACTTGCTACTTGAAAATTATCAACTAACACATATGTTTAGTCAAAAGTAAAAACACCGAAAGAATTACCTTAGCTGAAATGCAAAAAAGGGCAAAAACCACAAGATAGAGCATATATTATGAAAATTACTCCTTCATGGCCAAGAGGGAGTCTATCTCGGTTTCCCCAAAAGACTCTTCAGGAATTCACTGCCATATATATATATATATATATATATAGTGCAATTAAATGGAGACTCAAACTCGGTTAAGCCGGCATAATAAATTTATTTCGGCGGAGAATATTGTTGGTATATTCTCCTTCTCGTCAGATGACTCTTTTTACATGCTCTGTATTGTCCCAGAGATGCGAATGAGGAGTTACAGTTCGTATTCAGAAGATAAAATAAGGAAATTAAAGAAATTAAAAAATAAATTAAAAATCTGAAAACAAAGATAAAGAGAAAGTTAAAAATAAAAATAAAAAATATAAAAATAAAAAACATAAAGTGGAATTCAAATTACAAAGCTACAAATTCTTTCGTTCACAGGCGTGAGCAGAGGGTGTGAACATGTTATATGTTAGAACGATTAAGAAACAGGAGTGGAATTAATCTACTGGTCAGTCCCTTCTAATTTTGTGTTCTGTTTGGGGTTTCTACTTGGCAGGTGTGCTATTCTAAACAGACTAAGATCGTTTCCTGGATAATACATATTTATATATATATATATATATATATATATATATATATATATATATTATGTAGTCTGCTATAGTTACAAAGAAAGAATGCTCAGTATCGATGATAAAGCATATATACTTAATTATATCTAGAGTAGACACAAAGCCGTTTGTTAACTGTTATTTTCTTGTCTTTGCGATTATCAGGCCAGATATGAATGTAATCTTTTAAATTGGTGCAACCTAATTTTTGTAAGATAATTATTGTACTTCTTTCTTAAACCTTTGTATTGTACGAGTGAACATTATATTTTTTGATGATATAATTAGCAAGAAACTACTAATCACCAAGTGCCATTGAGTCTGTGTTTACGCTATTCTAACTCTCCCTGCCTCTCTTTCTCTTTATATATATATATATATATATATATATCTTTCGTTGAATATAATAGACCTTTCTGGTCTACCTATTTTTTGTTGATCCTTCCATATTGCCCTATTGATTTTATGATATTCGACGGGAATTGGTTGATGTATCTTCCATAATTGTCTATTTCCCAAGTACTTTCTGCCCGACTTTGGGCCATCATCAGGGGAGGATCTATTACAAATGTGATGGAACTTTTGTATGTACATTGCGACTTTGTAAGAGGAAGACCGTCTGTGCCATTGCAGTGTGTAGCGTTTACTTTTAAATTTGTGTCTATAAATAGTGTCAGAAGCTAAAAACGTTTAAGTACATTAGCACTGGTTCGAAAATTAAGTCTGTTAACTTTGGGTTGTATGTTCCAAATATGTAGTGCTTCGAGAATGTGTAGTTTTTGCTTGTTATTTTGATATTCTAAAAAAATATGTAGACAAAAACTGTCTATTATGTTCAACGAAATATATATTAATGAAGAAATGCTGCCAATATATATATATATATATATATATATATATATATATATATATATATATGACGTTCATTCTTTCTTCATTTAACTGTTAGATATATGTTTTTTCAAGCTGTGTATGATGTAGGGAGGGATACTTTCTACATTTCCATACTGACCATGATGGGTTAATGGGGAGATGAATTCAAAGTTTGTCTTCTCCCAGTAGGAGAGAGAATTCAGTCTACCCTATTATTTAGCCATAACCAGGAACAGGGGAGATAGATTTATATTTTCTAAGTGCATTCGCGTGAATTAAAGCACAACCAATTTCTTAAAATTTCTTTTTTACACAATGTAGAAATTAACTGATTAGGTAGTTTCAAATTGCTTATATCACTTACTATTCTGTTTTCTTTTATCTATTCTTAAAAGTAAAATCCTAATCTCAACAAACACATCTAATTCACGCAATCAATATAAACCCTAAAAGAACTGTTTAATCTACTTAAACAAACACCTATTTTCACTCTTATTATGAAAATTTCTACTGAAATTGTTTCTTTAAAACGATTTCCTTTCATTTTATCTTTTCTCTTCATCCAATTTTTAAAGCATTTCATTTGAGATATTTCTTGCGTTTTTTTTTTTCAGATTGTAATGATTCTCTTTCAGAAAATAATCATAAATCAAATATATTTAAATAAACTTTCTTTCAAAATGAAAACTCTCTTTTCCTGATCTACAAGAAAAAAAAAAGCCTTAACAATTTTTTTAAAACTCTCAACAACTTCTAGCACTTAAAACGAATTCTAGAATGATAGTAATTAATTTTAATATAGTTTCAGTAATATTTTATAATAATATTAAATGCTTTAAAATGCAGTTTTTATAAGTAAGGAAAATTAAAAATAATTACGTTGAATATTCATATTTACTTGATCAAAAACGTGGTGCGATAGACAACAACTATGGAAGGCAGTAATTACTGGGGATACGGTTACAAGACTCAGCATTCCTATCCGAGGTCGCGGTAAATCACCTGAAGAAGGCCAAAGGTGAAATTTGGTCGAAACGTAGTGAAAAAAGAAACAACACACAAAAAAAAGAAAAAAAAAACTACCAGGATGAGGACAAGAGGTCCGCAATGAATAAAAAAATAATTCTTATATATTTGTGTTGTTATTTTTTATAGTTTTTTGCATACTTATATTATGTAAATTATTTCTATCCAATACAAATAATTTGAACACAGTTGTATGTTTTCAAATATTTCCATCTAATACTATTAATTATTTGATTTCCATTGATTATTTCCATTTAATATGTGTCAGCTGTTTGCATAAAATTATCCTGTTTCAAGTATCCAACAATTATCCTAAGTAAACAATAAAAGCTTCAAGTAATTTTTTATAGGATTAATTAATAGTTACATGGCATCAACACGTGCCATCGATTACGAATGATTTATAAACCTATACATTCATGGGATTATAATAGGTACTACCCATTCGGGTCAAAGTGGACATGGGAGTAATAACTATAAAAGGGTACTCCAAACTCATCAATTCTCCAGAAATATAGTCTCCCCATCAACCCCCCGCTCCAACGAGTGTCCAGGATATGACAGTAAACAATCTGATGGTGAGGTTCCAGTAACGCTGGGTCTTTTGGGAATGCGAAATACTCCTTCATTGCCACTCTGGCCTGAAGTGGTAGCACCTGGTAGCGTCCGACTTATGAGTCAAATAGAACTAAACTGCGTACTTATGCTAAACTGAATTGCTTGAAATAGAAATGTTTTGAATTTAAACTATCTACTTATGTTAAACTCAATTGTTTGAAAGGGAACTGTTTTTGTATGCTAAACTGAATTGTTTGAAATAGGACTGTTTTTGATATTGAAACTGTACTTATGCCGAACTGAATTGTTTGAAATAGAACTGTTTGACAAAAAACATTACTCATACTAAACGGTTTTGTTTGAATTAGAACTGTTTGACTAAACTGAATAACTTGAAATAAAAAGGGTTTTGACAATTAAACTTGAAATAGATCTGTTTATTTGTATAAAAATAGATGTGGCTTTAAATTACCTACAAAGGTTGATATGTCATGAAACACAAACAAACAAACAAACATACAGGCGTACTAAATTTTAACCCTACCAATCATAAGTAAACAATTTTTCCATATAGATTTGAAATAAGGAAGACTACTCTGAATTTAATCACGATTTTATTTGTTTTGGATTCTTTTAAGAGATTCTTTTTTCATTGCACGTAAAAATGACAATTGTATGTGTTGGTATTCTAATTTTTCTTTCGGAAAGATTTTGTTTCTTTGTTTAAAGGCATATCAACATTCGTGGAATATTAAATACCAAATGTATCCTCGAAGAAGTTGAACAACATAACCCATTACAAGGGTTATTTAATGCTAAAGTCATCATTTTACTATTAAATCCATTGCTGTGGGGATAAATGTGCTCATCCTTTTTCCAACGATATTAATCCGAAAGGAAATGCAATATCAAAACTAGAGATCTAACCCGCTTACTATGATATCAAAGTCTTGCTCCACGGGAACTTTCCCTTTCAGAGAAAACAATATTTTTTTCTTGCTTCAGAATTTTAAGACTTATAAATGACAAATAAAATACTTTATTACGAATTGCTGGGATTCAGAAAAATTTGTTTCTGCGCAACGCTAGTGTAAGCAATTGGTTGATTTGTAAGAGGGATTTAAATAGAATTTTTTTTCTAGCGAGGAATATGTTCAATAAATGATTTGCTTGCTTTTAAACGCCTTTCCTTGATCTGTAAATGACATGCTAATTTAAAGAACTCACACCAATCTTTATTTGAAAGATCCTCCTCCTGATCAGTTTTTAAGTGCTGAGGTCTTAATTCCTGTTTGCAACTACTGCATGATAACCATAATATTAGATGATTCATGGTTTAATCTCCATTGCAGTCCTACGAGGACTTTATTAAACATTTACTGTCAACAGTGTCAACAATTTTATAGTTTGTCATGATTTTTGTGAAAAATCTATTTTAATTGTCACTTCCAGAAGACAGTTTTTAACGGGAATGATTGTAGGAGTAATAAAGAAGACGTGTAAATTTCACGGTCACTTCTGAGACTTTCTAATATAGTGCAAACGATAACGAAGGAAAATCTCGTATCAATGTTATAAGGGTTGTTCTAAATCCGAGTCCTAAATAGGCTTTTGTATTAGTCTTTCACCAGTTTAAAAAATAATGTAAGAATTTTCTTTAATTAAAGAAACAATAAAATAATAACAAACAGGGAAACAGTCAAATTGTCATATTTAAAGAAGCAGAAAACCTTTTATTACAACCTTGGAATCCGAGAAATAATTAAAGACCAAGAAAAACAAAACAATTTTCATTTCTAATCAACGGTTTCTTTTGGTTTGGCGTGTTGTCTTTGCTAAATGGCATATTAACATTCGTGGCTTATTTAATGCAAAAAATATAATGGAATGTAGTGGTACTATTAACCTATAACTGGGATAAGACTTACACTTTCAGACTAATATCTTTCCTGTAGATATTAGTCCGAAAGTGAACGAAAAAATGCAACTGAATTTCGGATTCGCTTCCTACAATATTATAGTTCAGTCCGTTACCCACTACGCGGCGGAGATGCCTCCTCGTAAGTAATGATAATTTTCTAAGCTTTTTGCTTAGATGTGGCACAAGGTCATATGAAAGGGGCACCCAATGAGACTCGAACTCAGTCTCCTCGTAAGTAATGTTTAATATACTGCATTGAACAATACAAAAATATAGAATTTTGATAAAACACCCTGGTTTTAAGCCAATTGCAAATGCTCATTCCATTTAAGGTCTAAAATACATTTATCAAGTGGTCTAATATATTTCCTTGATCCCCCATTATTATCCTAATTGACTAAATTGATTGTAATTTAAGTAAAGTTCGGGACCATTTCAATAGCTACTACACCGAGGTGTAAGGGGTCGAAACTCTATTCCCTGGATTGTTCCACTTTACTCTTGATCCTTACCTAATAATGCTGAGTGTTAAGCAAGGTTGCACCAAGTATCATTTTTTGCGTCTTTGGTATGACTTGACCTGAGATTAAACCGGGCAATCATCATCATCATGTCATGCCGCAAGCACGGATATCCCTGACCCTCTGTCGCCACATCTCCCTATCGTTCATCGCCTCTGGCAAGTTTTCAGGGCTACATCCCGTATCCTCACAGAGCTGCTGTATGTATGTTAGAGCTGGTCGTCCTGCTTTTGCTCGGCCATACGTGGGGGTCCATAAGAGTTCATCACTGATGAGCTCGTCTCTGCTTCTCCAGCAGTGTCCTGCATGTCTGGTTCGTCTATCTTGGATAGTTTTCGTGATGGGAGGCAGGTGGCCGTATAGTTGGTACTTTGTGGGGTGTTGCCGCCAGGACTTGTTCAATGTTGCTAACAACATTCTTGTGTAATTGCCGTCTAGCTTCTTCTCCAACCGTTATTTTACCGTCTAAATAGTGCATCCATGCAGCAGTATCGATACAACCGCTTCCTGGAAGAAACTGCGTTTCATTTTTATCGGTCAGGTCTGATTTCCATATGATCGATAGCTTATCGATAACTGTCAATGCCTTCGTTAGCCGCGTGTCGATGTCTTTTTCGATTGATAGGTAGGTGAATTTGTCTACCAGTTTCAGAGAAGTTCAGTCTAGTGTGGAAATGTCGCCTGTTTGATTATAGCATATATATTCAGTTTTGTGTGCATTGACATGGAGGCCAATGCCTGCGGCGGCTCGTTCCAAACTCTGCAGTAGTGTTTCGGCTTATGGCATGAAAATATACAAGAAGGCCTAAAGATTTGTCGAAGAATTGTTCTAAACTTCTTTTGTTGCAATCATTTATCGATAACAGTTTTTACTGAATCTCTCTGAAGCTTATTTCAAATATTTTCGAATAAGGAGTAGAAGTTGTGATCACTAATGTTGGATTGTTCGCTAGCGAGCACTTCAAATTATGTTTTTTTACTACTTTCCCAATATTGTGTTCGGATTTAAATTCACACAACAATGTTGCGGACCTTGGTTTACAGACAATATAAGGGTGTTTAAAAATGTTGACATTTTTTGGAGAGTTCCTTAGTGATATCATGATTTTAAAGTTTCCACCTATTCACCATTCTTGTCAACACATTATAGTAATCTTCCCCCGTTGGTGTCCGTAATATCAGGACTACTTTACTCACAAGGATACTTCCATAGAAATATTTACATTCTTTTTAATAACCTATGGGAGATTAAAAGAATTTAATACCAGCCGAGGTGAGTATGTGGAAACTATTTAGAATTATAACATAAAGATGCCCTTATGAGGTGTAAACAATTTGTTTTATCATCATGAATTTTTGCAAGAATTATCTGTTTTATTTCTGACAGCAAAAGTCTGTTTGACCTCGGTTTAAATGTCAAACAGTTCTATTTGACCCATAGGTAGGTCTATCCTATCAGGTGCTACCACTCCGGGTCTGAGTGGACGTGGAAGTAATAGCAATGAAGGGGTACTCTGCATTCCCTAAATCTCCAGCACTACTGGAGCCTCAGCGTCAGATTTTTTTTAAATCAGGACATTCGTTGGGGATGTTAACCCTCTGCAGAGATGCAGTCGGTTAATTCTACATTTTTTGGTTTGGTTTATATGGCACATCAACCATTGTTGGTTATTAATGCCAATTCAATTATATATATATATATATATATATATATATATATATATATATATATATAAACAACTCTATTTCAAACACAGATTCAATGTCAAAAGCAGTTCTATTTCAAACAATTCAGTTAAGCATAAGTACACAGTTTAGTTCTATATAACGTTATGGGGACATATCCTACCATACCCCAAAGATGGACTCGTCCAACCTAAATATATTCGCCGAGTTAAAAGCAGCTGACCATAGATAGACTGACTGCTCGTTGGGTGGGGCGGTCAACAAATACCGTAGATAGACTGACTGAAAAGTTGGGGAGAGAAAACGATTAGACAGTTATATAATATTAAACCATTTGAACAGCAACAAACACGGTCCGTTGAGAATGAAGAATTTCATAAGCTATAATGTCTAAATATATCTATTATACACCAATTGATATTTCTGTATGGTTGATTTATTTCAGTAAAGACAAAATTAAACAATTTTTTATTGATTGATTAAAATCTCTTTCACTGCTCATTTCAAGTTTTTTTTTAAAAAAGGACAAAGGTATTTAAACTTTTTTGACAATGATACATTTTTTTATTTATTTACAAGTCAAAACTCATAATTTATAACAATTCTCTGATCTTGAAGAAGTTCTCTTTTCCATTGATTAATTCGGTTGTATGAAGTAGAAGGCTGAATTTTTCGCTTGGAAAATATTAATCTAAGAATCTGAAAAAAGTAACTATCAAAGATACATCTTTTCATAAGCTCTTTATAATTTATTCATTCGACAGGAAACTGACTTTATCAAGTACTTCGGCATTTTCTGATACTTTTTTTTCCGTCAAGATCAACGATATAAATTTGATCCGTTTATTTATCTTACGATATGATAAAAAAATTGTAAAATAATCTGTGGATTGATCAAATACGATGATTAGAAAGTGTTTTATTTTACTGTCATAATTTCCTCCTTTTTGATGCAACATAATGTTAAAACTTTTTTTTTACCCTCTGTGTCAATAAGGATTTGAAGACATTGACTATATCTCTTCTAGATGATCAGGACCCCACCACAAAAAAGGGAATTCTTGGGAATGATATTAAACTACATCAAGTAGTGAGGCTCCTGTTCAGAAAATCTTGGGAGTGTTGAGTATCCCTGTATTGGCATTACTTTCAGGCCCTCTCTGATCCGGAGCACTGACACCTATAACAGCTTCATAATTGGTCAAGTTGATTAGTGTAAGACTGGAATACTTGATACCATATTACTGCGTTTAGATTATTGGTATTGATAATAGTTATTTGAAGCTATAAATAATGTCTACTAAGGATTTTGATTAGCTACTTGAAACCACATAACTGTGTGCAAATAAATCAAAACTATTAATTGAAACCATACGATTCCAATCTATTGATGCACTACTTGGACGCTAACAAAACGGCTGGAGAATAAGCTAGACGGCAATTACACAAGAATGTTGTTAGCAACATTGAACAAATCCTGGAGGCAACACCCCACAAGGTACCAACTATACGGCCACCTGCCTCCCATCACGAAAACTATCCAAGATAGACGAGCCAGACATGCAGGACACTGCTGGAGAAGCAGAGACGAGCTCATCAGAGATGAACTCCTATGGACCACCACATATGGCCCAGCAAAAGCAGGACGACCAGCTCTAACATACATACAGCAGCTCTGTGAGGATACAGGATGTAGCCCTGAAGACCTGCCAGAGGCGATGAACGATAGGGAGAAGTGGCGAGAGAGGGTCAGGGATATCCGTGCTGGTGGAACGATGATGATGATGAGGAGGATGATGATGATCATTAGATTAAAATACTTGAAACCATACACTACAAGAAAATTATTTTTATGTCATTTCTTGATTCTTGAACACAATATATTCTACTTTAGCGGTACATTTTGTACATATGTTCTAATCATAGACTTCATATTCTTATATTATTAGTATTAGATAAGAATACTTTATATATAAGAAAGAGTGAAATAAACATAAATTAACACGATTTCGGGATCTCTAGGAGTAAAATAAGCTAAGGAGGATTGACATACCGTTAAAATCAATCATTTCTCTCTATCCTCTCTCTCTCCCACTCTCTTGTTTTTCAAGTATCTTGTCACCAATCTTCGTCTAGGATAACTTCGATGGAGTTCGCTCTGAACAAGAGTTTCATACATTTGAATTGTTTCAAATAAGAATTCTTCAAGAAGAGAAACGAAGATTCGATACGAGGTTAGAATATAGGCATAGAAATTCAGAGGGGACATACTGATGAAGATCCTGGTGAGATATTTTGATTTATGGTAGCCGAAGAAAGAAGTTTGATCCATGAAGACCCCGCGTCAACATTTTGATGTATAAATGTGCAGGAAAAACATTTCAATTTTTATCAGGTGAAAGAGTTTGCTATATAGAAGCCCTTAGGAGTACTTTAATGTATGGGGGTGTCAGCAGAAAAGTTTTGATGTATGGAACCAAAGAGCGAAACATTTTTACGGATTTTGACCCTGGGAAGCACTTTCACGTAAGGAGGATCTGGTCCGAAATTTTGATGGATTGAGACCCAGGAGAAATACTTTAATACATAGAGGAGTAGTTTGATATATGGCCGTTCCTGCAGAACCTTTTTGTATATGGAAACCAAGTGAAAAGATTTTTATGATTTGCGACCAAAGAAAGTATTTTGATGAACAGATGTTCTGATGCAACATTTTAATGGATGGAGTATATTTTTTATTGATTGCGGAAAAGGGAAGTACTTTGTTGTGTGGTGACTTACTTGCAACATTTTGATGTATGGAGGATTAGAATAAAACATTTCGATATATTAAGCTTCAGGGAGAACATTTTATGAACGAGGCCGATAAGAGGGCATTTTAAACTATGAAAAAGAAACATTTTGATTGAAGTCATTTTTGAGATATTTTCTTGTTAGTTTTGTTTAAATTCATTGGCAAATTTTATTTTTTAGAAATTGGTGAGTATTTAGATAAACTATTTTCTTAAGTAAATATTAAAATCAGATTTGCTAAATAAAAGAAGTGAAAATCCACGAAAATCTCATCTGAATGCCGGATTATGAATATCAGGGATAATATGTCATTTTAACACTTTCTTTGTTTACTTATGAATATAAAGACTATGATTAGAACATCCATATTAAATGTTCCGCTGAAGCGGATCACATTGTTTTCTAGAAATGCCATAATTTACTTTGCTTAAGAACTAATTCCTCGCTACAGATTACCATTAATTAACTACAAATATTTGTGTAAATAATTCCATTTTGTTCGTAAACTTAATCTTTTTTATATCTCAATGCCAACATTAAAAAATCCGTAAAACTATTTAAAACACACTAAAACAGACTGCATTACTAAATGCCCCCCTTTTATTTTATTTATTTATTTTTTTGTTAACGGTATTATCAATCGTCGTAGAATAACTAATGCCAAATACATCCTTAAAAAATGGAAGAACTCAACCCATAGCTTGGAACAGTGAGATGGTAATCAGCCTCACATACCAAGCATTTGAATTTAGTTTCTTTGCAAATCAGGGAACGATAAAAAAAAAATTAACATTTCTAATCAGCAGTTATTTCTGCGATACCGATAATTTGGATAACATGACCTTTCGAGCGAATGTAAACTAAAAAAAAAACATATGGCTTATAAAATGTTAATACTTTTTTTATGATCTTTACAAGACGTCCACTTGAATTTTGTAAACAAAATGACGTTTCCAACTATATTTAACAGAACAAATGAAGTATTCTATTACGTCGCTGAGCTTCACATACCAGGTACGAGGTTCCTTCAATAAGTTTCCAGACTTTTTTCGTATGGGCACTTCTATTGATAGTACACACATGAAACTCTAGTCTCCTTCGAAGTAATACCCTCCGGCTGCAATGCACTTATTATACCGTTCCAACAACTTCTGAAAGGCCCCATAGAAGTCCTCTCGTGTGAGCGTGTCAATGACCTTTGTCACAACCTCTTTCATCTCCTCAATTGGCTCATAACGACAGCCTCTGAGCTTAGAGAATAAGCAAAAGTCACAGGGAGCAACGTCTGGACTATAGGGAGGCTGGGGAAATGTCTTGATGCCCATCTTGGTCAAATAGTCTGTGATAAGGATGGAGTTGTTAACTGGTGCATTATCCTGGTGGAAATGCCACTGACCCGATTTGAAGAGTGCTGGCCTCTTCCGATGGAGTCTCTTCCTGAAGTCCCTTAAAACCTTAACATAGTATTCCTTGTTGACTGTCTGTCCAGTGTGAAACCTGTGCATGTCTATCATATCAGTGTTGTCAAAAAAAGGATCATCAAAAGTTTGTGGGTTGATTTGCTCTGTCTGGCCTTCTTGGGTCTGGGAGAGCCAGCATGCTTCCACTGGAAACTCTGTCTCTTGGTCTCTGGGTCATAGCAGTAGGTCTAGCTTTCACCGCATGGCATTTTTTCCAAGTTTAAAACAGAATTTTATTGGATATCGTTCTTCTAAAATATCCTCACGTCCAGATTGTATTTTTAAATTCACAAGCTGTGACAATCAGGCTTTAGTAGGGTGTATTCCAATTCCTGCTGTAGCTGTTCCTTTGAACCTGAAATCATAAAAATTGGTCAGTCATCACATAATATGTATAGTAATAACATAGTGATTTTCCAAGAGTCTACGACAATTTTAAATGCTTGTACAAAAAAGGCTGGAAACTTATTGAAGGCACCTCGTACGTATGATATAAATGTTGGCGACCGTAGTCGAAGACTCCCTTTTTCAATAACTACCTCACGGAGATGTAGGGGAGGGCGCTACTCCTTTCGCTGGATTGCTCTACTTTACCCTTATACGTAACTTTTATTGCTATCAAGTTCCATTTTTTAAGTCTTTGGTATGACGCGACCTGGGATTGAACACAGCTCACCTGGACCATTGGGGAACACTCTACCCACGACGCCAATAAGCAGGTTGTACATATAATATAAATACTTATATTTTATCGTTATACCGATGCTCTTAACATATAACACCTGATTGCCCTCAAGTTTAAAAAAAATTCATATGACAAAATAAAATTTATTTCGGTAATTAATAAATTTAATTTATTGCTACGAGGTCTCCAATTTTAATTGCATAGATTTTAAATTTCTTCTTCCATTTACAGCTCTCCCGGAATTGTTTAATTGCAGAACATTTAAGGAATTAAAACCTCAATTTCCCAATTGTCCAAAATAATCCAGGAGCTTATATATATATATATATATATATATATATATATATATATATATATATATATATGTGTGTGTGTGTGTGTGTGTGTGTGTGTGTGTTTGTGTGTAAGTCTTTGCATGAAAGTAAATTCCACTCTTTTAGCGAGCCTTAGAATACGCAGACTCTATCCCATGCAGAGTGGTAAGAACTGTACTCCAAATTGTGGTGTTTTTTTTTTTTTTTTTGCGATGACAATAATGTACATTTAATAGAGAGGCTCAAGTTCTTAACGGTTGATTACTTCCAGACCCACTTTCTCTCGGAGTGGTGGTACCTGTTATCGTCCAATCTATGTATCAAATAAATGTGCTTAAAAAGTATTTCTATAAGAAATAACTAGTATCCCATTATTTGGTGCAAATCGCAAGATAGAATGTAACCCCAAACAAAATGACATGTCCTAAAAATAATAGAAAAAATCGATCAGTCAACAAAAATAAATCTGAGGAAAGATTCCATTTCGTCAATCTTCAGCTGAAGTGTGATGTCTTCTTTGCTAGCAAATCAGCAGTTGAAATCTTTGATTGTAAGTAGGCACGAAAACCGACTGACTCTATTTCAACCCTGATGAAGTTTCTTGATATTTATCGACCTTTTCAAGCAATTTTTAGTTGATGGTCTGCTGAAACAGAGACACTCATTAGTCGTTATTAACACTGCATAGTTTGGCATAAGGCCAAGGTTTTGCTTCCCATTGAGAATCGAATTCACTAGCTCTGATAGTCTACCTCATGCACCAGTACACTGTGCAAGTCACCCCAATATATATATATATATATATATATATATATATATATATATATATATATATATATTATAACGGCATTATCTTAAAGTCTTCATTGATAGTTTGGTTTGGTTTTTTGGTTTAATAGCACACAAAATCTTATGGTTATTTAATGCCAATATGTGTTTTTTTGTGTGAGTGTGTCTGTTATTTGTAATCGACTAGTTTGGAGATAACTGTATTTATAAACGACTTTGTGCTCATTTGTTTGCCCATAGTTTAATGGTTTCAAGTATTTCTCTCTCAGCGCATTTGAACCATATTCATCGCCTTCTAGGTTGGTTGGGTGTTTTTAACGCCAAATCCATTTTTATGAAAAATAGTACTATTTCAAACAATTCAGTCTAGCATAAGTACCCAGTTTAAATGTAAGTACAGTTTAATTGTGAAAAACATTTCTATTTCAAGCTATTCAGTTTAGTCAAGCAGTTCTAATTCTGCTAATTCCGTTTAGTATAAGTACGCATTTTGTTTACACACAGTTAAATGTAAAAACAGTTCTATGATAAACGATTCATTTTAGCGTAAATACAGTTTCAATGTCAAAAAACAGTTCTATTTCAAATAATTCAGTTTAGCATGAGCACGTTGTTTAAATGTAAGTATGGTTTAATTGTCAAAAACATTTCTATTTCAAACTATTCAGCTTAGTCAAACAATTCGGTTAAGCATAAGTATGCCGTTAATTCTATTTAACCCATAGATAGGACCCTATCAGGTGCTACCACTCCGGGCCAGAGTAGACCTGGAAGCAATGGCAATAAAGGGATACTCTGCATTCCTCAAAGCTCTAGTATTACTGGAACCCCACCATCAGATTGTTTAATGTCATATCCAGGACACTCATGGTGGCATTACCCCTCTGCAGACAAGCAGTTGGTGTCATCGCCGTCTAAGGCACTTGTTTACCATAAAAGAAATTTCAAGTATTTAGTCAGCAGAATCCTATAGATGCTACGTATTGAATTGACAAGCCGATTGACAAGATCAAGTCACTTCGACGGCCCGTTTAGCAATATACTGTCCAAAATAGAGAGTTACAAGTCACGTTTTACTTAGGTTACTGGGTCACGGACTGACGACTCAAAAATATCCTGTCGTCAAGAATAACGGGTCACCACCCACAGTCAACAGGTAACCTCATTGGGGGTCAAGGTAGGTTTGCATCGTGATTTAAATGATTTTCTTTTGTTTGTTTTTTAAAACAAATATCATTATTTTTGTATAAAACATTTATTCCCACATCAAATGCGTGTTCTTTGCATAGTTTCAAAGTAATCCCCGTTCCTACTCGATCATATCAGTATTTGTATAGTTTCTCTAATTGTTAATATATATAATTATAAGCTGTGGAACATGAATTTAACGATTGTGACAATTGTGATTGGTGCTTTAGGCACAATACCTAAAGGATTATTAAAAGGCCTGAAGGACTTGGAAGTTGGAGGACGGGAAGAGACTATCCAAACGACAGCATTGCTGAGAACGGCCAGAATCCTGAGATGAGTCCTGGAGACTTGAGGAGACTTGCTGTCACTCCGACTCCAGTGAAAAACCATCAGCTAACGCTGGTGTGGAAAACTCTAATAATAATAATAATAATAATAATAATAATAAGAAGAAGAAGAAGAAGAAGAAGAAATCATTACTAACTTTAATGTTGGTTTTTATACTTATAATTAACCGGGTGATTGGCTTAATGTTTGAAGTGATCACCAGTGGTCCAGGAGACCGGGATTCAATTCCAAGTTGAGTCATACCAAAGATAAAAAAAATAGTACTTTTAATGCCGACTTGCTTAACACTTAGCATTGTAAGGTGTGAATCAAGGATAAAGTGGAGCAATCCAGGGAATGGAGTAACGCCCTCCCCTACACCTTAGTATAGAAGCTGTTGAAAAAAGAAGCCTTCAGTCACCCTCGATTACGGTCGCCTACTTTTTACTTATATATATATTTATTTTACTGAATTTCCACTCTTCCTCTTCGTTTTAATTTTCTTAACGGCATTTTCCCTCCAAGGCTTCAATCTTTTTTCTTAAATCATCGTACGAACATACGCGCTAATGCAGTTAAGTTTCCTTTAATTTTGAATCCAATTTTATTTGCCAATCTCAGTATTTATTGCTTCTATCTTTTTGTTTCTTTTTCTCAAGACGCTTAGATTAATTAAAATGAAATCAATGGGAAAATGCATTGTGGGATTAATTAATTTGGTTCTGGACATAATGGCCTACACAAAATAGCTGCGAACAAAGATATCTTTTGTAAGTGTGAGAACTATCCAAATTTAGATTCACCGTTTTAAAAATATCGAAAAAGCAGGAAAGAAAAAAAAATCCATTTCAACATTTTTTTAAATTTGCAAATAAAGAAATTATGGCATTTGAAATATCTTGAAATGTTGACTTATCAAGATAAGTTGTTTTCATAAAGAGAGGTAAATAAATTTTGTAAATGAATACCCCACTGTTTGTGGGTAATCGTTATTTACAAAGCTTGTTTGGCATAAGGCTGTGCGAATAGGGCACCAAATGAGACTCGAATTCACTCATGAAGGATTGCTAGTTTAGGTGGCTAAACATTACACCACCTGCAGCGTCCCCCATTTGTGTGTGATAGAAGTTAAACCAGGCAATAGCTTATTGCAGTCCAGTTAAGGCGGAGATTCTTTTAGTATTTATATTCCTGGCTGATCCAGAGAGATAAATCTATCTTTGACTTTGCCACATTGTATAAGTAGTTACACTAATTGCTCAGAGACAAAATCATTTATTTTAGTCCAATTCATATAACAAAGAGTCTCTTGATGTTCTCTCTCTTTCTTTCCCCCCCTCTCTCTCTTTCCCCTTATTCCTATGAGTCATCGCTCCTTGGATATCCTCAAGACTATCTCCTGACAGAGCTGATGTATATGAGAATTTACTGTTTGGTCAGCATTGGTGTGTCCATGTGCAGAACGCCCCTGGAAAAGGTTGACTATAAATTCGTCATTATCTGTCCAGGAATGCTCAGCTCGGCTTACTTTGATGGTGAGATGGGAGACAGGAGGCCATACAGCAGCTATTTTCTTTTGAGGATTGATTATAGGATTTGTTAAAAGCAGCATTATTCCGTAGTGACAGTCTAGCTTTTATTCTGAGCGATTCTTTAGCGTGTAGGTGGTGCAACCAAACAATAATACCAATGCAGCCACAGCTTTGAAGTAACCACGTTTTATTTTCTCAGAGATAGAATTAATATGAACGACTACCAATCAATAGTAGTCCACTTCTCCTCTAAACGTATGTCGACATTGATTTCAGTAGATAAGATATTGCTGCTGATCTACATGAAACAGGTTTATTACTCCAAGAGGCTGGCTTTTTTATGTTTCCATCTTATTTAAAATACATGTTTTCTATGTTATCTGCGTTCTCATCGAGTTCCCAACAATATAGAATAAATAAAGCTTCCTCACGATTTGAGTTTACTTGTGCAGAAGACACTTTTTAATACGATACCCGAATAAAATATGAAATATAAAAAGATAAATATTTACTCACCTTACGAACTTTTGGCTTTATTGTTACTCAGTTTTCTGCCGGCACGTTAGGAAAAGTGAAGGCAAAAAAAAAAAAAAATTAAAAAAAGAACAACCCCAAAGTCGGTGGAGAGCCACGGTGAGTTGCAAAAAGAAGTACACTGAAGAAGACAGATTTCTGGGATGAAGCTTGAAAATTATTATCCTTTAGTGTACAAGAAAATTGAAGAGTTAGGTACAAAGTTCTCGAAGGCTCCTGCGTTCGACATGAAACATATGAAGAAGATGGAGAATCGGCCAAAACGTGTGAATAAAAAAATAAAAATGAGGACAATAGTCCGAGTACACTAAATGATAAAGAAGCCCTTTTACCCTGGCATTATGCGTTTCATTATTTGTCTTTAACGGGCACACACACACACACATATTTATATATGTATGTGTGTGTATATATATATATATACCCCATCTGCAACCTAAAGATGCTACACGAGGTCACATTTAAACGGAGTTTAACAGGTTTTGAGATAAGTTATCCTTCCCCTAGACTGGTTGCCATACCAAGGTTAAGGAGCCATGTCTATCATGATATTTACCATAGCTAGAGGGAGATTAACTGGATTCATACCTTTCCCCAGGGAATTAGCGCTATGTGAAATTATCGACAGTCTCGTCCAGGATTTGAAGTCGTGACTTAGTGTCCATTCCCTACGTCCGTATCGATTTCACCGTGATGTCTTATATATATATATGTGTGTGTGTGTATTCGTATATATGTATACATATGTATCTATATATTTATATGTATATATATGTATATATATGTATATATATGTATATATCTATATATACATATATATATATATATATATATATATATATGTATATACATATATATATATGTATATATATGTATAGATATACATATACATATATATGTATATGTATATACATATATATACATATATATGTATATATATACATATATATATATGTGTGTATCAATATGTATATATATATGTATATATATGTATTTTTATATATGAATATATATATATGTATGTGGAATTATGGAATATTAAGCTAAAAGAAAAAACAACAAAAAATAACCTTTCACTAAAAGAAGAATGAGCCTTAAAAAATTTACAAGAAAATGAAAAAATAATTATTAAAGAATCAGCAAAGGTAGTGTCGTTGTCATCTTCGATAAAACATACTATAAAACCAAAATCCAAGAAATATTGAAAGATAAAACCTCTTACAAACTAATAGATACAAACATAGACAATAATATTATATCAAAAATCACCAAATTCTGTAAAATACAACAAAACACTACGGACTACCAAAAATCCAGAAATCCAGACGTAAATGCCAAAATCATCACAGATATCGAACACTAACCAACAGACACCCAACAATACCTCCATTTCAGAAGCCACCACCCGCCAAAATGTATAAAATCTATCCGTTACACACTAGCACGTAGAATACACATAATAATCAATGATAAAAACCTAAAAAAAAAAACACACCTCAAAGAACTACACCCAACTCTAAACCAGAGAGTATATCAAACTACACTAATAAAGGGTTGGAATTAGCAGAATAATGCCCCTAAGCGAATTGAGAAACCCCAAAAAAAACGCAACAACGAAAAACCGCTAATCTCCGTCACAACTTACAACAAAAATAACCCAGAACTATTTACAGAAATATTGAAAAATCTGGAAGAAATTTAGAACAAAGACAGAATCAAAGAAATACTTGACACAACAAAAATAGTTAAAAGCCAGAGACAACCCCAAAATCTGAAAAAAATATCACCTCTTCTACATTCGAAAAAAACACAACACAAGGAGTTACCAAATGCAAAAATAATCGATGCAAAATATGTGATATAATTATAGAAGGTAAATTCTACACTTTTAAAAACTCCGAAATCAAATTGAAAATAAATAAAAACTTAAGCTGCAACTCAAAAAACGTCGTATACGTAATTGAATGTAATGAATGCAAAGAAATATACATAGGATCAACACAGGCACTTAATACAAGGACATCACTTCACAAGAGTAATATCAAAATAGAAGAAGACAGAAAATTAAATGCTTGGAAACACTTATACCAATGTGCTTTAATCAGAAAGGCGACATCTCCACACTAGACGGAACCTCCCTGAAACTGGTTGACAAATTCACCTACCTTGGAAGCAGCGTCTCATCAACCGAAAAAGACATCGACACACGGCTAACGAAGGCATGGTCAGCTATCGATAGGCTTTCGATCATATGGAAATCAAACCTGGCCGATAAAATGAAACGCAGTTTCTTCCAGGCTGCAGTCGTGTCGATACTGCTATATGAATGCACTACATGGATGCTGACAAAACGGTTGGAGAAGAAACTCGACGGCAATTATACAAGAATGTTGCGAGCAATATTGAACAGGTCCTGGCAGCAACACCCCACACGGCGCCAACTGTACGGCCACCTACCACCTGTCACGAAAACTATACAAGGTAGACAATCCAGACATGCCGGACACTGCTGGAGAAGCAAAGACGAGATCGTAAGTGATGTGCTCCTGTGGACCCCCGCATATGGCCAATCAAAAGCAGGAGGACCAGCTCGAACATTCATACGGCAGCTATGTGATGATACGGGATGTAACCCCGAAGACCTGCCGAAGGCGATGAATGTTAGGGAGACGTGGAGAGAGAGGGTCAGGGATATCCGTGCTAGCCGCACGTCATGATGATGATGATGATGATGCCAATGTAGCAGAGGAAAATTTAATATCATGCCAATCTATCAAAACAATGGCTACACGCTACGACAAATAAACGAAAGAACCTTTACAGATAAATTCAAACCTAAGTTAAAAAAAAACATGAACCATACACACACAAAAACGGATATAAACATACATATATATATATATATATATATACATGTGAGAGTATGTGTCTGTAGGTATATATATATATATGTGTGTGTGTGTGTGTGTGTATATGTGTGCACGCAAACAACATAAGCAAACATTCAAACTACAAACACCAGAAAATTAAAATCTCATTTAAAACCCATTAAGTAGACCTTATGCCATACATATTCACTCACAAAAAGGAAGAGCTACATGTAAATTTAAAAAAACCACAAAACAATCCATGATAAAATTTAAAAAAAAACATAAGTGAAACATAAAACCAATACACACACACATTGGCACACACACATACACACACACAACTACAAACCTCAAATATTAAAGGAGAAAAAAGTAAACATACTCCCAGAAGGGGGGAACAAAAACCCTTATAAAACAAATTCAACCAGACAAGAATCATTTATACTGGAAACAGGAGTGAGTTCAAGTCTCATTGAGTACCCCATTTAAAAAGCCTTGTGCCACACATGTTCTCTGACGAAAGCAACAAGCTGGAAACATACGTATATATAACACATATGTAATACATGTATATAACACGTGTTTAAGAACACAATAAATAAATTCAAAAAATACAAATCTCTCCGTGGACCATCTTATTTTAAATATATATATATATATATATATATATTCATATACGTATATATACACGTTTAGATATGTATACACACACACACACTCACACACACACATATATATATATATATATATACTTTAAGAAAACCAACAAAACCGGTCACATAGGATTATAAATTTATTTCCATACTGTTACGCATTTTTGAAATTTCCAAAAACACGAAAAAAATTAACTGGACTTCTTCAGATCTTTTAGATAAAAAACTAGAACAGACACAGAAAATGTGGGAGGGGATAGAAGAGGGGTGAAGAGTTATTTCCTCATTAAGCCTACTTCCCTTTTAAATTTTAATTTCGGTTCGAAAGATAGTAAATTTATTTAAAAAATTATTTTTTATTTTTTAATTACATTTTGACCTAAATTCCAGATTTTATATTGAATTAGATTTAAACTTTAATTAATAACCTTATGTAATGATACAGTAATAGATATATCAAACTCAAACAAATATCTAATTTATTTAAAATATTTTAAAATCTCAAAACTATTTAGAAACCATTAATCAGTTACACTTTTTATGAGTAGTACGTATGTATTTTATGCTTTTTCACAATTTTCTATCTAACATTTTATTTTATTTATTCATTTACATTAATTCCCAATTTAACTTTATGCTTTTTTAAAAAAAAAAAATTTAAATTAAAAAAAAATGTTAAAAATTTGAATTTAAAATTTTAATTTTATAAAAAAATTAAAAAAGAATACATACATACATATATATATATATATATATATATATATATATATATATATATATATATATATATATATTCATTAAACATAATAGACATTTTATGTCTACATATTTTCTTCTGGATCTGTTCGAATTCCCGTATTACTTTTATCGTATTCGGGGGGGAATTGATTTATGTATTGTCCATAGTTGTATGTATCCCTAGTACTTTCTGCCCGACTTTGGGCCATCATCAGGGGAGGATCTATTGCAAAAGTGATGTAAATTTTGTTTTAGCATATTACTACTGTGTAAGAGCGTCTTTGCCGTTGAAGATTATAGCGTTTGCTTTTAAATGTAATTCTATAATTAGTGCCGGTAGCTAAAGACATTTATTTAAAAGCAAACGCTATAATCTTCAACGGCAAAGACACCCTTACACAGTAGTAATATGCTAAAACAAAAGTTACATCACTTTTGTAATAGATCCTCCCCTGATGATGGCCCAAAGTCGGGCAGTAAGTACTAGGGATACATACAACTATGAACAATACATAAATCAATTCCCCCCGAATACGATAAAAGTAATACGGGAATTCAAACGGATCCAGAAGAAAATATGTAGACATAAAATGTCTATTATATTTAATGAAATTTGCATTAACGAAGAAATGCTGCCTAAATATACATATTTTAAACTCCATGATCCTGCAGCTCATAAATATAACAGCACTTTGGAATACAGACGTGATCTCGTGAAGAGACAAATTACACTCTGTACATCACTTTTGTAATAGATCCTCCCCTGATGATGGCCTAAAGTCGGGCAGAAAGTACTAGGGATACATACAACTATGCACAATACATAAATCAATTCCCAGCGAATACGATAAAAGTAATACGGGAATTCGAACGGATCCAGAAGAAAATATGTAGACATAAAATGTCTATTATGTTTAATGAAATTTGCATCAACGAAGAAATGCTGCCTAAATATACACGCACACACACACACACACACACATATATATATATATATATATATATATATGTGTGTGTGTGTGTGTGTGTGTGTGTATATGTGTGTGCCTTAAATCCTTTCGGAAAGAGTTTGAATAAATTCTGTGAATATTCTGCCAACTTAGAGGGCCATATTAAAATCAATCCGATTATATTCTCATCAACTATTTAATTGATTTTATCAACTTTGTGGATTAAATTTTCTAATTGACTTCCAGTGAAATAATTGAACATAAAAACTTAATTTATTTCCATCTTAAAAATATTTTATCCCATGTTTTTTTGTTATTTAAAAATAAAATGCAATCTATTTTCAAATTTTAAACCAGCCTTAAACGATAAACGCTAGATTATAAAACTTACCAAAAATAAACCTTTAGGCCGTTTTCTATGTGTAGGTTTACTTTTTATAACTAAATTATCGTTTGTATTTATCATTTAATTATCATTCAGTTATTACGTATATTTTGATCCCCACTTATTATGTTCTCGGGCGTTACTTATTGGTTTAAACATATGTAAATTTCTCTTCGGTTGTACTTTAATATCCACAGATTAATTAATAATTTCGTTGCGATGTCAAACAAAATCAACGAGGTTCTATATTTACTGACTGCGTATGAATAAACATTTAAAGTTCATTGTCCAAGACAATTTGTTTTCTCCGTGTGGAAAAAAGCTTTCATATTACCCAAAAGTCAAAGATTGTGAAAATGAAGATTTAAGATTATCATATTTACCCAACCCCTCCGCTCGGGCAGGATATGACACAAGGTCAATTTTTAAGCGGAGTTTAACAGGTTTGAATTCAGAGTTTTCCTTCTCCTAGACTAGTTGCCTCGCCAAGGCTGAAGAACCTAGTCTGCCCTACTATTTACCCATAGCTGGAGGGAGAATAATTGGATTCATACCTTTCCTAAGGGTGAAATGCAATCAGTCTCGTCCAGGATTTGAACTCGTGTCGCCGTGTCCATTTCCTACGACGATAACCATTACACCACGAGCACCTCCACTGAAGATTTAAGATTATTGTGTTGAATTCAAATAAACAACCAATGTTATTTTATTCCATTATTTCTTCCGATATGTTCCTCAACCTTTCTCACCTTACAAAAGTGAAATATCAAAAATTAAAGTAAAGAGAACGCTAAATATATATAATCAATTACGTATATATATAATCATTACACACACACACACACACACACATATATATATATATATATATATATATATATAATCATTACGTATATTTTCAATTATTCGTTACCAGATAGCATTCGGCCCAACATATGTGCCTCTTCTTAGAGACGTCCTCTTTTCCAATGTCCTTTGCTGTCATTTATTTCTAACTTTCCCCCACAAGGGATAATGGTTTCTCTTTTCTTTCCATAAATGTTCAGCTATACGTGACTTTTCTATTTCCCCTCGTACTTTTGCGCTTTGATGTTTCTGCAGTCTTACTTCCAGAGGAAGGTATGTCTCGTCTTTGTATACTTTGCCACAGCTGTAATTCTTGGCCATATAGTATTTTATTAGAAGTTGGGCACGGAGGAGATGTTTACAAAGAGTTGAGCCACTCCTGAATGTTGTCCTGATATCATACAGACTATATATTTTCTAAATTTTTTTTCCGCCAAGCCTTTGATGTAAGTTAAACAGACTGTTAATTTTTCAGGTTCTATCTTGTCTTGTGGCATAGATTTTTTGGAAGTGATGTTATCCTCTTTGGGTAATTGTCATGATGGAGGGTATCTCAATCTACCTATTTCTTCTTGATATACATCGTTACTACTGATGATGTTTGCCCGGTGTTGTAGGCGACGGACGATTCCTTTCTTTACATTGTATGGATGATGAGAGTTAAAGTTGAGGTACACTCCGGATGGATGGATTGAGTCTACATGGTCTATTTGTACTTGAACATCTTCCTGATTGGACCAGAGAAGGAATGTCTCATCCGCATATTTAAGCCACATTGATGGCTTTTGTGATGTAAAAGTTAATGCCATTTCCTTAAAGTAATCCATGTATAAATAAAGTTGGCGACCGTAGTCGAGGGCGATCAGAAGGCTCCCTTTTCAGTATCACCGAAATATAGGGGTGGGTGCTACTCGTTTTCCTGGATTGCTCCAGTTTATCCTTAATCCTCACCTTATATTGCTTAGTGTTAAGGAATGAGTTATCAAGTACCAAGTACCAAGTCTTTGGTAGGTTCGACCTGGGATTGAATGTAGGTCTCCAGGACTATTAGCAAACACTCTACCCAACTGACCAATGAGCAGGTTCCATGTATACATTGGCAAATACAGGGGACAATGGAGATCCCATAGCGAGGTCCTCTTGTTGTTTATATATTTCAGATTCCATACCGAGGTAGGTTGTTTTTATGCAGACAGTTAACTTCTCCATCAGATTATCTACTGTGATACAAGTGCGATCATCCAGCGAGAGATCTGTACTAAACTTATCCAGTATAATGGCGAGAGTCTCATCGGTGGGTACCTTCGTGATAGATCTACTGCATTTAGACTCACCATCTAGTTGAAATGAATGGGAGTATTACAATTTTTTACGTCACTTTCGCCCGTGGCCCAGGCAGCCTGGGTCCAATCCCAGGTCGAGTCATACCAAAGGCTCGAAAAATGGCCTCCTTTCTTAACCCTCAGCATTATAAGGTACGGTTCAAGGGTGAAGTTGAGTAATCCAGAGAAAGGATTAGCGCCATCCCTTACACCTTGGTGTAGTAGCTATCGAAAAGGGAGCCTTTGGGTCACCCTCAACTAAGGTCACCAATTTATTTTACTTTTACTTTATATGAATGACACCTTCATATTTATTGAACGCCTTGTTTGATGAACAGTCAAAATTTTTAAATAAATTCCCAGGTTGAATCATTTCCATATCCAGATATACAAGGGACACCTGAAGAAGGCCAGAAGATACAGCGGCCGAAACGTTGTGTTACCACTAACAACAAGACACAACAGTCTGAAAAATCACACACAAAATATATGTTTAAATATTATCTGTATTCGATAGGACTGCGTGCAAAAAATTGTGAAATATTAACATACAGTATATGCAATTCCCTAAATTCTATACATAGAATAAAATTATATATATATGGCGAGTGCAGATATATTTATGCCAAAGATATATGTGCCAATCAAAATTCATCAGCATCGACCTGGATTTGAACTCGGGTCGCCGGTTCTATTTCATCTGAAAATAATCGATATGCTAATCATGCTTTATGATGTATGTGTGAGTTAAGCAGGTAGTGTCACAATATCGCTTATTATGCCTAACCTCTGTCAGAGATCCATTTGATTGTTTATCGATGTCGACGTCAACGTCCTTACTTCCTCTAAGGGGAAGGAACAAGGAAACCTGTGTAGATAAAGAGACTAATATGCTGGAGGGATCTAAACAGACCACCAACGGCATTTTCTTGGCACGTGCAACTGGGATCCGGTGCACGGGAAACTAGAGACGACTAGCAGCTGTGCAAGTTGCAGTATCTTGCCCGGGTGCCTGTTTATATTTGAAGCCGACCTACGCGAAGATAGACGACGAATATTCCAGAACTTATTCTGTGCTAAATCGATTGGTAACGCAATTATTGAGTAGTTTGTGTGTGACTCTCTTTCTTGTCCCCCATATAACTCCATCCTGTGGGAAAAGTAATTCTAAGGTTCTTTTTTAAGGGAAGATTTGGGAAGCGCGTTCATGGCACATTTATATCCATATTTAATGTGTTGTTATTTAAAAGAAATTTTCTGTTCATGGTTATATCTTGTACGAATGGAGGAATCTGCGTGATGTCATTGCTAACATGTTTGACTAAGATATCGTGGGTAGTGAGTTCGAACTCAGCTCAGGTTAATACATTGACTTTCGGACTAATACTCTCGGGGTAAGTTATAAACTCCCTTACCCCCACCATCAACTGCGAGTTTAAAAGTTCCACTTCTGTTCTACAAGTATAGCTTTGGCACGAAAGTTAATATGGCATTAATCAAAAGAACCCAAACAAAACCATTTAGATAAATTCCTTTGACCTATAGATGAGATCCATTCGGTTACTACCACTCCAGACAGAGTGGACATGGGAGTAATGGCAATGAAGGGGTTGTCCACTCTCCTCAGGTCTCCAGTAGTAGAGCATCACCATATAATAAGGTTTGCGTCATATCGAAGACAACCCTATTTTTTGAGAGAACGGTACTTTCCCTTCTGCAGCGAATACAGTCAGCATTTTGTTAGCCCTGGTAAGTTATCAAAAAGAAGCTAATAGTTGATTCCCTTTGCTCAAGGGTAACCTGAAACTGTAGCAAGCAGATTTTTTCTCCCTGAAGTAATTTGCATATCCACATGGGCAAGATTTTGTTTGTTGTCTTTGTTTAATAGCATACCAATATTTATGGGTAATTTAAATCTAGAGCAATCATTGTAGAAAAAAAGTAGTGGTACTATTTAATCCATAGCTGGGACGAAAGCAAGGCGGGGAAACATCTACATTTGATGTTGAATCTCCGTAGGGAAGTAGTTAACATACTGTAATGCGATACCCTGTTGCACTATTACGTTCACTTTTCGAAAAGCAGTCTGGAACTATGACATGTAGACTACACAGATAATCTAGCTCTTCTCGCAAAAATCATCTACCCAATCTGATTCCAAGCTTCGTAGCCTCGGATAGGTAGGGGAAGCCATTGACATCTACGTGATAAAAAAAACAGACTTCTTGTATTTAAAACAAGAAGAAGCCACTCCCAATTCAAGTAGTGAGCCTTTGAGATTAGTGGACCAATTCACATACATCGGCAGCAATATCTCATCCACTGAAAGTGAAGTCAGCATACAACTTGTGAAGGTATTTCATATTGACCTTTAAAAGACCCATCAGTTGGGAATTTCGTGTGCAAATGTCACCTGTGTAAACAAGTGGACAGCTCACGTTGGTTGACAACCGGAAGATACGGAGTGTGTTATGCACATATACAGACAGAACGGTTCCTATTGACAGATTATCGATCATGTGGAAATCTGATCTTTCTTATAAAACAAAAGGGATTTTTCCAAGCTGTGACTGTGCAATATAATTGTATACATGTACCACCAGGACTCAAAACGTATGGAGAAAAGGATGGGCCGGAACTACGCAAGAATGTTACATACTCTTTAGACAAATTCTGAAAGAGAAGTGACACAGGACTGCTGCTGTACGTCACTTGCCTTTCATCTCCCAAACCATCCAGGTAAGATGAAGAAGACATGGGTCGTGATGCTGGAGAAGCGAGGACAAACTCTTAAGGGATGTTATCTCATGATCTTATTGAAATAGACGCGCCAGTGTTTGTCGAATAGCAAGGACTTGCATCAGCTCTCTGCCGACACTGGATGGTGTCTGGACGATCTATCAAAAGCAAAGGATAACAGGGACGACTGAGAGGATATATATATATATATATATATAGAGAGAGAGAGAGAGAGTCAGGGATATTCTGTGCGCTCTGTGCAAGATGGGGATGATAATGTATTAAACCGTTATCACTTCTGTTCTTCTTCAATGATGGATTTGTTATGAAATAACCCGTAAAGTTTTATATGCCATAAAAAAAACAACCATATGAAACCAATTTATATTTGGTGGAAAGGCGGAACAGAGACATACAAGTCATGCTTTCAATTCTTTTTTAAAAGGCCATGGTTGAATTCAACGGTATATTACTGGCGTAGTTCTTACCAGATTTAAACTCCATCTATCAAGTATGGAATATGGTAAATATCTCAAGAAATCCCCAGCAGGTATTCTCAAAAACTATGTCTAAGTTATGGCCAACTTTACAATGTCCCTAGAGATATATTCTCACAGAATGATAGCAGCCTATCGTAAACTCTATATTCGGTCTTACGGCCACTCTCATTCGTGCAAAGAGAGAAGTTAGGGTCTTTAATTTCGACATTTAGATAATTCTATTATAGAAAAGGAGGTACAAAGCCTATAAATATTAGATCTATGGATATATATTTTTTCTTTGCCAAACATAATTTGAGGAGAGAAAATATGAGATTAAACATGATCACATAATTGATGACATCTGTTAAATCCCATAATCTCTTCTCATCTTCTTTAGACAGTCAGAGAGACATTTTCTCGTTTAAATGTTACGTTTACTAACATCCAGTTACGTAATTATTTTCGCTAAATGTCTTGTGCACTAATATATTATCACATCACTATAACTCATACGATATCCTATTTACCCAACCCCTCCACTCGGGCAGGATATGACACAAGGTCATTTTTTAAGCGGAGTTTAACAGGTTTGAATTCAGAGTTGTCCTTCTCCTAGACTAGTTGCCTTACCAAGACTGAAGAACCTAGTCTGCCCTACTATTTACCCATAGCTGCAGGGAGAATAATTGGATTCATACCTTTCCCAAGAGTATTAGTGCAATATGAAATGCAATCAGTCTCGTCCAACTCATAACTCATAACTCATACGATATGAACACTTTCCTAGCCACTTTTTTCACTTTTCACCGACAAGAAGTTTATGCAATGCACTTATAAAATCCATGCTATGAGAATATATCGGAGGTGTCCTCGTGGTGTAAGGGTTAAAGCGATGGACTGCAGAATCGTAGTAAGCGAGTTCGTTTCCAGTCGTGCTATTACTTTCACTTTCGGGCAAATACCCTTAGGAAAGGTATAAACCCCCTTTATCCTCCCAGCTATGGGGTAAATAGTACCACTACTGTTCTTCTAGGACAATAGCTTTGGCATTAAATAACATACAAAGGTTGATATGCCGTTAATTAAAGAAACCGAAACCTCACTATATATACTTTGTTGTTCGAATATAGTTTTATTAGCCACTAACCCTGCCAAAAATAATGAATCATGGGATTAGAATACGTCGATTATATTCATTTTAGACTTTTTTTTATTTTGCAAGAAATACATTAATAGAGTAAAATATTTAAATTTAATAGCTGAAGATGCTGGCTACATTAAAATATCACTTCGATAAATGAGATAAAATTATTTAAATAACGAACAAGTTTTTCAAGTCATGATGAGGAGAATGTTATGTGACAATTCAACATTGGGATAATAAGATATTCATATATATATATATATATATATATATATATCCCAGGTCGAATCACACAAAAAACTCAAAAATGATACTTGATGCCTACTTGATTAACACTCAGCATTATAAGTCATGGATCAAGGGTAAGTGAAGCATGAAGGCAAAGTGTAGTAACTATTGAAAAAGTTGTCTTCGGTTCACCCTCGACAATGGTCGTCCAACTTACCTACGAACTACATATATATATGGTGTCCTCGTGGTGTAATGGTTAAAGCGATGAACTGCGGAATCGTAGTACGCGAGTTCGTACTCCAGTCGCGCTATTACGTTCACTTTCGGGCAAATACCCTTGGGAAAGGTATGAACCCCCTTATTCTCCCTCCAGCTATGGGTAAATAGTAGGACGGACTAGGTTCTTCAGCCTTGGTGAGGCAACTAGTCTAGGAGAAGGACAACTCTGAATTCAAAACCTGTTAAACTCCGCTTAAAAATTGACCTTGTGTCATATCCTGCCCGAGCGGAGGGGTTGGTAAATAGTAACTACATATATATAGTAGTAAATTTACCGACCCTAGTCGAGGGCGACCAGAAGGCTCCTTTTTTAATAGCTACAACACCGAGGCGTAGGGGAGGGCGCTACTCCTTTCCCTGGATTGCTCCACTTTAACGTTTGATACGTACCTTATATTGCTGCGTGTTAAGCAAGGAGGTATCAAGTACCATTTTAATGTCTTTGGTATGACGCAACCTGAGATTCAACACAGGTCTCCCGGACCATTGACGAACACTCTACCCACTAGACCAATGAGCCAGTCTTGATATTTTTTTTCATCATACAACGTGTGAAAGCACTTGCGATACCCTAGCCTCATCAGCCGCCAACCAGGTTGATAACACAGTTTCGGTAGCTCAAGGCGGCCGAAACTGTGTTATCACCCTGGTTGGCGGCTGTCTTGATATATATATATATATATATATATATATATATATATATATATATATACATAATAATAAGCAATATCGTTTTGTTAGCTGTTTGGTAATTATGACAAGGGATCCTTCTTAGTTACCCACTTCCTTGTGTCAGACAAAGCAGAACTTCGTAAATTGTCTTTCCAGATGTAAGCACGCAATATGTTACTGATGTGAGCCGAGACCAAATGAAAAGAGCTAAATTAAGAAAACTATGTTGTTGTTTTTTTATGTTTGCTTCTTTTCACCCTTTTTTTAAAAAGATGCCTCCCCATGATCTCTATTAATCAGACGGATAGAAAACCAGACGCAAGAGAAGCCAACTGGCGTTTGGCTCCACAACAGAGGAGCGACGCAATTAGATTTTTAAATTACAAACCTCGACAAATCTTTGCTTTATTTTAAGCTTCTTCTCTGTGTCGTTAGTAAAGGTGCTTTTGTTCATGTATGTAGGCGGAACGGGGTTTAAAGATGGCGGTTAAGGTGAGTAAATGGCTAATTTCAAAAGATATTTTTGTTCTTTTTTATTACTTGTTAGTCCATTTCATCTCTTAATTTATTTGTTTATGTTTTTTGCCATACACTCGGGAACAAACTTCAGTGACATCACATCACACACACACACACACATACACACACACACACACACACACTCTCCCTCTCTCACACACACACACTCACACATTCACACACATATATATATATATATATACACATATATATATATATATACTTTTTTGTGTCTCATCTTTCATTAAAAAATGTTATATATCTATCACGCTCTCTCTCTCTGTCTCCCTCTTACTCTCTCTCTTTCGCGCGCGCGCTCCATTTATTGACATAGATTTTTTTGTTAAAAATGACAGACATATGAATTATATTACATGTTATAAAATTTTCATGTCTTCAATAAAAGATACTGCTGAAATGCCTTCCTATTTCCGTCTGTATTCGACTGCATACGTAATTTTCTTTCAACATCCCTCCCCTGCCGTCTTTCTCTCTTTATATATATATATATATATACACACACACACAGGGAGAGAGAGAGAGAGAGAGAGAGAGAGAGAGAGAGAGAGAGTGCGTGTGTTTCGCTAAATTTATAAAGAAACAGTTCTCACTATAAGTGATAGAGCATAAGTAGAACATAAAATCAGCGGGGCTAGGTATCTGTCAGTTTCTCGCAATGTGATCATCAAAGCAAATGTCTTGAAAATTGAGAGTCAACAGGAACGTTTGACTCTGTCTATGCTATCCAAAATTAGATCTATAAACACGCGCAAACACGGACAGACAGATAGACAGACCGATACACACACACCCGATACACACACACACACATAACTATATATACTGCTCATTCGACTGGGGCTGTAAAATACACCGACTAATTCTCTGCAGAAGGATAAGCAGCCACACCAACAAATGTCCAAGATATGACACCAAGCAATCTGATGATGAGGTTCAGGTAATGCTGAAGCTTTGGAAAATGTGGATTTTCCCTTTGTTCCCATCGATTCCAGGTCATCTCCGGTCAGGAGTTGTAGCAACTGATTGGGTCCTATCTAAGGGTCAAATAGAATTAAACAGTGTACTTATGCTAAACTGAATTGTTTGAAATGGAACTTTTATGTATGCTAAACTGATTTGTTAGAAATAGAATTGCTTTGATATTTAACTATGGGTAAACAAAAACTATAATATTACTAAACTGAATTGTGTGAATTAGAACTGTTTGACTAAAGGAAATAGCTTGAAATAGAAAAGTTTTTGACAATTAAACTCTGTACTTATGCTAAACTGAATTATTTGAAATAGAACTGTTTATCTGTATGAAAATAAATTTGGCATTAAATAACCTACAAATGTTGATATGCCATAAAATCCAAGCAAACAAACAAGCAATTAAACTGTCTATATATATATATATATATATACTTATAAAAATTAATTTGTGAGTTAGGAACTATCCTACTACAGCTTCGCCTAAACGGCACCTCAGGGTATCTAAACATGACCGTAAGTGCTGTTATTTGGTAAGTTAGTAAATATAAATAGTCATCCACATACAGATCTGTTTCGTTCTATCAGAACTCATCAATGTGGCTAGACAGTACCTACCCATAGCTGGGATCGAAACCCGGTTTGATTCAAACGCCAAGCCGAAGCTTCTAACCATTTAGCCACGAGCAAAAGTAAATTTTAAACATTTATGAATCACAATTACTATTGTTTACATACTTCCGTTCAACGGCTGCCGAGACCTCAATTCAAATACGAAGAGGCTTGCAATGAACGCTAGTGGCAACACGATTACTTCTTCGCCAGAGAACTCAACCCTATATATATATATATATATATATATATATGGTGTGTTGCTTGTCATCGTATATTGAGGTTTTGACCTGTATCGACGGCATCAAATCAATCTTGGGAAAAACTTCAGTTTTTTGGAGAAATATTGGGGAACTTTAAGTCTATGAGATTGTCATGACAACTTGATTGGCAATGCAGATTGATTGAAACGTTTAATACATAGAAACAAGAAATAAACGTTTCAAATTATGCTTATAACCGTTATTAATCGATGAATCAAAGGATTTGGAAATATAGCTGGGTGTGAAGCAAAATATTGTTTTTGTTATGATCATCATCTTTATCGACAATCCACGAAGTTTTTTGTTTCTATTATAGCATTCGATCCGATCGTTCATCGTTCTTGGCAGTTTATGTAGATTACATCCAGCGTCCGCAAGGAGTTGGTATATGTAATCTTTGTTGGTCAGCTTACACTTTACTGTCCATGTGTGGTAGTCTATAAGAGAACGTCGATTAGGATTTTGTCGTTACTGCTCAAGCAGTGTCACGGATGTCTTGTTCCTCCTATATTGATAGTTTGTGAAATGGGAGGTAAGTGGCTGTACAAATGTTGTTTTGTGGGGTGTTGCTTCCTAAACGGCACGTACCATTCATGTGTAGTTTCCTCTTAGATCCTTCACCATGCGTTTCATTAGAGTCCTGGTTGTGCATCTATACAGTAGTACCAACATGGTTACAGTTTGGAAATAAATCTGTTTTTAATCAGAGATCAGATTTATACATATCATCAATTACTTTTCAATAGCAATCCACACCTTGTTGCTAGTACATTAAGATTAATAAATACTCGGGATATTTCTTTAATGTGGGACTAATTAAATACAATATTGTTTATAATATTATTAATCTTAACATGGAAAGTGTTAAGATATAAAACCTGCGTAGATATTTGTGAGATCAATTTCTGCGGATTCTAAGTCTTCAGTATCTTTAATTACTTATTAAGTAACATTTGTGCCTCTTTTTTATAAGTCAAGTTATCTATGACTTGATGTTTTTACGATGTAAACGTTTTTTTTTTTTTTTATAGATGTCATTTTATTTTCTGGTTTATTAATCGTACTCCTAATGTTTTCTCTGGTTTATTGATAATTCTAATAATTTTTACTGGTTTATTGATCATACAGGTAATGGGTTTTCTGGTTTATTGATCATAATTCTAATGTTTTTTCTGGTTTATTGATCATTCTCCTAATAGTTTTTTTCTGGTTTATTGATCATACTCTTAATGGGTTTTCTAGTTTATTGATAATACTCCTAATTATTTTCTGGTTTGTTGATAATACTCCTAGTGTGTTTTCTGGTTTATTGATCATACTCGTAATGGGTTTTCTGGTTTATTGATCAAACATTTACTGTTTTTTTCTGGTTTATTGATCACACTCCTAATGGTTTTTCTGGTTTATTGATCATTCTCGGAATAGTTTTTTTCTGGTTTATTGATCATACTTCTAATGGTTTTTCTGGTTTATTGATCATTCTCCTAATATTTTTTTTTTTTTGTTTATTGATCATACGTCCAATGGCTTTTAGATGTGTTTCTGATGACTCGAATGTCTAATTAAAAACAAACAAACAAACAACAATAACAAAAAACAAGCGAATTCTGTCTGTTATGTTGAATGTTGACTTTCCGGATAGAATGAATTATAAGTAGTATTTCTTTTGACGCTCATTTTTTTTTTTTTTTTTTTTGGCTTCTTTGGTTAATGGCTGATCCAATTTTGTGGGCTATTTTATGCCAAAACTCTTTTTGCACATATGATCATTAGTGATGCTATTTCACCCATTGACTGTGTGTTCATACCTTTGCGAAGATTTTTGTCCAAAAGTGAATTTATTAGCGCAACTGGAGTTCGAACTCGATTACTAGGATGTCGCAGTCTAGCACGTTAGCCACTACGCCACAGGGACTCCCAGCTTTTCATTTAGAATTGTATATCAAACAAACAAAAGACTTGAGGGATTTTAAACAATTTTCGATATACTTACCCAGGTTATATAAATATTACCGGCCCAATTGCCTTATGGCTTGGAAGACCGGAGTTCATTCCCAGGTCGATCATATCAAAAACTCAAAAAAGGGTACTTGATGCTGCCTTGCTTAATACTCAGCATTATAAGCTATGGATTAAAAGTAAAGTGCATCAATATAGGGAAAGGAGTAGCGCCCTCACCTACACCTCGGTGTAGTAGTTATTGAAAAGGGAGCCTTGGGGTTGCCCTTGACTACAGTCACCAACTTTACTTACTTATATAAATATTGTGACCCGCCTCTCAAAATATTTATTTGATATAAAACTATTATTACCCTTTTCTTGTGATGAAAGTAAAAATGTACACATTCATTTTTCTAAGTCGATATTCGATATGAAATTTATTTTTGATTCATCATGCTTTAATTAGTGAAGTATTAAAAAAGCTAAGCTATTTTCAGTTTTTATTTCAGAGGTGAAGGTCCGTGTAGAACCAACAACATTCCTCAGGTTTTCAATTCAGAATTTTTCTTTTTCTTAGACCAGTTGTTCTATCAAGGCTAGAGAAAACAAAGTGTCCTAACTGGGGTTGGGTAGAAGAAAAGATAGATTCATGATTTTTCAAGAGCATTAACACGAAGTGAAACAGAAACAGCTTCTCACAGTATTTGAACTTGGATCGCCGATTGATTGATTATAATGGCATGTCAATCTGTGTAGGGTTATTTAATGCCTAGAGATTTGGGTATCGCGGAACAAAACACAATTAATCTCTTCCATGATTTAAACTCGTACCGTCGATTGATTGATTTCATTTCATTTGATTTTTTGGGCATGTCGACCTGTGTAGGGTTATTCTACGCATAGAGGTTACGGAATCGCGAAACGAAACGTAAATTGCCTCCCCAAGGACTTGAACATTGTTTACTTCGTTCGGAATGTTTGATATTTTAAGGTTTGTTAGGGTCAATGATTAGTGCTTTGTCAGCGATATCGTGCCTTAAACCAACATGAACTGGAAATGTGTAGATTCAAATAGTTCTTTAATGAAACACGCTTAAATACGCCTCCGTGAAAAGAACACAGTTTAGCTGGACATTTGCATATAAAATTATGCATATTATTATTGCATATTATTGCATATAAAATTATGGCAAAACTTTTTTAAAAAAGCGTTTCAGCATATAGTGTTTATGTATATTTATAACCTTCTTAATGAATGCAATACAAACATCACGTCAATACTCGAAGAACATTCTATAGCATAAGGATTATCAGAGAACTAATTTAAACAATAGATCCTAATTACATCATAATCAACTTCCTGAAAATAAAAACCGGCCTTCAAACAAAGACTTAAGTTCATAGACCAAAACCTCACTCACAAATAGAAATATGCACCCTTGAAAGTACAAACCCTCAACACAAGTGCTGACTTCACTTTTGTTACAACCGAACCCATAAAACTCTACCGACATTCAATTACCTACCAAAGTATCTCATAAATGATATACAAATAATTACAGATGTTGTATTTTGACCTTTAGACCCGGCCAAAAATGCCATTCCAAGGTGATGCACCGGAAGGAGGTGACACATTATGATGGCAGTTATGAGAAGAAATCGCGTGGGCGGAAATTGGCTGATGAAATGGGACGAGGTAAAAAATTCCCATGGTACACTCATAGACTGATGCACCGGAAGAGAGTGACCTGTGAACTGCATGACAGTTATTTCTGCTTGATGACGATCCAACATGCGATTCCAAAAATCGAGTAGGCGAATGAGTGGAGTTGAACTATTATATAACTCAGTCAAAACAGAAGTCAGACAGTGGTAGTTAGAGATTGGACGGAGTTATAGACGAGATGTGGTAAGGAAAGCCACACCAGGCCGAAGGGGTTTGGGGCCCCCGATTGAATAGGGGTCCAGAGAAGATGCTGATAAGATGTAGAAAAGAAAGCCATCACCCAGCAGAGTGGGCCTCTGGGCCTCCGGTTGAGCATCAGGAGAACAAGAAAGACACAAAGTTGACGGCCATAAGAGGGGGGTCGAAATATTGCAGTTTATGTTCGGTCTCTAGCTCCCTCTCACAGTAACACCTTGAATAACCTTTTCTAACCTCGCAAATAAATTGAGAGGTACTTATTTGTTAAAGAAGTCTTCCTGCGTCTTTATTATTGTGTCGTTATGATGCTGCATGTGTAGATGACAATATAACACACAAATAAGAACCATACACCATAAATAACGAATAAAACACAAATGCCTTTGCCATATATACGCTAAGGACTGATATGCCGTAAAAACAAATCAATCGACCAAACATCGAACATTAATTGGTAGGAGTAAGTTTATTATTGATATTTTTAGATGTTTTTTTAAAGTTCATTCTTCATTGAGTCGAAGATTTTATCCACTCACACTTATGCACATATAGCCAGAGTATAAATTATACTAGAGGAAAAGTTTGATGCCTGAAATGTTGCAGTTATTGTTATCCTAAATCTAAGTTAACAGATTTTGTCTGTAAAAAAAGAAAATCTATACATTGCTGTCTCACTCTGTTGCAGGAAAATATATCCATTTTTTAAAAGTCGTTTGTCCATTTTGATATTTTTAGATGTGTTTTTTTTTTTTTCTTGAAGATCTTTATTTTTTTCTGTTGGAAATATGATCCAAAGTACAGATGATTAAATAAAAAACTAATCTGCAAATTATCAAGTTTTTATTTCTTTGAATTAAAAGTAAGTTTTATTGAAAAAACAGAAGTTATGAATATTTTTCTTGGAAGAACAAATTACATTAAACAGAGCGTCAATATCACCGAAGAAAAAGTAAAGATGCCTGTATGAAATGTGCCCGTTATTGTTTGTCTAAATCAAATTGAGCATATTTTGTGTGTGCATGAAGAATCTACATATTAATCTGTTTCTATGTTCTGCGAAACACCGGCTCGTTGGCCTAGGGGGTAGAGTGTTCGCCAATGGCCCGGGAGACCAGGTTTCACTCCGAGGTTGAGTCATACCAAAGACTTAAAAAAATGGTACTTGATACTTCCTTGCTTAACACTCAGCATTATAAGGTACGTATCAAGGGTAAAGTGGATCAATCCAGGGAATGGAGTAGCTCCCTCCCTACACCTCGGTGTAGTTGCTATTGAAAAGGGAGCCTTCGGGTCGCCCTCGACTACGGTGGCCAACTTTACTTATTATGTTTTGCGAATATATATGTCTGGGTTAAATGTATATGCAGCTGCTACTGAAATTTTTCATCGGGAAGCGAAGGTTGTAATAGTTATAAAAAAATCTGTGTAAACAATAACATAGTCGTTGAATTTAAGACTATTAAATGATGGCTAATTGAATGTGTTCTTGAAAGAAAAGAAGGTCATTTGTCACTCCAAAAGAATAAACCAAAAGTTAGTCGGGTTGATACAGAATAAATCCATACTTTCAAAAGGAAATATTTATTTTTTCGCAATTAATTAGTTTGAATTAGGCTCCAAATAAGATTAAAAAAGAATAGTGATTGATCAATGTTTTTAATTGATTATATAAGTGCATTTTTGACATTCAAGGAAGGAAAACATTTAAATTTCAAGGTGTTTATTTTTCCTCCAAATTTTTCACGGCAAGTAAAGTATTAAAGCGATGTACTCCTGTGGACCTGTGGACCCCCACTTATGGATGTGCAAAAGTAGGTCGACCAGCACGAACTTACATACAGCAACTATGTGAGGACACAGGATGTAACCTTGAAGACCTGCCGGAGGCGATGAATGATAGGGAGAAATGGCGAGAGAGGGTCAGGGATATCCGCGCTGGCGGCACGACATGATGATGATGATGAAATATCTAAGGAAATTTTAAAGTAAGTGGGAAAGCGCCGATTAGTCAATAAATACAAAAATACGCTTCTTGAGCCAATTTTTTTTACAAAAATTACCCTTTTCTTAGAATAGAAATCAGTTGATTTTTTTTCTTAAAAGCCCAATATTTATTCTATCAGATATTTTATACACACACACACACACACACACACACACACATATATGTATATATGGATTGGCGTTTGAGTCAACCGGGTTTCGATCCCAGCTACGGGAAGCTAATATGTCTAGCCACACTGATGAGTTCTGATAGAACGAAACAGATCTGTCTGTGGATGACTATAGAGATACATACTCCCCTACCCCCGTAGGGTTGGTTCTCTAGCGAATGAAGTAAACGTGTTGCCATTAGCGTTTGTTGCAAGTCTCTTCATATTTGAATTGAGGTCTGGGTAGCCGTTAACCGGATGTATGTAAACAATAGTAATTGTGATACATAATCGTTTAAAATTTACTTCGCTGCTACTGGCTCCTCATGCTTGAATTGGCGTTTGAGTCAACCTGGTTTCGATCCCAGCTACAGGAAGCTAATATGTCTAGCCAAACTGATGAGTTCTGATAAAACAAAACAGATCTGTCTGTTGATGACTATATATATATATATATATATATATATGTGCGTGTGTGTGTGTTTTAACTTAAAACAAATATCTTGCGCTAAAGAGTTATATATAAAGAGGGAGAAAAATTCGTCTTTACTTTAATATCGGTACCCAGCATGTCTTGTTATCTTAATTGGGATGGTAGGTATGAGATCGTAAAGCGGCTGTTTTGTCGTGTGCTGCTTTACAGAATGGTTCAAAGCAACACGTACTTCCCATATAGCATTTTCTCCAAGTGCCTGTTTGGAGTGCAGATAATGAAACCATAGATTAGTACCGGTATGGCCACAGCTTGAAAGATATTCTGTTTTATTTCATCAGAGATCAGATTTCAAAATGTTCAACAGCATGCCAATAAAAGTTCATGCCTTTCTTATGCTTATGTGACATCACTTTTTGTAGAGAAGATCTTGCTGTCGAGATACGTGAACTGGTCTGCTAAGTTCAGAAGATTGCCGCTTAAATTTGAAAGAGTTGTATTTTGTTTAAAACACATTGACTCTCTTTTATCTGCGGTCACGTACTAGCCAATGCCCCTAGTTGTTTGCTTCAGGCTATGCAGCATGGATTCGACTTGTGCAGGGGTATTTGCGAGAAGAGTTAGATAATCTGTTTAGTCTTCACCTGTAATCAAAATTGATTATTTAGAGATGAGGTGCAAATGTATATCCTAAGAAGACTCCAGCCACAATCCCAAAGAAATTGGTGCAGGCATCAGTTGAGCAAAACATTGCTTGCATTATTTTATTGAATATTTTTGTAGCGATAACATTTTATTTATATATTTTTATTTATACGTATATAGACAAAAACATTGTTAATATTTCCTCCATTTTCCCTCTTTTAAGGTTATTAAAGGCTCTGGAGAAATCTGTGAACAAAAGCGTTGCCTTGTGAATTTGGCCTCTATTCCCGGTGATTCAACTGATTGTCCAAATTTTTTATGTGGATCGATTCTTCCAAATACCGCTCAGATTTTTCTTTAAGATCTTCTCAACTTCAAGCCAGATACAATTGAGAAGCAGAACGTAATGAATCTGAGCAGCCGTAGCAGTAATCAGTAATAGTTGCGTTCCTCAATTTCTTATGGATTCTAATGTCGACTTTCTTGTAGAAAGGGAGGATGCAGTCTTTTGTACGTTTCTCGATTGACATTTGTTTATATACAGCGTTGAATAATCGAAGAAGTATGCAGTCAACTTTCCTTGAGTTCCATTCATCATTAGTTATTTCATCAAGGTCAGCAGATTTTTCTTTTTTAGCCAGTCCCACTATTACGTTCAATTTCGAACAAATACACAAGTGAATGTTATGAACCCCCCTTATCATCCCAGCTATGGGTTAAATAGTACCACTACTGTCCTTCTACAAGGATGGCTTTGGCATTAAATAACCTACAATAGTTGATATACCATTAAAACAAGAACCCCCTGTTAAACCCCATGTTTTTTTCCTTTTCAAGATTTTTTCGGTAACGTGTCAAGTTCTTCCTCCGTAATCTGTCCACATTTTTAATCTAGTTGGCTATTGATACTAACTTTTGTAAGTTTATCAGTGATCTAAAGAAGTTTCCCAATCAGATTCTTGAGATGTTCTTTCCTTTTCTGATGTCTTTCTTGTGGGCTGGCAGCTTATAATTTTGTTCTAAAGGTACTATTTACCAACCCCTCCGCTCGGGCAGGATATGACACAAGGTCATTTTTTAAGCGGAGTTTAACAGGTTTTGAATTCAGAGTTTTCCTTCTCCTAGACTAGTTGCCTCATCAAGGCTGAAGAACCTAGTCCGTCCTACTATTTACCCATAGCTGGAGGGAGAATAAGGGGGTTCATACCTTTCCCAAGGGTATTTGCCAGAAAGTGAACGTAATAGTGCGACTGGAGTACGAACTCGCGTACTACGATTCCGCAGCTCATCGCTTTAACCATTACACCACGAGGACACCCCCAATTTTGTTCTAAAGGTACTTTTCTTTCCACTGACTTCACTCACTGTCGGTAATGTTAATAATGATTGTCTATCTTCTATGGAGTTTCCGATTTTATTGATTTGACCTTCATGTATTATAGATAATTATCTTTTTTTTTTTTTTTTGCTTTTTTATATTTTAGTTTTTGTGTTTTGATAAGTTCTACGTATTGCCATTTATTAGGTTTCTTTTATTAAGTGAGGATGCTTCCTTCATTTAATCTCACTTTTCTGCTGTCGACTCTGACTGACCTCTTCATTTAGCTCTTGCTATGGTTGGTATGCACCTGGTTGCTGTTCCTATGTGGGCCGTAACGTAATTTTTACGTGGTTTCCAGACTATTTTTGTACAGACATGTAAAATTATCGTAGACTCTTGAAAATTCACTATGTTATTGCTATAAATCTGATGAGATGACGGACCAATTTTTATGATTTCTGGTTCAAATCAACAGCTACAACAGCAATTGGAATACACCCTACTAAAGCCTGATTGTCACAGCTGGTGAATTTCAAAAATGCAATGAGAACAGTTAGAAGAACAATAAGCAATAAGATTCTATTTTAAACTTGGAAAAAATACCACAGAAACGTATGCAATGCTTCAAACTGCTTTTCGACCATCTTCCATGAATCGAGCATAAGTTTTTGAGTGGCATAAGAGATTCATGGAAGGCAGGGAGTCTATGAGGGATGATGAGAGGTGTAGGAGTAGTAAGGAAGTCAGAGCACCAGAGTTAATTGGCCAAAGGGTTAGGGTTAGGGTTACTATGTTGAGGTTTTCAGGGAGTTCTGGAAGAGATTCCTAGGGAAGAGGCCAGCACTCTTCAAATCGGGTCAGTGGCATTTCCACCAGGACAATACACCAGTCCACAACTCCATCCTTGTCACAGACTATTTGACCAAGATGGACATCAAGACAGTTCCTCAGCCTCTCGGTAGTCCAGACCTTGCTCCCTGTAACTTTTGGTTATTCCCTAAGCTCAGAGGCTGTCGTTATGAGACAATTTAGGTGATAAAAGAGGCTGCGACGAAGGTCATTGACACGCTCACACAAGAAGACTTCCATAGGGTGTTTCAGAAGTTGTTGGAACGGTAGAACAAGTGCATTGCAGCTGAAGGAGATTACTTCGAAGGGGACTAGAGTTTCATGTGTGTACTTTCAATAAAAGTGTCCATACGAAAGAAGTCTGTAAACTTATTTAATGATCCTCGTATATTCTTCATTTGAAGTGTGTTTTTCACATGTATCTTGAATTGTATCAAACATGTTTCTTTCACTTACCATTTACTGATTAATTATATCCCAAACAACAAATGAGATCCAGTCATATCATGTGACTTTACGTGATTATTTCTGATTTCTGCATAGGCTCTAGCGAATACTTCATGGGAAGATTCTATGATCGGAAGATACACCTTCAAAAGAGATCATAGTTATACACTATTTATCCTCTTTGCTTTTGAGTCATTCGGGTAGGTGTAAATCCATAATTTTTCCTTTATTTTTCGGTATTTAGGGCTTAAACATACAAGTTTCTTCGTGAGAGAAAGCTCAACTAGATATTCACCATTTCTGTTTGGCGAGAATTTATTATTTATGTCTTTGCATTTATCAGTATTAACGTCTTCGCCGATTACCAGAACGTTGTGTTGGCATATGTCTCGGACAAGGGAAGATAACTTATTATAAAAGGCGGTGACGTCCGTTCGTCTCTGTCATTAGAAGAGCTGTGGCATGAAATGATTGTGGGGTAGGTTTTGCCATTAAATGTAGCACACATTATTCTTGGCTACATTTTCTCTGTGCTGTCAAGTCTTTTTAAATATGGTGACTCAATAGCATTCTTTTACCTCCAGTTGCAGCATTTATGGACTTTTTCCATGTCAACAAAAATCACCAACCATTTTCGGGATCATACTATTCAGTTTTAATTTGCTATGGTTATGTCTATGTTCCTGAACACATATAACGTCTATATTCTGCTTGGTTGAAGACACTGTAAGAGCAGGAAGCTGGTTTATTTTATCTAAAGTTCTAAGTTAAATGTCGCTATGTTAAGAGTATCTTTGTATGTAAATAAATTTGATTTCTGCTCAGTAGCTGACTTTTCAAAAAATGGATACCGTGACCCGAGTTCAAATCCAAGAAGAAGCTGTTTACATTTTACAAAACGCTAATATCCTTGGTAAAAGTTGGAATGTAATTATTCTCCCTCCAGCTATCGGTAAATAAAAGCGTAGATTTTGCCCTTTAACTTTCGTATGGCAACTTGTCTGGGAGAAGGAAAACGATTTAAACACCGCTTAAAGTGTACCTTGTGTCACAACCTACTCGTACAGAGGAGTTTAGTAAATATATATATATATACAGAGAGAGAGAGAGAGAGATGGATAGACAGACTGATAGAGAATGACGGATAGATATGATTTTATGTATGTATGTATGTATGTACATTTAAGAATTAATTTTCTTTTTATTATTTTTATTGACCTGTGCGTGTATAACTTCTACGTTGCGTACTTTTTGTTGTTTCTTAATTTCGCAAGTTTTGTTTTTTTTAATTTAGTGAGAGTTCGTTGACGACAGTATTTCTTTACCGGGAATAAATTTGAAGGATCAAAACCAAAAAGTAGTTTAATAAATCTTTTCTCGCTAAAAAATTTAGATATAGAATTTCTTAGCCAATTAGGTTCATGAGCAAATCATAAACTTTTTTTGGCAAATTTCTAGCTTACCTGAATAGTACAAATAATTGAAGCAATAAATATTTCTTTGGAAGTATGGATTTGTCGATGCTTACTTAACTAGAGGACGTATGGATTTTTCTACCTATTTTCAACAAATAGCGAGAATGAATTATTATTTATTCAAAAACCTTTCAGTTTATGTTTTGGTGTGAAAATCTAAATCCTTTTCTTTCTCAAATGAATTTTATGTCAACTATTCTAATTTTTCTTAGATTAAACGGTTTGTCTGCACCCCTGCTATTTGTACCTACAGCAGTTAGAAGGTGTTCACAATTTTTGTCCTTTTATCTTAAGCTAACAATTACCACTATAATTTTAAAATATCTGCGTTCTAGCTTGAATTATCTTTACTGACCTGTAAATTTTTCAACTTTTTTTTACTGCACACTTTACGTTTTAAAGAAATAAAGAGAATATAAATATGTAGATAGAATCATTATTCATTTATTTTCTCTCTCTCTCTCTCTCTATATATATATATATATATATGTATAGATAGATAGAGAGAGAGAGAGAGGGAGAGAGAAAGAGAGAGAGAGAGAGTGTGTGTGTGTGTGTGTGTGTGTGTGTGTGTGTGTGTGCGTATCATGCAATTATGTATGTATGCATGTATGTATATATGCATGTATGTACGCTAGAAAATTAATTTCGCTTTTATTATTCATACTGATTTGTGCCTGAGAAACTTCTGTATGCTTTTTTTAAAAAAAAAGAAAAGATCCTTAGAAAAATACGGTCAGTCTCATCTTCATCGATTTTTATAATAGTGAGAGGTCAGGAGACAACATGGTTTTTGAAATCAGAATAAAATTATTCAAAAATCAAGAATTAGTTCTTCTACTGCGTTTCGCAAGATTGTCTCGGAAGAAAGAGAACAATGAAATAGACTCCTTCATCATTTCTTTTACAACTAACGCAGACTCTGAAAAGGTCAGCGTCTGTGAACTTTAAATCATAGAATTTATGAAGGTATCGGTAAAATACATTCACAGTTTTATATTGCGTGTCATTCTCTCCGACACATCTATTCTGGTATTATTTTTTTTATGTTCTTATGTTAATGTTTCCCAAGATTTGTCATATTTTATTTTATTTCAATTTTGCAAGAGATATCAGAATTCTAATATTTAAGAGACAGACAAGGAAAGAAAGCGAATTAGACAGAGAGACAGAGGTAAAGCAAGGAAGAAGAAAACATAGAGACAGAGAGAGAGAGACAGACAGACAGACAGACAAAAAATTAAATGAGATAAACAGCCTTTGCAATATTTTATGTATTTTGAGAAATTTTCATTTTTTTTGTAATTAATTTCGTGCAGATTATTTTTCTTCGTCTATTCTAGTTATTTGTTCAGAATGTTTCGACAACATAACCCCCGGCCTTCTTCAGAATTATTTCATTGCAATACTTCATTTATTATGAAGTTCTACATTATGTCGAAGATTTTGGATAATGATTATTTATATCTTTTCCTTAGAGACTTTCTATTTCATTATTAACTTTCTTTCCTGTTTATGTTACTGATTAAGAATGTCTTATTCATTCATTCATTCATTAATTAAATGTTATTAGAGATACAGTACAAGATTTGCTGCGAGAATCAACCTAAACACATGATATATACAACTTCTTTCCGGATTCTTTTTCGATAGTGTAAATCTCTGTCTCTTATCCACCACTGTGAATCTCTTTCTCGCTAGTGTATATCTCTGTCTCTTATTCTTCACTGTGAATCTCTTTTTCCCTGGTGTATATCTCTGTCTCTTATTCACCACCGTAAATCTCTTTCTCGCTAGTGTATATCTCTGTCTCTTATTCACCACCGTAAATCTCTTTTTCCCTGGTGTATATCTCTGTCTCTTATTCACCACTGTGAATCTCTTTCTCGCTAGTGTATATCTCTGTCTCTTATTCACCACTGTGAATCTCTTTCTCGCTAGTGTATATCTCTGTCTCTTATTCACCACTGTGAATCTCTTTTTCCCTGGTATATATCTCTGTCTCTTATTCACCACTTTGAATCTCTTTCTCGCTAGTGTATATCTCTGTCACTTATTCACCACTGTGAATCTCTTTCTCGCTAGTTTATATCTCTGTCTCTTATTCACCACTGTGAATCTCTTTCTCGCTACTGTATATCTCTGTCTCTTATTCACTTCTGTGAATCTCTTTCACGCTAGTGTATATCTCTGTCTCCAATTCTCCACTGTGAATCTCTTTCTCGCTAGTGTATATCTCCGTCTCTTATTCACCACTGTGAATCCCTTTTTCCCTGGTGTATATCTCTGTCTTTTATTCACCACTATGAATCTCTTTTTCCATGGTGTATATCTCTGTCTCTTATTTACCACTGCGAATCTCTTTCTCGCTAGTGTATATCTCTGTCTCTTATTCACCACTGTGAATCTCTTTCTCGCTAGTGTATATCTCCGTCTCTTATTCACCACTGTGAATCTCTTTTTCCCTGGTGTATATCTCTGTCTCTTAGTCACCACTGTGAATCTCTTTCTCGCTAGTTTATATCTCTGTCTCCTATTCACCACTGGGAATCTCTTTCTCGCTAGTGTGTATCTCTGTCTCTTATTCACCACAGTGAATCTCTTTTTCCTGGTGTATATCTCTGTCTTTTATTCACCCATGTGAATCTCTTTCTCGACAGTGTATATCTCTGTTGTTATGGTATTTCATTTGTACAGTCTATAGCACCTACGATGTACATCGTGAATGAACAACACAGCAAAGAGGACATTAGTTTTTTCATGAAAATAAAGTTCTTAGTACACGTAAAAGCTGTGCAGACACCTTAAAATACGTTTAGGGTATCTACACATGGGTAGGGAGGCAGATTCAGACCTAATAAAACGGAGGTTGATCAAAAGACACATAGACACAGTTATAAATAAGTTGCCTTAAGGAAGCTGCGATTAAAATTCCATCTTTTGAACCTCTCAGCAAACTTCACATTAAAATAAATCGGTTTCTGTTTCTTTGTTTTGTAGCATATCAATGTTCGTGTGTTATTTAATGCTAAACCCATCCTTGTAGAACAGTAAGGGTACTATTCAACTCATAGCTGTTGGGAATTGGGGGTTCATGCCTTTTTAAGTGTATTAGTCCAAAAATTAACGTAATATAGTGACTGTAGTTCGAACATGATTTCTACAATATACCAGTACAGCAAGTTATCAATTACGCCACGGCGACTCACGTCTTTGAAATTAATAGTTTCTGGGAATCTTTAAGGAAAATTGATTAATAAAACTATCAGAAATTATAAAATACACAGTCATAGATAGATAGATAGATTACTAATAGTAATTTACGAAGCTCTCTGCTCCGATATGGCACAAGGTCGAAAGAATAGGGCACCCAATGAGACTCAAACTCACTCTTGCAGGTTTTAGAGATAGATTACTCATCGACAGGGAAAAAGATATGGCTAAATACAACAAAGAAAACATAACAAATCCCCTTCATTTGAAATGAACTCGACGATTTAAATTCAAATCCTGGACAGAGTATTTTACCTTTTACTTTTGCATACCCTTTGGGAAATCATATACCTTTTTCTTCCCTCTCTAAAGAGGGTTAAGAGTGACTGGGCTCTTTAATTCCACAAATATACAAAAAGGAAATAATCTGATTTCATTACCAAGGTTCATGGAGTAAGCAACTTCACCCGAATGTCCTCTTTGTTGTGTAGTAAAGGAGAACACAATCAAAGAATTCATTCACGATGTACGAGGATCTTTAAATAAGTTTCCAGCCTTGTTTCGTATGGCCACTTTTATTGATAGTACAGACATGAAACTCTAGTCTCCTTCAAAGTAATCTCCTCCGGCTGCAATGCACTTGTACCGTTCCAACAACTTCTGCAATGCCCCATGGAAGTCCTCTTTCATGAGCGTGTCAATAACATTCGTCACAGCCACTTTTATCTCCTCAATTGTCTCATAACGACAGCATGTGAGCTTAGGGAATAATCAAAAGTCTCAGGGAGCAAGGTCTGGACTACAGGGAGTGTAATGAACTGTCTTGATGCCCATCTTGGTCAAATAGTCTGTGACAAGGATAGAGTTGTGGACTGGTGCATTCTCCTGGTAGAGATGCCACTGACCCGATTTGAAGAGTGCTGTCCTCTTCCACGGAATCCTAATCCTAACCCAAACTCTTTGGCCAATCAACTCTGGTCTATTGACTTCCTTACTCCTCCTACACCTCTCATCATCCCTCACAGACTAGCTGTATTGAATTTCTTATGCCACTCAAAAACTGGTGCTTCATTCATGCAAGATAGTCCAGAAGTAGTCTGAAGCATTCCATACGTTTTTGTGGCATTTTCCCCAGTTTAAAACACAATTTTATTGCATTTCGTTCTTCTAAAGTGTCCCCACGTCCAGATTGCGTTTTTTAAAATTCACCAGCCGTGACAATCAGGCTTTAGTAGGGTGTATTCCATTTCTTGCAGTAGCTGTTCATTTTAACATGAAATCATAAAAATTGGTCAGTCATCTCATAAGATGTATAGCAATAATATATTGAATTTTCAAGAGTCTACAACAATTTTAAATGCCTGTAAAAAAATTCTGGAAACTTATTGAATGCACCACGTACGTCGTTGGTGCGATAGACTCAACAAATAGAAAACCATTATAAGACACAGGAATTTACACTGACAAATAAGATTCCGGAAGAAAGCTGCGTATATTGTGTGTTTATGTTGATTCTAACTGCAAACATAGAACTAAATCTCTAGTAACATTTAATAAATAAATATGCCCATCAGTGGTACAGGATATGTACATTTACAGTCTAGAAACAGATTTTTCGCTTTTGTATAGACATTTGTAATGGATGGTATTCACAATTTCTGCGAATATTCCATTGTAAATACTTCAGAAGGTCGAAGGTTGGACGGCCGAAATCTTCTGAACAATTAGTAACTTAGACAAAAAAAAAATAGCAAATAAAACTTAATACATTTTGGTGTGTGCTTATATCACGACAATCTTCTCAACTGTATGTACTGAATTTTTTTTAGATAAAAAACAAGTAATGTAAAGCAAATGTACACGGGTTTTAGCTTACGTTTTGTAGCATGTGAATCATAGTCCTTTTGACGAGAGACTCTATTCGCCATCACGGTTGTATCCTCGTGGTGTAATGGTTAAAGCGATGGACTGCGAAATCGTAGTACGCGAGTTCGTACTCCAGTCGCGCTATTACGTTCACTTTCGGGCAAATACCCTTGGGAAAGGTATGAACCCCCTTATCCTCCCAACTATGGGTTAAATAGTACCACTACTGTTCTTCTAGGAGAATAAATTTGGCATTAACTAACCAAAAAAGAGTTGATATGCCATTAAACAAATAAACCGAAACCGAAACCTCTATACGCCATTACGTGTACCAATGGGCAAGAGCAAAAAAGAATCTGATCATACCATAAGTATCTCGCAGTCCTCGGTTTAAAAAACTTTCTACCTTAGTACAAAAGTGATGATCTTCGCCGGAGAAAGTTCGCTTCTGGTTATTTTCGTTAAGTCTTCAAGAAGACTAGATGTGGGTTAAAACATTCCAATCTTAATCCAAGGATTAGTTTGGTTTGATTTGGTTTCTTTGTGTAAAGGCATATCAGCCTTCGTGGGCTATTTAATACCAAAGTTATTCTTGTAGAAAAATAGTGCTACTAATTTAACCATTACTTGGGGATAGAAAAGATTTCATTCCTTTCCCAAGGTATTAGTCAGAAAGTGAACATAATTGCGCGACAGGAGTTCTAACTTAGTAGTCAGTATGAGCAATGGTTTACCTTCTTCATGCCACTGGCAAGTATTGTATTTTGTTAATGTTATAAAGATTTTTATTTCATTTCCACCCTCCGTTTTGGCTCTCTCTCATTCAGTAACCTTTTGTTAGATTACAACAGTTTGATTCAGACCTTTCCTAGGAGTATTGGCGCAAAGTGAAATGTGAACAGGATCATCTAGGCTTTAATCTCGGGTCACCGCGTTCATTTTCACGAACGCCTCTACATTTAAGAAAGAGAAAGACCGAGAGGCAGACAGGCAGACAGACCGACCGACTGTATGTATGTGTATGTACGTGTGTATGGGGTACACACACGTGGAGCTGGGCCTTGTGTTACGAAACAACAAATGGATCAATGAAATTAAACTTACTCAACTGAACTTATGTCTGTGTTTAGCGTCTTTCACGGCTTCAAGATCGGCATTTGTTTCACCTAAAATTCAATTAAAAATCTTCTCTTGATTCTTCGAAGTCGAACATTTTACACACCATAGACATATATCTAATTATTTTAAAAGCTCGTTGATACCAGAGAAAATCCTATGTTATTTTATATAAACTTCAGATGCTATTGCTTAACATATCAAAGAAAAAGAAAAATGACTAAAATCTAATTGGTGTTTACACATTGTCAGAAAGTGTTCTTAGAATTATCAACGTGCTTCTACGAATTTTGTCAGTGGATTTAGCCAGCATTTAACAGATCTCATGCAGTCAGTTTCGTTAGTTGATAAGTGTAGAATAAGAGAGGCGTGACGATCGTCTCGAATGAATAGTGTTACCGCCTAAGGCCCCTTGTCCTTGGAGCAGATTTCATGTCTTCTCTGTGAACTATGAGTGGAATTTTTCCTTGCTTTTTGATCTGGGTCATTTTGAGTACTCTTTTGCACGGCTCATTGTTGTAGTCTCCCAGTCTCCCCTCTTTGGGCTTGTGGCTCGGGTTTTAGACCGCTGCTCTTTGGTCATGTGACCCCGGTGTACTGCCGGTTATGGAGAATGAATCCTCTCGCCAGCTGAGTAAGACGTGGCTGAATATTTCTCCCGGGACAAATGAACTAACCGGTAACATTTTTTACTTGCTGTATTCAACTTTTTATTCAGGTTTTGTTTTGTCTGTTTTCGCTGGCCACACTTGGAATAATCTTCTAAACGTTAATCCAAAATACATTTCATGTTGGTTATAGCCCATGTTTTTACTTTCACCCTTTTTGCTAACGTGTTACTGATTTTTTAAAATTTTTTTCTCCTTTGTGTGCTTGCTCGTCCCCTGTACATTTCCTGAAAATAAATTTACTTTAGTATTTCCAAACGTCCATTTTATTTGACTATTTTGCGTGTGTCTTATTTTTATGTTATGATTGCTAGGGACCAAGTCTACCCCAAGGCCCCTACCCTAAATTCGCCGTAGTCGTAACGATAGCTGGAATAGAATGCAAATGGCCGCCTCCTTCCATTCTTTATATATAGCCCTGTCCAGGAGTTGATCAGTCTGTTCTGCCTCTACAAGCCACTCACCCCTGTGAGCCCAAGAATAATTAACAGGGTAATTTTTGCCCATATACGCCTGAGTACTCGTGCGATTGTTTTCGCATTTGTAGGGACAAATATCTTGGCGCTCATACTCTGCGACGCGAGGTTTGTCTTGACGATAGGGGTTCGACCGGGTGTAGGTATTCTGTGTTACCTTCCGTCGCACCTGAAACGTCGACAACCTCCATTTCTCTTTCCTTGCACATGGACAAGAAAAGGTGAGCTATGAGTGGGAGGTCATTGTGTGACTGGGGGAAGTCATTTTGTATAAAATCTACTAAGGTCCAGCATTCTTCGTCTGTGGCCAACGCGGCTACGATCTTTTCCCATGTTATAGCCTTTAACCTGGTGTAGCTTTCGAAAATAAAGTCAAGTTGTTGACCTTAGTCGAGGGTGACCCAAAGGCTTCCTTTTCAATAACTACAACACTGAGGGGTAGGAGAGGGCGCTTCTCCATTCTAAGGATTTCTCCAATTTACTCTTGATCCGTACATTATAATACTGAGTGTTAAGCAAGGCGGCATCAAGTACCATTTTTTGAGTCTTTGGTATGACTCGACCAAAGGTTGAACCCCGGTCTCGGAGACCATGGCCAACACTGCACCCATTAGGCCAATTGTTTATTAGCCTAGTGGGTGGAGTGTTCGCCAATGGTCCGGGAGACCGACCTTCAATCCCAGGTTGGGTCCTATCAAAGACTTTAAAATGGTACTTGATACCTTTTTGCTTACCATTTTACATTATAAGGTACGTATCAAGGGTAAAGTGGAACAATCCAGGGGAAGGACTACCACCCTTCTCTACACATTGGTGTAGTAGCTATTGAAAAGGGAGCCTTCGGAGCACTCTCGACTAAAGGTCGGCAACTTTTACTTTTACTGACTTCGCTTTCGTTCATGGGCGTACAGGTCGCTTTAACTGTACTGTCGATTGTTTGGGCTGAGTAAACCATAACTGTCTCAAGGGGCTTATGTGTGTCTTGTTGAGCCTGCGCTGCTGACGCGTGATCATCTTCCCTCAGGTTCTCAGATGGGGAACCTGCTGGGTATCGGGAAGCACAATCGGGTGCCACATTTAGTTTTCCGGGATGGTTTTTAATCCTGAATATGTACATTAGAGTACGTTCTTTGAAATCAAAAAGACACAGGTTCATAATATTTTCAAGGCCCTGATCAAAGAATATTCTTGTTAGTGATCGGTGGCCCACTGTCACCAGCAAATCAGGGCACCCAAGTCCAAAGACGGGGGCTAAAGCTTCCTTCTCATCTAGCACGTAGTATGATTCCGCATCATTGGTAAAGTGGGATCAGGCCAGTATGAGCTTCCAGAGGTCATTCCCGAAATTTAGGTTTGTATCGCCAGGGTAGTTGCAATGCTTCTGAAATTAAAAAAATAGCTGATTCCGCTATTGCAGTAATCTGTTGCCAGTCACGTTGTTCTGTTGATTTCGAATGTCTTGACATATTTTTCATTCCTTTGCACTATGACTCGCTTTGACTCTTTTAACAGACGTTCCAGCGTCTCATCCCAATAGAAATGTCGATTCTTTGTACGTAGTAGGTCCCGGTTGTTTGGGAAAACGATGAATCGATGTATCGATGAATAACTCCCAGTCACCGTCTGTTGCGTCCAGTCTTATCGAAGGTCGCTCTACTCCTCTAACCAGGAACGTGTTCGGCTGACCACTTAGTCCTTGCGTCCTGAATGCGCTTTTTTCTTGTTGCAACTCATCATCAGTTCCAAATATTATTGATCCGTGGTGAGTGGTGGCGTAGCAATCTCTTTTTGTAAAATAATCCAATGTGATGCTGGTAATTTTTATGGTTCTAATTTCAATATCCTGTTCGCAGCGCCACGTAGAATAAGAGAGATGTAACGACCATCTCGTATAATTACCTGGATTAGAATGCAAATGGTCGCTTCCTTCTATTCTTGATATTCAGTTCTGTCCAGGGGCAGATCACTCAATTCTGCCTATAGAATAACGAAACGTTTCTATAGCGCCGTCTGATTTGCCAGTTGTCATTGATCTCAGCTCATGAACTCATCATTCCTGAAAGGAAATAAACAAAAGGCAGCGCTGTGAAGTATATGAAAATCATTTTGTAAATATATTGGCAGTGGCAAGTTAAATGATTCTATTTGAAAATATCTAATTATCTACCCTTGGTCAAGAATTTACCGCCAGAGGGCAAACAATTCTACCTTCATATTTTAGACACCACACCGTGGTTCTATTGGAAACCATTTGGGTAAATTTAAAATGTGTGAAATGTCAACTCTATTTCCTGACATCATGACATGTGAACCAAGATTGATTAAACTGCATTGGTTATGTTTCCACTCCATAGAAAAATCTCCACATTTTTTTAATATCGTATTATGCAGATGTCCTGTTAGATACACAATATGTGGATCACAAGTAAAATTTCTGCAAATTTGAGAGGTTTTGATCTCTAGCAAAACAAAATAACAGAGTAACTGATTCAGATCCAATGATTGTTGTCTTTAAAAGATATAATCTTTAGTTCTTCTCTCTAGAGAACATTTCAACGATGCCAAACTTTGGAAGAAAAACCGACAGTAAACGCTCACCAACTGCTCCTATACTAATTGATTGATTTTAATGACATATCAAACTGTCGTGGGTTATCTTTTGTTCAGAGGTTAGGGAATTGTATTCGTGGTACTTTTTTTGTGACATTTTCTGTAAAGCTGTTACTTTTTTTTGAAATTTTATCCTATCGAATAAGAATCATTTTTTTTAAACAGATAGATTTAACTAATACATGGGACTCTAACAGATACAACCAATCCGGTTCAAAGTGGACCAAGGAATTATTACCATGAAAAGGTACTCCACAATCCCCAGATCAGAAGAGGGAGAATAAAGCTAAGTGATCTAACCCCTCTGCAAGAGTCAGTGTATTTTGACGCCCGTCAACATGACGGTCTCTTACTCTGAATCAAGTTTATTTTTCTTATGATTTGAAACCCATGAATAATTCTTCTTAATCTAAATAAGATATTTAAAAAACGTTTCCGTGGGTAAAACAATAGTTTCAAATTTTATAACATATGTCTAAGATTTTTCTCCTATAGTGTCTGTAATCTTTATTAGTAAAAACAAAACTTCTCAGTCGACTTCGTAGTTCCAATAGAACAAAATGGCAAACAAAAAAAAATATAGAAAAATAATTTGATCAAAATGGAGAATTGAAAAAAAATTATGGATGACGAAGCTAGCAGAGATGGCATTAAAAGTAGAAGCCCTTGGAACAATCTCAGATAACTTTGGAATAGAAACTGGATATCCGTAAGATATGTGGTGCAATCAATAGGCTTCCAGACTTTTTTTTTGTACAGGCATTTAGAATTGTCGGAGACGCTATGTTATTGCTATACACGTTATGAGATGACTGACCAATGTTTATGATTTCAGGTTCAAATGAACAGCTACAGAGGGAATTGGAATACACCCAACTAAAGCCTGATTGTCACAGCTGATGAATTTCAAAAGTGCAATCTGACACTTTAGAAGAACGATATGCAATAAAATTCTGTTTTAAAATTGGAAACAATGCCACAGAAACGTATGAAATGCTTCAGACTGCTTTTCGAACATCTTACATGAATCGAGTATCAGTTTTTTATTGACAAAAGAGATTCAAGGAAGGCAGGGATTCTGTGAGGGATGATGAGAGGTGTGGGAGGAGTAAGGAAGTCTATACACCACAGTTGATTGGCCAAAAGGGTTCAGGTTAGGATTAGGGTTACTATGTTGAGGTTTAAAGGGAGTTCAGGAAGAGATTCCTAGGCATGAGGCCAGAACTCTTCAAATCGGGTCAGTGGTATTTCCACCAAGACAATGCACCAGTCCACAACTCTATCCTTGTCACAGACTATTTGACCAAGATGGCCATTAAGACAGTTCTTCACCCTCCCTATAGTCCTGACCTTGCTCCCTATGACGTTTGCTATTCCCTAAGCTCAGAGGCTGTCGTTATGAGACAATTGAGGAGATAAAAGAGGCTGTGACGAAGGTCATTGACACGCTCACACAAGAGGACTTCCATGGGGCCTTCCAGAAGTTGTTGGAACGGTACAACATGTGCATTGCAGCCGGAGGAGATTAATTCGAAGGGGACTAGAGTTTCATGTGTGTACTATCAATAAAAGTGCCCATACGAAAAAAGTCTGGAAACTTATTTAATTTTCCTTGTAATTCAAACCATCCCGACCACAGTACTAGTTGAGATCAGCAAGAATCCTGCAAAGGTCGCCGAAGAGTTGAGTTTGTTTGGTTTGGTTATTGTTTTATAGCATAATAACTTTTATGGACAATTTAGCACTAAATATTTTTGATATGATTTCCTGTGTACAGATATTTTGGTAGCAAAATTCATTAACTTCATGTGCGGTAAAAATAATTTTCTTTTACTGTTTTTTTCTCAGTCATCAGTTTCTTGCAACTTAAAAGAAAAAAAGACTTTATGTTTGTTTATTAGAGAAATTTAAATAATACAGTTTGAACTTCTATAAGTGCTTAGGCTTGATATGACTACCCAATTGATCGGATTGTGGTACTCCGACAACCGGTTTTTCCCAAAGTCCGGGCCAAAGTGAACCATTGCGTTTAGTATTCGGGCCGCAGACTCCTCAGATGCGAGTGACCTCAAGAATTACAAGTTGCCATTCAGAGCCCACAGGTAACCTCATTACCTCCCTGAAGAGGTGCAGTCATCTTATTCTTGAGGCTCAGCCGAAAAGGTGTTGAAGCTTCAAGAAGTTTTCTCACTCAGACGCCAACGTAAACCATTAGTTAATACTGATGAAATAGAAAAATTTAAGAAGAAATAATAATAATAATAATAATAATAATAATAATAATAATAATAATAATTACAGCCTCCAGAACTAATATTGACAACACGAAGACCAACAGAACAGAAATAATCAGAAAACAAAAGTGGGAAGAAAGATAACTCTGTGGTCGTTTTAATTGATTAACAAGTAACATCTCACACAAGAAAGCGTGGACAGGGCTAAGAAAGGGAATTCGTAAGAGAGAAACTGAATCTCTGCTGATAGCAGCACAAAACGCCATAAGGACTAATCACATGTGGTGGTGGAGAGGAAACGATCAATCACATTATAAGCGAGTGCAGCAAATTAGCCAAGAAAGAATATAAGACAATACATAACTAGATGGGGAAGGTAATCAAGTGGGAATTGTACAAGAAATTTAAAATTGACCATTGATATATGCACAACCCAACATGGATAACGAGACATACAAATTCCTCTGGGAATTTAAGATAAAGACAGATCATCTGATCTCTGCCAGACGACCAGACCTAGAAATAATCAACAAGAAAATGATAATTTGCCGAATGGTGAAGTTTGATATCCCGCCTGATCAGAGAATAAAATTGAAAAAAAAAACGAAAAGAAAGATAAGTACCTGGATCTTGCGAGGGAATTTAAAAAACTGTGGAACATGATAGTGAAGTTTAGTACAGAGACTGGAGGACTTGGAAATAAGAGGACGGGTGGAGGCTATTCAAACCATGGCATAATTAAGATGGGCCAGAATAATGAGAAGAATTCTGAAGAGTTCTGGAGACTTGGTATCACTAAAACTCCAGTGAGAAACCATCGGCCTACAATGGTGAGAAAAACTCGAAAAGAAGTAAAATAATAATAATAATAATAATAATAATAATAATAATAATAATCTATATATAAATCGGTTTATTCCTTCTGGGGAAATTTCATAACTTTTTTCTCTTAATGGTTTAGTCGTCTACTTTGAAATGATTAATGCAAAAAAATGTGACTGGCAATGTGTAAAAAGTAATAGATACATTTAAACTTAATTCTAAATTTACAACCGGACAAGTGTTATATAATGACTGTTGACATGGATTTTGGGCTCGTTCCTGGTGACCCCTTGTGCTTTGACAAGCTGTCACATTGTGATTAGTAAACAGGGGAATGGCAGTGCGTCGGGGTAGGCCGGCCGAACGGGTGTGTAGCCGGAAGGAGACCACGTGATATGAGAACCACGCGGCCAGATTTAGACTGGCAGTCAAGTCAGAATCGAGAGTCAAGCCAGGGATACGCAGCCGATCAGAGGCGTCAGGTCTTCTCTGACTATACGGCTTGCAAGGGAGTCCAACAGTTTTCACCCCTTGGCTCCATGAAGAAGATATGGGACAAGAAGAAGTCCCCTCTCTAAATATATGTCTCTCCATCTATCTCTCAAACTTACAACAAACTGTGCGCCCCTTTTGAGAATAAAATAAGAGTGATATATTTTTATAAAAAAGTGTGTTTCATTTTGTTAATTGAATTTCGTAAAACATATTTGATTATCTCGTTGATGAATCAATAAAAGACTATAAAACACGAGTCTACACATTTTGTGAGGAAACAATGTCTTTGACATTGTATTATATTTCAAATACTATATAGTGAGGTTGCGAGCGCGACGATGCCTTCACCATTTTGACAAGGATATGGTCATAGCGAGTCTGCTGCGAAGTTACTAAGCTGCATGGAGAGTCTTGCGTAAAGCTGTGCTTCGGCCAGTGAGTTCGATAATGATGAACATACTTGTCTATTTAACAAAATTTTGTTTGGATTTCTACCAACCTTTTGAGAATTGTTTCAGTCATGTCTGAAAAGGATATTCAGCGCCAAGAATTTATTTAAACGAGATCTTTCGCTCATGCTTTTTGCTTTACTGTTTCGTCACTGTAAAGATTTGTTTGTCTGACAGTGCTTTCTCACTCTCTCGGTATTCGATATCATAAAAGGCTCTCTCATTCTTTACATATGCTTAGACCTTCTTTGTAACGACTGCTAAAAGGGAATCGATTTATTCTCAAAGGTCCTTGTCTAAAAGTTGGTATAACTGCTTTTTTTAAAAAATTGTTTAAGACTACGCTACCAATCTGAAAAATAATGAAATACATTCTAAATATTTATTTGGAATTAAGAAAGTATCATAAATCACCAAACGACACCAAAGTAGTCTTAGATACGAAAATGTTTGCACCCAACAATTCTCCTTACAGTTATGGGTAAGAGGAGACCGGATTCTTAAACGTTGGTCTGACAACCAGTCCAGGGAGTAGGGACCTCAATTAAACCACTTAAAAAAATGACCTTGTCTTGCATTCTTCCTGTGGCTTAGGGGTTAGATAAGTATGTACAACTCCTGCTTTTTTAAAAACCTTCTTAGAATCGGAAATCTTTATTGGATTTAAGAATAATTTATACTCAATTTGGTACTACTGTATAAAACAAGAACCTTCAGTACAATACTAAAGTGATGGTGAGGCTCCAATTCTGGAAGTCCTTGAAGTGTAGATGACTTTTTCACTGTCATTACTCCCATGTCCACTCTAACCATCAATGGTTTAAATAAATCTTTTAAAACTATATGCCTATTCGAAAACACCATGTAGAAAACACTCTTAAATACTTATAAAATATAGTCATATGGATGGAATTGCTTCACCAATAGGCATAGAAGAAGCCTATACAGGTTGACATGCCGTTGAAATCAATCAATCTTGTATCAAATTATAACCCCATTTTCCCTTAAAATTGACATTTGATTGTTTATATATATATATATATATATATATATATATATATATATTATTTTGATATATATCTATATTACAAATTTCTCGACAACGAACAGGGTGCGGAGAAATATCAGATTTTTTAAGGGGAATACAGTTCGTTAGAATTTAGAATTGTCAATTTTCTACATGGCTTCGATTCCCAAGACTAAATAAAACAGTATCTAAATCTATGTAAGTTAGAAAGCAAATGTAACCTTCCCAACGCTAATCCTGATTAGCTAAAACAATTAGCAAATTCCTGATATTTTTCCACCTTTAGATTATCACTTTAGAGTTAAGATTTTGGAATTGCAGTTACAAAAGCAAACACTGTTAATTATGAGTCAGTGTTTATAAAAATACACTATTCTAAATTTTGTTTTATATATGACTGAAGAGAGTTTGTGAATGTCATCAGAACGACCAGTTATGACGCCCGGAGCTGCAACTCGAGAAAAACAATTACGTCTTATCTTGAAAGAACATCAACACATTTTGCGACAAGACTTGAGTAAACTTTTCAGGATAATCACCTTTAATTTCTATCATAGAATTAGGCCTCCACAGCTGCGCCATCACTTCTATTAATGTGGGAACTGTTTACGCTTGGAGAGTTATATTTGTTGCATAAGTGGGAGATGCTCTACTGAAAGGTGATAGCGAATCAGAGGGCCGTGAATATCCATTTATAAGTCGAGCTCTTTTTAATCAAATTCACAGACAAAAAGTTTAATTGACATATACAATAGCAAGTACAAAAACAGTAGAAATGGTTTGTGGCAATTCTAATTATTAAGCAATCCCCAAAGACTGTCAAGTGACACACTCATAAATATATACTTATATATATGCAATCTACTTGTGTACATATATATATATATATATATATATATATATATATACGAGGTGCATACGATAAGTTTCCAGTCATTTTCGTATGGGCACTTTTATTGATAGTACACGCATAAAACTCTAGTCCCCTTCGAAGTAATCTCCTCCAGCTGCAATGCACTTGCTGTACCGTTCCAACAACTTCTGGAAGGCCCCATGGAATCCTCTTGTATGAGCGTGTCAATGACCTTCGTCACAACCTCTTTCATCTCCTCATTTGTCTCATAACGACAGCCTCTGAGCTTAGGGAATAACCAAAAGTCACAGGAAACAACGTCTGGACTATTGGGAGTGTAAAGAATTGTCTCGATGTCCATCTTGGTCAAATAGTCTGTGACAAGGATGGAGTTGTGGACTGGTGTATTGTCCTGTTGGAAATGATACTGTCTCGATTTGAAGAGTGCTGGTCTCCTCCGACGGAATCTCTTTCTGAACGCCCTTAAAACATCAACATAGTAACCCTAACCCTTTGGCCAATCAACTCTGGTGTATTGACTTCCTTACTCCTTCCACACCTCTCATCATCCCTCACAGACTCTCTGCATTCCTTGAATCTCTTATGTCACTCAAAAACTGATGCTCGATTCATGTAAGATGGTCGAAAAGCAGTCTGAAGCATTCCATACGTTTCTGTGACATGTTTTCCAAGTTTAAAACAGAATTTTATTGCATATCGTTCTTCTAAAGTGTCCTCACCTGAAACTAAAATCATAAAAATTGGTCAGTCATCTCATAAGATGTATAGCAATAACATACTGAATTTTCAAGTGTCTAGAATTTAAAGTTTTGGCATGAAGTTAATCATCTATTGAAAGATCAACTAGATATTGGTCAATTCTACTAAACAAGTTATATTAGCCAAATCTATTATTTACACTTTGCCTATTTGAGCATGCATGTTTCGGACGATTATTAGAACGTTGTATTTGGGAATGTGTCGAGCAAGAGAAGACAGCCTTTTGAAGAAGGTTGTGGTGTCTGATGATTCATCACTGGTATTGGTAGGATTGTAGCTAGAGACGGTTGTTGAGTAGGGGTTGCCATTAGATGTGGTACACATAATTCTCAGTTGCATTCTTCCAATGCTTTTAATGATTATCTGTCATGAGAGCTGAGAAGACTTCCTACACCTCCTACGGCAACATAGACGGGGTTTTTCCACGCAGACACTGAAATGAAAGTCCAACACTTACCGATATCATGACGTTTTAATCCTTGTTCATAATGGCAATGTGTGTGTTTTTGCACGCAAGTAATGTTTATATTCCGCTCGACTGCAGATGCAGTGTATCTTGAGTACCTTGTTTATAGTTTGAATTCCTAACCTTTAAAATTGCAATGCTAACAATATTTTTGCATCTGAGTAAGTTGGGTCCAGAGCTCAAATATCACCAGAACGCGCTCCCTTTTTTAACCGCGTGAAGGGCGATCTGGTTTGAATGTACTGATGGGATTACCATCATGATATTCTTCCGTTGGCTTTTTTCTCATCAATGGATGCTACTTTAACAGAGAACCCGTAGTATTCTGACTGATGTATATGGCCATGGTCATTGACCTCTTAGTTTCTTTCGCCCACCAGTTGTGGCAAAGTGCGCTGTAGACACAACTTTGGATTTATCCCCCTTAATTCACATCTACACGTCTAATCTCATGGTATCCATTGCTGTAGTTTTGTGTTCCTCGTGAAATACAGTCCTCCCTCAGAGATTTATCCAATGACAAGCAAGAATAGGATATATCTGATATGTTATGCGGGCCAGAAAAAATGCTTTCCACTTCATTTTCTATAAATTTTATCTTAGAAAAGTTTAAGCCACCTATTCTAGCTTGATTAAGTACTAGTTGATCTATCTGGTTCTATCATTATGTTTAGACAAAATGAAACTGTAGAGATTTATCCTCAACGTTCTGATGCAATGGAAATATTTTAATTTTTGATTTTTTTCTAAATGAATTTTTGTCTTTATTGTCTTTATTCTCTTTCTTCAAAACGAGCCTGGTGAAAGAGAATAAAAGTCTAGAAGACATTTTCACAAACAAGAAAGATAACTTATATTAATATAGAATAAATAAATGTATTTCTCTGTAAGCCAAAAGTCAAAGTGAGTCAAACGCTACTAAATATTTTGGCCAGTCGGGATTTTTTTTTTTAAGTGAGTAAGTTGAGGACGGTACTATGTATAAAAAAATAAAGAAATAAAATAGATATGTATAAATATTTTTATATAATATTTTTGATTCTTGTTAGAGGTCAAGTTTTGGGGGCTTCAATTGTAGTATAATAGACCTTTTGTCAGCTTTCGGGCGACACTTTTCTTTCTCGATAGTTAAATATTTACAGATATGAAAATTAAATGTAATAACAAGATTTGAGGCTACGCTCAAAGACGATTTCTGCAGAAAACATTCTGCCCGCGTTTGCATTTACTGATGGAAAGTAAATTCTTTCAGAGTTTGTCCTTTTACGACCTTATTTATACATGCCTTTTTTATTTGGTGGGGAAGATAAATCTCAAACATGTTTGTTTCCGAAATAAGAATTTGTTAGAATTATGTAAACATTCAAGTTTTAACTTATTGTATGTCTAATAAACGTTTTTCGTACTTTTATTCGAGCTTTGTGAATCGATTTTATTGGTTATTTAAACAATTAACCCCCCAATAAGTTATTTCCTTTTCTATATACTTTTTTCCGATTAATTCTTTGACACCCTCTTTCGCGGAACTAAATCTTGGAGAGTGTTTTAGAGCATTGAAATATTTGCAAACAGTACAATAGACTAGATAGTATCTTGCACATGAGACCAAAATGAACGATTCATACAACTGATGTTAAAAATTCATCAAGAAACAGATCTCCTAATTCCGACCAGAAAATGTTTTATCCAAGCAGCGGTCGCGTCGATACTGCCGTGTGGATGCACTACATGGACGCTAACTAAACGTATGAAGAAAACGCCTGACGGAAACTACACAAGAATGCCGCGAGCAATATTGAACAAGTCCTGGAGGCAGCACCCCACAAAACAGCAGCTGTATTGCCACTTATCACCAATCTCGAAAACTATCCAAGTAAGGCAAAACAGACTCGTAGGAAACTGCTGGAGAAGTAGGGATGAACTAAGATGCAACATACCCCTGTGGACCCCTTCACATGGACTAGCAGGGTGACCAGCTACAACCTACATACGACAGCACTATGCCGATACGGGATGTAGCCTTAAAGACCTACCGGAAGCGATGGACGATTGAGAAGGGTGGCGGGAGAGGGTCAGGGAGATCCCTGCTTGTGGTTAAACATGATGATGATGACTAAAAAACCATGGCGCTCGGCATCAGATAGTTTACTGTCATATCCTTTAAAAAGGGTCCTGAAGATTTGAGCATACTTGTTTTAATTCAAACTTCAGTGAAAACATCCAGATAAAGCAGATAAAAAAAAAACACAGAAGTAGTTAAATAATAGAGATGTTTTGCCAGATAAAAATCTATAAAATTTCAAAGTAACTCTGGTATTAATGATTTTCAGAGCTCTTGGAAAAATTCTGAATAACCCCCAAAAGGACTGTATGATCTTGAGACCGTTTAAACCACAAACCTCCTGTAATTGGTTAGAATCAAAAGTGTCCTGGGGAACTTTGAAATCTGGCTCCAAATCAGACACCAGTAAAAGGTAACAGTTCTCTAGCTGGTGTGAATACTGATTGTAATGATAATAATAGTAATAATAATATGCACAACCCTGCACCTGTCCTAGAAAATGACACACATAAACTCCTATGGGACTTTGACATACAAACGTATCACCTAATCTCGGACAGAAGACCAGACCTTATAATAATCAACAAAAAAAAAAGAGAACTTGCAAAATTGTCGACTTTGCTGTCCCGGCTGACCACAGAATAAAACTGAATGGATGAGAAAAGAGAGATAAGTACCTTGACCTTGCTAGAGAATTAAAAAAAAATCTGTGGAACATGCAGGTGACAATTATACTAATTGTGATTGGTGCGTTTGGCACGGTAACTAGAGGATTATCAAAGGGCCTGGAAGATTTGGAAGGTGGCGGAGAAATTAAGACCATCCAAACAACAACATTATTAAAAACGGCCTGAATACTGAGAAGAGTCCTGGAGACTTGAGGATACTGGCTGTCACTCAATCCCCAGTGAAAGATCGTCAGCTAACGCCGATGTGAAAAACTCTAATGAGTAAATCAAGAAGAAGAAGAAGAAGAAGAAGAAGAAGAAGATGGAGCAAACTGCCACGAAAAGAATACAAGTATTAGAATTTGAACAAGAAACTGCAACAAATGATATTTACACAAACCAGAATCTGTTTGTGAAAATGGAATGTGTAAAAGTCTTCAGGATTTTGAGATACAAGTGGATAATTGAATCCTGGGTACAAGACCAGTCAAGTGTTAATTGACAAGAAAAAATGCTTGTTAACAAGAAGATTTGGCCGTTCTAGCAGACCACTGTGAAAATGAAGGACGCCAAAAACCTGGTTAATTACCAGTACCTTGCTAAACAGCTAAAAAAGTTGGGCAACATGAAAGTTAGAGTGATGCCAATCGTAGTTGGCACTCTCAGAACCGTTCCCAAGATACTGGAAGAGAGTGTGAGTAAACTGAAGATAAGAGGAAGAACTGAAACCATCAAGACCACAGCAGTACTGAAATCATCGCAGATACTTAGAAGATTTCTGGAGACCTGAGGAGACTTGCTGTCACTCGATCTCAAGCGAAAAACTATCTCTTTGAACTTGTATGAAAAATCATAGGCCTCCAACTAAGCGATTCCAAACTCCAATCGCGCTACTTCATTCACTTTTGAAAGTCATGAACTCTCTTATCCCCTGAGCTATGGATTAAATAGTATCACTGATGTTCTTTTACAAGGATGGCTTTAGCAGTGGATAATTCTAGAAGTTTGATAGGCCATTAAATAAAAGAAACCAAGAAAACTAACATGAGTATAAAAATAATAAGTAAAGTTGGTGACCGTACTCGAGGGCGACCAGAAGGCTCCCTTTTCAATAGCTACAACACTGAGGTGTAGGGGAGGGCACCACTATTTTCCCTGGTTTGCTCCAATTTACCCATGATATGTACCTTATATTACTGAAAGGAGGTATCAAGTAACATTTTTAAAGTCTTTGGGATGACACGACCTGGGATTGAACCCAGGTCTCCTGGACCATTGGTGAACGCTCTACCCACTAAGCCTATGAGTCGGTATAATAATAATAATAATAATGATAATAATAATAATAATAATAATAAGAAGAAGAAGAAGAAGAAGAAGAAGAAGGAGGAGGAGAAGGAAGAGGAAGAGGAGGGAGCTAAAAGAAAGATGAGTACCTAGAACTTGGTGGAGAACTAAAAAAAACTATGGAACATGAAGGTAACAGTGATACTAATTGTAATTGATACACTTACACCAATCCCCAAAGTATTGGTAGTTTACAGCATTATTAGTATTGGCTAAAAAATTGAGAAGATTCCTGGAAGTTTGCGGTCACTCAAACTCCAGTCGAAAAACCATCAGCTAACAGCTGGCTTGAAAAACTCTGAAAAGGGTCATCATCATCATCATCATCATGTTGCACCATCAGCACGGATATTCCTGACCTTCTCTCGCCACCTCTCCCTATCGTCCATCACTTCCGGCAGGTCATCAGGTCTACATCCCGTATCTACACAGAACTGTTGTATGTAGGTTCGAGCTGGTCGCCCTGCCTTTGCTCGGCCCCATGAAGGGGTCCACAAGAGTATATCACTTACGAGCTCGTTCCTACTTTTCCAGCAGTGTCCAGTATGCCTGGTTCACCTAATTTTGATAGCTTTCGTGATGGGTGGTAGGTGGCCGTACAGCTGCTGCTTTCGGGGGTGTTGCCTCCAGGACTAGTCCAATATTGCTCGCAGCGTTCATCTGTTGTTGCCGTCAAGCTTTTTCTCCATCCGTTTAGTTAGCATCCATGTAGTGCATCCATATAGCAGTATCAACACGACCAATGCCTAGAAGAAACTGCATTTCATTTTATCGGTCAGTTCTGACTTCCAGCAGCTGAAAAGGGTAATAATAATAATAACAATAATAATAATAATAATAATCGTAAAACTTCCTAGACCCTTCGGCATAATAGTGACATTTTCCGTCATTGCTCTTCTCCTTAGTTTTTACCTTTTTTTTTATCCTCAATGTATTCCTTGACTATATGTCCTTTGAGTCTATTACAGTCATATATTTTTAATGTGTATATACATCCATATTTTCTAAGTATAAATAATTCAGGTTACTTTCCTTTCTTTTTTTTTAATCGATTTCTTGTTTCATTTTTTTCGAAGATTCGAATCCATAAATCAAGCGCCCACATGTCGCTTCATTGGAACATCTACATTATTCCAAGGGAGCGTTACGGATTTAAGAATACCAAAAGAACGTTCTCAGAAAAGATAGGAATATATTTCCAAAAACGTTCATCGTGAAATAGAAATGGACAAAATCAGAATATGAATCTTGGAAAATCAGTCATCAAAGACAGAAATGAAAAACATAGCGGAATATTTTTTATGGACATTAAATTTTTAAGGAAGATATTTTTGTAATGCACTGAAATGTCACTTTTTGTACACTTGTTTTTTTTTGTTTTGTTTTGTTTTTTTTTTAATTTCCAGGTTCACTCTGATTCGGTGTACCTATTAGATTCCCATCTATGGGTCAAACCGAACATTTTTAAAAAGATTTTTAGTATTAGATAAGACCATATGGAGAAAAAACACTCCCGAAAGAAATGCTCAAAAGATGTAAATTTGAATGTACAATGAATGCTGTTCGCTGATCTATTAACATAAAATAACCCTAGACAAGTTGATTTGCCGTTAAAATAGTCAATCAGCATCGGAAAAGTTTACTGAAGATTCTTTAGATTTTGAAATGTTTTATGACTGAAATGGATTTTTTTAAAACGAAAACTAAAGAAAATGTATTTTAACATAATATAAAGATCTTAATTCAAAGAATTATTCCTATATGATAGAAATATTGATACCGTATAACTGTAAATTATTTGTATTAAGATTAGTTCATTGAATCCATAATTGTTTACTAAGGATTATTATCGATAACCAGAAAACTTAAAAATGTGTGTAAATAAATGATGGGTGAATCTCCGTAGCGTAGTAACAAATGTGCTCGACTGTCTCTTCATAGAAAGTAAATTCTGACTCAAGATGCGTAATTATGTTGGCTTTCGGACTTTTTAAATTATGGACTCATTTTGTCCCCGAATTGGCTAAATAGTATCATTCTCTACAGAAACACCAAAGTGAAAGTACGTTCACCAGATGGAGACACGGAATACTTCGACATTGTTGCAGGAGTACTACAAGGAGACACACTAGCCCCGTACCTCTTTATCATCTGTCTAGACTATGTGCTTAGGACTTCGATCGACAAAATCAGAGAAAATGGCTTCGAGCTGACTAAGAGAAGAAGCAAAAGGTACGCTGCAAAAACAATCACGGACGCCGACTACGCTGATGACTTGGCGATACTAGCGAATACGCCTAATCAAGCAGAGACACTACTGCATAGTCTGGAACGAGCCGCAGCTGGCATTGGCCTCCATGTCAATGCAAACAAAACTGAATATTTGTATTACAACCAAACGGGCAACATTGCCACACTAGACGGAGCCTCTCTGAAACTAGTCGACAAATTCACCTACCTAGGAAGTAGCGTCTCATCAACCGAAAAAGACATCGACACACGACTGACGAAGGCATGGACAGCTATCGATAGGCTCTCGATCATATGGAAGTCGGACCTAACTGATAAAATGAAACGCAGTTTCTTCCAGGCAGCGGTTGTGTCGATACTGCTTTATGGGTGCACCACATGGACGCTTACGAAGCGGCTGGAGAGGAGGCTGGACGGAAATTACACAAGAATGTTGAGAGCAGTATTAAACAAGTCCTGGCGACAACACCCCACGAGACTCCAACTATACGGACACCTGCCCCCCATCACGATAACTATACAAGTTCGACGAACCAGACACGCAGGTCACTGCTGGAGAAGCAAGGACGAGCTCATAAGCGTTGTACTCCTGTGGACCCCCACATATGGATGTGCAAGAGTGGGACGACCAGCACGAACATACATACAGCAACTATGTGAGGACACAGGATGTAACCCTGAAGACCTGCCGGAGGCGATGAATGATAGGGAGAAATGGCGAGAGAGGGTCAAGGATATCCGCGCTGGCGGTGCGACATGATGATGATGATGACAAGGATACCTTTGGCATAAACTAACTCCCCAAGATTGATATGCATTAAACAAAGAAACCGTAACGAAACAAACAACTATTAATGAATAGAACTAATTACTTGAATCCATATAATTATTTGTATTAGATAGGAATACTTGAAACTGTACAAATGTTTGCATATTCTTCGTATGAGTGTCAGTTTCTTTGCTTTTTAATGGTATATGAACCTTCGTGGATTATTTAATGGTTTGGTTTCTTTGTTTAATGGCATATCAACTCTTTGTAGGTTATTTAATGCCAAAGTCATTCTCCTAGAAGAACAGTAGTGATACTATTTAACCCATAGCAAGAGGAAAAGGGGGTTCATACCTTTCCCAAGGTATTTTCCTGAAAGTGAACGTAATAGCACGACTGGAGTACGAACTAACGTACTACGATTCCGCAGACCATCGCTTTAACCATTACACCACAAGGACACCCCCATGGATTATTTAATGCCAAAGCTACCGTTATATATTAACAGAAGGGATGATATCTGGCCCATAGCTTGGGTGATAAGCGGGTTCGCAAAGTTTCGGCCGATATGTCGTTAGGCCTTCTTCAGGAGTTTTATGTCAAACTCGGCAGCCTATACAGAAACTCGGACTAAACTCTTTATTTAATTCTTGGGAGTAGACTCTTCTATTTCCCTGGGCTGTGGCTGTAGAATACAACGGCCATATCTATACGGATCTTTTATTTTAGAGGAATATTTGATATCATTTTGTTGTTTGCAAGAAACCTTTATGAAACAACAACACAAATCCGGTAAATAAAAATGCGGACATTGGCCTAGGCGTTAGAGTGTTCGCCAATGGCCCGGGAGACCTGGGTTCAATCCCAGGTCGAGTCATACCAAAGACTCAAAAAATGGTACTTGATGCCTCCTTGCTTAACACTCAGCATTATAAGGTACGGATCAAGGGTAAAGTAGAGCAATCCAGGGAAAGGATTAGCGCCCTCCCCTACACATTGGTGTAGTAGCTATCGAAAAGGGAGCTTTCGGGTTACCCTCGACTATGGTCGCCAACTTTACTTTTTACTTACTTATTAACGCAATTCCCTTACCTCAAGGTTTCCTTGGTGGTTAGTCAAGTTATTAGATTACAAACCGATATTAACGTTTCTTAAACAACCTATACATCTACAATGATATCAAAATTTCTGAAACACTCTTTATTGTTAGTTAGTCACAACTAATGTTGTTGCAAGCATTGACTTGCATAATAAAATCTGACCTCATGTTTAATATAATTCGGTTCACATCTAGAATGATGCCGGATGCGGTGAAGATAAAAACACGCTAATAATCACTTCCAAGATTAGCTCGTTAGCACGTGGCCACTTCCAAATCAATAGAAACTGGCGTCCTTTAATTCATGGAAGCTAATCCAACACTTCTAAAAGCAATTGACGTGTATGTGCTTGTAACGACATCCACATTTGAAGAGAATGTAATAACTGCACAACAGAAAAGAACAAAGCGGTTAATTGATAATATTAAATTTTGACGCTAACCGCGAGCCCAAGAATAAAGAATAAATAAATAAAAAAATCACTGATTACATAATATGCAACCAAATTGAAATATCAGTAGTATTCAAGTTGTAACAATCCGGCGACACTTCTGTGACAAACATCGTTGTTATATCGATCGGGTTGGAATGAGTCATGATTCTATTGACAAACAAGATCTATCAAGAAAATGGTCCAAACTGGCTATTATGAGATGATCAAAGCTTTTTTGTCAAAGGTCAACATCTAAATAGGACCAACTGAGGCATTTACTGAACAGTACATGATTAGATCAAGGATCAATCAATTTAGTTATTAAAAAGGACCTTTTATTGTGAAAATAAGTGCTTTTCCTTATATCTAATATTTTCTCAACAATATTCTTATGTGGAACATTGCAGAGTTTAAACTAACAATTTTAGATTTGTTTTCGTATTCTTGAGGAACTAACAGTCGTGGGGCTTAGAATACACTAAATGTAATCAATTTTTAGGGGTAAAACCAACAATAAAAGAAGCGTTCTGGGTATCATTCAAAATTACAACTGATAGTAAGGCTCCAGTTCAGGAGGTTTTGGGAATGCAGAATACTCGTTCATTGATTTCACTAACAGATGCATTTTGATATGGAATGATGAGGGTTTCATCAATTGGTCAAATAGATCTGTTTGAAATTATGAGTATTTTATAAGAGTATCTGAAACGATGTAACTGCGTCCAAGCAAGGTGATTATTGTATAGAAATATCATATTTACCCAACCCCTCTGCTCGGGCAGGATATGACACAAGGTCAGTTTTTAAGCGGAGTTTAACAGGTTTGAATTAAGAGTTGTCCTTCTCCTAGACTAGTTGCCTTACCAAGGCTAAAGAACCTAGTCTGCCCTACTATTTACCCATAGCTGGAGGGAGAATAATGGGATTCATACCTTTCCCAAAGGTATTAGTGCAATGTGAAATGCAATCATTCCCGTTCAGGATTTCCTCCGACGATAACCGTTACACCACGGGCACCTCCTTATTATTGTATAGAATTATATATACAAGGAAAACTTGAAAACATGGAAGTATTTATAATTACTTGAAACCACATAATTGCTTGCGAATTATTAGTGTTATATAAGAATACATGAAACCATATATATAATAAATTAGTACAATTAGAAAGGAAACCCTGTCGATGGGGCTGTGAATATCCACATATTATTGTTTAGAGAAGAGTAAGACACCCTCGAAAACGTGGTAGTATTATATAACATATGACATGGATTTTCAGTTCGTTCCTAGTGACCCCGTGTGCTTTGACAAGCTGTTACGTTGTAGGGATGGTAGTGCGTCGGGGCAGGCCGGTCGAGCAGGTTTGCAACCGGAAGGAGACCACGTGATATGAGAAACACGGGGTCAGATTTAGACAGAGTCCAGAGAATTGGGAGTCGAACCAGCGATAGACAGCTGATCAGAGGCGTCTCAGACGTTTCTGACGGGATGGCTTGCAAGACGGTGCAAACGTTGGCACCCCCTGGCTCCCGGAAGAAGATATAGGACAAGAAGAAGTCCCCTCTCTGAGTATATGTCTCTCCATCTATCTCTCAAACAAACAATGAACTGTGTGCCCCTTTCGAGAATAAAATGAGAGATATATTTCTATATATATGTGTTCCGCGTTGTTGATAAAGACACAGCTAACTATACAACAGTAGCCTTTTTACAAATAATTATTCGAAACCATATACATATTTACCAACCCCTCCGCTCGGGTAGGATATGACACACGGTCAAATTTTAAGCGATGTTTAACAGGTTTGAATTCAGAGTTTTCCTTCTCCTAGACTAGTTGCCTCACCAAGGCTGAAGAACTCAGTCTGCTCTACTATTTACCCATAGCTCGAGGGAGAGTAATTGAATTCATACCTTTCCCTAGGGTTATAGTGCTATGTGAAATGCAATCATTCTTGTCCAGGATTTGAACTCGTGTCGCCCTGTCCATTTCCTACGAGAATAACCACGGGCACCTTTGAAACCATATAACCGAGTATAAATAATTAATATTAGATATGAATACTTGAAATCGTTGATCTATTCGTAGATTTTTTTTTTTGCTAGCTAGGAATACTTTACTCGTCTTTGCGCAAAGAAACCCTCTCAAGTTACCACAAAACAATTAATGTCAGTACAGAGTGAACGCAGTTACCAAACCTTTAAATATAAAATAAACCTGAGTCGGTTTTCATTATAAATAAAAATAGACGTGGTTTCTTTGTTGGCATATTAACATTCGAGGGACATTTGATGGCAAAATCATCATTGTAACAGGACAGTTGTGGTAGTAATCAGCCCTTTACTGGGAGATCGGATGGTCCAAGCCTTTCTCAAGAGTATTTGTCCAAAAGTGAACGCTGTATTTTACTATGATGTCACAGTCTAATACGTTAGCCACTACGCCACATCGACTTACCCAATGAAATATGGTAAAAGAACTCAAACAGATAATTATTTAATAAACTAATACTGCAAATTGACTGAAAATGAATACATAGCAGGCATGACGAAATCAGAAAACTGATCCTCTGGGAATTGTGCAAATGGTACAAATTTTGCCATGCAGACAAATGATATTAGTATAAAGTAATTTTTTTTCTTTTTCGAAAAAAAGATGGTCGGTTGCATTAGGGGTAAAATTCACCAATTGCCCTCTCATGAGAACGTTTTTTTATCATTTAGAATATTAAGACTACTGACCTCATCTTCATAGTTATAAATTTCAGCCGATATGTCCTTTGGCCTTCTTCAGGTGTTTTATGTCGAACTCGGGAGCCTATACAGAACCTCGAACTAAACCCTTTATTTAATCCACGGGAGTATACTCTTCCATTTCTGTCGGGTGTGGCTGTAGAATACACCAGCTGTCTCTTTGCTGAGGGGTAAGACCTTGCCCAAACGAGTGTCCTAGATATGATATAAAATAATCTAATGGTGAGGCTTAAGCCTTTGAGATTTGAGAAATTTAGAGTACCCTTCTCTGCCATTGCTCCCAGGTTCATTCTGGCTCGGAGTGGAAGCACTTGATAGGGTCCTGCCTTGGGATCACATCATTCATCATCATCATCACGTCATGCTACTAGCACGGATATCCCTGACCCTGTCTCGCCACTTCTCTCTATCGTTCATCGCCTCTGGCAGGTCATCAGGGCTACATCCCGTATCCTCACGTAGCTGTTGTGTGTATGTTTGAGCTGGTCGTCCTGCTTTTGCTCGACGATATGTGGGTATCCTTTGGAGTACATCACTTATGAGCTCGTCCTTGCATGTGTCCTGCATGTCTGGTTTGTCTAATTTGGATAGTTTCCGTGGTGGGAGGCAGGTGGCCGTATAGTTGGTTCTTCCTGGGGTGTTGCCGCCAGGACTTGTTCAATATTGCTGGCAACATTCTTGTGTAGAAGCGACTAATTATTTAAACAGTGACCAGAAAAATAACTTATGCTAGATTGAATTGTTATAAATAGAACTGTTTGATTATTTGACAGCGGGTAAAAAAACCTACTGATGCTTTTTTGAATTGTTTGTAATAGATAGAAATACTTAGTAACATTTAACTGTGTGCAAATAAAGGATGTTTAAAGTATATTTGTGTTTAAATATATTACTTGTAACCACTTCACTGTGTGCAAACAAATGATTAATATGGAATATAATTATTAGTGTTAGATAGCAATAATTGAAACTATTGGAATACTAGAGTTCAACAAATTAATTCTTTCTCATTTAAAAATGAAATTATAAACAAACTCTTCCCTTACAAATCATATATGTATATCCATCTAACTGTGAGCAAACAATTTAACTGTGTGTAAACAGATGACTCATGTTACATTGCGACTGTTACATAGCAATATTTGAAACCAATTAACTGTGTGCAAACAAATGACTTACGTTACATTGTGACTGTTATATAGCAATATTTGAAACCAATTAACTGTGAGCAAACAAATGACTTACGTTACATTGTGACTGTTACATAGCAATATTTGAAACTATTTAACAGTGTGCAAACAAATGAGCTCAGGCTCGTTTTAAAATGTGTCTACAAAATTTATCTACAAATCATGTATTTAATATATATATATACGTGTGGGTGGATGGGTGGGTTTAAGTGTGTGTGGGTAAAAAAGATTTGGCATTAAATTGCTAACAATGGTTGATATTCAGTAAACCCAACTAAACTATTAATCATGACCGGGTATAAGCGTTAAATTATTGTAAGTATTTCTTGTTATTTTTACCGGTGGTTGGGATTGAACCTGCTGCCTTCCCACGAGTTCATTCAGAAAGACTTCCCAGCAAAACACCTTTTCTACTGCACCATGTGTTCTCGCCGTTTATAGAGGCGATGATTGTTTTCGATAGAATATTGTAAAATTTTGTAATTAAAAATAAGACTTTCAGTTTAAAAATATTCACTGAGGAAATGGGTTTAGGAAGGTCAAAAACAGTAGACCGTCTGTCTCAGTATGGGATTAATTATCTCTAAAGTCAATATTCAAATCCCTCTGCTTTACTTATATTCCTTTAGAGTGTGAAATATAAAATCACTGGAACATTTGTCACAGAATGGTAGTAACAGAGAAATTAGCTATGAGATGAGTATAATGTTCCGCAATATTTCGTTTAGTACAAGTTTACGAAGTGTAAATCACGTGACCAAATATTGCAAATTGTGGAAGGTACCTGCTGTGTTTTGTAGTAATGTGGTAGTTAGTGCGCTGACACGTTGTCCATTGCTTAACTTCGAGTGTGATTTGAGAGTTATTTGTCAAATTCGGGAACATATGGTTTACAAATTCGAACTGGGTTAAAAGGCAATAAAAAAACAACCCAAATCGTTTGTTATGCAAAAGGTGAAGGTACAGTTTATTCACGTACTGTTACCACAGGCTCGGAGAAATTTTTTCAGGTTGCAGGAACCTCGATGATCAGGTCAGGTAGGAATTTGTTGTACTCCCTACATAATGGACTTACCCTCCTCCAAAATAACACGTCAATGAGTGCATCAGACGGGAGTTGACCAGACCCACGTGATACAATCACGAGAGATACCACTTGCGTTGTGGACGGCTAGTCGTTACCCCACTGTACTCTCAGCTTCCTATTAACTAACTACTGTTTAACCATATTTACCAACCCCTCCCCTCCATAAGGTCAATTTTTCAGCGGATTTTAACAGGTTTAAATTCAGAGTTTTTCTTCTCCTAGACTAGTTGCCTCACTAAAGCTGAAGAACCTAGTCTGTCCTACTTTTTACCCATAGCTGGAGGGAGAAAATTGGATTCATACCTTTCCCAAAGGTATTAGTGCAATGTAAAATGCAATCAGCCTCGTTCAGGATTTGAACTCGTGTCGCCGTGTCCATTTCCAACTACGATAACGCTTACACCACGGGCACCACCCTAACTACTGTTTAACCTGGTTCACGTGTATCTTGTTTCTGTTACTTGAATATATATGTTTTTTCTATCAACCTTTTTGTGTTGCCCGTGTCTTTCTTTTGCAAGCATCCGAATAGAATTACACCACGGATGGCGAGGCCATGCTCCAAGCCAGTGAGGCAAATCTATTGCGAAATATAAGGAGAGTATCAGGTTTTTTTGTTGCTTCCACGGCGTAATAGCTCATTTCGAATACGTGAAGCAAAAGTTCCCAATTTAGATTACGTTTCACGTTCATTTGTGCGCCTTTCAAATCACACTCGGAGCTAAGCAATGTACAACGTGTCAGTGCATCAACTAGTACGACATTATTAATAATAGCAGTTACCTACCACAACTTCAGCTGCTTAGATCACCTTCTTTACTCACAGCAATAGTTGGCATTTACAAAAATATTGCAAAATATTCTTTGAACGTCTTTTAATTTATTGGCAAGGGATATGTTCCAAAATATTTTTATGCATTATTCTTTCGGCAGGTCTTCAGGTCTACATCCCGTATCGGCACAGAGCTGCTGGATGTAGGTTCGAACTGGTCGTCCTGCCTTTGCTCGTCCATGTGAAGAAGTCCACTGGAGTACATCTCTTATGAGCTCGTCCTTACTTCTCCAGTAGTGTCCCGCATGTCTGGTTCGTCTAATTTTGATAGTTTTCGAGATGGGTGGTAGGTGGCCGTATAGCTGCTACTCTGTATAGTACTGCCTCCTGGACTTGTTCAATATTACTTGCAGCATTCTTGTGTAGTTTCCGTCAAACTTTTTCTCCATACGTTCAGTTATCGTCCATGTAGTGCATCCATATAGCAGTATCGACACGATTGTTGCTTTGAAGAAACTGCGTTTTATTTTATCCGTCAGGTCTGACTTCCATATGACCGATAGCCTATTGATATTTGTCCATGGCTTTGCTAGTCACGTGTCGATGTCAGTCTCGGTTGATGGAACAATGCTTCCTTGGTAGGTGAACTTGTTAACTAGTTTCAGAAAGCTACCGTTTACTGTGGAGATGTCGCCTGTTTGATTAAATCATGTATATTCCGTTTTGTGTGCATTGACATGGAGGCTGATGCCTGCAGCAGATCATTCCAGACTATGTAGCAGGGTTTCGGCTTAGGCGGGTGCATTTGCCAGAAGCGCTAAGTCATTGGCGTAGTCGGCGTCGCTAATTGTTACCATGTTTTATTCAATCTGCTTTTCAATAAAATCATACATACCGTAACGATTACCCTCGTAGAAAATGAACTCGGATACCCGGGTTCAATTCTTGAACAAATTTGCTTGCATTTCACTTTTCGTTAATTTCCTTCCGAAAGGAATGTCTCTGTCTCTTCTTACACCAACTTGGGGTAAATCACAGGGCAGGCTATGCTTTCTAGCTTTGGTAATGAAACAAACTCTATATTGCTTCACATATTTCCGGTAGCAGAGGGATTGTGTAAATGCTTGCATTGGCAGGTTGATTTATAAATTTGTCTAAAATACAGATGAAAAAAATGACTCATGGTTTGATTTCTTTAATGGAATATCAACTTGATTGGGTTACCTAATGCCCAAGTTAACCTTACAGAAGTGATACGATTTAACTCAAAGCAAAAGGGAATAAAAGGTTTCATGCCTATCACAAGTGTATTAAACTGAAAGGGAACATAACAACGTGACTTGCGTTCGAATTCAATTATTTCGAAGCTGTAGAGCAGCCCTTTAGCCATTATGCAACAGCAAAACCTCCGTCCTCTAATAGTTTTTATATTTAATGTATGAGCTTTATATGAAAACATACCAGCAGAATTAGAATTAAAATTAGAATAAAATATTGATATAAGTAAAGTTGGCAACCATAGTCGAGGGTAACCAGAAAGCTTTCCTTTTCAATAGTAACTACTCCTTCCCTTGGATTGCTCTACTTTACCCTTGATTCTTACCTTATAATGCTGAGTGTTAAGCAAAGCGGCATCAAGTACCATGTTTTGAGTCTTTGGTATGACTCAATCCTGGACTTCACAACTATTAGTAAACTCTCGACTCATTAGGCCAATAGACGATGCCAACAATCAAATATTCCGTCTTATTTCAAATAGTATAATTTATCTTTTCTTCATTCAGTCAAGAACTTTCACCTTTTCATTTATGACCCTTAGTAGTGTTTACTAGTTCAGAGGGTAGCAAGTAATTAAAATCGCAAAAACAAAAACAGGGAGAAGGGGAAAATTCGATAAATTGAATTGACTTTTTTATAATTTATGAAATTATACAGTTTATGGACAAATATTGTTATGTTTACCGTAAATTTCAAACAATGATTTATGAATGTTATACAGAAAAAAGACTTGACATTTGATTCATACAGTATAAGTCAGTTTGATGACATTCCGATATTGATAAAACTAAATATCCTTTTCCAATATTGATTATAAATATTCATGTTTTTCGACTTGTCATTCATTCTCTACATATAAATGAATAAATTTTTGCATAAATGGTCGATGTATGGTGTTTTGAACAAATCCTAGATGTAGCATCCGACAAAAAACAGAAGCCCGACCACTTACCTTCCATCGTGCAACCTTCACACAAATACAAGCATAACATGCTGGACACTGTTGGTGACGTAAAGGCAAACTCATCAGCGACATTATCGAATGGACTACTACACATGCGCATACCTGAGGGAGCAGACCAAAAAGTATTTTCATTCATTTATTCAGTGAGTACCCTGGATGCCGTCTACAGCAATGTCCGATGGGGACAGGTAACGAGAGAGAGAGAGAGAGAGAGAGAGAGAGAGAGAGAGAGAGAGAGAGAGATTCAAGTTAACTGTACTTCGTACCTCTTGATGATGATGATGATAATGACGATGAATAAATTTGTTATACCCAAGTAAGTATCAACTGTAATTTTACTCACATCAGTATCTTCCCTCACATTGTGACAAGTGGAGGCAAAAATCTGAACAACAGTTCTGTACGACTACACATAAACAATGCTGAACATCTACAACGTTTTAAAGATTAAGCAAATATCTTTTTAAAACACATTGGCTGATATGTTCTGCTGGTCATTGTACGTGGGTCCTTCAATAAGTTTCCAGACTTTTTTTTTTTGTACAGGCATTTAAAATTGTCATAAACTCTTGAAAATTCAGCATGTTATTTTTATACATCTTATGGGATGACAGACCAATTTCTATGATTCAGGTTCAAATGAACAGCTACAACAGCAATTGGAGTACACCCTACTAAAGCCTGATTGTCAAAGCTGGCGAATTTCAAAAATGTAATCTGACAGTTTAGAAGAACGATATGCAATAAGATTCTGTTTTAAACTTGGAAAAAAATGCCACAGAGCATCTTGCATGAATGGAGCATCAGTTTTTGAGTGGCATAAGAGATTCAAGGAAGGCAGGGAGTCTGTGAGGGATAATGAGCGGTGTGGGAGGAGTAAGGAAGTCAATACACCATATTTTATTGGCCAAAGGGTTAAGGTGAGGGTTACTATATTGAGGTTTAAAGGGAGTTCAGGAAGAGATGCCGTCGGAAGAGGCCAGCATTCTTCAAATCGGGTCAGTGGCATTTCCAGCAGGACAATGCACAAGTCCACAACTCCATCTTTGTCACTGACTATTTGACCAAGATGTGCATCAAGACAGTTCCTCAACCTCCCTATAGTACAGACCTTGCTCCCTGTGACGTTTGCTTATTCCCTAAGCTCAAGGAAAAACTTAGAGTTTGTCGTTATGAGACAATTGAGGAGATGAGAGAGGCTGTGAGGAAGGTAACTGACACGCTCACACAAGAAGACTTCCATGGGTCCTTCCAGAAGTTGTTGGAACGGTACAACAAGTGCATTGCAGCCGGAGGAGATTACTTCGAAGGGGACTAGAGTTTCATGTGTGTACTATCTATAAAAGTGCACATACGAAAAAAGTCTGGAAACTTATTTAATGATCCTCTTATGTAATTTAGTAACAAAAAAAGAAAGAACTTTTTAGCATATGGTAAAATAGGAGTGACTTTAAAATATTCATATTCGGCTGTTTGCTGAGCCATAAACTAATAATGAATGGTTCATTTTCTTTAAAATACTATACTTAGATTTCCATCAAGCTGTATAGTAGTTTAAGCATATTTGAAACTAATCTTTCTATATAGTGAAAAATTATGCTATGGTACTATTTACCATCCCCTCCGCTCGGGCAGGATATGACACAAGGTCGATTTTTAAGCGGAGTTTAACAGGTTTGAATTCAGAGTTTTCCTTCTCCTAGACTAGTTGCCTCACCAAGGCTGAAGAACCTAGTCCGTCCTACTATTAACCCATAGCTGGAGGGAGAATAAGGGGGTTCATACCTTTCCCAAGGGTATTTGCCCGAAAGTGAACGTAATAGCGCGACTGCAGTACGAACTCGCGTACTACGATTCCGCAGTTCATCGCTTTAACCATTACACCACGAGGACACCCTCTATGCTATGGTATTCATTTTAATACACACCTCATTATCAAATCTTAACGGTGAGACAAATTTTCAGTCAAGGAAAAAATGAAAAGTTTCACGGAACTGAATCTGCTGAATCAGAAGGTATGGCAATTGGGCAATCCGTAGAGATTTAACCCCTTGCCAGCAAAATAATTCTTCAAGGCGTCGGAGACAAAGTGCATATAAAAGAAGGGCACGCAAAATCAAATTCTTTTTTCGACCTTGACAATGTTGCGCAACAGACCTAACTCTGGATTTTCCGGATATTAGGTGGTTTTGCCGCAACAAACTTAAAGTCGGATGACGCACGATACGTTGACGTTAGTGTTCACACTAACTTTCATTCTATGAATGGCTCTCAACTAATAGCAAAAGACATTTGGGACATTCTTTCAAAAAACTATTTATTAACCCCTTCCTGAATCTTTTGTTATTCACGTATTCCTTCTTGGAACTTTGCACTGGCAACAAAACTTACTGTTATTAAATCGCCGGGAAATGATTTACATTATTTTGCACGATGTAATATCAAACCATTAAAAATTGTCTCTGCTTGACGTGACCGAATTATTTTTCTCTCACACTCAAAAATAGCCCAATCAGCCGGGGCTGTAGAATACATCGACTGCATTGCTATCTGGGCGGGGGACAAAACCCTCCTCCAACGAGTGTCCTAGATATGACATTAAACCATCTTATGGCGAGGCTCCGCCTTTGGAAATTTGGGTAATACGGAGTACTCCTTGACTGCTGTTGCTCCCAGGTCCACTCGGGCCAGGAATGGTAGCACCTGGTAGAGTTCTTTCTATAAGTCGAATAAAACTGTTTGTTGTTTTAACTATGTGCAAACAAATTACTTGCATTAAATTGAATTGTTACACAGAGAACTCTTTTACCATTTAACTATGAGTAAACAAATGACTGCCTAATTTAATTGAAAGTTATACGTAGCAATACTTGGAATCATTTAACTGTGTGTTAACGGATGAGTAATGTTGAATAAAATTATTGGTGTTAAATAGCAATTCTTGAAACTCTTTTACTGCGTAGCTAAATTGAATTATTGGTATTATTATTATCATTCCCTCATTTGAGCTTTTCACATCAGCGTAAATCGATGGTTTTTCACTGGAGTCTGAGTGACAGCAAGTCTCCTCAAGTCTCCAGGACTCTTCTCTGTATTCTGGCCGTTCTCAATACTGCTGTCGTTTGGATGGTCTTCACCCGTCGGCCAACTGCCAGTCCCTTTAGTAATCCTTTTGTTACAGTTCCAAACGTACCAATTACAATTGGTATAATCGTCACCAGCATGTTCCACAGTTTTTTCAATTCCCTAGCAAGGTCGAGGTACTTATCCTTCTTTTCATATTCTTTCAGTTTTATTCTGTGGTCAGCTGGAACAGCAAAGTCGACGATTTTGCAAGTTCTCTTTTTTTTTTTTTTGTTGATTATTATTAAGTCTGGTCTTCGGGCCGAGATTAGGTGATCCGTTTGTATGTCAAAGTCCCATTGGAGTTTATGTGTGTCATTTTCATGGACAGGTGCTGGGTTGTGCATATACCATTTGTTTGTATGGTCAAACTTAAATTTCTTGCACATCTCCCAGTGGATCACTTTGCCGACCCAATCATGTCTAGTCTTATATTCCTTCTGCGCTAATTTGCAGCATTCGCTTATTATGTGATTGATGGTTTCATCTCTGTCACCACATAGCCATTGCTGTTTTGTTGAGTCTTATCTATTCTCGCTTTGATATGATTGGTTCTTCGGGTGTAGTCTTGTGCTGCTATTAGGAGAGATTCTGTTTTTCTCTTAAAGTTTCCTTTTCTTAGCTGTACTCAGGTTTTGTCGTGTGAGATGTTGTTTATTAGTCGTTTAAACTGCCCATAGAGTTGTTTTCCTTCCTATTTTTAATTCCTAGTTATTGTCATTCTGTTGTCCATCGTGTCATCAGTATCGTTTCTGATGGCTGTAATCAGTCCTCCATCGTGTTTTTGTATATAGTCTTCAAGTCGTTGTATCGATGCGTCAACGCTGTCTTCAGTGCTGGCAAGTCCTCTTCCTCCCTTTTATTATAATTATTATTATTATTATTATTATTATTATTATTATTATTAACAATACTTGGAAACATTTGTCTGTGTGCAAATGAATGAATAGTGATCAATAGAATAATTAGTGTTTAATAGCAATAATTGTAACAACTTCACTGTGTGCAAACAAATGAGTATATTGAATTGAATTTTTAGTGCTGAAACTACCTACAAACTATCCAATTATTACTCACAAACACAAACACATGCATATATATATATATATATATATATATGTGTGTGTGTGTGTGTGTGTGTGTGTGTGTGTGTGTGTGCGAACAAATGAATGATGTCACATTTTTATTTTTACATAGCAATACTTGGAACTAAAAAACAATGTACAAAAAATAGCTCGTTCAAAGATGTTATCAACAAAATGTTTTTTAAGAATCGTATATTTACAATACATGTATGTAGTGTCGTGAAGGAAGAGACATGCAGAGAAATATACAGTTAAATCCTTTTATTGGTTGAACAGTACAATCCAGAGTATATACAATATTCACTGTTTCTCGCTGTAAGAGTGCTCGGTCAGGTGTCAATATTCAACCGCTACACGTGAGACACCTTTTATACATCTGGGCTACCGGATGTCAGGTGGTAAGAGACACGTTACAATAATGTATAAAGAGGATTTGGTATTACATAACCAAGTTTTGATACGCCATAAGCTGAATCGAACCAAACCAAACCAAACCGAACCAAACCGAACTCACAAATTATTGTAGCGGTGAGTTTTTGTGCGCAAATTTGACAAATATGCAAAGTCAGTACCCTAGACCACTCCACCCTCAAAACCAATATTTTGCTTAAAAGTGATCAAAAAGTATTAGGAATGCTTATGAAAATATCGAGATTGCTAATGAAAGATATGATTGGTTTCTTTGTTTTAATGGCATATCAACCTTTCTAAGTTATTTAATACCAAAACCATTCTCCTAAAAGAACAGTAGTGGTACTATTTAACCCATAGCTGGGAGAATAAGGGGGTTCATAAGGGTATTTACCCGAAACTGGAATTCGAACTCGCATACTACGATTCCGTAGTCCATCGCTTTAACCATTACACCACGCAGATGAAAGCTATGAATAAACGGCATTAGTTTGTCTAGACGAATCAGTCTAAATAGCTGGAGTTTATCATCAATATCAAGAAGTGCAGAGATGTTCATTTAAAATTGAATTTGTGTATTTAAGGAGATAAATATTTTATCTCAATTCTTTTTTATCGCTCATCACAGACAAATAAATATGAAAAATATTTATAAGTAATAAGGAAAGTCTGGTTCGGTATTACAAATGACAAACTGATAATCCTATTCTCGCAAAAGTTCGGTACATAGATATTAAAGTAGATTATAAATGTTTGGTTGATAGAAATTGGTCAACTATAATCACATTAGACAAAAGAAACATATTCTAATATACCTTAGAATGTACAAATTTAATAGCATATCAAATTTTGAAATGCCGAGCAGATACTTTCAATAAAAAGAAATAAATAAAAAATTAAATAATCCGTTGAGTCAAAAGTTTTTTCAATATTTTGGTAAGTGTGCGTAAATCACATGCAGTTCAAGCAGTTGTAGGTAACGGCTTTGTGTTGGTAGTATCGTGGTAGTTGGTGTGCTGACACGCTGTACATACCTCAGCTTCGAGGGTGATTTGAAAGACGCAAAGATTAATGTGCGACGTTGTTTAAATCGAGAACTTATGTTGAATGAGTACGAACTGGGGTTTAACGCCGATGAAGAAACCCAAAACATTAGTCGTGCGAAAGATGAAAGTGCAGTTGATTGCATCACATTAACCAGATCGTTTAAGAAATTTTGCTCAGGTTTCAAGAATCTCGACGGGGTGGGGTGTCCTCGTGGTGTAATGGTTAAAGCGATGGACTGCGGAATCGAGTTCGTATTCCAGTCACGCTATTACGTTCACTTTCGGGCAAATACCCTTGGGAAAGGTTTATGAACCCCCTTATCCTCCCATCTATGGGTTAAATAGTACCACTACTGTTCTTCTAGAATGACTTTGGCATTAAATAACCTACAAAGGTTGATATGCCATTAAACAAAGAAAGAATCTCGACGACAGGGCAAGGTTAGGTATGTCTAAAACAGTAGATTCCGAGGCCGAGTTCTATGATAAATCAAGCGAGTAGCACAAGGTAAGTTACGGATTTCACAGTTCAGTGAAGTTCATCACGTTTAGGACCTTGGTAAAAGCAAACACAGCTACCAGATTGTTCCTCCCGTAACTAATATATTGCAAAACTTTTGACTCACCCTTTTCATTACTGGTATGTCAAACCTTTATTAACTTAGAATGAGTAAATTACTGAAGATTTTTAAACTATACCATTACTAAAGGAGACCTAATAATTGTATTTAATTTCAGATAATAACTGCTAACTTAATTGAAATAAAATTAGGAAATTAGCCCATAATTACGGAGGACTAATAATTAAACTTAGTCGAATAATTATCAGTTGTAATCTTAGAAGAAATTTACCAAAAGTCCTCGGAGTAAAGTCGTAGAGTTTATAGAAACTGCTCGTAAAGCTGGTTCACGGGTTAATTGAGTGAAAGAAATCCGGGAATATCTAGAAAATTATGTGACATCCAAGAGAGATAGATTTAAGATAATCAGGATTTTCAAATCATTATGTGACTTAAAATATGATGAATTTATCAAGACATATTTTTACTCCACTTCTACGATTATTGTTATTATTTTACTAACTTGACAGTTTTTTTTATATATTAGGGCCAATAAATGGTTTTACACAGGAGTTTTAGTGACGGTAAGTCTCCACAAGTCTCCAGGACTCTTCTCGGTATTCTGGCCGATCTAATTAATCCAGGCGTTTTGATAGTTTCCACTCGTCCTCCAGTCCTTTTACTTATTTTTTGGTAACTGTACCAAGAGCACCAATTGCAATTGGTATAAACGTCTCTTGCATGTTCCATAGTTTCTTCCATTCCCTAGTAAGGTCGAAGAATTTATTCTTCTTTTCACTTTTTAAAAATTTTCCTCTGTGGTCAGCTGGAACAGCAAAGTCCACCACTCTGCAAGTTCTATTCTTTTGTTGTTGTTAATTATTATAAGGTCTGGTCGTCTGGCTGAGATTAAGTGATCCGTTTGTATGTCAAAATACCTGAGGAGTTTGCGTCATTTTCCAGGGCTGAATTTGGGTTGTGCATATCCGATTTGTTCGTGTGTACAAATTCAAGTTTCTTGCACAATTCCCAGGGGATCACATTACCCACCCCGTCATGTCTAGTCTTAAACGGTTATCGTTGTTCCGTTGATTATTATTTTCATTTCGTTGCTTCTTGTCGCTGTAATTATTGTTTCTTTGCTCTTTTTTTATGAAGTCTTCGATTCGTCGCACTGATGCTATCTTCAATGCTTCTTTGACACACAGAGTCGGTTTATGTCATTTCTCGGAGGTAAGGCCTTATTAATCGTCATAAGGTTTCTTGTCCTTTAGTCAATTTGATAAAGTACTTCCATGTTATATTCCCGGAATAATCTCGACTATTCTACAAGGAAGAGAGCCCAGGTGTTAATCTCTTTGACGAGATTCCTGCAATAGAAATTAATTTCAAGAAGTTTTCTCGTTTGCCTGATATACGAGGTGCATACGATAGGTTTCCAGATTTTTTTCGTATGGGCATTTAAAATTGTCGTAGACTCTCGAAAATTAAGTATGATATTACTATACATCTTATAAAATGACTGACTAATTTTTATGATTTCACGTTCAAATTAACAGCTACAAGAGGAATTGGAATACAGCCTACTAAAACCTGATTGTCACAGCTGGTGAATTTCAAAAATGCAATCTGGACGTGAGGACACTTTAAAAGAACGATATGCAATACACTTCTGATTTTAACTTGGAAATAATGCCACAAAAACGTATGCAATGCTTCAGATTGCTTTCCGACCATCTTGCATGGATAGAACATCAGTTTTTGAGAGGCATAAGAGATTCAAGGAAGGCAGGGAACCTGTAAGGGATGATGAGAGTTGTGGGAGGAGTAAGGAAGTCAATACACCACATTTGATTGGCCAAAGGGTTAGGGTTAGGGTTACTATGTTGAGTTTTTAAGGAAGTTCAGAAAGAGATTCCGTTGGAAGAGGCCAGCACTCTTCAAATCGGGTCGGTGGCATTTCCACCACGACAATACACCAGCCCACAACTCCATCTTTGTCACAGACTATTTGACCAAGATGGGAATCAAGACAGTTCCTCAGCTTCTCTATAACCCAGACCTTGTACCCTGTGACTTTTGGTTATTCCCTAAGCTCAGATGCTGTCGCTATGAGACAATGAGGAGAGTAAAGAGGATGTGACGAAGGTCATTGACACGCTCACACAAGAGGACTTTCATGGGATCTTCCAAGAGTTGTTGAAACGGTAGACCAAGTGGATTGCAGCCGGAGGAGATTACTTCGAAGGGGAGTAGAGTTTCCTGTGTGTACTATCAATAAAAGTGCCCATATGAAAAAAGTCTGGAAACATCGTATGCACCTCTTAACTTTAAAATTTTTCTCTCTCATTTCTACTTGTTTGATGTTGGCGTTTCCAATATTTCTAATCCCCTGTAAGTTTCCTTTTATCTGAGCATTCGGGTTTTTCTTGATTTGGTAGTTCTATTCCTTAGTTCTATTCATTCTCTTTTTTGTCTTTTTATTCTTCCCATTATTAGCCCAGCACATTTTTCTATGACAAATTCCATCCCTATGTCCTCATTGTATATTCGTATTGTTTGTATAAGATTTTCCAATTGTTTTTCATACTTTTGCAAACAGCTTGATGTCGTCTCTATACATTAAGTGGTTCATCTTTTCTTGCTCTTTAGCAAATTTGTAGCCCCTTTGCATTTTCTAAATATGTGATTGAGAACCATCGTTGTTATAGCAAATTGTAATGGTAACAGCGCATCTCTCTGGAATATACCTCCCAGGATTTTTCGTCAGCATAAATTGTTCCTCCTGCTGTCAATCATACTTTCCTGTTTTTCATGGTTTCTGTGATAAACTTTATGACTTTGTTGGATATCTTCTACATTTTGAGACAGTCTATTATCCAGCTTTTTATGGCCATACATGTAGCCCTTTTTGATGTCAATTCACGCCATAGCAATATTTTTCCGGATCGGTTTGCTTTGCTTGAGGATTTATTGATTAATGTACAGTAGATTAACAGTTCCTCATATTACCTTGTGGCATCCTTTCTCGTCTTCGAGGAACAATCCACTGCTTATAATTGAGTTGTAAGTCTCCGGCCAAATTTGTACTGTGCGTATTTTCCACCTCATCGGTAGGCACGTGATGGGTCTTTAGTTATTCTCTTTTGGGTATCTTTTTCGATCAGATTTGTCTTTCCTTTGGTCATCCATACGAGTATATATTTCTTCAAAGCATCTGTTAATTTCAAGAGCCTGTCTGTCGTAGATCGAAGAGAATTTTAAAGCTAGAATCCATGTAAGCGACCATGACCTGGCGTTTTCTAATTTAGGACTTTTCTTAGTGTTGCTTTGATCGAATTTAGGTTTATTTTCACCCCGGGGTGTTCTTTAAGTTCTTGAAATACTTTTATCATATTAATCCAATCGGCTCTTCTATTAGTTTTTTTTTTCCGTTTCCATATAATACACTAAAATTATTTTACTTCCTTTGCATCTGGTTATCGATATGTCCTTGTGCATTCTCCACCTACTTGTTTGTAGAATTTTCTTTCCTTATTTTGGAATGTCCTGTTTTGTCTGTATTGCTTGACCCTGCCTTGTCATCTTTTAAGTCTACATTCTTTTGGTAATATCTTTTGATTTATCTCCCCTAGTTGAATTATTAGGGTTGCCTGCTGTTTTCCTGGTTTGTTTTTAATGTTTTTCATTCCAAATTACACCTTTGTGACTTCACTTTCTTTGGATCTTGGCTGGTTGTAATTTTTTTTACATGTGCTTCTAGTGTAATTTCCCATCTAGGTTTTAATTTCTGTTCGATGTTCCCTTCAGGAACATTGATTTTATCGCTCCTGCATATACAAACTCCTTTAATTCAGGGATATTGTCTATTGGGATGTTTGTTAATATTTCTTTATTTTTTTAAATTTCTACCATGATTTTTTCAAATCATGGTTCCTAAACGATTGTAATGTGATCTTTTCTTCAGTCATGATTTTTTTTATTAACTTTGCATTTTTTCATTTATTTTTTTAATTAGCGTTTGGTCTGTGATTTTGGGCATTGTGGTGTTACGGTTTCCGTAATTTTGCGTTTCAATTCGGTTAGGAGGTCTTGTTTTTCAATGCTTAGCGTCTTGGTTAACGAAGTGGAGTCTTGTTGATATTCTTCCCTATTTATTTTTGGTTATATTTAGAATCTCAAGGTTAAAAACAAGCTTTATTAATATTGTTCTAGCTTGGACAAGTCTTTGGATCATTATTATTAATATTATTATATCATATAGTCATATCAAAGACTTTAAAAATGCTACCTGATGCTTCCTTGCATAAAACCCAGGAATATAAGGTACATATCAAGAGTAAAGTGGAGCAATCCATGTAAATAATTAGCGCCCTCTCCTACACCTCGGTGTAGTAACTATTGAAAAGGGAGCCTTCTGATCGCTCTCGATTTCGGTCGCCAACTTTACTTTCATTATTATCATTATTATAATTATTTACTCCTACAGTTTTTTTACATCATCGTTAGCTGATGGTCTTTCACTGGAGCAAGTCTCCTCAAGACTCCGAGACTCAATAATGCAGTAGTTTGGATAATCTCCACTCATCCTATTATTTCCAAATCCTCCAGCTCCTTTAATAATTCTTCGGTGACTGTACAAAGAGTACCAATTACAATTTGTATAAAAGTCACTGTCATGTTCCACAGTTTCTTCAAGTCTCTTGCAAAATCGAATAATTTATCCCTCTTTTCATTTTCTTTCAATCTTACTCTGTGGTAAGCCAGGACAACAAAGTGCACAATTTTTCATGTTCTCTTTTTGTTGTTGATCATAATAAAATCTGGTCATCTGGCTGGGATTAAGTTATCTGTTTGTATGTCAAAATCCCAGAGGAGTTTGCGCCATTCTCCAGGGCTGATGTTGTGTTGTGCATATATCATTTTTTCGTGTGGTCAAACTGTAATTTATTGCACAATTCTCATTGGAACACTTTGCCCACCAAGTCGTGCCTAGTCTTATACTCGTTCTGGGCTAATTTGATGTACTCGATTGTTATGTGATTGATGTGTTCATTTCTATCACCACATAACCTATATTTGCTGTTTTGTTGCGTCTTTTCTATTCTTGTTGTGATATGATGGCTTCTCATAGCATGAGTTTGTGCAGGAGATACTCAGTTTCTCTATTTAGATTTCTCTTTTTTAACCACACCTCTATTTTCTTGTGCGAGATGTCTCATGCTAGTGGGCTTGAAACGTCCATAGAGTTGTTTTTCTTCCAATCTTTGTTATCTGTTTATTGTCGTACGATGGGTCCTCGTGTCGTCGATATTGTTAAGGGTGGCAGTAATCAATCTTCCTCCACGCTTTTGTATGTAGTTTTTATATCGTTTTATTGATGCGTCATCAATGTCTTCAATACTGGCAATTCCTCTTCCTCCTTTTCTTGAGACATATAATTCTTCAACGTCCTCTTTGGGATGTAATACCTTATGAATGGTCTTTAGTTTTCTTACTCTCTGTCCCATTCATTTAAGTTCTTCTCTGGTCCACTTTAAGAATGGTCCCGAATACCTTACGAGGGATGAAGCCTGGTATTTATTCTTTTGATAAAGTTTCTGCTATATAGTTTTATCTCAGGTAGCCTTCTGGTTCTTCTGAATTAATCTTTCTTAATTTTTTCTGTCATCTTCTCATGTTTGATGGCGTCAGATTCCCGTATCTCCAAGTAATTGTAGGTTTCTTTTTCTGTGAGCGTTCTAATTTTGTCTTGATTTCGCAGTTCCATTCCGTCCGTCAGGTGTCATTAGCCACTTTTCATTACTAGCAAGGCTCATTTTTCTATGCCAGATTCCATTCCTAAGTCCTGACTGTATATTCTGCCCGTGTTTATTAGAGTTTCCGATTCTTTTTAATTTTTTTCAATCAGTTTAATATCGTCCATGTGCATTAGATGGTTATTTTTTCCTGCGATTTACTAAGTTTGTATCTGGCTGTGCATTGTAGGGGGATATATATTTATGTTGTATTGTTGTCTGCTAATTCATGCAGAAATATACATATATATGCTGGATACATACCGACGCAATGATAACAGACGCAGAAATAAACGAAGCATGAAGGAAGACGCAGGAAGACTTCTTTAGCAATATTTTACCTCTGGCTTTATTGCAAGGGTTCGAAAGGGTTGTTCAAGGGTTGCATGTGAGAGGGAGCTGGAGATCGAATATAAACTGTAATATCTTGACCCCACTGTTATGACCGCCACGTTGTGTCTTTCTTGTTCTCCTGATGCTGGGGTCCACTCCATCGGGGTTTCCGAGGGCCCCCCTCGGTCGGGTGTGGCTTTCCCTACCACATCTGGTCTCTAGCTATCTGGAATTCTACTAGCAACTGCTCTGACTCGTCGAACTCAACTCAATTATATAATCGTTCGACGCCCACTCAATCTTTGAAATCGAATGTTTAATCGTCATCAAGCGGAAATAACTGTCATGCAGTTCAGAGGTCACTCTCTTCCGGTGCATCACTCTGTAGTGTACCATGGGAATTACCTTGTCCCATTTCATCAGCCATTTCCGTCAACGCGATTTCCTCTCCTAACTGCCATTAGAATGTATCAGTTCCTTCCGGTTCATCACCTTGAATGGCATTTTTGGCCGGGTCAAAAGGTCAAAACATAACATTTATGGTAGATATGCTTAGTCCCCCAAAATTTGAGGTTAAATAAAGTTTATATATAAGTTTTGCTTGGAATAAGGCACATGGAAAAAAGTAGTTAATGAAGGAAGCCAATGAGTAAAGGATATGAAACGGCGCGGACAAAAGGAACATTTAAAACAAGGCGACGAACAAAACAAATTTATATATTATAATAAAACTTACATTGATACATAAAAAAGATATCGCTAATTCTATTAATAAAATAATCGTGTGTGTATATGTGTGTGTGTCTAACACAACTAAACTACAAAAGATTACATATTTATAATGTCATTCTTTTTATGGTTGGAAACAGTCGGTTTCTCTGTGACTGGAAAAAGTCTCATAGTTAATGTATATTTTGAATGTCTGCGAGGCCCATCCATGTTGTTTCTATTTGACGTCTGTTGAGTCACACTGGAGGGAGTGTGTTGCCGCTGCGAAGAAATTGTGTAAAAAGAGGAAGAGTATTTGAAGACGACGTATTTATAGAAAATACGTGTGTTAGAAGTGGCTCCAAACGCAGGACAAAAATTTACGCGCGGACGTAGTTTTACGCAGGTCAGGTGGTTCTCCTGGCCAATGTTTTCCCGAGACTGAATATGTGAGGGTCCGCCATCTTTGTTGTGGGAACAATTGGCATACCGCCCAAAATAATTTATAGGAGTGTAAAGTCCTATAGTATTTCCTGAGTATGTGGTTTAGTGGTATCATTGCAATTATTAATGGTAATGGAAAATGGTGATTGATCAAATCCATTGAATATACCTCTTTGGATCTTTACTTTAGCTAAGCTTTTCCTTCCAGCTGTCAATTCCACTCTGCAGATTTTAATGGTTTTTCGATAAAATCTATGACTTCATTTGATATTTTGTACATTTTGAGACAGTATATTATACAGCTATATGGGACCATATCATATACCTTTTTGCAGTCAATCCAAGCCAAAGCTAGATTTTTGAATCTCATCTTGTTCCCGTTGAGGATGTGCTGATGAATGTAGAGTAATTCTCTTAAGCCTCTTGATCCTTTGTTGCATCCTTTTTGTTCATCAGGGAACAATATACAGCTTGTTACCGATAAATAAATCTCTTCCCTTATTTGTGCTGTTAATATTTTCGACATCATAGGTAGGTACGTTAAGGGACTTTAGTTATTTGGGACGTTTCCTTTCCTGGGATCTTTTTGGGTCAGTGTGTTCCTTCCTTTGGTCATCCATTCGGTTACGTTGGCTTCTTGTTAACATCTTTTCATTTCATGGGCCTGTCTGTCAGGAATGGTTGTGAATTTCTTGAACCATTATCCATGGATTCTATCATGGCCTAGCGTTTTCCGATTTGATATTTTTTAGTGCCAATCGTAGTCAATCTATGTGTATTTCTGCTTTCGTTTCTTCTTTAAGTCTTTCCTACTCTTTCACCGTGTTGCTTATCCATTCGGCTTTTATATTATGCTTTCTTGGTTACCATATTTTATTCCAAAATTGTTTAGCCTCTCTTGCCTCCTGTTGTTGGAATATCTTCGTGTCATCTCCCCGACTTTTTTGAAGAATTGTCTTTCGTTGTTTTGGAATGTTCTTTTTTCTCTCTACTGTTTTACCCTTTTTCTTTATCTTTTCAATGTTCCTTCTTTCTCCAGAACTTTTTGGTTTCTTTACTCAAGTTGTATCGATTTTTTTTCTAGCGTTGATTTTTCCTTTTTATCCCAAAACGTTCCACCATTTTTCCTTTTTTTTTAAAATCATTTTTGCCTGTTTTCGTAGCTTTCTTATCAACGTTTCCAGTCCAATTTCCCATACAGGTTTTAATTTTTTTTGTTTGGGATCTTTAAGGGAACCCCGATTTTCACACAAACTCATTTTTGTCCTGCATTAATTGGTTCATTTAATTCAGTTATGTTTTTTGTTGATATATATATATATATATATATATTAGTACTTTATGTTTTTCCTTTTCTATCTTGATTGTTCTCTATTCTATGTTTCGTAGAGATGGCAATTTAGTCTTTTTTCATTTACAATTCTCTTTAATTTTTCTAAAATTCATTTTTCGTTCTTGTCTTGGTGTTTGGTCTGTTTTGCTCGGGATCGTGGATTTTTAGGAAATTGGCAATTCATTTCAGTTACACTGTTCTTCTTTGTCAGTATTTATGTGTCAGATATTATTTTACTGTCTTGTTCATTATTTGTTTTCCCGTGTATTTCCAGTATTTCAGAGTCAGAAAATCAACCTTTACTATTTTCCTAACTTTGACAGTGAGTCTTTGACTTGTCTGAAAACTAGCGTATTTTTGCCATAATTCATATCATTAAGGGTTTTCGGACTATTGTCTCCATCTTTATTGTTATTTCCACAATGTTTCGGCCGATATGTCCTCCGGCCTTCTTCAGGTGTTTGTCGAACTCGGGAACCTTCACGGAACTTCGAACTACGTCCTTTATTTAATCCACGGGGGTCGCCTCTTCTGATTCCGTTAGCCATAACCGGGTACAAGTGTTAAGTATTCCTGTATTGTTACTCGCCTGTAGTCAGGATTGAACCAGCAACCTCCAGATGATTGTCTCCAGAGAGCCTTAGGGAACTAACGCCTATAACCATTCAGAGTGAATTTTTGGGACTTATAAACTTAATGTTCTTACTTGACTAGAATTACTACTATTATATATATATATATATATATATATATATTTCTATTTCAAACTATTCAAGCAGTTATATATAACAACTCAGTCCAGTGTAAGAACAGTTTCAATGTCAAAAACAGTTCAATTTAAAACAATTCAGTTTAGCATAAGCACGCAGTTTAAACGTAAGTACAATTTAATTGTAAAAAAAACATTTGTTTCGAGCTATTCCGTTTAGTCAAGCAATTATAATTCAGTTAATTCAGTTTAGTATGAGTACAGATTTTGTTTACACACAGTGACATGTCAGAATAGTTCTATGTTAATTCAGTTTAGTGTAAATAAATATTTCAAAATAAGTTCTTTTTGAAATAATTCAGTTTAGCATAAGTACGCAGTTCAAATGTAGGCACAGTTCAATTATCAAAAAACATTTCTATTTCAAGCTATTCCGTTTAATCAAACAATTCAGTTTAGCATAAGTATGCTGTTAGTTCTATTTAACCCATAGATAGGGCCCTATCAGGTGCTACAACGCTGGGCCAGAGTGGACCGGTGAGCAATGGCAATATAGGGGTGCTCCGTATTCCCCAAGGTCCCAGCATCACTCGGACCTCACCATCAGACTGTTTAGTGTCATATCTAGGACACTCGTTGGTGGGATCTTACCCCTCTGCAGAGGTGCAGTCGGTGTATTCTACAACCCTAGCCGACTGGGCAATTGTTGACTTTGATGATCGGATATTTTTGACGGTATCGAGATGCGACCTTGTATATCTAAGCGACCTAAGAAATTAAAATCTCTATAAATATAATTATCTCCTCTTCTTTTCTGTTGGTCGTATCTGCCTAAATTTTAGAGGATCTCTTTTAAAGTCACTAATTACCCATTTCTAATTTCGCTAAGATCATTGTACTTTTTTCCGCATTTGATCCTAAATATTATTATAAACTTTTAATTTAAGGAATATTACCCGGTCACTAAAAAAGGAAAAAGGAAAAACTAAAAAGACCTCAGATTTATTTTAACCAACCGTCTAGGCTGACTTCAAAGGACCATGTTTTGACTGATGTCGCCAAATGTCTGAGATTTTAGTCATTTATTTTATCTGTGTGTGGTTTGACCGGTGATTTCATTTATTTATCCTTTCATCTTTTTCTTTGTTGACTTATACTAAAGATTATTTCGGTTTGCCTGGGCAATTCCTTGATTTTTTCTTCATCTAAAACAATCTTAAATCAAGCAATACCATACTCCCTGATATAATGTAGCACTCTCAGATATAATTCTCTTTTCTTAATATTTTGATTTCTACGATTATTTTTTTTCGGTTGACTTCATGTTTCAGTTTAACATTTGGTTGGGGGGAATATGTTACGCACTCTATATATATATATATATATATATATATATATATATTCATCATACAACGTGTGAAAGCACGTGTGATACTCTGTCCTCATCCTGCAGGGGTTCCTCGTGGTGTAATGGTTAAAGCGATGGTTTGCGGAATCGTAATAAGCGAGTTCGTACTCCAGTTTCGCTATCACGTTCACTTTCGGTCAAATACCCTTGGGAAAGTTATGAGCCCCCAAATCCTCCCAGCTATGGGTTAAATAGCACCACTACTGTTCTTCCAGGAGAATAGCTTTGGCATTAAATAACCTGCAGAGGTTAATATGCCATTAAACAAAGAAAGAAAACCACTCTGTCCTCATCAGTCGCCAACCAGTGTGATAACACAGTTTCGGTAGCTCAATATATATATCATCAGGTCACGATGCTACTATAGATTTTCCCAGACTCTTTTTCTATATCCGTTCTTATTGTCAATCGCTCCCGGCAGGTCTGTCAGACTCTACAACTTGTCTCAGCATAGAGCACCTGTAGCTAACGCTGGCACGTCCTTTTAAAGGATTCCATTGGAGAAAGTCACTTATGAGTTCGTCTTTAATTCTTGTTCCAGGCCCCGGAAAGTGTCATTAATGAAAACGCAAACACGGATATTAGATTACAGATTATATTACACAAGAAAGATAGAGTTACATAGAAAAGGTAAGAAGTCTCGTACTATTTGGATAACACCAATATTGATCTACCTTTCTAGCAGCGAATTCTCTCAGTACTAATAACGGTGAGAAGAGTCCATTATGGTGTAATGGGTAAGGCTCTCACAACATTTCTCCAGTAGATTTCCGTATATCTAATTCGTCATTTTTGGGTGATTTTAAAGATGGGGAGTAAGTGGCCATATAACAGTTATTTCGAGGAGTGTTCTTCCAAGATTTGTTCTAGATAGCTTGTAGCTTATTTTCTATAGGTTTTGTCAGTGACCATGAAGTGTATCCGTATAATAGTGTTGGCACAACTGCTGCTTGTAAGAAACCACGTTTTACTTTATCAGATAGAGCAGACTTTCATGTGATTGATAGCCTATCAGTAGCAATCCACGCCCTTCGCTAGGCGCATATTGAAATGACTTTCAGCAGACGAGACGCTGGTGGCTAGGAATGGTAATTTGTCTATTAATCTGAGAGGACCACCATTTAGAATAGAGACGGCTCCTTCTTGAGCGAAACACTTATATTTCGTTTTCTCCAAGTTCACCTGGAGGCCAATGCGTCCTGTCGCCTTGTCCAGACTATGCAGGTGAGATTTATTTTGGTTTGTTGTATTTGTGAATAGTGCAATGCCATCTGAACAGCCAGCGCCTGTTATAGTTTCTGATAGATATCAGTTGCTTCTTGCTTTTTTTTGTGTTAGCCAGTTTCTTTCATTAAATACACACACACACACACACACACACACACACATATATATATATATATATATATATAACTCAAAAAATCGATTCTTTATCTTTAATCTTTTAAATTTATCATATTAAATTCAAATGAAGACGGTTGTAAGTTGAGAAAGTGATATAATAAAATCAAGACGTCAAGATGAAAAGCGAGACGCCTCGATGCTGATGCTAATACATCTTGTTTCGAAGAAATCTCGACATATCTGATCCTTTTCTTTTGGTGAAACTTAGAATTGTGTTGGCGCTATACACTCCATATTTGTCATACTGGTTCCGTTTGCTTCCTAGATCAAAATAGGCATGTCTGGTACATATTGCAGTCATTAAATGAAATATATCGGTGCAACCTTAAACCCTGTCAAAAGTGATGCTTTTGAGCCGCTTCGAATAATGAAAAACTCTATAGAAGTCTATCGAACGCCGAGGAGAGTAGTAACAATATATATATATATATATATATATATATATATATATAAAACTAAAAACATACAGACACGAAAAAACACAATGACTTTATTGATGGAATCATTTGCCACGTTAAACGTTTCGGTTTTTAAACCATCGTCTGGGAGTGTGTGTTATTAAATGAAAAGAAAAACGTGATAAATTTTTAAAACATTCTATTTCTGTTGGACGAGTGGTGTTTTAAATTTGCGTGGTGTAATTAGCATTCCAAAATGTATTCATTTAAAAAAAGACGATAGATAGCTTACTGATTGTTTTGAATCGTTAGATATAAATTAACGTATGGATATTAATACAAAAAAAAGCAGGAGAAAAAATTCAATAGTTACAGAAAGCTAAATTTGCATTTATATACTCCCACGATATCATGTTATGTAATATAATGGCCGAGGGATTTCGTTTTATGCCTTGGGGTTTAGTTAGGCTGAGAACCATTCGGCTCAGTGCATGGGTTACTTAGGTGCAACATTAACGCAGGTGTTCACGCGCGTGCGGGCAGAGCGGACGTGTCACTCAGAGATGTCACAATAGCCCGAGATGGAAAACGGGGCTAATAAGTGCGAATGACGTCACGCAGCGGAAGCGCGCGGAGGATTTTGGGAATTTGAAGAAAGTTAGTAGAGTTGAGACTAGACACCGAACGTGAACGGTTGACTTTCGCTTGCTCGCGGAGGCCTTGGACAAGTGTCGCACAAGATGGAGGGCAGACAAAATAGCTAGAATAGAAAGATTGTGCCTCTCTCTCCTTATGTCGAAAAACCTTTAAACTCAAAGGTGATAAAAAGTTTCGTACCTGAACTGAGAAGTTGTAAGTGTTTTTCGTGTTTCGAGATTCCTATGTTCTATGTATATATATATGAACATCCCATGTACATTTCGCATGTTCATGTATATGGCAATGCTATAGTTAGATCATAAAACAATTTGCTCATAACTCTTTCGTCTATAGCTTACACTTGTCACTTATTCCCGTTACTTTTCAGACAATCCTCGTATACGGACTTTAGACGAAAAAAAGACATGAAGAAATTGTCTTGAAATATCGCAAACATTTGACTCTTTGTGGGATTCGTTAAAAGAAAGATTAGAGAAAGTTGTTTAAATTGGCCTGCAAAAGGATTTGCCTAGGTAATTTATTATGGCCCCTCCTCCTCCACCTCCTCATTGTCATAATTAAGGCGTGCAGAGAGCAACGATTCCTTTGACTCTCTTATTATTCATCCATACTGGCAATTGCTCATTGTAAGTCCTCTAGATGGCATCCACTATCCACATAGAGCTTGTCGGTCAGCCAGCCCAGGAGAATCCATGAGAGGGAGTCGATCGTAAAATGTCGCTTATGAGTTCGTCCAGCAGTGCACAGCATCACTGCAAATCTTCCATAGAAGGTCTGTAAGATGGGAGGTAAGTAGCTGCACAGATGCTGTTCTAAAGGATGCTACTTCCAGGATTTGTTCAAGACAGTGCTCAATATCTTTATGTCATTCCTATCTAGCTTTTTCTGTAATTTTCAAGGAGTGCAACTATACAGTAGTACTAACATGGCTCCAGCTTGGAAGAATTCCCATTTTGTTTTACCAGAGTGATCTGACTTCCATATGCACCTAAACCCAGATTTTAAAATTCTTCTCATAGTTAATTTCTAATTAGATTGTAATTATATTTTCCGGGGCATTCATTGATAAAGGATTTTATTTTTACAAATTTTTAATGGTATATTTAAAAAAGAAATTCTAAGTCAATTAACTTCCCTCGTCTTAATTAATTTTATGAAATTTCTAAAGAAAATCCGTCGAACATGGAATAATTATCGTTCGATAAGGATAATTATTAGGAACATTTATATCAGTTTCTTTTAAAACATTTGTGAAGAGATCTAGAAAACTTGCATTGAATCATTTAAAATGAGCTGCAATAAAACTAACAAATTTTTTGGACAATTTTTATTCTTATTTTCATAAAGACAACTTTAGTCTCTTTTAGCTGAAAACGTACAGAGATGAAAAAACACAATGACTTTATTGATAGAATCATTTAAAAACGTTAAACGTTTCAGTTTTTACACCTTCGTCCGAGCGTATGAGTTATTAAATGAAACGAAAAAAGTGAGAAATTTTTAAATATGAAATTTGTCATATCCACCTTATTCAACAGTTTGACGACATATAAGGCACACTTATTTTTACTAAAAACTTATTTTTAAATTTTCTTGCGTCTTATAAGCCATATGAAGGTTTGGAATTCTCGATAGTCGGCCGAAATTAGCTATATCTATTAACTTAGACTTTAGAGTAACTTTCTTATACCTCGTGTCATTATTTAAAAGACTATTATGCAGATTAAAAGTGTTATCATTGATAATATTCATTAGAATGATTTAACCACGTTTAAGATTATTTTGTTTTTTTTCTTGATTTGCCCAGCTGAAATTGGGGTGCGTTTTACATATCCGTGTGTCTTATATTGCGTCAAATAGGGTATTTTTATTTTGTTTTAAACTTAAGGTTTTTAAAAATGTAATTTTCTTATTATATTTCTACATGGAAGATATAATGTTAAACCTTAAAAGAAAAAAAAAAATTCAAAATCGATATTGTCCAATCGGTTGGGGCTGTAGAATACACCGACTGTACCTCAGCAGCGGGATAAGACCCCACCCCACAACAAGTGTCCTGAAATGACATTAAACCATCTAATAGTGAGGTTCCAGTGAGGCTGGGGTTTTGGCGGATGCGGAGTAACCCTTCATTGCCATTGCTCCCAGGTCCACTATGGCCCGGAATGATAGCACCTGACAGGGCCCTATCTATGAGTTAAATAGAACTGCATACTTATGCTAAACTGAATTGTTTGAATAAGAACTGTTTGAGTAAACTGAATCGCTTGAAATAGAAATGTTTGTGACAATTAAATTGCATATTTACATTTAAATTGCGTGCTTATGTTAAACTGAATTCTTTGAAATGGAACTGTTGTTGGCTTTGAAACTCTATTTACATTAAACTGAATCGTTTGATATAGAACTGTTTTGATGTGTAACTGTGTGTTAACGAAATTTAAACTGAATTAGCTGAAATAGAACTGTTTGAATATACTGCATTGCTTGAAATAAAAATATTTTTGACAATTAAGCTCTGTACTTATGTTAAACTGAATTGTTTGAAATGGAACTGTTTTTGGCTTTGAAACTCTACTTACATTAAACTGAATCGTTTGATATAGAACTGTTTTGATGTTTAACTGTGTGTAAACGAAATTTAAACTGAATTAGCTGAAATAGAACTGTTTGAATATACTGCATTGCTTGAAATAAAACTATCTTTGACAATTAAGCTGTGTACTTATGCTATACTGAATTGCTTGAAATAGAACTGACTAATTGCACAAAAAATGGATTTGGTGTTAAATAACCTACAAAGATTGATATGTCGTAAAACCCAAACAACCAACCAACAAAGAAAATCAATATCAACCATTTTTGCCATGGCGTAAAAAAGGGAAAACAAATCACAAGATATTCCTATAAAATTATTTTTCTTATATTATAATTTACTAAGCTTTGATCTGATGTGGCTTGAAGGAGTGGGCACTCGGAGAGAATCAAGCTCATTACCATCGGTCAGCTAACCATTACACCCCATGAGGTGCTCTGATTTGTCTAATTATATTCATCCAACCCCTCCGCTCGGGCAGGATATGACACAAGGTCAGTTTTTTAAGCGGAGTTTTACAGGTTTGAATTCAGAGTTTTCCTTCTCCTAGACTAGTTGCCTCACCAGGGCTGAAGAACCTAGTCTGCCCTACTATTTACCCATAGCTGGAGGGAGAATAATTGGATTCATACCTTTCCCAAGGGTATTAGTGCTATGTGAAATGCAATCAGTCCAGGATTTGAACTCGTGTCGCCGTGTCCAATTCCTGCGACGATAACCATTACACCATGGACTCCTCCTTTTTGTCTAATAATCGTAAATTTCTGTGTCAGACTTTTACAAATTAATACATCCGGGTTGAGTTCCTTGTTTAACAACAAGTCAAACGACCTGATCTTATTGTGTATCTAGAGGTTATATTTGGTATGGTTTCTTTGTTTGATGGCATGTCAAAATCCATGTGTTATTTAATGCCAAATCAATCATTGAAGAAAAACAGTAGCAATACTTTTTAACCTATAGTTTGGCGATGATGAAGTTCATACCTTTCTCGAGAATATTAATCTGAAAGGGAACACAGTCGCGTGAGTGAAGATCGAACTCGTTTATAACGATGTCAGGTCAAGCACGCTTGCCACTACACCACAAGGACTTCTCCATAGAATAATCTTCTGACTGTAACATATCCACATCCAAAAATATACGACCAAGATATTCACATTCACGTTCAGAATGTTCATACGCATATTCATATAAGAATTCGAAAACACTCGAAACACTTGTCGACTTTCTTTTGGTTCAGGTACGAAACTTTTTATTACCTTTTTGAGTTTAAGATTTTTCAACATGAGGATAGAGGGACACAATTTCTTTCTATACTGACTTTTCCATTTAACTCCACCACTTGCGGCACATTTCGTAGACCCCCAACTGGTCTCACCTCGGCAAGCTGCGAAAATCGACTTGCTTCCTCGAGACTCAAATCTCAACTACCTTTTTTTTTTCAAATTCCCAAATCCTTAGCGCTTCCGGGCATGACGTCATTCACGTTCCCGGTCCTATTTCCTACCTGGGGTTTTTATTGTGACATCTCTGATTGTCACATTCGCCCCGCATGCTCGTGAACACCTGCAATCAATGTGTGCACCTAACTAACCCATGCACTCGGCTGAAAGCCTAACTAAATCGAAAGGCAAGATATATAAAACGAAAAATGATAATATAAAAAAAATTCCTCCGCAATTATATTACATGACGATAAATAAAAAGGAACCACATTTTTGTGGTTTATCTTTAACTGGATTCTTTCAAGAAAAAAAAAAGATTGTTCCAAACGTTGGAAAAAGAAAATAAGTTTAATTTTGAAAATGAACATTACAACTAAAATCTATTAAATCAAAATCTTTTTTTTTTAATTTTATAAATCTAAAAGTTCAAAATGTTTGTTAAATTCGGAGGAAGTATAATTCCTAATATTCTGTTAATCAGATTTCTCCGTGTGAGTTCGAGTCTCTCTTGGAGCATCTGCTTAGTTATTTTCTTCGATACCCCAGACATTCACACTGAGTTAGAAATGACAACTCAGAGGTAGGTAAATTAAAGGATGTCAGAAAATACTAATCAAAATTAGAAATATTGACCGACTACACGGCCACCAACCTCCCATCACGAACTCTATCTAAGTTAGACGAACGAGACATGCAGGACACAGCTGGAAAAGCAGGGACAAGCTCATAAGTGATGTACTCCTATGGACCCCCGCAAATGGCCGGACAAAAGCAGGACGACCAGCTCGAACATACATTCAGCAGCTATGTGAGGATACGGGATGTAGCCCTGATGACCTACCGTAGGCGATGAACGATAGGGAGAAGTGGCGAGAGAGGGTCAAGGATATCCGTGCTAGCAGCACGACATAATGATGATGATACAACTTTACTGTGGCTACAGTAATGGTGCTGTCGACTTTAAGCCTTCAGTAACAGATGTGCCAGCAGTGCTTCAGGATAAAGCGTGACATTTCATTCTCTTGGTGTTAAGCCACGTGTTGCTTGGCAACAGGATCTAGAAAGTCGATCGGCTAATTAACACTGATATATTGGAGATAAGGGATGCTGTATATATTTCGACGACAGAAAGATTACGAGAGAGTGATAAAATATCACCCAGAATGAACTCTGGTCCACACGTTGAAAATGACGTCATACATGCCACACACACACGTACACACAATCACTCGCGAAGAATTTCAACAATATTTCTCTTCCTCCGAATTCCCGCCTCAGAAATAATGGTATACTATAAAGGCCTCAACAGCGGATGAACTGAAAGCAAAAGTTGATTCATTGATGTATTGATTGATTTATTTTAACTGCATGACAAGCGATTTTAGGTTATTATATGACTGGAGGGGTGTAAAGGGGGTGTCCTCGTGGTGTAATGGTTAAAGCGATGGAGTGCGGAATCGTAGTACCCGAGTTCATATTCCAGTCGCGCTATTACGTTCACTTTCGGGCATTTCCCCTTGGGAAAGGTATGAACCCCCTTATCCTCCCATCTAGGGGTTAAATAATTAAAAAAAAAACAAACCTTGAGGTGCCCGTGGTGTAATGGTTATCGTCGTAAGAAATGAACACAGCGACAAGTTCAAGTCCTGGACGAGACTGATTGCATTTCACATAGCGCTAATACCCTTGGGAAAGGTATGAATCCAATTATTCTCCCTCCAGCTATGGGTAAATAGTAGGGCAGACTAGGTTATTCAGCCTTGGCGAAGCAAATAGTCTTGGAGAAGGAAAACTGAATTCAAACCTGTTAAACTCCGCTTAAAAATTGACCTTGTGTCATATCCTGCCCGAGCGGAGGGGTTGGTAAATATGGTTATCATATGACTGTAGGTTTGGCTTTGTTTCGTTTTATTCTAATGACATATCAACTTCCTCGGGTTATCTAATGCCAAAGCTATCCTTGTAGAAGAACAGCTATGGTACTATGTAATCCATAGCTGGATGGATGTGGAAGTTCATTGCCATTATTAGACAAAAATCGAACATAATAGCATGATTGGACTTCGACCACGCGTATTACAAGATTATAGTCCTGTACGATAAACACTAAAACACAAAGACTCCTCAAGTGAGTTAGGGAATTGCGTTCATTGTACCTTTATACTTACATTTTGTGCTGTTGTTTCTTGATCTTTTTTTTACCCATCCTTATATGACATCAAATATTCCTTGAAAATAAAAATAATTTTTCAAACAGATCTATTTGACCCACTGGTACTACCGCTCCGGGTCAGAGTGGATTCGATATCAATGTCATTAAAGGGATACTCCAACTTTCCACGATCTCCAAAGTTGAAACCACGATCAGATGTCATCATCATCATCATCATGTATAGCCGCTAGCAGGGTGACTCCCGCATATGGCCGAGCAAAAGCTGGACGACTAGCTCGAACATACATACAGCAACTATATGAGGATATGGGATATAGCCCTGAAGACCTGCCAGAGGTGATGAATGGTAGGGAGAAGTGGCGAGAGAGGGTCAGGAATATCCGTGCTAGTGGCACGACATGATGATAATGATGAATGTATATAAGCCATACCAGAAAGATGATATTAGGCTGGATCCTGAGCCTTATAGAAATCCAGGGAAGCCATAAATCTGATTTATCAATCAACTCTGCTCTTTACATGGTACCCCACAATCCTCCATACTCTGACCTAAAACCTTACACAAGCCGAATTCCGAAAAAGAAATGGCAACAGCTATGGAACAAAAATACCCAAAAGTTTTACTAAATACAACCAATTTTAAAAGATAGAAAACCAAATCCTAGTTAGACTATAAGAGAATAGACCACCCTGACTTAATTACGCATTGGCCACACCAAATTAACTTATTTCTTTTGAGCAAAACAGGAATCTCCACCGAAATTCTAATATAGAAAACCATACAGATGTGACAATACCCCCTCAGCCCCCCCAAATACATCAACTTCTTTAAACCATTTCAATCTTGGCCGGTGAATCATCTAGTGGTTCTTATAGGGGCATTGCACATTTCTTCATGGCACAAGAAATACAATCAAGGGAGTGCAAGGAAAGAACAAACGAACAAACGAACAATAAGGCTTGGGTCAACTCAAGTGCAAGAAGGTTAAGTTGTGACACAGCATTCCCTGTAGACTAACGCTAGCGTGCATCCTTCGCGAAATTTCCACAAGGCACGGGAATGCTGACTCATCTTGACTGGCCTTCCCTCACTGCTTCTGGACCCTATCTCATGCCAACTGGTCACTTCTGCTGTCCATTGTCGACTCCCAACTGCCCTTATACCTCGCCTAAAAGCCTAAAATGATTAACACATGCCTACAAATGACAACCATACTCCAAAAAGAAGATATAAAACAAAAGCATCTTCGGCATAAAATAACTTAAGGGTTAACATGCCGTAAAATCCAACCAACCAACCTTCGGAAAGACTCAAGCAGCCGTACAAGTATCTCCCAATTAGTTCCGGTTCTTGGTGATCTACCCTTGTCTACTAAACTTAACTGAATATTTCTATCAGTGGTGACTTGTGTTTGCTGACATTTAATTCCTAATAGACAAGATTAAAAATGTCACAATCATGATGGCTGTGGTTGATAGCATACAAACATACTGGAAGATCACATGTTGGTGATGGATTCCTGTCATCAGTTGATGGCCTTAGAGTATCATGGATTGATCAGCGCGCTCGATGCGTCCCAAGGAAGCAAGATATAAATCTCAAAGATCCTTATTTCCAAGAGTATCATCAACCGAAAGTGGCGGTGTGGGGACCTCCAGCTGTAATGGTTACAGCAATGGTCTGCAGAATCGTAGCAAACAAACTCCAATCGCTCTGCTACGTTAATTTTTTTAATAAATACTCTTGCGAAAGGTATGAACCACCTTATCCTCCAAATTATGGGGGGAATAGTACCTCTACTGTTCAAGAAAGGTGGCTTCTGTATTGAATGACCAACAAAGGTTGATATGCCATTAAACAAAGAAACTAAAACAAACCAATCAACCGAAAGCGAATTTCACAGAGTGTAACAAAAATATGCCGACAAATAAGCTTCAAGAATATTTATCAAAAACAACAGCAGAGTGATGTCTTTCGAGGTTTATTCTATGGACAGTTCGTTCAAAATTACGTTACTTGTCAACTTGTTTGGTTTGGTTTGGTGTGGTTTTATAGCATATCAACCACTGTAGGTTATGTAATGCCAAATCTTCTTTATACATATATATTATATATATATGGTTTGGTTTGGTTTAATGGCATATCCACCACTGTAGGTTATGTAATGCCAAATCTTCTTTATACATATATATCAAATATATATGGCTTGGTTTGGTTTTATGGCATATCCACCACTGTAGGTTATGTAATGCCAAATCTTCTTTATACATATATATCAAATATATATGGTTTGGTTTGGTTTTATGGCATATCCACCACTGTAGGTTATGTAATGCCAAATCTTCTTTATACATATATATCAAATATATATGGTTTGGTTTGGTTTTATGGCATATCCACCGTTATAGATTATTTAATGTCAAATCCTTTATATATATATATATATATATATATATATATATATATATATATATATGATTTATAAATATATTTTGTAGATAACATTCTTAAACGAGTCTGAGCTCTTCTTTGCTCACAGTTAAATGGTTTCAGGTATTGCTAGAAAACAATCACAATTTAACATTTGTAATTTGATTACACACAGTTTGTTCTATTTGATCCATTGATTGGACACTATCCGGGCTACCACCTCGGGTCAAAGTGGAACTGGGAGAAATGGCAATGAAGGGGTACTCTGCATTACCCAAATCTCCAAGGCTTGAGCCTCGCCATTAGATGATTTAACGTCATATCAGAACACTCGTCGGTGGAGGTTTAACCAGTCTGCAGAGATCCAATCGGTGCATTCTATTGCCTCACCCGAATGGGCTTTGAGTGGTTGATGGTTAAGAGATTTTTTTTTTTTGCATCGAATCGATTTGTTTTAAACAGATTTATTTGATCCATGAACGGATCCATAAGATGTAATGGCACTCCGAGACGGACTGACCCTAAAAGTAAGACAATTAATGGTACTACTCATTACACAGATCTATTGATTACTTATGATAAGATTAAGTTTAGTGTCATATGAAGGACTCCCCTTATTTGGGGGGGTCTTATCCTCTGCAGGAGTTATAGTCAGAGAATTCTAAGTCCCCGCAGACTGGGCGAACAACTGTAGAACAAAGTTAGATCTATTAAACTTCAATCTCTCATGATTTCAAGCTTCAGTCTTGAACCAGAAGTAAAACACCTTCATAGCTCACACTTCTCAAAGCCAAAATACGTGTATTTGTTACACACACGCGCGTGCTCACACAGAGTCACTGAGACACACACACCTTCAATCTTTTGTCTTTATCTTCTTGTTCTCGTTGTTGTTGTTGTTGTTGTTGTTGTTGTTCTTCTTCTTCTTCTTCTTCTTCTTCTTCTTCTTCTTCTTTCATGCAGCTTTACTTCTGGCGTCTTTCTCTTCCTTCCACTTCAACCTTCTCCATTCTTTTCTCAATTGATTACTATTTTTTAAATCTCCCCGACACCATCCATATAATAATTCTTTTGTGATTAAAATATTACAGAAAAATAATCAATAAATTGAAAATATAAGAAAAAGGAAAAAAAGAAAGAAAGAAACTAAGCGGTTTGAAAGTTCGGCATATCTTCTTGAATGTCTTAATTCAAATTTGAATCCCATTAGTTTTATCTTTTCTGGAAATTTCATTCTTTGCCTTTTTTTTTTTTTTTCATTTTTTTTCCGGATAACTTGGAAGTTTTTGTATGTCTTGTCTTATTTGATTTGTTTTGGTAAATGTCCATTTTTTTTTCTGGGTGGTAAAATAATTAAATTATCTTTTGAGGAAACAGCACGCTCGTGTTATTAGGAGAAAAGCGATTTGAAAACTTGACAACGAAAATAGAGAGTGTATGGAAAGTTCGTCTGATTATTTGAGTTAACATCAATGAAATGATGTTACAAACATCTTTAGAAATTGTTGATTGTTAAATGATTGAATAGTGACGCTTTTTATAGCAGGATCTGTGGAAACGGTAACATGGCGTAAAGAAATCAAGGTGAAAGAAGATAGGAAAAAAAACAAAAGGAAAAGTAGAGGTTGATTGAAGAAAAATGGAATCAAAGTTTGGAGAAAAAATTAAAAGAAGAGAAAATGAAAGCAGATGATAGAAATAATGAAATGAAAGGAAACGTACGAAAACAAAAGGGAAGAGAAAAGATTAGAAAATAGAATATACTGTTAAAAGATTGATGAACAAATGGAAATTATAAATAAAAAAAACAGCTTGAATTAAGAAAGAAAGAAAGAAAGAAAGAAAGAAAGAAAGAAAGAAAATGATTTACAAAAACACTTGTTAGAATGATGTATGAAAAATGTGGAAGGAAATGCAAAATTGAAAATAAAGAACTGTTGAGAAAAAGGAAGTGTAAAATGAAGGAAATGCTGAAAAAACACTTAAAATGTTCAGTGAAATGCAGATAAAAGAAACACAAAAATATAGAAATGTATCAAAATTGAAATAAAGAAATAAAGTCATGTCGTAAGAAAGAAATGTCGAAATATTGAAATGTGAAAATGAAGAAATGTCGAAATATTGAAATGGGAAAATAAAGAAATGTAGAAATATTGAAATGTGAAAATGAAGAAATGAAAAAATATTGAAATGTGAAAATGAAGAAATGTAGAAATATTGAAATGTGAAAATGAAGAAATGAAAAAATATTGAAATGCGAAAATGAAGAAATGTAGAAAGAAAAAGAAAGAAGAAAGTAAAATGAAAAAAGAAAATCTGAAAAAAATAAATGTAGCAATAAGAAACTATTTACAAAATGCAAAAAAAAAAAAAAGAAAGAAAGAAAGAGAAACGCAGAAAAATAAAATGCTGAATGAAAAAAAGAGGGTAAAAAAATGTGGAAATGATCACATCTTACTGTACGAACAAATGTTAGAAGGATGAATATTGCAGAAAAATACACTGATACATAAAGACAGAAAAATTAAAAAAAAAACGATTCAGACTGAAAAACATAAGAGAAGTACGTAAAAAAATAACTGAAGATAGGATGAAGAATGGAAGAAGAAAGTGAAGAATACCGAAAAATAGGGAATGAAAAAGTAAAAAAAGAAAAACTATTAACAGGAAGAAACGTGTCAGTGAAAAAGAAAGAAAGAAAGAAAGGAAGGAAGAAAGAAGAAAGAAAGAAAAAATAGAAAGAAAGAAAAAGAAAGAAAGAAAGAAAGAAGAGGAATAAAAAAAAGGAAAATATAGGAGGAATGCATAAAAGAGATGAAGAAAGGAAGAAGAAAATAAAAGAAGCAAAATTAAACTTGGGGAAGGAAAAATGAATTAAAGTATCTTAAAAGAAAGAAAACAGAGAGAAGAGAAAAAAAAAAAGAATGGATGAACAATACGGTGGGATGAAGTCAATCAAAGAGAAAATATTAAAAAGAAAAAAAGGAAGAGAGTGAGAGAAAGTTTTACTTTGGGTTTATAGCATATCAACCTTCGAGGGAAAAGAAAGAACTGATAAAAAAAGGAAAAATCAGAAAGAATTAGGAAGAAAAAAAAAACGAATACGAAATAAACGAACGACGAAAAGTACGTGAATTAAGGAAATAATGAATGAAAACACTGAAGAAGTGAAAGAGGAGAAAGAAAAAAGCAGTTAAAATCATCGTAGAGATGAAGTTATACCTGATATTGGTACAAAATTTCGTTTAATATGGTGCAAGATTATACTGAAGAATATAAGCAAAAGAAAGATTGTATTGCATCAGTTTAATATGGTGCTGAAGAATATAAGCAAAAGAAAGAGTGTATTGCATCAGTTTAATATGGTGCTGAAGAATATAAGCAAAAGAAAGATTGTATTGCATCAGTTTAATATGGTGCTGAAGAATATAAGCAAAAGAAAGAGTGTATTGCATCAGTTTAATATGGTGCTAAAGAATATAAGCAAATGAAAGATTGTATTGCATCGGTTTAATATGGTGCTGAAGAATATAAGCAAAAGAAATATTGTATTGCATCAGTTTAATATGGTGCTAAAGAATATAAGCAAAAGAAAGATTGTATTGCATCAGTTTAATATGGTGCTGAAGAATATAAGCAAAAGAAAGATTGTATTGCATCAGAGTCTCGATCGACACATCCTATCTAATTTAGAAGCCAACATTTGAAATGTTACCTTTTACGGGCATTCAAACACTGAATGCGATGTTGTGCTTGGATTTGATTATACATTTAAATCTAACAATCGTATTGTGTTTATTGTATCGAGTGCAAATGGAATGATTGGCTGGATGACTTTAAATTTTATTCCAAGGGAGGCAAATATTGTTTTAAAAAAATTGAGAGTTTTATTAAGACCTCAAAAAGAATAGCATACTTCTGCCTGGGCTCTGGTGTCTAAACATGGAAATTTGAATGTAATATTGGGATTAAAGGAAATACAAAGCCTAGAAATCTATTTTAAAAAGAGTAAAAGATTACTGTTACAGGAAGAGATTAAAGGAATAAGGATTAACTCCTTGGCTAGAAAAAAGGATTGGGTGTGATGTAATTGAAGCTTTCAAAATAATTAACAGAATTCGTAATTAGAGTAGACATTTATTCAATATTTCTTCTCCAACAGGAAATCTTTTGTCAAGGGAAAATTTTCAAAATTAATCTTTTACGCTGGTGGATTTTTTGTACCTAGATATATGCTTTTGGGAAAAAATGCCAGATATGATCAAAAACAATAAGAGGGTATGTTAGGGATTATTGCATAAATCGATTTGTAAATAGATCTTTTATTAATTGGGTATGGATTCTGTAAAACGATTCATCTTTTAAGGTTGACATGAGAAGATAGTAGAAGATGCCCTAGAAAAACAAAAATTGCAAATAACCTAACAAGAAAGTTATTTCATTAAAATATTTGACACTTATTTTAGTGTTGCCACAAAGAAACGAATTTGAAGTAGTCAGTTATGATCGAACTCGCTATGTGTGAACGAATTGCAATGCTACCTTTTTAAACAATTACCCCTGTTCAGGAATTCTGTATTGATATTTACAAAGCCATGTTTAAATGCCAGAAGTGTACAAGTGCATGACACTCAGTATGGATCTAAATCATTACAATTGTAATTGTTAGCGAGACTGGCGTGCTATTGATTTAGTGTAAGATAACTTTTCAGAAGCTTACCAGGTTTAGTCCAATCAGAGACAAATTGACTCGCAGGAACAACTAATAAACAGACAGCCCACCATGAGACGAGATTGGAACAGTTGTTCCTCGGCTAGGAGCCTGTGATAAACATTTACATACTAATGTGGATCCGAGCATCGTCGCCAAACAGACTGAGCATTGTGAACTGGCTAGATACTGGTTGTTGCAGAAAGATTTCTATTGAGGTTGAAACGTCCGGTTTCCTAGGGGCTAGAACAGACTCCCTATTTTGCAATAGTAGTTTGATGACGGCTTACTTTAGGAATGAACTGCGAAAGATTGAATGGCTGTTTCATAAAGTCAATTGGGAGTATTGATATGAAATGACTGCTTAAACATTGTTTTCTTATAAAAGTTCATCATTATATTATTTTAAAAAAAATGACCTTTTCCCAGTCGGCTAGGGCTGTAGAATACACTGACTGTACTTCTGCAGTGGGGGTAAGACTCCCCCAACGAGTGTCATGTATATATATTTACCAACATCCTCTGCTCTGGCAGGATATGACACAAGGTCAATTTTTAAGTGGAGTTTAGCAGGTGTGAATTCAGAGTTTTTCCTTCTCCGAGTGTCCTGTGTATGATACTAACCAATCTGATGGTGGGGTTCCACTAATGCTGGAGCTTTGGGGAATGCAGAGCGCCCATTCATTGCCATCGCTCCCCGGTCCCCTCTGGTTCGGATTGGTAGCACATGATAGGGTACCATTTATGGGTCAAATATAACTAAACTGCGTACTTAAATTAAACTCAATTACTTGAAATAGATCTGTTTTGATATTTTAACTGCATACTTATCCTAAACTGAAATGTTTGAAATATAACTGTTTTTGAAATTGAAAATCTACTCACTCTAAAATGATTTTAAAAGAAATAGAATCGTTTTGACGCTTAATTTTGTGTGGAAAAAAATATTCTTATACTAAACAGAATTGTTTGAATTAGAACTGTTTGATTAAACAGAATATCTTGAAATAGAAATATTTTGACGTTAAACTGTGTACTCATGCTAAATTAAATTGTTTGGAATAGAACTGATTATTGTATAAAAATGGATTTGGCATTAAATAACCTACAAATATTGATATGCAATAAACCCAATCAAACAAGCAACATATACTTATACTAAAATAACTTGAATTAGAACTGTTTGACTAAACTTAATAGCTTGAAATAGAAATGTTTTCGCTAATCAAAATGTGTAATTATGCTAAACTGAATTGTTTGAAATAGAACTGTTTGTATAAAAATGGATTTGGCATTAGATAACTTACAAAGGTTGATATGCACTAAACTGAAACAAATAAACAAACAGATGACCTAAACTTATATAATTTTTTAAAAAATCCCTCTCATATGCTAATAATATAAGAGTATCCGGTAAGGTATAAAATGTAAACAAACGAACGCTGCTACTGCTGCTTTTGTTGCTACATAATACCTTATAATTCCCTTGCCAACGTGGAACGCTTGTTGGCCGAGCGGTCTGTTACTAAGTCTAACGTAAAATTGGGCGGGTTTCGATCCTAGCATCAAGCGTCCTACGTATCTAGCCACACTTATACAACGTTGTGATATAATGAAACAGTTTGTCGGTGGATGACAATATATATATACATATTTACCAACCCCTCCGCTCGGGCAGGATATGACACAAGGTCAATTTTTTAAGCGGAGTTTAACAGGTTCGAATTCAGAGTTTTCCTTCTCCTAGACTAGTTGCCTCGTCAAGCCTGAAGAACCGAATCTGCCCTACTTTTTTACCCATAGCTGGAGGGAGAATAATTGGATTCATACCTTTCCCAAGGGTATTAGTGCTATGTGAAATGTAATCAGTCTCGTCCAAGATTTGAACTCGTGTCACCGTGTTCATTTCCTACATCGATAACCATTACACCACAGGCACCTCCACACACACACACACACACACACACACACATATATATATATATATAGAGAGAGAGAGAGAGGGGAGAAAGCGAGAGACACACAGAAGATAGAGAGTGAGAGGAAGAGGAAGAAAAAGAAGAGAGTTGCTCGTGGTGTATTGGTTATTGTAATTGGAACTAATCGCATCGATCAGAGTTCAAACGGGAATGTTTGTATTTCATAGAGTACTAATGCCCTTTGCAAAGGTATTAATCCAACTTTTCTTCTTCCGTCTATGAGTTAATAGCAAGGGAGACTGGGCTCTTTAACCTTGGTATGGCAATCTTTCTAGAAGAAGGAAAACTTTCGATTCTATTTTGTCAAATTCCTCTAAAAAAGTAACCATATATCCCTTCCTGCTCTGGTAGAGGGGTTTGTGTATATATACATATATGTATGTATATATATATATATATATATATATATATATATATATATATATATATATATATATATATATAAAGAGAGAGAGATAGAGATAGAGAGAGTCAAATGATTAGCAAAACCCAACAATTTGATAATTATGTTTTTTTTTATATTTTACCGAAATTAAGGACAAATGTTTTTCAAAAAAGAATCCCACCTTACAATAAAATCTGTAAGAAATCCCCTTGGCATTCTTTGAAAAAATGTCTTTTAACAGTTTCGGTTTAGAACGTTAATGACTTCCCCTTGTTTTTATATATCAGAACTATATAGTAATTTACAAAGCTCTTTGCTTCGATATGGCACAAGGTCGAAAGAATGGGGCATCCAATGAGACTCGAACTTACTCGTGCAGGTTAGTTAGTCAAGCTTGCTAACCGTTACACCACCAAAGGTGCCCAGCACTATATAACATAACCAAAGCAAAGCTTCTACAATAAATAGATAGACCAATTGAGAAAATCTGAAATGTGGATCATCCTGGCAGTTCAAAAGTCTCGAGTCTTCAAGTTATATTATTCTAACTATTATAGTAATGGAGAATTGGATTTATTGAAAGAATTTTCACTAATAAAGGGGTCAACAGATTCCGTTTCTAATCGTCGTTTGGGAAAAATGACAAGTATTTACCATTCAGTGTGGATTGAACTTGCTACTCTGTAACACCTTCCATAAGACAAACTTATTAACCATTAATTCACTTTTCAACCTCTTGATTGATCTTTATTCACTTTAGTTTCGTATTGTCGAAAGCAAAAAATATTGTGACTTAGCAAGTAGGAAATGAACTCAATATATTGATAATTATCTGCGACACTAACTTTCTCGACATTGTTCAACAGCCGAGTGTTATTGATATTTAGATTAGTAGAGCACAAGACTAGAAGTTTGGGGCAAACATTGAGGACTAAACCCAACTACAGTAGTAAGGGTATTCAAGGCGCCCATATTGGGAGCGGTGTTTGTAACCAAAAAGTAAAGAAAAAAAAACAATCAAATGAAAAAGAAGAAAACAAAAAGGAAAGGAAAGAATATTAAAATGGAAAGAAAAAAGAGGAAGAGTAATGTTGAGAACGAATGAAAGAAAGAAAAACGTGATATGTCAAAAGGATGGAGGATCGATAAATGGAGAGTATGTGGAGTAGTCCACAGGATATTAAAAGAAAATAAAAAAATTGAAAAAAGAGATTAAAAAAAAAATAAAAGGACAAAAGTAATATTAAAACGTCCAAGAACAAAAGGTTGCCAAAATAGCCGGCTGATTCTAAAATGAAGTTCCAAAAGAAATAAAAAAAATTAGAAGAAAAAAACTGACATGGTAGACGATCGATAAATTGATTTGCAGAGAACAAAACGGATTAGAAAAGATGATCTCGGCAAAGTTTTCTGTCCACTTTTCTTTTCTTTTCTTTTTCCCCTCTTTTTTTTTTTTTTTTTTTTTTTTTTTTTTAAGAGAGCGCTCTTTTCAGGATAAGTACATTGTCTTTGAGGTTTGATCGAAAGAAAACCAGAAGCAAGACAACAAACAAAAATCATCAAAACCAAAGAACAAAAAATCTGTACAGGTCCTCGATTCATCTCTTACTTACTCGCTCTCTCTCTCTCTCTCTCTATCTCTCCTTCTCACGATATATATATATATATATATATATATGTGTGTGTGTGTGTGTGTGTGTGTGTGTTCAGTATTAATTCAAAAGCTCTAAATATCGAGATGATTATACATGTATGCATATATATCAGCATAAAGACGACAACAAAAACATAAAAAAACGATAAATTGTCTAAACTAAAACAAGCGAGTGATGAAGAGGAATAATTGTTTAGCATAGAAAAATTAAAATAAACCCCAAAAAACTATGTTGCATATAAAATAGTCCTGTAGCCCAATCACTAACATATCAATGCGCACGTTGTGATGGTACTCTTTTCAAAACTTCCATATCTTTCTTTATTCTTTCCAGTAGTAGAAGATGGAATGATGAAATTTAACCCTCGCAATCTTAACGCTCCGTCAACTGCTGATCAAAAGTTTCATAGGAGTCTCTAGCAAAAAAAAAAAAAAAAAGAAAAAAAGAGAAAGAAAAAAAAACAGTAACATTAATTGCAGATTTTCTTTGAAATATTTTCTCTGTCTATCCTTATGCTTTTGTAAAATTGTAAAATTCCTATAATTCTTTTTCTTTTCCCATCATTCATCGACATCCTTTCTAACCATATATAGATTAAAGTTTGGACCCAATCAAGTATGACAAACAATTTATGCGTATATTGTTATCCGAAAGTTATGGGACCAAATATTCCTATGCCATCTCTTTTCTTCATCATAAATGTCAAAATTATTTAAAAATTATTCGGCTATGATACGGGACATAAAGGAGGTGGCCGTGGTGTAGTCGTTATCGTCGTAGGAAATGGACACGGCGACGAGACTGATTGAATTTCACATAGCACTAATACCCTTGGGAAAGGTATGAATCCAATTATTCTCCCTCCAGCTATGGGTAAATAGTAGGACACACTAGTTTCTCCAGCCTTGGTTAGGCAACTAGTCTAGGAGAAGGAAAACTCTGAATTCAAACCTGTTAAACTCCGCTTAAAAATTGACCTTGTGTCATATCCTGCCCGAGCGGAGGGGTTGGATAAATAGTATAAAGAGCAGTTAATTCTTTTTTCTATCAAGGGCACTAGTACAAAAAGTAACATAAATAAAATCGATAAATAACTTCCCACCCCCCAAAATAACGATTTCTATTCGTCATGTCCATGTAGATTACTCTCAAACAATATGACCTCTCTCTCCATCTCTCTCTCCATCTCTCTCTCTCTCTCTCACACACACAAACTTTGTGAGTGTCCTTATTGAATTCTCATTTCAATTATTGAAAAATCGTTGTAATTTTGATATAACCTCTGCAATATCTTCAATAATAAAAAAAAAAACAATACATTTTTGTCATGAGAATATTTTAAAAAAATGTCCAAAAATATGCAGAAGAAATTGGAAAGAATGTCTTCTTCATATTTGGTTGCACAGGTTTTGATAACAATCTTTCTGATAATCTATAAACTTATTGCCCCTGTTAGATTAGAGTTTGACCCCTTTTTTCTTAGTTGATGGCTCATTATTGTACTACTTGTTTGTGTGGGGTAGTACTCGTTATGTAATGGCTAACGTTCTGGCATGTGACATCGTAGTAAGCGAGTTCAAACTCGTGAGCACTATTGCATTCCCTTTCGGACTAATACCCCCAGGAAAAGCAGGAAGACCCTTATCTCTCCAGCTAAAGGTCAAATAATATAAATGCTATTTTTCTACAATAATGGATTTGGCATTGTATAACCTACGAAAGTTGATCTGTCATTAGACGAAGAAACCGAGATTTGAAATGTTTGTTGGAATCATTTTCTCGTTTATATACTTCATCTTCGTCCAGGGATTATGAATAGGGTTGAAATCGAGACTCATAGTCATTTCAATGGGTCTATTTTTTTTCCTTTTCGACCATGTAATTTTTTTTGTCTTCAACATTTTTTTGTCCATTATTATTTTGGCTTCATGATTTTTTTCGTCTTCACCATTTTTTTTGTCTCCATCATTTTTTGTCTTCACCATTTTTTGGCTTCATCATTTTTTTGTCTTCCCCATATTTGTCTTCACCATTTTTTTTTGTCACCACCATTTTTTTTTGTCTTCACCATTTTTGTCTTCACCATTTTTTTGTCTTCACCATTTTTTGTCTTCACCATTTTTTTTGTCACCACCATTTTTGTCTTCACCATTTTTTGTCTTCACCATTTTTTGTCTTTACCATTTTTTTTGTTTTCACCATTTTTTTTGTCTTCACCATTTTTGTCTCCACCATTTTTTTTTTGTCTTCATCATTTTTTTTGTCTTCAACTTTTTTTTTGTCTCCATCATTTTTTTTTTCTCTTCACCATTTTTGTCTTCACGATTTTTTTTGTCTTCACGATTTTTTTGTCTTCAACATTTTTTTGTCCATTATTATTTTTTGTCCATTATTATTTTTTTTGTATTCACCACTTTTTTGTTTTCACCATTTTTTTGTCTCCATCATTTTTTTTTGTCTTCACCATTTTTGTCTCCATTTTTTTTTTGTCTCCACCATTTTTGTCTCTACCATTTTTTTGTCTTCACCATTTTTGTCTTCATCATTTTTTTTTGTCTTCCCCATTTTTGTCTTCATCATTTTTTTTTGTCTCCATCATTTTTTTGTCTCCATCATTTTTTTATCTCCACCATTTTTTGTCTCCACCATTTTTTTGTCTCCATCATTTTTTTTTTGTCTCCACCATTTTTGTCTCTACCATTTTTTTTGTCTTCACCATTTTTGTCTTCATCATTTTTTTTGTCTCCACCATTTTTCTTGTCTTCACCATTTTTGTCTCTACCATTTTTTTTTTGTCTTCACCATTTTTTTGGTCTCCATTTTTTTTGTCTTCACCATTTTTGTTTTCACCATATTTGTCTTCATCATTTTTTTGTCTCGACCATTTTTTTTGTCTTCACCATTTTTTTTGTCTCCATTTTTTTTTGTCTTCACCATTTTTGTCTCCATTTTTTTGTCTTCACCATTTTTGTCTCCATTTTTGTCCTCATCATTTTTTTTGTCTTCACCATTTTTTTGTCTTCACCATTTTTGTCTCCATTTTTGTCCTCATCATTTTTTTTGTCTTCACCATTTTTTTGTCTCCATCATTTTTTTTTGTCTTCACCATATTTTTTCTTCACCATTTTTTTTTGTCTCCATCATTTTTTTTGTCTTCACCATTTTTTGTCTCCATTTTTTTTTGTCCTCACCATTTTTGTCTTCATCAAATGGAGACAAAAATTTTTGTCTCCATCATTTTTTTTTGTCTTCACCATTTTTTTGTCTTCACCATTTTTTTGTCTTCATCATTTTTTTTGGAGACAAAAAAAAAATGGTGAAGACAAAAAAAAATGGAGACAAAAAAAATGGTGAAGACAAAAAAAATGGTCGAGACAAAAAAATGATGAAGACAAATATGGTGAAAACAAAAATGGTGAAGACAAAAAAAATGGAGACCAAAAAGATGGTGACAAAAAAAATGGTGACAAAAAAGATGGTGACAAAAAAAAATGGTGACAAAAAAAATGGTGACAAAAAAAATGATGGAGACAAAAATTTGAGACCAAAAAATTTGAGACCAAAAAATGGAGACCAAAAAAATGGTGACAAAAAAAATGGTGACCAAAAAAATGGTGACAAAAAAAAATGGTGACAAAAAAAATGGTGACAAAAAAAATGGTGACAAAAAAAATGATGGAGACAAAAATTTTTTTGTCTCCATCATTTTTTTTTGTCTTCACCATTTTTTTTTGTCTCCATCATTTTTTTTGTCTCCATCATTTTTTGTCTCCATCATTTTTTGTCTCCATCATTTTTTTTGTCTCCATCAGTTTTTTTTGTCTTCACCATTTTTTGTCTTCACCATTTTTTGTCTTCACCATTTTTGTCTTCACCATTTTTTTGTCTTCACCATTTTTTTTTGTCTTCACCATTTTTTTTTGTCTTCACCATGGTGAAGACAAAAAAAACTGATGAAGACAAAAAAAACTGATGAAGACAAAAATGGTGAAGACAAAAATGGTGAAGACAAAATGGTGAAGACAAAAATGGTGAAGACAAAATGGTGAAGACAAAATGGTGAAGACAAAATGGTGAAGACAAAAATGGTGAAGACAAAAATTTTTTTGTCTCCATCATTTTTTTTTGTCTTCACCATTTTTTTTTGTCTCCATCATTTTTTTTGTCTCCATCATTTTTTGTCTCCATCATTTTTTGTCTCCATCATTTTTTTTGTCTCCATCATTTTTTGTCTCCATCATTTTTTTTGTCTCCATCAGTTTTTTTTGTCTTCACCATTTTTTTTTGTCTCAAAAAAAATGGTGAAGACAAAAAAAACTGATGAAGACAAAAAAAAATGATGGAGACAAAAATTTTTTTGTCTCCATCATTTTTTTTGTCTCCACCATATTTTGTCTCCATCATTTTTTTTTTGTCTCCACCATTTTTTTGTCTCCATCATTTTTTTTTGTCTCCACCATTTTTTGTCTCCATCATTTTTTTTTGTCTCCACCATTTTTTTTGTCTTCACCAATTTTGTCTCCATCATTTTTTTGTCTTCACCATTTTTTTGTCTCCATCATTTTTTTTTGTCTTCACCATTTTTTGTCTTCATCATTTTTGTCTTCATCATTTTTGTCTTCACCATTTTTTTGTCTTCACCATTTTTTTTGTCTTGACCATTTTGTCTTCACCATTTTGTCTTCACCATTTTTGTCTTCACCATTTTTTGTCTTCACCATTTTTTGTCTCCATCATTTTTGTCTTCACCATTTTTGTCTTCACCATTTTTGTCTCCATCATTTTTTTTTGTCTTCACCATTTTTTTGGTCTTCAACTTTTTTTTTTTGTCTTCACCATTTTTTGTCTTCAACATTTTTGTCTCCACCATTTTTTTTTGTCTTCAACATTTTTTGTCTTCAACATTTTTGTTTCCATCATTTTTTTTGTCTCCATCATTTTTTGTCTTCATCATTTTTTGTCTTCAACATTTTTGTCTTCACCATTTTTTTTTGTCTTCAACATTTTTTGTCTTCAACATTTTTGTCTCCATCATTTTTTTGTCTCCATCATTTTTTGTCTTCATCATTTTTTGTCTTCATTTTTTGTCTTATATCTGAAGAAACCTCTATCTTGGAACAAAACTTTTCTTTCCTTGCACTGGTTTGCATGTTGTATTTTATTAATATAAACACAGCTTCAAATACTTGGAACTATCCTCTACCATATTGAACTGCTTCTAGCTCATACTTTTACATTTAATTTCCCATCTATAAACATATTGTGCTAATCACAGTAAACTACACACTTGATTTTTTTTATAACCTGTAAGGAAAAAGTAACTAAAACAGGCAACCCCTCAAAAAATGAATAGCAACCAATTCTATATTAATCAATGTCAGACCATCTGACCTACCTCTCTGCACATACTCACCACCAAATGGAGTTACGATCTCAATTAGAGATGTCTTTGACTTGTATAACATGTGTCATATCTTCAACATAGAAATGTCCCAAATCCTTATCATCAGAATATTCTAACAAAGTACCCAACATAATTAGATAGATATTATTTTTGAACTTATATATTTAAAAATCAACCCCACCACACGATGTGAGTTCATTGTTTAAAAAGAAGAGTTTAACAGGTTTGAATTCAAAGTTTTCCCTGCCCAGTCAGCTAGAGCAGTAGAGTGCACTGACTGCATCTCTTCAGATGGGGATAACCCCTCAACCAACAAGTATCCTGGTAATATGACGTTAAAATGTCTGATGGTGAGGCTCCAATAATGATGGAGCTTTGGGAATGTGAATTAATTCTTTATTGCCATCGCATCTAGGTCAGCTTTGTACCAGAGTGGTAGCACCTTAAAGGTCCTATCTATGGGTTAAATTGAACTGTTTGACACATAAACTGTGTGCAAACAAATGACATATGCTGAATTGAATTGCTTGAAACAGAACTGCTTGATCATTTAACTGTATATAAACAAATGACTGATGTTTAATTGAATAGCTAGTTATATATAGCAGTACTTGGAACTATCTAACTTGTTGGCTTATGTTTAAAAATGGTATATCTCTAATATATATGCTTACACCGGATTTGGCATTAAATAACTTACAAAGGTTCATATGCGATAAAACCAAACCAAACCATCAAAGTTTCCCTTCTAGACCTGTTGGCGTATAAAGGTTAAAGAGCCCTGCTATTTACCAATAATTGAAGGCGCAATATTGGGATGCATACCTTTTCTAAATGTCTTAGTGGTGTAATAGTTAAAGCGATGAACTGCGGAATCGTAGTACGCGAGTTCGTACTCCAGTCGCGCTATTACGTTCACTTTCGGGCAAATACCCTTGGGAAAGGTATGAACCCCCTTATTCTCCCTCCAGCTATGGGTAAATAGTAGGACGGACTAGGTTCTTCAGCCTTGGTGAGGCATCTAGTCTAGGAGAAGGAAAACTCTGAATTCAAAACCTGTTAAACTCCGCTTAAAAATTGACCTTGTGTCATATCCTGCCCGAGCGGAGGGGTTGGTAAATAGTACCTTTTCTAAATGCAAACAACCTAGTCCAGGATACGAACATGGGTTGCCATATCTATTTCTTAATAAGATATAAATTTACCTTCTTATACATTTTAATTTTAAAGAAAACATGTGAAATATAACGTAAATGGTTATAAAATCATATTTTTGTGCTCAATAAAAATTGCCACTAAATATTTCTTTTAGCTGTGAATAAGCCTTATGTACTTAACAATTATTCCTTGAAACGTGATCAACATTCTGAATATTTAGCGAATTTCTTCCTCCAATTTTAGATCAATTTCAGATCGTATAAACTAAAGCAGAGTACTTTTTATTTTCAACATTTCTTCTATGATTTATTGTAAGGAAGCACCCATGATCTAAAATCCCTCCAATGTATGATTTTTACGATATGGTTTACGCTTCCACAAAATAAAATGGATCTTGCTCATAGCTATTTTTAGATAAGCTTCATGCCATCAAAAAGAGTTATTTTGCTGTCCTCTATCCACTAAACCTAACCCTAAACCTCACATGTTTTCGTTTTTATCTATTTTTCAGCAATTTATTCTTTCTTGCTGTTTGCTCATAAAGTCCTTATTGGTTTTGTGGGCAGCATACGGTGCACGGTAAAACTATGAATCTGAATTACACAAAGTCAACCATCAGGTCATGGAACGTTTTAGGTGGCTTTTGTTGTATTTTTTCCTGAATTTCGTGACAACCGTCAAAGAATTTCTCCACCATCGAGTATTTTTTTCTTTCTCACATTTAGAGAGTGTCCTGACAGATGCAACCAACTTCCTAATAAAATTCCACAATGTTAAAACAGCAATATCAAAGACTTTTGAGAGGCTTTATTAGTCTTTCATTTGATAAAAATCGCATTCCTTATATTCTTATACAGTTCTCTTGTCTTCACTATTGTGAAAAGGGGCAAGTGCATTTCTAAAAAAATCATAATTCCTTTGTTAATTGAAGTTGCGTTGACAGAAACAGATTTTTAAAAGGTCAGATTTATCATATATGGTCGATGATTCTAATATATTTATTCTTAGCCGGGTTTCAATGTTTCCTTTATGAATTAAGAATTCCCTCGACATTAAGAGTTTTCCTATGATTGATTTTTTAAAAATAATCATTTTATTCATAATTTGTTTGTCACTAAGAAACGTGAGTGATCATAAAATAATTGTGTCTCATTAGATTCGTCTTTACTTTCAAAAGATATTCTACACGATGTAATTGTTTCATGAGCACAATCAACGGTAAAGAAAACCGCATATACCTACATATACATGAACACACACACACACACACACACACACACACACACACACACACACACACACACACACACACACACACACTCGTGCGCATGCGCCTCTATAAAGGCAAATGCAAAGAAAAGATGTTTTTATAAAATGTGCTCGATAATATTATAGCAGAGCAGATGTAAAACTTAAAACATATTACAATTATGAAGACTAAAAATTTCGTCTGGTGTACAAAATCATCAGACAGACATTTGGGAAAGGCTTGTGATCAATTGTGTAATTATAGCGTGGTTTATAGTCACTTTTAAGATGTATGTCCACGTGAAACTCACAGGTACGATAATTGTGCACATCACGTGAAACTTCAAGTAGCGGACGTCTAATATTCCTAATTATAATATAAATACGTGTGTGCGAGCAGATCTATCTATCTATCTATCTATCTATCTATCTATCTATCTATCTATCTATCTTTGTCTTTTGATGTCTATCTATCTATTTAGCTATTTATCTATCTGTCTATTTCCGTCTGTTCCTATCTATTTATCTATCTATCCCAGTAAGTAAATTTCTATCGGCCCCAGTCACTTGATATCTATCGATCTATCTATCTATCCCAGTGAGTAAATATCTATCTATCTATCTATCCCACTGAGTAAATATCTATCTGTCCCCGTCTGTTAATATCTATCTATCTATCTATCTCAATGAGTAAATATCTATCTGTCCCTGTCTGTTAATATCTATCTATCTATCTATCTATCTATCCCAATGAGTAAATATCAATCTGTCCCTGTCTGTTAATATCTATCTATCTATCTATCTATCCCAATGAGTAAATATCAATCTGTCCCTGTCTGTTAATATCTATCTATCTATCTATCTCAATGAGTAAATATCTATCTGTCCCCGTCTGTTAATATCTATCTATCTATCTATCTCAATGAGTAAATATCTATCTGTCCCTGTCTGTTAATATCTATCTATCTATCTATCTATCTATCCCAATGAGTAAATATCAATCTTCCTCAGTCTGGTAATATTTATCAATCTATCTATCTATTACTGTTTTTATGTCAATCCAAAGAAAAGCAGATTGAATTTCATCATAGGATAAAACATGCATATATATTTATTTCGATAAATTCGTCTTCTTAAATATGAATCAACCGCTATATTTGTGTGTTTTCATTTCTGATATTGTCATGAGGATCATTATTTATAGCTGTAAACATTTCACTACTTACTAGCAAACAGTGTGGCTCCATCATGTCTACAACTTCCGGCACTGTTTAATACGCATGTGATGTCGTGAAAAGGAAACCTGAATCACAATGGGAAGATGACAATCGACATTGTCGTTCTTGCCAAGGCTTGCCAATGTGACGAAATGCAAGGTGTCACTCAAAGCTTGATCAGACAAAACAAATAAGAAGTCTCAGCAATATGTATGCTAGATTTTGTATTTTTTACTTTTTCTGTCAGTAACAAAAGTTTCTCTCTCTCTCTCTCCCTCTCTCTCCCTCTCTCTCTCTCTCTCTCTCTCTCTCTCTCTCTCTCTCTTTCTGAAGTTTCAAACAACTTCTTATAAAATATTTTATTAGTCTGCTAAATAATATCTCAAAGCTTATTGCAACAGTAATCACCATTCTCTCACTTTTATGATATATTGTTTCCAACATTATATACGCTAATATTTTTTTTACGATTGAGTTGCCAAAATTCCAGGTAGTTTAATGATTTTAGTAGCACTTTCATAGAAATGTGAAATATAAACACGAAATCCTTTAATGAATAAGAGAACTTTTTTTGGAAAAAATACACACATTGCATAATTTGGAATTACCTTATAGCAAGAATTGTTTTAATCTTGCAAAAAATTTCTTTTGACGCAATTCGAAAATGAGGTACATCAAAAAGAATGATCCAGCCTTGATATTAGTTTTATCGTCAAATCTTTGGGGGTTGAGAAGCGCTAAGCGTGTAAAATTTTCAAAAGAATGAATGAGGTGTACTGTGAAGCAGGTTTCAATAAAAAAAATGTTTACCAATAGGCCAAACATGGGTTTGCTATTATGATTTAGAGTCGAAAAGAGAATCGATGGTTCGAAATCACACTGACACCGGTAAGGAAAAGTTCCGGGCGCAGCAGTCATTTAATAATATCACTCTAAAAGTATTATAGTACATGAAACCACTCACAAAAATTGATTTTCTTGAAAAAAGTGCAATTCTTTATAGTACCTCCAAGTATCCCGTCCTATCTTCCTAGATTTCAATAACTGATCCAACGGGGCAGTTCTGCAGCATGATGCCATCGAAACTCATCACCTATAGGACATTTTGGACATTAAAGAGTGAACTACAATCAAAATAGAAAAGAAATAAAAATCTTATGTACATGGATGACGTTAAACTGTTCGGCAAGCTCCTACGAAAACTTGAAACTAATATAGATTATACAGCCAAATTGTATTAATAAATTTGGAATTGTGATGATTAAAGAATAAGAGAAACATTCGAAGGAAAGAAACTATCGAATCAAGAAACTACAAAACAATGTTAGAAAGTAACGGCCACGGATATCCGGAAAGCAGACAGCGTTAAATATCAATGAAAAAATAAAATAAAAAGGAAGACGATAGAAAAAGAAGAAAACTGCTAAAGAATAAACTCTGCAACAAAAATTAACCAAATAAATGAAAAATCGAGCAGATTCCATTCTAAGATATTTGGAACTTTTCTTAAACTACACAAAATAAGAACACAGAAACATGGATCACAGACGAGAAAATTGTGGATCATGCACAAGATCAGAAACTTGTGGACTGGGTCATTTGGATCATTTTCCATTGGTATCAATTCCAATTTTCATGGATATGAATACCCGTTCTCATACAGCAAGGACGCAGAATGACGCCATTGACACCGATCTAAGCCTATAGGAGAAATCCCTGTGATGTTATGGTTAACATACTGAACTCTGATATCACACCAAGCAAGTTCGAACACTCGTCGCACGTTTAATTTAAGAGGATTACCCTGGGGAAGGCATGGACCCCTTAATCTCCTTGCTGAGGGTTAAATAGTACCACTGCTATTCTCCAACGAATATGACTTGGCATTAATTAATCCACAAAGTCTGTTAGTTTTGTTTGTTTTCATTGTTTAACGTCAGTTAAACTTAAAAATGTAACAAAACATTGGAGATTGGTTGCTATACCAAGATTAAAAAGCTCTGTGTCCTTGCTTTTAATACATGGTTGAAGGAAATAGGGTTGAATGCATAAGTTTGCTATTTGTTTTAACGCTAACTGAAATACAAACAGCCTCGTCTAGGTTTTGAACTCGGGTCACCATATGTACTTACTATTACAACAACCGTTTCACCTCTAGTGCCTCCTTGAAAGAGGAACCAATACCAAACGCAAATCAGAAGATTAATTAGCCTCATAAAGAGACATTTGAAAAGTGTAATTCTTGCAAATAGTCGCTCTATTGGTATCTTCGTTGCACAACAACCTCAAGAAAGTACGAGCGATGTTTTTATCATAAAAACAAAGTCAGTACAAATATAATGAAAATAATGACAAGAATACGACAACTTGAGAATCCTTAAACAACAGTAACAGCAACAACAACAACAGAAATGAGAATAATAACGAATGGATCCAAATTCAATCATTTTCGCTAGCAATTGCATTTGGCACTGGTAAAAGATTTCGTTTAGACGCTTTTGGTATTCCAGTGAATTTGGTTTTCAAAAGGAAAATGTCTGTGTGTGTGTGTGTATGTGTGTGTGTGCGTGTGTGTGTGTGTGTGTGTACATGTGTGTCTCTGTTACATCTCGTCAAATGTTAGGCGTGTTGTCCTCTCAGGCCAGCAAAGTGTTATCCTTAAATATCATTATTCATGAGAGAGATAATCACGCCTAATGATTCTCTTTGTTCGATATGACCATTACATCATCAATGTAGCTGCTTTTAAGCGGCTTTGAAGCTAAGTCGAATGTGGAATGCATTAAGATGGTAAAAAGAACTGGAAATAGAGTTAGCAAAGACGAAAGAGAACGCAAGAAAAAAGACAAAGAAAAGAAAGGATATGAAAGGATCGGCTTGAGAGAGAGAGAGAGAGAGAGAGAGAGAGAGAAAGAAAGAAAGAGAGAGAGAGAGAGAGAGAGAATAATAAATTCTGTATTGAATTAGCGGTGCGATAAAATGATATAGGGGGTAGAGAAATTGATTGGGAGGGACAAGAAATAGAACGAGATTGGTTTGAAGGTGACAAGAAGAAAAACGCAAAGAGACGAGATTTTCTAGAGGGAGTTTCAGTGTGTGAGAAAAAAAAGTTAGAGAGTGTTTGGGGAAAGAGCTCTGAAAATAATCAAAAGCCGAAGGACGTCTTTAATCGAAACCATTCACAGAATGGACTGAAGCAAACTGGAAATAAAACAATTCGCGAAAACTAAAGATTAGAAATACAGACTGAAAATAAGCAATTAAGTAGAAAATGCTGTCAGTTATTGATTAATTGATTTTAACCGGCATGTCAACCCATCTGAGAATATTTAATGCCAAGAGGTTACGGAAATGCATTCAACGTATATTCAGATTAACATTTTTTTTCCTTTGTTTGTTAAGAGATTTTACAAACCCTATGAAAATTTTATCCTCACGAGCTTAAGCACTTTAGTCTACAACCAAGGGCACCACTTTTTAGGGGTCCTTACCCGTCAGCAAGGGATGCAGTCAGCATATTCTCATCCCCATCGACAGAGCAAAGTAGGGGGGGAATTATAAAGAAAAATACACAATAAAAGACTATGAATCTCTCTCTCTATTTCACTCTCTCTTTCTCTTTCATTCTATCTCTGTTTCTCTTTCTCTCTCTCTCTCTCTCTCTCTCTTTCTCTCCCTCTCTCTTGATAAAATTTTCGTTGGGTTTGTATGTAAGAGGGTTTTTATGGAAGACCCGAACATGTTAAAGATACATTTATCCGAGAAATACTATAAAAATGTTCTTGGGAAATGAAGTAATTTCCGGTCCAATTTAAAAGTGAATGATATTCATTTTGGTAGGATATCCTTGTTTGTACCAAATATTAGTCCTAGTTTGGAAAATTTCTCAAAGATAAGTATGAAATATTAATTATAATTCTTCAATTTTTCCAAATCAAAAGCATCAATATCATTATGGACGGCTGTCAAAACGGATGCGCTAACTGCTCTGAAGTTTATTTCTTAATAAATAATATTCACTTGAATATATATATTAAGTAATCGATTATATATATATATATATATATATATATATATATATATATATATATATAATATATATATCCCTATATAATATATATGCATATATATATAATATATATACATATATAATATATATACATATATATATATAATATATATACATATATAATATATATACATATATATATAATATATATACATATATAATATATGTACATATATATATAATATATATATGTATATAAAATATATATATACATATGATATATATACATATATAATATAAATATATATAATTTATATATATAATATATATATATATATAATATTTATACATATATAATATATATACATATATAATATATATACGTATATATATAATATATATATAATATTTATACATATATAATATATATACATATATGAATATATATACATATATATATAATATATATATAATATATATACATATAATATACATACATATATAATTTATATATATATATATATATATATATATATATATATATATATATATATATAAACAAATAGTTTATGTGTAGAGCATCCTATAGGAACCGAACCCAATATACTTTGATTCACAGGCAATATTTACATAATTAGGTTAACTGTATCTAGTAAGCTTTGATTTGTGCTGAGGAAGTCTAAATTGGATAATGGATAAAGCGATTGATTGTGTCCTCAGAATGGAACGAATTCGAACTCCTGTAGTGGTATACTTAATTTGTTTTTGTATGTGGTTGCGTGTTATCATAAGTTGGAAGATCGCCATTTATAGCTATGGGGATAACATTTTTATTATTATCATTATTATTATTGTTGTTGTTGTTGTTGGGTTTTTGGTTTAAGCTTTAAGTTGGTTTTGTTGGTATTACTTTGGTAGCTTTGGTATTTAGTTGGTAGTTATCCCCTCGCTAAATGTTGATGGAAAATAAGGGTAGTGGAGAAGAACGAAGACGTCGTTAGCTTTTGTATTAAGGTTTTAATGGCAGCATGAAGTAAAGGTGTTTACACTGGTATGCTGCTAGGTCTCGTAGTAAGGAAAGAAGGTAGGAAGTTGTTAGAGTGTATAATCTCATTTGTTTTTAACTAGACCCAAGGGATCCATAAACTAGATGGCTCTCCTCATAATGGTTGATGCGGCTATTCTATTCAGGAGCAGACAAATAGACATCCGTCCCCGTTGGGGATTTCTGAGAGAGAGATGGATTCGCAGGGTTTCTTCAATTTTTGGTGCTGCTAGGAAATATGGTTCGGGCTGAATAGGACAAGTCATCCTGATTGGGTGAAAATGTTCGGCGACTCTAACGGTCAAATTAAATTACGCGCCAAGCAAAAATTTCAATTTTCTTTCTGCTACGGATCCGAAAAATATAATCGGCACCGAAATATAAAACAGACAAAAAACGTATAAGATTCAACGCCTCAAACAGGTTGATTTAATTTTAAAAAATTTTAAGAAATAAGATAAGTGTTGAGAAAAATATAAAAAACGAAAACAAGAAGCTAAGAATCGGCTGTAAAAGTTTTGGCAAAAGACCTGATAGAGTTGATGACAATTATCGTTTAAGGTTTAAATTTGGAAGGAATCTCCCTTTGGAACCTAAGTGTGAATTTTGTCTGAGAGAAAAGTTCTTCATTCCGATATCGAATATTTTAGTATTTTTTTGTTTGAAGTGGTATAAGCGAAAGTAACAGCAACAATGAAAGTTTTAGAGAAGGTTTTTAGTCGAGAATGAATTCAGCCAATGAATGTCGACTTAAAAAGAAAGTATCGGAAATGATGTTATCAATTGGTGTATATGTTTAGTATACAAATTATTGCTGATATATATATATATATATATATATATATATATATATATATTCGGCTGTTAAGATAACTCATATTGAAAACGATCAAACTTTTCTTTTATACCAATATTTTGATTTTTATTATGATTGCTTAGATAAACAGTGATTGTTTTCGAGATTCGTCTAGTTGTTAATTAACATAAAAATATTGACATTTCATTAATCCTTTTTTTCATCATTAGGAATTATATACATATAATTAAAGTATGTGCCCCTAACCTAATTATATATATATATATATATATATATATATATATATATATATATATCTTTTTATATAAAAACAAAAAGAAAAAAATCACTCCCTAGGATGTCATTATAAATTTATTTCTAGGTGTGAAACCATCATTAGATGTAGAAAGGACATTTTTATTTATGTGTTCTTATATTGCTTCCAGCGAGAATGAGATTTGAAAAAAAATTCTTATCTTTATTTTTTTAATTAAAATGATAATTAAATAATTTTTAATACATTTTATCTTATATTTTAATTCAGAAAAAAATTAACGCCAGAGATATAATATCTATAACTTTTTTTTTTATACAATGTTTACACGAATCAAATGAAATTAAAAAAAAAATGTTACCCCTAATTTAAATACTACTGAACATTTAAAAGATAATTTCGGAAAAAGTAAATAGTGGTACGCGACTTATCTAAATTAATTGGCAAAATATCCATTCATACTTTCGTTGAAGTTATTATGTTTTTTCAATATTAAATAATGTAACTCGTGTTATTAGGAAATTATAATTCAATGGCAATCTTAATTTATAAAGACTAATCCTAACTATTGAAATTATCGTAAAAACATTAATGTTATTTATATTAAGGAGAAATTAGTATATCGAATGTTTAGTCAAAATGGATTAATAAGAAATTTCAATGCTAATTATCTGCAACTAGTTGACTCACGAAAACTTAATATTTATCTAAGCAATTACAACCAAGCTCTAAATATTTGTATAAATCAGAAAAGTGCTCAAATACTGCGCAGTAGAGCATGATAAAATCTAAAATAAATTAATTTCAATACACATTGTCACCACAGTCTTTTTATTAATAATTTCATTTATTTCTACAAAACATACCATCATCGAATGATCCATGTCGATTCTATTATAAAACAAGTTTAATATTAATTTTGAAAAATAAACTACGAAATTAGAAAATAGACTGTAAACAGTAAATTTACGCAATATGGCCACCATTTTTTTTCAATTATTGTATCAACACGCCTTCCAAACGATTTGCATGACTTCAAAATAAACTCTTCAGAAATTTTATTCCATTTCACCACAATAGCAGACTTAAGCGAACCAATATTTGGATGGGAAGTGGCACTTATTTTCTTTTCTAAAACGCCACAAATAGCTTTATCAAGAGGGTTAATGTCTGGGCTTAAGTCAGGTTTAAATGCAATCCTCACAGTTTTCTTATGAACTTTTTATTCATCAGCGTATTGTTTGGTTTAGTTTGGTTTGGTTTTATGGCATATCAACCTGTGTAAGTTATTTAACGCCATTATGTAAATAATTTCAAACAATTTAGTTTAGCATGAGTACACAGTTTGTCAAAAACATTTCTATTTCCAGCTATTCAGTTTATTCAAGCAGTTATACATAAACATTCAGTTTAGTGTAAGTACAGTTTCAATGTCAGAAACAGTTCAATTTAAAACAATTCAGTTTAACATAAGCACGCAGTTTAAATGTAAGTACAGTTTAATTGTGAAAAACATTTCTATTTCGAGCTATTCAGTTTAGTCAAGCAGTTCTAATTCAGCTAATTCAGTTTAGTATAAGTACAGATTTTGTTTGCACACAGTTAAATGTCAAAACAGTTCTATGTTAAACAATTCAGTTTAGTGTAAATACAGTTTCATTGTCAAAAAACAGTTCCATTTAGCATAAGCACGCAGTTTAAATGTATGTACGGTTTAATTGTCAAAAACTTTATTTTAAGCTATTCCGTTTAGTCAAACAATTCAGTTTAGCATAAGTATGCCGTTAGTTCTATTTAACCCATAGATAGGACCCATATAAGGTACTACCATGCCGGGCCTGAGTGGACTTGGGAGCGATGGCAATGAAGGAGTACTTCGCATTCCCCAAAGCTCCAGCATCACTGGAACCTCACCATTAGATTGTTTAGTGTAATATGGGGAATCAACGTGTTGTGGGATCCTTTTTAATCGGCGTAGCGAGAGCAGTTAAAAAGCCTTTTTTCTTTTTTTTTTATTCAATCCTACACTCCTTCTTTTCCTTAAAACCCTCTTTTTCTGTACAAACTTTTTTCTTTGTCTTGTATGCAGTAGATAAATAATCTTTGGCTTAATGTTAGCAGTAGGCAAATCATAGATTCTTTGTCGTTTCTTTCCTCGTTCACTTATGTTGGGATAAATTTTAATTTTTAAAAAGTACTTCAATAATAGAGCTAATCATAAAAATTTAGAATTATCGAGTTTTTTAAAAAATTGGACTAATCAGACTAAAAAGAAAACGTTTTAAAATTATTCCATATTTTGCTTCCGAATCCTATATATATATATATATATATGTGTGTGTATATAACGCAATTTCTTCCTGGCTGCAATTGCGTCAATTTTACTATATAGATACACCAAAGGATCACTGACAAAACGTTTAGAGAAAAAAAAACCTAGACGGAAACAAATCCTGGAAGGAACATTCCACAAAACAGCATCTGTACGTCCACTTATCTCCCATCTGTAAAACCATCCAAATAAATCGAATAAGACATGCAGGACACTCCTTGGAAAGTAAAGATGGACACATAAGAGACATTCTCCAATGAACCCCTTCATACAAACATGCAAGTATTGGCCGACCAACTAAAACTTATTTACAACATTTCTGTAGAGACACTAGATGTAGCCTAGAAGACCTGCCGGAAGCGATGAAAGATAGAAACAAATGGAGAGAGAGAGAGAGAAAGAGAGAGAGAGAGAGAGAATCAGGGAAATCCGAGCTAGCAGCGCTACATGAATAAATATTTCATTAAGAATAATAAAAGGACTTTCTAAAAGATTTTGGACGAATGCTTTCGGTAATTAGTTGGGCTGTTACCAACATTCAACGCCTTTAATGACTAGATAGGCACACAAATAACCCGGGTTTTATCAACTGATTATTAAATATCGATCTTTATGTCTGTGTAGTGTGATTATGTTACATTGGCGTTCAAAATAGAGGGTTTCTTTTTCGTATGAAACATATCAAAGAACTGTTTGATGAATTCACTCCCTTAATAAGATAAATTTTCGCTGTTTTATTCCTTCAAGAAGAGCTTTAGGTACGTAAGACTTGTTGCGCATTTTATACGGATATTCGTAACACGTATTTGTGTTGAACAATTTCTTCAGTACACACATTTTCGGGTTAATTGACAAATTATCTACGAAGTAAAATGGCCGATGCATTGTAAACATTCGAATTAAATCTGGTTTGGTTTGGTTTCTTTGTTTAATGGCATATCAACTTTCGTGGGTTATTTAATGCCAAAGCTATCCTAGAAGAACAGCAGTGAATCTATTTAACCCATAGTTGGGAAGATGAGGAGGTTCATACTTTTCCCCAGAGTATTTGTCCGAAAGTGAACGTAACAGCGCGACTGGAGTTCGAACTCGCTTACAACGATTCCACAGTCCAGCGCTTTAACCACGAGGATAGCCTGAATTAGATCTGTGTGAAACATATATAATACAAAAACCCTAAATTCAATGTATATTTAGATCATCGTATGACTAAATTATGAGTTTTGAAGTCAAATTTATTTGAAATATTTCACCATTTTTTAAAAATTAATTTCTTTTTTACTTTTTCAAATTAGGTTGACTCGCCTTTCTGACTTGGAATTATGCATTTCACAAAGTGTCAGTTAACTTGGTAAGAATCCAAGTGAACAAATCCTGGATTCAAAACTCCACAAAATCGCAAATGTATAGCCACTTACCTCCAATCTCACGAACCAAATAAGATAAATAGGACATGACGAGCACTCCTGAAGTAAGGATGAATAATATACGAAGTTCTTTTATGAACACATGGTCTCGTCAATGTAGGCCAATCAGCCAAAACTTACTAGCGTCAGTTCAATGCTAACAGTGGATGTGGCCGTGGAGACCAACCAAAAACACTAAATAATAGAGAAAGATGACAGGGAGGTTAGAAAATGCCGTGCTTTCACCACTACTTGATGATGATATTGGCCCCCGGCCGAGCTGTCAAAATAAGAAATGCACCTTTGTAAATAAAAGGGGCATCCGGTCGAAGATATTGGGGGATAACCTTGACTGTCGACGGGTTGAATTGAGTGTGAATGCGACGCTCGCAAGTAGGTGGCCGTCAAATTATTATATAACCCCGGCGACAGGAAGTTCAGATCAGTTGGAGAAAGATGCTGTAGAGAGAACCAGCACCCAGCAAAGGGCTAGCGGAACGAGAAAGAAGTGCTGCTAAAGATGAAAGAATTGGTGGGGGGCAATGTGTTGCAGTCTTCGTTCAGTCTTCAACTCACCTCTCAGACATAACCCTTTCAATAAAATGAGAAGTATATTTTTCTAAAGAACTGTGTCTGCTCGTCCTTATTGGGTTGAATATGTTTCTGCACGCATCTGCTTATGAGTAAGTTACAATGATGGTGACGATGATGATGTGTAATATTTTGGCCTACGACCCGGCCCAAAAAAGCCATTCCAAGGTGATGCATCGGAAGGAAGTGACACATTCCAATGGCCAGTAATCGAAAGAGATCGTGTGGGCGGATTAAGGCTGGTAATATGGGACAAGGTGAAGGTCCCACTGTGCCACTACAGAGTGATGCACCTGAAGAGAGTGACCTCTGAACTGCATTACAGTTATTTCCGCTTGATGACGATTAAACATTCGATTTCAAAGATCGAGTGGGGGTCGAACGGTTATATAACTCAGTTGAGTTCGACGAGCCAGTGGAGTTGGAGCCAGTTGGAGTGGAGATGTGGTAGGGAAAGCCACATCAGGCCTTTGGGCCTTTGGGCCCTGATGAGTTGAGGTCCGGAGAAGATGCTGATAAGATGCTGTAAAGAAAGCCATCACCCAGCAGAGTGGCCTCTGGGCCTCCGGTTGAGCATCTAGAGAACGAGAAAGACACAACGCTGACGGCCATAAGTTTGGGGTCAAGATATTTCAGTTATGTTCAGTCTCCATCTCCCTCTCACACGCAAACCCTGGGTAACCCTTTCGAACCCTTGCAATAAAGTGAGAGGTATATATTTGTAAAGAAGTCTACCTGCGTCTGTCTTTATTATTGTGTCGTTATGATACGGCACATGAGAATATAACATATGATAATGATGATGATGGGTAAGTAGAAGTGTGGTTTAGGTACCCTTGACTATGGAATAGCAAATGATCTAGTTGAAACCAGTTGTTGACATTAAGATGGATGGTCTCTGCCTGATTATTTCTGCCCTAGACACCATACATGGGTACCGCATTCATGGCTTAATCAAATTAAGGAACCAGCGAGTGAGAGATAACTAGTTTATATATTATATATTATTTGGAGGTGCCCTTGGTGTAATGGTTATCGTCACAGGAAATGGACACGGCGCCACGAGTTCAAATCCTGGACGAGACTGATTACATTTCACATTGCACTAATACCCTTAGGAAAGGTATCAATCCAATTATTCTCCATCCAGCTATGGGTAAATAGTATGACAGACACTGTCCTTCAGCCTTGGTGAGACAACTAGTCTAGGAGAAGGAAAACTCTGAATTCAGACCTGTTAAACTCCGCTTAAAATTGACCTTGTGTCATATCCTGCCCGTGTGGAAGGTTTGGGTAAATATGATAACTAGTTTATATGTGCGTGTCCATGTTTGTGTGTACGTGTGTGTGTAAAATGTATCCTAGAATGAATTAATTTTCTTTCGCTTTATTTATTATCAATGTTTTAATTAATTAACAAGCGGGATATTACACGAAAACGAAACTTGGTTTAAACGAATGAAGAATATTTAAAACCTCGTTAATCCTTAGCATCAACATCCACCAAAAATTCAGCCGTACGCTGTTCAGATCCAACAGGATATCAATATGCTCGTTTATGGTAACTACAAGATTCTTGACGGGAATTTGATCGAATTAATTTCCTTACTGTCTTCTTATTTCAATCCAAAGCTCCAAACCCAGCCTACCAGATCCATTTCTCTCCCACTGAGTCACTCATCAAATTCCGTAGATATAATCAAATACAGGCTGCGATATATGAATTGCCGTTTAGATAACGCAAAACTCAAAATCACTGTCATCTCCATTTATCCGACGTATTTACCAAAATCACATGGAAATATCTTGAAATATTAAAGATTAAATTTATTCAAAGCAATCACCATTGATTTCAATCACAACCTCCTAACGATTTCAAAAATCCCTGCAAGCCTTTCCAACGGTTTCCTTGTTTAAATTGATAAATGCTGACGTTATCCTTGCCTTCAGTTCAGCTTTGGTGTAGCACAGACTTTTGTTGGTCGTTCGCTTAACATATCCTCACACCTCATAATCAAAGGCAATGCAATATGGGAAGTTAAGAGGCGAGCAGATATTAGGGGTGATGTGATCTCAGAAATTTTCTCATAGCCAACACTGTGTAGCTTGGCAAATACGCCTTAACTTAGGGCCTTACAGCAGCCAACGTCGTGATCCATGTGAGCATTACCATTTCTAGGCACGTGATGTAGAACTCCAAGTTGGGGGTAAGGCCATGAGGGAATATGGATAGAGTCGTAACATTACTATCCCTAGTGACCACTCCAAACATAATGATGTCGACTGGGTGATTTGTTTTTATCATTATAAATATCAATCTTTCCTCAGATTGACAAGGGGGTGTCCTCCTGGTGTAAGGGTTAAAGCGATGGACTGCGAAATCATAGTAAGCGAGTTCGAACTCCAGTCGCGCTATTACGTTCACTTTCGGACAACTACTCTTTGGGAAAGGTATGAACCCCCTTATCCTCCCAGCTATGGGTTAAATAGCACCACTACTGTTCTTTTAGGAGAATAGCTTTGGCATTAAATAACCAACAAAGGTTGATATTCCATTAAACAAAAAAACAAAACAAAAAAAAAAACAACCAATCAGATTGACAACGACTCTTTGTATTTGCGCTTCAGGACTGAATGCCAAATAGTACAACATATCGTTTCCAAATTCTTGCAGGAGTGGGTTGCATCATGGTGCTGCTTTCTGCATAGACAATGCCCAACTGATTCTTGTTAGGTGCACAGTGTACAAGACATGAAAAAAAAAAATCACGTGCATGCATGAAATTGATATCTTAAAATGACAGCTATTTACCCATCGTGCCCTCTATATATGTAAATTGGGCGTTCCAGATGAATCACGTTCCAAATTCCAAAATAAACTGTGAAGAATCGTTGTGTAAGGGAAACATTTTTAGCAAACACCTCTAGCTGCAAGAAAAAAACAAAATAGAAATCCACATATACATGGTGCCTTCAATAAGTTTCCAGATTTTCTTTTGTACAGGCATTTAAAATTGTCGTAGACTCTTGAAAATTCAATATGTTATTGCTATACATCGTATTTGATCACAGACCAATTTTTATGATTTGGAGCATCTTCCATGAGCATCAGTTTTTGAGTGGCATAAAAGATTCAAGGAAGGCAGGGAGTCTGAGAGGGATGATGAGGGGTGTGGGAGGAGTAAGGAAGTCAATACACCTGAGTTGATTGGCCAAAGAGTTAGGGTTAGGGTTACTATGTTGAGGTTTTAAGGGAGTTCAGCAAGAGATTCCTAGGGAAGAGGCCAGCACACTTCAAATCGGGTCAGTGGCATTTCCACGAGGGCAATGCACCAGTCCACAACTCCATCCTTGTCACAGACTATTTGACCAAGATGGACATCAAGACAGTTCTTCACTCTGACTATAGTCGAGACCTTCCTCCCTGTGACTTTTGTTTATTCCGTAAGCTCAGAGGCTGTCGTCTGAGATAATTGAGGAGATGAAGGAGGCTGTGACGAAGGTCATTGACACGCTCACACAAGGGGACTTCCATGGGGCCTTCCAGAAGTTGTTGGAATGGTACAAAAAGTGCATTGCAGCCGGAGGAGATTACTTCAAGGGGGACTCGAGTTTCATGTGTGTACTGTCAATAAAATTGCCCATACGGAAAAAGTCTGGAAACTTATCGTATGCCCCTCGTATGGGGTTGATATGTAATTATATATATTCAAATACTCCGAACAAGTAGGATGCAAAATTTGTTTGAATTCATTTTTCCTTCTCGTAATCGGTTGCCATTTCAAAGTTAAAGAAAACAGTCTGTCCTACTATAACTGTGAGAGAGGAGAATAATTGGATTCATGCCTTTTCCATGGGTTTTAGCGTTATGTGAACTGCAAAAAGAAACTCGTCCAGGATTTGAACTTAAATCACTGAGTACATTTCCTAGCAGGGTAACAATTACGCCACAGGCGCCTCTACCTCACAAGAAATGAACTCGACATACCTTCATTAGTTGATTTACTTACCTTGGTTAGGAGTAACATTACTTACCTAATCTGGGAGTATCGAAACCAATGGCAGATTCGAGGCCGAGAGGCCCCCAACATTGGTTGGGCCACCCTCGGGTGGGTGAGCTGCTTTTTGTCCCCCCTGCACCCCTTGTATAGCACTAGACCTCACGGTCTAGTTCAAGCTATATTCTGGCATACCTACCCGGATCTAGATTTAGGTCCGTGATACTGCTTGACTCATTGGACTCACATTGCACTTAGCGGGTCAATGACTTGCAGGGTTCGAGTCTCGTTCCCGACCTTCCCTTCCCTTTATCCCCACTTTAATCGGCCTTCGGGCTTTTGACTTTGTGTCAACTCCTGTCTGGTGGGGGGCAGCGAAAAATACTTCCCTTCATTAGTTGATTTTATTACCGTTATGAAGCCGGTGTGTGCAGAACATGACATCATTTCTGAAAGCTTTTCACATAAAGGAACGAAAAAATTTGAGAAGAGATCAGTTTTTTTTTTATTCGAAAATAATATTTAGCTTACTCCTCAAAATTCCATTATTCGCTGCTATCTTTCGCGATGCCTCTTACGTATTGGCCATATTGGTCATCAGTGCTCCTGAAACCGAAGCCAAATTCATTTACACTCAAAGAATGCTACGAATAATATTGAACAGGTCCTGGTAGCAACACCCCACAAGGTACCGACTATACGGCCACCGACCTCCCATCACAACAACTATCCAAGTTAGACGAACCATACATGCAGGACACTGCTGGAGAAGCAGGGAACGAGCTCATAAGGGATGTACTCCTATGGACCCCCACATATGGCCGGGCAAAAGCAGGAGGACCAGCTCGAACATATATTCAGCAGCTATGTGAGGATACGGGATGTAGCCATGAAGACCTGCCGGAGACGATGAACGATAGGGAGAAGTGGCGAGAGAGGGTCAGGGATATCCGTGCTAGCGGTACGACATGCTGATGATGATGACAACACATGTTTGTAGTCAACTACAACACAGAGAAAGACAGATAGACGGACACACACACACACACACACACACATATATATATATATATATATATATATAGAGAGAGAGAGAGAGAGAGAAGGCCAATGAGAGAAACGAGGCGTAAATTTTAGAGGGATAGAATTGATCTTGCTAATCATTATCAGCAAGTGCGATTTTACCGAATGTCTCATATTTGTAGCTTTTATCAAAGCTAATCTATGCTGATTAGAGAAAGCTTGCTGTAGATTGAAAAAAAGATAGATGAAAGAGGTATTAAAATATTAATTAATATCCTATCATTAATTAACTGATTAATTTTTGACCCCATAACGTTAGAGGAAAAATAAGGTTTGTACTGATTTTGGATACATCAACTATTATTTCGTTTTTCTTTACGATTGATGTCCCAGGTATGACATTTAACTACCTCGGATGGTGAAACTCCAGTGTTGGGATTTGGAAAATGAGAAGTAACCCTTCATTATCATTACTCTCAGGTCCTCACAGACCCGGAGTCGTAGAACCCGCGAGACTAATCTATATGCAAAGCAGAATTGCTTGAATTAGAACTGTTTTGACATGTATCTGTGTACAAATTAAAAAGTCTACTTATACTAAAGTGAATAGCTTTAAATAGAAATATCAAAAACAGTTTAATTCTATTAGTCTCATAGATAGAACCCTCTCAGGGGCAAATACTTTGGGCCTGAGTGGACCTGGGAGTAATGGCAATGAACCGATACTCTGCATTCCCCAATGCTCCAACATTACTGGAACCTTACCATCAGATTTTTGATGGTGAGGTTCCAGTCATATGCATGACACTCGTTATGGAGGTCGTACCCCTCTGCAGAGAAGCAGTCGGTGTATTCTACAGCCCCAGCCGACGGAATGAGAATAGTGTATTGGTAACTTTATGTTAAAACAAGATAGAACTCATTTGTTTAAACACAGTGAAATGGCTTAAAATATTGCTAACTATTGTTTGTTTGTTTGGGTTTATGGTATATCAACCTTTATAGGTTTTAAATGCCAAATCCATTTTCATACAAATAAACAGTTCCATTTCAAACAATTCAAGTTTAGCATCACTGCTGGAATATTTTAAAATTTTGGATAACTGACTAAATCACTTCCATCGAAAATGACTGCCATCGACTAATTTCAATGAAGAAATTGCTTTTATTTATTGAGTGCTTCGTTTGGGCCTGTGCCAGTAACCAAACCGAAGGATGAACAGGTGAAATTTACATTCGCAACGTCGGTAAAACACTACTCACAAACTTTTCAACCTTATTGCTCATTCCGTTTTCAATTTGACAGAAAATATGTCCAATGAAATATTTCTGACTATTATGAAGCCCTGAGGGTTACTTTTTGAAAAATAATTTTAAAGTACTACGACATAGGTTTTTGTTTTTGCAAAATAATAACTAATTATTTTATACATCTTTCTCTTTTCATCCCACATTATCTATTTATCTACATACACAACTATTTAATAACCTACCTATAAATCTATCGATATGACTAATTATCTAATATATCCCGATCATTACCTACCGACTTTATATATATATATATATATATATATATATATGTATATATATATGTGTGTGTGTGTGTGCCTGTGTGTGTGTCTGTGTGTGTAGATATGCGTGTATGTATATGCGAGTATATAAATATATGCATGTAAGTTTATATGTATACTTATGTGTCTCTATACACACACACACACACACACACACACACACACACACACACACACACACACACACACACACACACATATATATATATATATATATATATATAGACACATTACGATACATATAAACTTACATGCAAATATCTATATACTCGCATATGTATACACGCATATCTACACACACATTCACACACACACACATACACACACACACACACACACACACACACATATATATATATATATAGACATATATATATATATATAATGTGTTTGTCTGTAGAAATGCATGTACGTATATGCGAGTATATAGATATATGCATGTAAGTTTATATGTATCCTTATGTGTCTATATATATATATATATATATATATATATATATATATATATATGTATATATATGGGGGGTGCAGGTGTATTTATGAGTGTGTATAGTGTTACCAATTAAACAGTACAATCCGAATAATTCTTTTATAAAAACTGATTTTTTTTTCTAAACAAAGTATATTAACATTTTATTATTTCTGATGGAACAATCAAAAACCGATATAATCAGGAATTAATCATTTTGAAATATGACAGTATTAAAACTATGTAACGACAACTATGAATATGTAGTAGTTTACTTATAAATATGTATGTATATATCTAGAGAGAGAGAGGGGGGAGAGAGGGGGAGGAGCAAAAAAATCAAGGCGGGTGGGTTTGTATAATACGCCGACTGCATCGCTGCTGAGAAGACCTTCCCCAACGAGTGTCCTGTTTGTGACACTAAAGAGCATCTGATTGTGAACTTTCAGTCATGGAGATTTATGGAATTTAAAGTACTCATTCACTGCCATTACTCTCAGGTCCACTCTAACATGGGATGATAGTAACTGTATGGGTCCCTTCAATTGGTCCAAAAGAAGTATTAGTATTAAATAGCTTCGTTTCAAACAATTTATATGTGTACAAATAATAGATAGCATCATTTAAAAACACTGACCTCTGTGCTAACACATGGTGATATTAAATTTAGTTGTTGGTTGGTACTTTGAGTTTTATGGCATATCAGCCTGTGTAGGTCATTCAAAGCCAAATTCTGTCTATATATACATACATATTCAACCAAAGATTTTAAAACGAATATTAAGGTAGATAGAATTTTCTATTAGCAGGATTTCATTTGTTTGCACAAGATTAACCAGTTTAAGTTGTCATATTTTTTGGTACAACTCTGTCTCTCTCAAGAAGGACAGAATTTCATCTAATTTGATATTCTCCAACAGATCGGTTAAGTTATTTACTTTGAAAAATCGCTTTCTGTTAACAGCGAAAGTTCTGCATTCTATAAGAATGTATTTAACCGTGAGGGTTGCCTGGCAGGTTAAACACTGTGGCTGTGGTTCCTGTTTCAAAATGAAAGTGTGAGTAAGCCTTGTATGACCAATTCTCAATCGGGATATAACAACTTGTTCTCTTCTTGATTTTCTCGATGCTGGTCTCCACTCTCCTAAGGTGGGCTGAATTTGGAAGAGTTTATTGTGGATGTTATTGCTCCATTGTTGTTGCCATTTTGTGTGAAGGAATTTATTAATTATTGGTTTCAGGTCAGTATATGGGATCCTGGATTTATCGGGTGTTAGATCTAAGGCTAATTTGACTGCTGAGTCTGCTTTTTCATTCCCTCTCACTCCAATGTGGCTTGGGGTCCAGCATATAATTATTTCTTTTCTATTTGACATTGAGTCTAATCTACTCAACAGTTTGATGATAAGAGGGGTTTTTTTTATTTCTCAATGATAGCAAGACAGCAAGTGAGTCTGAAAATATTATAAATTGCTTATTCTTATTCTTTGAGGTGATGTTGAGAGCTAGGTCTATTGCATGGGCTTCTGCTGGGAAGATAGAGCTTTCCTTTGGAACAGATTTCTCAAGAACTGTTTTGTTCAAAACAGCCGCGCACGCTGCCCTACCATTGTCCTTGGATTCATCCGTAAAGACATAGAGGTGATCGGAGTGCAGTTGGAGAATATTGTAAAATTTCTCTTGATAAGTACTGGGGTGGGTCTTAGTTTTGGAATGTTCATTCAGTTTGAGAATCACTTTGGGAGTTTTAATTGTCCAGAGTGGTGTTTGTGGAATAATGCCTTCATGTATATTATTTAGTGGTATTTTTTATTCTTGTAAGGTCGACATCATCCGAAGGCCAAAAGGTTTTATTGTTTTTTCTTTTCTTTCAAAGTGTTGTTTGTATTTCGGGTTGAAGGTGCAGTCATAAGCTGTGTTGGATGGGCAAGATTTCAGCTTTGTAGAGTATTGGAGAGCCAGTTTTTCGCGTTTTAGTGTAAGACGTGGTTCATCTACTTCTTTCAATAGGAGAAGTGCTATATGCTCCAAGGGCTAGTCTAAGTCCTTGGTGGTTTATAGTGTTCAGTTCTTTCAAGTATGTCTTTCTGGCTGCCCCATATATAAAGCAGCCATAATCGAGTCTTGATCTGATTAATGAGCGATATAATCTTAATGATGTTTCTTTGTTTCCTCCCCAGTTAGTGTGTGCTATAGTTCTAAGTAACTGTATGGTTTTGTTGCATTTTGTTCTCAAGTATTTGATATGTGGAATGCTGAAAACATCCTTGTCGAATAACATTATTGATCTTAATTAACCCATAGCTGGGAGGATAAGGAGTTCATATCTTTCTCAGATGTATAATTAAAAAAAGTTATCGAAATTGCCCGACTAGAGTTTAAATACACTTACAACATTGTCACAATAGCCATTATGCAACGGAGATGCCCTCCATTGGCGATTCTTCTTGGTACTAAATATACGTCTTATTCAACAACATTTTAAGCAACATTGTTTAATATCTACCAATACATCATCTTTTAACAAACACACACACACACACACACACACACACACACACACATATATATATATATATATAAAGACTCTTTATGACCTAATGATGGAAATCAGCTTATATGTTAGTATCTATCTATTTATCACAAGATAAAAAGACCGCTGAAATGCCGACAACTCATCGGGAAAAGGAATAAGATTATTCTGTGATGTTTTATTGAAGTTCCTTTGTAACGGTTAAAAAAACGACCTTGACAATGCAAAATCAGTTGAACTGTGGATTGAATATCTCAGATCACGTATACGTCTCATGGCTGTTGTCTGTTTCTTTTTTTTTTTCTTCTTTTGGTCAAGTACTTCAACAACCCGTTGCTGATAAATAGATTTCTTTACATATATTCATCAATATCAATCAATTTATTCTATTTCTTAACGCATGTGGCAATTTCTACTCGGATATTTTTTTATTTTGTGATTCATTTCAATTACGTATCGTTTTTAGCTGTAAACCTGTGTACTTTCACAGCGTTTCTTTCTAAGGCAATCTCTTTAAAATCTTTAATTTTTGTTAGACGCACTATATTTTCTTAAATTGTACTTATTGCTTGACTAATTAATATTTCTTACCCTGTTAAACGGTTTTATTTTTGCCCCATAGACAGTTCAAAAATATTACAGAATATCTACGAGGTTATATTATTTATAGGCATGGGCAAAATTATCCAACATAATCAAGGTTTTCTAGAAGTTTGCAGGGACATTTTGTACACATTGCATATCATCCTAAAAATGTGAACTGCCTTTATTTCGGTATGAAATATATTTATAGAATATAGACAAAAATTGATAAAGACAGTTGTTAGAATTATTTTTGTCCAACATTTATAGATAAGCACCATTCTCTAATATTTTTTCTCTTCATCATCCAAACATACCTGGAATAGCTGGTAGATATAAGGTTATTGGATAAACAGGGTGTTTGTTTTGTTGTTTTTTTTATCATAATTGTTTTGTTTGCAAAAGAGGAATTTCTTTATAAAATTATGACAAGAAGCGATAAACGAAACATTTTTATTATATCGCAAACTGATTTACAAGATATATTTCTGTTATCCAATGATCAGAAGGAGACACTCTTAATATAGTTACTGTCATAGAAAATTGAATTTGTGATCAGAGTTCAGATCCCAGAGGAGGCTGTTTGCTTTTAACATCGCGCTAATGTCCCAGAGAAACACATTAATCCATTCTGTTCTTACCACTCTTTATGAGTAAATAGTATAACAGAATAAGTTCTTGAGCCTTAATTATGCAACCAGGTTTGGAGAAGGACATCTCCAAATTCAAACTGGCTTTACTCCGCTCACAAACACCTTGTCACATTCTGACTGTTCTGGAGTGGGTGAGTAAGTACATACTCAATGCTCCGAGTAGCCGTTAAAAATAAATATGCATTTATTGACATAAATTGCCCTGTCAGCTGTGGCTGTAGAATACACTGACTGCACCTCTGCAGAGAGGTAAACCCCCCTCTAACGAGTGTCCTGTATATGACACTAAACAATCTGATGGTGAGGTTCCAGCAGTGCTGGAGCTTTGGGGAATGCGGAGTACCCCTTCATTGCCTTCGCTCCCAGGTCCACCTATCTTGACCGGCCAGCGAAAACTTACATTTATTTGCTCTGTACGGACACATGATACCGTCTAGATGATTTGGCCGGAGCAATCGATGATTAAGACTGACGTCGATAAGTATTCAAGGGAAGACTTACTGTCGACATGTTTTGGATATGATTGTGGTTATTGTTTCTTCAGTTTTTTTTACTAAAAGTACTGTTTTTAGTGAGGTTTATTCTTACTGGGTGCCCCGTTCTTCTGGTTCTGTGCCAAAATAAGCAATGATTGGGTAGAGTGTTCGCCAATGGTCCCGGAGACCTGGCTCAATCCTAGGTCGCGTCATACCAAGGACTTTAAAAATGGTACTTGATATCTCCTTGCTTAACACTCATCTATATAAGGTATGTATCAAGGGTAAAGTGGAGCAATCCAGGGAAAGGAGTAGCGCCCTCCCATATACCTTGGTGTAGTAGCTATTGAAAAGGAAGCCTGCTGGTCGCACTCGATTACGGTCGCCAACTTTACTTATTTAAAGAAAGCTTATAACAAAAATCTTACACAAATTTCTAACTGGTTTTTATTTTGGTCCAAACGGCATTCCACTGATGGAATAAATTTACCTATGTGAAAGCGAAAATTATCTGCTCAGCTGAGAGGCAGATTGTCAACAGGAATTACAGACGCGAATCGCAAATCATATTTAGGGTTGGCCAATTTTCAAACAGTGATAATTTTTCGACAGGAGATGAAGAAGGATAGTGCTCATGACCTCGAATTTAATCAGTCCTGTGCAGTTAAAGGGCAGAGGAAATGTTTTTGAAAGAGCAGAAGAAAAAAAAAAAAGATGGAGAGTAAAAGGAGACGATGGAAACGAGACAAGATAAAAACAATGCAAAAAAAAACGGTGATGTTTAAAGCAAATGGTTCGGTAGGAAAAATGAAATGAAAGAAGACGGTTAAAAATAAAAGTAAAGTTGTGAATGAACGAAAAAGAAAAAGGAAAAAAACAAGAAATGACGTGTAAAACATAAAAAATGAAAATAAAATGTTAAAGAACATTAGTGTGTTGTGTGTGTGTGTGTGAGAGAGAGAGAGAGAGAGAGAGAGAGAGAAGGAGAGAGTGAGAGTGGGAGAAAGAGAGAGAGAGAGTGAGAGAGAAAGAGAAAGAGGGAGAGGGATAGAAAAAGAGAGAGAGTGAGAGAGAGAAAGAGAAAGAGAGAGGGAGAGAGAAAGAAAGACTAAGAGAGAAAGAGAAAGAGAGAGAGCGGGAGAGAGAAAGAGAAAGAGGGAGAGGGATAGAAAGAGAGAGAGAGTGAGAGAGAGAAAGAGTAAGAGAGAAGGAGAGGGAGAGAGAAAGAGAGACTAAGAGAGAAAGAGAAAGAGAGAGAGAGTGGGAGAGAGAAAGAGAAAGAGAGAGGGGAGGGAGAGAGAGAGAGAGAGAGGGAGATGTGAAGATAGAAAGAAAATGTGAAAGTCATGTGCAGAGAGAAAAGATGTTTGATAAATGAATGAAAAGAAAAATATAAAGCGAATTAAGATAAAAGAAAGAAAATAAAAAGAGTAAAAAAATATCCAAGAAAATTAGAAATGGAATGAGAATAGAGAGGAATAGAAGAAGCAGGAGGAGGAGAAAAGGGAAGGATAAGAAAGAGAAGAAGAAGGAGGAGGAGAAAAAGGAAGGATAAGAAAGAGAAGAAGAAGGAGGAGGAGAAAAGGGAAGGAGAAGAAAGGGGAGAAGAAGGAGGAGTAGAAAAGGGAACGAAAAGGAAGAGAAGAAGAAGGAGGAGTAGAAAAGGGAAGGAGAAGAAAGAGAAGAAGAAGTTGGAGGAGAAAAAGGAAGGATAAGAAAGAGAAGAAGAAGGAGGAGGAGAAAAGGGAAGGAGAAGAAAGGGAAGAAGAAGGAGGAGTAGAAAAGGGAACGAAAAGGAAGAGAAGAAAGAAGGAGGAGTAGAAAAGGGAAGGAGAAGAAAGAGAAGAAGAAGTAGGAGGAGAAAAAGGAAGGATAAGAAAGAGAAGAAGAAGGAGGAGGAGAAAAGGGAAGGAGAAGAAAGGGAAGAAGAAGGAGGAGTAGAAAAGGGAACGAAAAGGAAGAGAAGAAGAAGGAGGAGTAGAAAAGGGAAGGAAAAGAAAGAGAAGAAAAAGTAGGAGGAGAAAAGGGAAGGATAAGAAAGAGAAGAAGAAGTAGGAGGAGAAAAAGGAAGGATAAGAAAGAGAAGAAGAAGGAGGAGTAGAAAAGGGAAGGAAAAAAAAGAGAAGAAAAAGTAGGAGGAGAAAAGGGATGGAGAAGAAAGAGAAGAAGAAGTAGGAGGAGAAAAGGGAAGGAGAAGAAAGAGAAGAAGAAGTAGGAGGAGAAAAAAGAAGGATAAGAAAGAGAAGAAGAAGGAGGAGGAGGAGAAAAGAGAAGGAGAAGAAAGGGAAGAAGAAGGAGGGGTAGAAAAGGGAACGAAAAGGAAGAGAAGAAGAAGGAGGAGTAGAAAAGGGAAGGAAAAGAAAGAGAAGAAAAAGTAGGAGGAGAAAAGGGAAGGAGAAGAAAGAGAAGAAGAAGTCGGAGGAGAAAAGGGAAGGAGAAGAAAGAGAAGAAGCAGGCGGTGTAGAAAAGGGAAGGATAAGAAAGAGAAGAAGAAGTAGGAAGAGAAAAAGGAAGGATAAGAAAGAGAAGAAGAAGGAGGAGGAGAAAAGGGAAGGAGAAGAAAGGGAGGAAGAAGGAGGAGAAAAAAGGGAAGGAGAAGGAAGAGAAGAAGAAGGAGGAGTAGAAAAGGGAAGGAAAAGAAAGAAAAGAAAAAGTAGGAGGAGAAAAGGGAAAGAGAAGAAAGAGAAGAAGAAGTAGGAGGAGAAAATGGAAGGAGAAGAAAGAGAAGAAGAAGGAGGAGGAGAAAAGGGAAGGAGAAGAAAGAGAAGAAGAAGGAGGAGGAGAAAAGGGAAGGAGAAGAAAGAGAAGAAGAAGGAGGAGTAGAAAAGGGAAGGAGAAGAAAGAGATGAAGCAGGCGGAGTAGAAAAGGGAAGGAGAAGAAAGAGAAGAAGCAGGAGTAAGAGAAAAGGGAAGAAGAAACGAAAGAAACAGAAGACAGACGAACAAATATTACGGTGTCCAGAAAATACTGTCAGATTATATTATAATCTATTTAGATTCTGCTGGAACATTATTTCAATAATTACTGCATAAAATTTCACATTACCATTGTTTTCTTTTTTTCATTTTCTTTCACTTCCTTTTAGCAGTTGAAATTAAATGGTTATATACCCTATTGATGAACAAAAAAGAACAGATTCGTTTATTTATTTTTTTCTTGAATTCAAGCTTGTTTAAAATGCATATCAAACAGCTGCAGAAATCAACAGAGCAGGTGGTTAAATATGCACTTTTGGTCGGACAGTATAAGATTGGTTTTTTAAATTCCCTGGTGCAGATGAAAATCTTGAAGACCAACAGGTTAGATAAGTCCATCCGCTATTGACGACCAAAATCTGAGAAAACTTGTTGAAGAAAACCCACTTCAAAGTCTCTGAGAAATTTTGTTATTTATTGGGATAATCTCAAAAAATAAACACGACAAAAAAAGTCGACAAATGGATTCCATAAAACCTCAGTGAAAGTCAAAAGGTTGAATATTGAGTGGATTGTTCGATACTCTTTCTACAGGAATCAAATGACCCCTTTCTCGAATGAACAGTAGCTTACGTGGAGCCTTCAATAAGTTTCCTGACTTTTTTAAAATTGTCGTAGACACTTTAAAATTCAGTATCTTGTTGCTATACATCTTATGAGGTGAATGACCAACTTTTTATGATTTCAGCTTCAAATGAACAGCTACAACAGGAATTGGAATACACCCTACAAGAGCCTGATTGTCACAGCTGGTGAATTTCAAAAATCAAATCTGGAATTTAGAATAACGATATGCAATAAAATTCTGATTTAAACTTGGAAATAATGCCATGCGATGAAAGCTGGATCTACTGATATGACCCAGAGACCAAGAGACAGAGTTCCCAGGGGAAGCATAATGGTTCTCGCAGACCCAAGACGGAGATTACTTCGATCGTTTACGATTGTAATAAAGGTTCTATTTTTTATGATACGAGGATCATTAAATAAGTCCCCAGACTTTTTTCGTATGGCCACATTTATGGATAGTATACACATGAAACTCTAGTCCCCTTCAAAGTAATCTCCTCCGGTTGCAATGCACTCGTTGAACCGTTCCAACAACTTCTTCAGCGGAATCTCTCCTTGAACTCCCTTAAAACCTCATCATAGTAACCCTAACCCTTTGGCCAATCAACTCTGGTTTATTGACTTCTTTACTCCTCCCACACCTCTCATCATCCATCACAGACTCCCTGCCTTCCTTGAATCTCTTATGCCACTCAAAAACTGATACTCGATTCATGCAAGATGGTCGAAAAGCAGTCTAAAGTATTCAATACGTTTCTGTTGCATTTTTTCCAAGTTTAAAACATAATTTTATTGCATATCGTTCTTCTAAAGTGTCAAATTGCATTTTTGAAATTCACCAGCTGTGACAATCATGCTTTTGTAGGGTGTATTCCAATTGCTGCTGTAGCTGTTCATTTGAAGCTGAAATCGTAAAAATTTGTCAGTCATCTCATAAGATGTATAGCAATAACCCACTGAATTTTTAAGAGACTACAATAATTTTAAATGCCTACACAAAAAAAGTCTTGAAACCTATTGAATTCACCACGTATATGTTACAGGAAAAGGTTATTCTCTCTCTCTCTCTCTCTCTCTCTCTCTCTCTCTCTCTCTCTCTCTTTATATATATATATATATCTCGCTCTGTCTATTTCTATCAACCTCAATTTGTCACTTAATTTAGTTTTAAGTACAAAAGCATTGCAATTCCCCAACGTTGAAATGTTTAAACATGTCAAATTCGTTTGCTTAAGAACATATTCCTTATCATAATGGCAAATATTTTCAAAGAAAAAAATTCATGACTGTTGAAATTATCAGTGAATCTGCTGGAAGAACCAATGTTAACAATGAAAAGAAACTTTCCAACTCTGTATGTTTATCATGTTCATTTAAGGGAATTCAGTCAATTCTTAGAAACGAAGACAATAGATCCTTATTTTGATTAATGTTTACGCACAGATATTCGGATTCAGTCAACAAGAAAATTTGCCAACGCAAATATAAACCCAGGAAATATTGACATGAATTATTGGATATGGATTTAATGATAAAAAAAAGGATTTATAATATTTACCAGCCCCTCCACTCGGGCAGGATATGACACAAGGTCAATTTTTTAAGCAGAGTTTAACAGGTTTGAATTCAGAGTTTTTCTTCTTCAAGACTAGTTGCCTTACCAATACTGAAGAACCCAGTCTGCCTTAATATTTACCCATAGTTGGACGGAGAATAATTGGATTCATACCTTTCCCAAGTGTATTAGTGCTATGTGAAATGCAATCAGCCTCGTCCAGGATTTGAACTCGTGTCGCCGTGTCCATTTCCTATGACGATACCCATTACACTACGAGCACCTCCTGTTTAAAAAGGCATTTATTATGCATCGTAGATTTATTTTTCGGCATCATCACCCTTTTTTGGTAAAGCGCTTAATTTCAGTGTAACCATTGAAATTTATTGACCAGAATAAAATTTGATAAACATTCGCTAATAATTATGGTTTAGGATTTGGATTGATTTATTAAGATTAATCATTAGTTGTTTTTTTTAAACAAGGTCTTAATTGAAGCAGATTAGTAAATGACAAAAATCTTTTAATTAAATCAATGAACTGTTTTTCTCTCTTAGAAGGGAAAACTACTTTAAAAACAGAGAAAGAACACATTTAACACGATCAGAATTGTTTTTCTCCTGAATCCCAAATTCTTTCTATAATGAATGTATGAATTGTTTCTTACATTGTATTTTTTTTACATTGATAATATTTATGAATAAATAAATCTTTATTACATTTAAGAGGATTTTTTTAAATCTAAATATGTGACATTGTCTGTCTGTCTGTCTGTCTGTCTATCTATCTATCTATCTATCTATCTATCTCAGTTTGTTCATCTATCTATCTATCTATCTATCTATCTATCTATGTTTATAATTATCTGTCTGTTCATATCCACCTAGGTCGGTTAAAGCTCTGGGTCTATTCATATCTATCTATCTATCTATCTATCTATCTAGAGAGAGAGAGAGAGAGAGAGAGAGAAAGAGATCCTCTCTATCTGTAATATATATATATATATATATATATATATATATATATATATATATATATATATATTAGCTTTTTTTTAATGAAAACTCTACGAAATAATTGGATAGCAATTGCTCCTTTTGAAATAAAATCCAGTCATTTTCTTTTTCTATGTAAGTTTTTTTGTTTTAAATTAATTACAGCCCATATCCCAAACAAAAATGAATGACATATAAACTTACAACAAAAAAGAATGAAAAAAAGAAAAAAAAATGAAAGCAAAAATTGAAAATTCAGTTATGAAAAGTAAGCAGTCTTTCGTAGGTAAATACATTTATCTCAGTTTTGTGAAGTAATTAGTAAACTTTTTTCAGGCAGGTGCTTCGATTTTATCTAAACTGACGTTGCTGGTTTTTAAAGTCAGCCGAGAAGAATCATAAAAGCTCGGAAGTGAACAGCCGCTTATCTAAATAAACAAATGAATAAATAAATAAAACAGGATATTAAAAAATGATAAATAAAAAGTGAATCTTACTTTTTTCTAATAACCAGTTTTCCTTATACAATAAAAGATTTTAAAAGTAACATTTACAAATCATGTTATATACTCTTTTTTAAAAATCTTATCCGAACTTCTGCTTCCATCTTCTATCTAAATGCCCTCATTTTTCCTTTGTTGTTCTATTTGTCTTCTATAGTAAAGGGTCATTTTTGTTGTTGTCATATCACTGAGTCGTCTTAATCCTAAAAGTTTTAGCACATCTCTGCTGGGTTAACAACAACACAAACACCATTCTTATTTTATGAGGAATAATTGCTTTTTTTTAGAAACATTTTATCTATGCGACATTTATAGGGGGGGGGACGAGCACAGTGGAAATCAACTGTTCTCTTCGAGCAGTCCTCGACAATTGTTCACTATTTTTTCTGGATTTCAAGAGGCGTTTTGGTCACCTGATTGAAACCATCATATCAGTGCTGTTGTCTCAGTTTGAATTTGGGTGCAATAACGTTCAAGCATACTGAATGACTTTCGATGTTTTTCCACGCGTTTTACGGATTAGTACATGAATTGGTTGAGACACAACATGGTTATAATATATCTCCCCAATGTATTATAGAACAATTACTGGATCCTAGAAGATGGTAATGTACTTTTGTTTCTAATACCACCTCCTTGTTGCTAACCTCTATCATGATGCTTCTTTGTCCGTGGTGTAATGGTTATCGCCGCAGGATATGGACACAGCGACACGAGTTCAAATCCTGGACGAGACTGATTGCATTTCACATAGCACTAATACCCTTGGGAAAGGTATGAATCCAAATATTCTCCCTCTAGCTATGGGTAAATAGTAGGGCAGACTAGGTTCTTCATCCTTGGTGAGGCAGCTAGTCTAGGAGAAGTAAACTCTGAATTCAAACCTGTTAAACTCCACTTAAAAATTGACTTTGTGTCATATCCTGCCCGAGCGGAGGGGTTGGTAAATATGATCATGATGTTTCTTTAAATTTATGGGTGTCTGTTAATCAGATAGAGGCAATATTCAGGGATTAAAATCGGTGGGGAATTTATCAAAACCTAAGTCGTCAAGCTTTTTAGATTTAGTATCCGACGTTTGAAGTCTTAGTCTATCATGATGAAATAACTCACTATTGTGATTCATCAAATCATATTTCTTTTCTTTGAAACCCATGTTTAAACACTTCAAAAACCGAACATTGGTGTCCACTATAATAGAACGTTTTCTGGTCAATGCCAAAGCAATTCTATTAAAAATTTAAGAAGTTCAATGGGGGAAATTCTTTTTCATGTTGCAATTTTATCTTTTTAATCAACTTTGCTATTGGTCTATATCGTTTTATATTATTGCCGAATACTTTTTTTTTTTCAACACTCATAATCTTTTGAAAAAATACCGGGCTTCTATTGCATTAATGGTCAAGAAATGTTATAAAAATCATAATTGTACACAACTTTCGAAGTTAATACAGATAATAATCAACTTGAGGATGATATAAATTCAGTTTAGGGGGTTTCTTTCTTTCATTAACAGTCGTATAATTGCGGAGGGATTTTTTATATTATCATTTTTCGTTTTATATATCTTGCCTTTTGGTTTAGTTAGGCTAAGAGCATTTCGATTTTGTGCATGGGTTAGTTAGGTGCACAAACTGAGTGCAGGTGTTCATGTGCGCGCGGGGCGGATGTGACAATCACAGATATCACAATAAAAACCCCAGATAGAAAATATGACTGGGGATGTGAATGACGTCATGCCCGGAAGCGATGGGCTGAGGATTTTGGAATTAAAAAAAAAAAGACTGTTGAGATTTGGACTCGGACGAAGCAAGTCGATTTTCGGAGCTCGCCGAGGGCAGACCAGTAGTTTGCAGCGGGGGCCGCATGTGGTGGGAAGTCAGCATAGAAAGAAATTGTGTGTGTGTCTCTCTCTCTCCTCATGTCGAAAAACCTTGAACTCAAAAAGGTAATTAAAAGTTTCGTACCTGAACCAATTTCGAGTGTTTTCGGATTCCTTCTGTCTATTTCACATATTCATATCTTGGTCGTATTTTTGGACCTATATACATTACATAACTATCAATATTTATAGATTATTTAATGCCTAAATTATCATTGCAAAAGAACAACACTGGTATTATTTAACCCGTAGCTGGAAAGATAAGAGGGGTTCATACCTTTCCAATGGTGTTAGCTTGAAAGTGAATTCGGTCACAGTTAAATTTTCAGTCGTAGCATCAATATTACCACAATGTAAAGATGTTAAATGTCTGTTTGAGTCAGCTGAACTGAACAAATATGTTCAACTAAATCTAACAGAATTTTAAGACGTTGAATTCTACTTCACCTGACTATGTAAAACTCCATCGTAAGGTTTTGTACTATAATTCATGATTATTTAGAGATGCCCGTGGTGTAATGGTTATCGTCGTATGAAATGGACACGGCGACACGAGTTCAAATCCTGGACGAGACTGATTGAATTTCACATAGCACTAATACCCTTGCGGAAGGTATGAATCCAATTATTCTCCCTCCAGCTGTGGGTAAATAGTAGGACAAAATGGCTTCTTCAGCCTTGGTGAAGCAAGTAGTCTAGGAGAAGGAAAAGTCTGAATTCAAACCTGTTAAACTCCGCTTAAAAATTGACCTTGTGTCATATCCTGCTCGAGCGGAGGGGTTGGGTAAATATGATAATTCATGATTATTTTGTTATATTTGAAAAATCTGGGGGCATTGACTTTCATTATTGTTCATCCGTAAAGATTTGACGGATTTAAAAAAAGCTTCTCGCGTTTGTGTGTGTGTGTGTGTATGTGTGTGTGTATGCGCGCATGTGTGTGTATTAATAAACTTACCTTCTGAAAAGATATTTCAAAATCTTTACATCGTGTCTAGAATTGAGCTTCAATAATGACGTATTCTTTGATGAACTAAAGAAAAAAACGGCTTGCAAATATATCTTGACGACTATTGCTATGTGGTACGTTGAAAAATTTTACTGTAGCTGGTGTAAAGAGCTATGTCTTACAGTCATAAGCAAAAAGATTCTTTTTGGATCAACGTTTAAATGTCAAGCACGTGACTTATAGGAAGGTTTTCCTGTGCCAATAATCTCTCTTGCATTTTACCGCGAAAACAAGGACAGTTAAGATGGATCATTCAACTATAAGAGGATCAATTTATTCTAGTTCCGCTGGTTTAGGCCGGGTTGGACCACCGGAAGGAGAGTAAAGCGATGATTGTCAAAAAAAATTAACTAAAATAGACAGAGTATTTCTTTGAGGGTTAATTGAAAATTTAAGCAGGAAAAAGAAAGAAAAAAAAAAGCTTCTGCCTTTTTTCCGGAAAGAATTTGAGAAGAACCGAAGGGGAAATAATTAATGGTGACAGATCTTTTTCATGGATTGAAGCATTTTAACCTCATGAACGTTATAAAATATTCTCAAAACGTAGCATTTTCTTTTAAACAACGAGAAAAAAAAACACTTCTTCCTTTGAATATAGTTTTGTTTTATTTCACCAGGGGTACTGTGTTTAATTTAAAACTTTAATTGAGATCGTGTTTGTTTAGAGATTGTCGCAACGTAACTGTATTGCAAACTTCAACCGTCTCTGTGTAACTTGTTCACTGGCAGGAGGTGTGTTTAGCTTAACGGTTTTCATCGTAGCAAATGAAACTGGTGACCCAAGTTCAAATCCAAGCCAAGGGTGTTTGTATTTCACTTCATGTTATTGCATGATTCCATATACCCCCGCTCCAACTTGTAGGACAGACTGATTTCTTTAGATCTGGCCAGGCAATCAATCCTGGAGAAGGAAAACGTGGAATCAAATCAGTTTTGCTCTGCATAAAAACTGATCCCTTGTCACGAGGAATAGAGGTTGGGTAAGAAGGAATTCAATAATCGCCGATGCCGGATAAAGCCGTTATAATATATTAACTATCATTGCATAAAAAGAGTTATAATTTTGACAAAAGAAAAGGCCAGATACCTCATTATGGTTAGAATACGCAGATTAAAAGAAGATGCATCATCAACGTGCCTTATCATGTAAGAAGAAAACACCGACACATATGACTAATGAATCGTATATTAATTATGTAATGGTGACATGACGATGTGATATAAAATACTTGGTTATTACGATGGGCTATAGAGTATATGAACGGTTCTGTTTCACTTGGCCCAGCGGTTAGAGTGTTCGCCAATGGCCCGGGAGACCTGGGTTCAATCCCAGGTCGAGTCATACCAAAGACTTTAAAAATGGAACTTGATAGCACCTTGCTTAACACTCAGCATTATAAGGTACGGTTCAAGGGTAAAGTGGAGCAATCCAGGGAATGGAGTAGCGCCCTCCCCTACACCTTGGTGTAGTAGCTATCGAAAAGGGAGCCTTCGGGTCACCCTCGACTATGGTCGCTAACTTTACTTTTTATAGTTGATAGTTTAATAGGCTTTGTTTGTTGTCTTTGCAATCAGCTAGTTTTTTTCATTGAGCCTCATTTATATATAGAGTAATTTCTAAGCTATATGTAAACTTAATATTAGAAAGTGGTTGCTTCCCACCACCTGTGAACCTGAGTGACTGACACCAAAATGTTAATCACAGAAACTCTGGCTATAGGTGTGAGAAACGGTTATACGCGAGAGTTGTAGATTTTTGGCAAAGGCAATATAGTTGGTGAGTAAGAAACTAGCTGAAGAACATGGGATGAATTGAATTCTGGGGTTAACAAAACCAACCCTTACTCATTTGGGAGAGTATCGGTTTGTTATATATTGACCCTCTACCGAGCCGTCAATCAAGAGATGCACCCGTGTAAATAAGCGGAAGAACAGGGGAAGCAGGTGGATGTTAGACCATAATATAACCAGGTGCCCGGACGGTTCGTGTCAGTTGGAAACAAGATGCCGAAGTGAGAACCAGCGGCAGATTGAGGGCTTTGGGCCCTTAGTGACCCCCGGTTGAGCAACCCAAGCCAAGATGCAGAAGAAGTACTGCTATGGGCAAGGAAGAACTTGGATCAATATAGCAGTCCGTCCTTGTCTCCACTCATTTCTCATACGCAACAAACATCATTTTTCGAAAATAAAGTGTGAGAGATTTATATTTTTATAAAGAAGTGTATTCGTCCGTTAATGAAGTCGTCGTTAGAGTTGATTATGTTCCCGTGTATATTTGTATACGTGTAGAATAATATACAACAGGTTATGTATTGTTAAAAGTGTAGGACTGCCACATCGTTGTAGGCTAGTTCGATCAATTAGGTTACCTTTCCGACGATGAGCTTTGGGAAAAATATCAACCCCTTATCCTGCTCAGCTATGGCTTTGGCATTAAGTAACCAACAAAGGTTGATATTTCATTTAACAAAGAAACACGACAAATAACAATACTGGGCAAAGGTCTTCGGAAAATTAAACTCTAGAAAATTTCTCTTAATTGCCAACTTAGAAGAGCATGTATCATATTGAATTTTTTACAGATGAAACATTGGTCCTAGGGGAGTAATTTCCATACCTATTTTTCATATTTAGTTTTAGGGTTTCTGGATGAGAGTGACAGGAGTTAGATCACCAACAAAAAGACCGTGGAAATATTTTCCATGTTTTACCGCTAATATGCAAATATATAAAAAATAATCAAAAACGCAATGTCAAACATCCACTTGAAGGTTGGATATTAGAAAAAACTTTTATAATAGTTGAAGCTGCCTACAGACTTTTGCACGATTCTGTAAACATATTGTACAAGATACTTATGAAAGAACAAAAATATGCAGAAATTCTATCTTTTCGACAAAACGTATCTCCTAAAAAACATACAACATATTTTGTATAATTCGGTCATATCAATAACAACGGTACATATACATACACAAAAATACTGATACATTTACAAATACACCATACAAATACATAGGCGGAAACAGGCGGACTCTGTTGTTCTGTGTCTCTCTCCTCGTGTCAGAAGTATTCTGACTTCTGACACGAGAAGAGAGACACAATTCTTAAAAGTCTTTTGTTATCATACTATGCTAATCTCACCCGCAATGTTCGGATAATCTCGTGGTGTTTTGATCGCAATTCATCTCTGCCGGTAGAGATCCGAAAAATCCAAGTACATCACTAATTCAATGGCAGAAACTCAACTATCTGCCCGCATAGTCCAATGTCAACCTTCAACTGCTGTGATTTCTAAAATCCGCAAATTCTCAGCCCATCTTTTTTAGGCATGACGTCATCCATACTCGAGCCCCACTTTCTGTCTGGCAATTTATTATGACAATAGTGATTACCTTTTTTTTGCGCACGAGCGTAAACTGTACCCAATGGCTATACACCTGAAATCTTAACCCGAATAATTCAAAGCCCAAACAAACTAAATGATAAAATATAATTAATGAAAAATGATTGAAATAAAAAAATCATAGAGATACAATAACATGATCTATTCAACATTACTGACAGCTAAACCATCACGGCAATAATATATTTCCTGTATGAGTGAGCTTCTGACAACGTTTTAAAATTAAAATCCTTTGAAAATTTTACGCCTCTATCGTTTCACAGCCTGTGGTATATTTGAAACCAAAACCCTAAATCAATATACAGAATATCCTCGTCACTAGTTGCAAAATAGAAGATTTAAAAAAGAATAAAGTGGATTAACCATTACTGAGATTCGACCACTAAACAATATGCGTTTTGCTGTGAAAACGTATCAGTGTAAGTAATATCAAAACACTTAAGACCACTTTAATTCCCTCCACACAACTGACTCGAAATAGAATCAAATCTCCATCAAAGATATTTTTCAGAAGACCACTCAGTTCATACAGTTGAAATATTCGTATGAATCACAGAACTTAAAAAGAAAAGCTCAAATATATAGTTCAGGGCTTAACTTGCTGACAACGAGCAAGAGCATTATTCAAATAGCAACCATAAGCGCAAGACTTTAAATTCTCGGCTTAAATTTGAATTACCATCTAATATTCATGGGTTAAAGAGACAATGAAATCAGCTGCCAAAGGCAAGATTTCCCAGAAGAGGGTAAAATGCAAGATCAAACTTCCGTTTCGTAGATCCTATTTACCCAAACCCTCCGCTCGGGCAGGATATGACACAAGGTCAATTTTTAGCGGAGTTTGATAGGTTTGAATTCAGAGTTTTCTTTCTCCTAGACTAGTTGCCTCATCAAGGCTGAAGAACCTAGTCTGTCCTACTATTTACCCATAGCTGGAGGGAGAATACTTGGATTCATACCTTTCCCAAGGGTATTAGTGCTATGTGAAATGCAATCAGTCTCGTCCAGGACTTGAACTCGAGTCACCGTGTCCAATTCCTGCGACGATAACAATTACACCACGGGCACTTCCGTTTCGTAGAGGAACTATAAATTCAAACTTTAAAACAGTTGGCTGCACTACATGGACGCTAACAAAACGGCTGGAGAAGAAGCTAGACGGCAATTACACAAGAATGCTACGTGCAATCTTAAACAAGTCCTGGCGGCAATACCCCACAAGACACCACCTGCCCCCTATCACGAAAACTATTCAAGTTAGACGAGCCAGACATGCAGGACACTGCTGGAGAAGCAGGGACGAACTCATTAGAGATGTACTCTTATGGACCCCCACACATGGCCGTGCAAAAGCAGGACGACCAGCACGAACATACATTCAGCAGCTATGTGAGGATACGGGATGTTGTCCTGAAGACCTACCTAGGGCGATGAACGATAGGGAGGAGTGGCGAGAGAAGGTCAGGGATATCCGTGCTACCAGCGCGAGATGATGATGATGATGATGATGATGATGATGATGATGATGATGATGATGATTAAATATATATGGACTATTTAAAGAATGATTATCAAAATAGCTTGGAGTGAACAACACAAGAATGTTCCCTGCTGTTTTGAAGAAATCTTGGAAACAGCACCCCACAAAACGGCATAATATACGGCTACTTACCTCCCATCTCATAAACTATTCAAGTAAGACGAGCAGGACATGCAGGAAATTGCTGGAGAACAATGAGGAACTAGTAATCGACATTCTCCAATGGACTCCTACAAATGGACCCACCAGCATTAGCCTACAAGTAAAAACACATTCATCGGCACAGTACAAACACTGGATGCTGTCTAGAGAACTCTTCAAAGTTTATGAACAATACGGACAGAAATCGGGTTAGAGTTAAGGGAATCCCTATTGTCAGCCTACTTGGTGATTATAAGTAACATTTTTTGAGATAGATTTGTGTAAAATTTAAACTTCAATTAGTTAAACTAATTTAAATCGGAATTAATTTTTAAAAAAATCCATCTAAAATTAAACTTTATCTAAACAGCGAGATGCGGTACTGAGAGAGAATCGAACTCAAATGTAATAAACTGAAATATGGTGGAGGTGCCCGTGGTGTAATTGTTATCGTCGTAGAAAATGAACACGGCGACACGAGTTCAAACCCTGGACGAGACTGATTGCATTTCACATAGCACTAATACCCTTGGGAAAGGTATGAATCCAATTATTCTCCCTCCAGCTATGGGTAAATAGTAGGACAGACTAGGTTCTTCAGCCTTGGTCAGGCAACTAGTCTAGGAGAAGGAGAACTCTGAATTCAGACCTGTTAAACTCCGCTTAAAAATTGACCTTGTGTCATATCCTGCCTGAGCGGAGGGGTTGGTAAATAGGAAAAACTGAAATATGGATGGTTTTCATGGCAGATTCTCATTTAATATATTTAGTAAGCATTCCTTCGTCCAACACGATGTCACGATAATGGCATGGCAGTGTAGATTCTGGGCACCGATAGTCTAATTCATTGCGTCGAGAGGTCTCTTAGGAAGAATATCTTGCCGGCCATCATTTTACAATAAACGTTGATTAGGAATCTTATATTCTAACCAATTAAAGTAGTTTGATACTCATCCGATAACCTACTTACGTATCTTTGCGCCATTGTTGACCAATCTAAGTCAATTTCATTCTTTGAGAATTAATTTGATAAAAATATTAGCAAAATAATATCGCATCGTAGTGAAGCAGACGAAGCATTAGTTATTTTTTTCGAATATTGTAACCTTATGCTAATAAATATGGCTGTTTCTTGACATGACGTAATGCAGATTCATTATGTCTATAGGTTTCCAGACATGAAGAAATATTTCCTGCTTATTTGAAGAATTTTGTAAGTGGATTTTAGTCCTCACTGTATCTAAATGATGTGGTTTTCAAGAAAATCCTCGCGTGTTAATTATCTTGAATAATTACCCAGTTGCAGAAGGATACTACTTAATCTCACTAGACATAGCAAGTAAATATTGTGGATCAACGAGATATCCAGTATTGTGCTATTTTACAAGGTCTACTCGGAAATTAAAAGCTATTTTGAATATTTCAGGAACTGGTTGATATTAAATGACCGACAAGGTTTGATATGCCATAAAACGCAAACAAACAAACAAACAAACAAACAAACATAAGGCTACGGAGTGGCTATTCAATGTCTTTGTTAAATACTAAAAAGTTGTAATTGCAATTTGCGAAAAAGTTATTTCTTCATTTCTCCTACACAGTTTCAATTAAACCTTGCTAGTTTTTTTTTTTAGCCTTAATACAATCGAGAGGTGGTTCTTTGCAAATTAAAACACCACAGACGAGATTAAAGAGAATGTGACTCGGTAGAAAATGTCAATCTCGAACGAAGATTACGAAGAGCTTTCTGAAGCAAGAAAAATGATCCTGCATGTTTTTCGGAAACAGAAAGGAGGTAGTATAAAGGGAAATTAGTGCCTCTTCTGATAGTCAAGTATGTTTCTTGGAATGGCTGCATATTCTCCAGATATAACTGGTCAGGTAAAATCAAGAAGGGGCATAGCATAATGAAAAAGAATATAACTAATTATTGTATTTATTATTTTTAAAAAAATATATACATATTTATACCCAACCCCTCCGCACGAGCCAGATGCTACACAAGGTCAATTCTTTTGCAGAGTTTTACCAGGTTTTAATCCAGAGTTTTCCTCTTCTTGACTGGTTGCCATACCAAGGTTAAAGAGTTCAAACTGCCATAATATTTACCCATAGGTGGTGGGAGGATATCACTTCATACCTTTCCGAAGGGTATTAGCGTTATGGGAAATGCAAAAAGCTGAGTGGAACTTGGGTCGCCGTGTCAATTTTCCTACTTCTTACGACAGTAACTATTGCACCAATAATGCTTCCCTATATATATATATATATATATATATATAACTTTTTTTGATGATCTTATAACCAAGAAATTGACAGTTAATATGTGTCGTTGACTCTGTATATACGCTCTCCAAACTTTATATATATACATATATATATATATATATATATATATATATATATATATATATATATATATATAAGTGGTAGGATCTTGGATTGGAGTTTCAGTCAGCTAGGTTTCGATCCCAGCTTCGGGAATCTAGCCTGTCTAGCAACACTGAAGAGTTCTGATAGATCGAAATAGTCTGTGGATGATAATATATATATATATATATATATATATATATATATATATATATATATATATATAAAACTTTGCTTGATGATCGTAGAACCAAGAAACTGACAGTTAATAAGTGTCGTTGATTCTGCATATACGCTATCCAAACTTTATATATATATATATATATATATATATATATATATATATATATATATATATATATACAACAGTTTATGGGTGTCACGATATCACTTGTTGGTTGGTGACAGCATAAAACAAGATTCAATTATAAAACACAATAACAATACCACTAACCAACTTAAATCTTCCGTTGTATTGGAGTTTCTCACAGATAATACAAGGATTATATATAAAAAAATAACAAAAAAAAATTACAAATCCACGAAGCAATATAAATAAAAAAATAAATATCAATAAAATTGCATTCAACACAGTTATCGACATATTAAATATTTTAATGACAAAATATCACTCTCCCAATTAGTAAACCTTTTTCCAACCGAATGTTTTTAAAACAAAACGTTGAAAACGTTCCAACCGACAACTTTTAAACAAAACGCAACAAATTATTAAAATAGTAAAAACTCAGCTGTCAACTCTAATCTACACTAGCCCTGATGACGACCAAAAGTATGGTTGGAAGCGCTTGGGCTGAAGATATGGAACAATTCCTTTACCATCTAGATCCTGACACGAGAAAAATCACAAATCAAAAATAATAGTCAAATTTAAAATAAACAGTGTTCCATCATCTTTAACAAAACTTGCATGAATAATAACTTACTGCCTAAATATAAACTCTTCAATATATATATATATATATATATATATATATATATATATATATATATATCGGTCCTTTTCGCAGTCAACTGTAACATGTAGGCTGTTTCCAATCTTTGTAAGACGTTGGGAATAATGGGTTTTAAAAAATCTTACGGAGCTACGACGGATTGGTCAAGGGTTGAATCGAAATTTTTACTCTTCTAGAACATTTGTAGCACAAAGGATAAAGAGCCCAGTCTGCTCTACTATATAGCGATAACTAGAAACAGGGAAGATGGATTCATGCCTCTTGTCAAGAGCCTTCACCTAAATTCAAACGCAAACAACTTCATGCAGACACTTAACTCGACTTTCCTGATGCATTTTACTCTGCGATAACCATTACTCTCTACATGCCCAAATACACAATATATATATATATATATATATATATATATATATATATATATAGGAAGAAAGAGATAAAGAGAAAAAGAGAAAAAAATCTGTAGTCTTTGTGGTCAGTTTGGATACTGTCGGTTGTTGCTGTCAGAAATCAATTATATTGTTGTGGATCTTTGTTGATAAAATTTAAAATTATACAACTTTTTCCCAAAAGATGAAGACTCGGTTTGCAAAAAGCTGCAGAGTTTTGGGAACTTTTTGATGACCTTAATTTCTTCGTGTTCAGAACAAAAGGGCGTACAAATCTTTTAAAACAATTCCTTACTTCCATCTGTCGTCTAAATTACACCAAAATGAAAATAATACTAACATCTAACTTAATTAGCTATATCTACCAAAATTACGTGAAAATATTTTGATTCAGTTTATTCAAAGAAATCACCATTGGTGATAGCTTCCAAATCTCTTGCACACGTTTTTGACGGTCTCTTTTTTAATTGGCAAATGCTGCCGTTATCCTTGCCTTCAGTTTTGGTGTTTCACGGAGTCTTTTTAGCTTCTCTCTCAACTGTGCCTCACATATTGATACAAATGAGAAGTTGAGAGGCGTTATTCGATGTGATGTGGCCACAAGTTTGCTGACTGGTCACATTGAGTTATCAACAGACCTATCAAAAGACGCAGCGTTTTCCGTCGGTCACCCTCGCGATCCACTCCAGCATTCACTCCTTCAGGCTTCCGTGTTGGGTGTGAGGCGATGTGGGAAGATGAATCCAGGCATAACGTCACCATCGCTTGTAACCACTCCAAACACCTTGATCGGGACTGGATGTTTGGTTTTCATCAATATGACTATTCTATTTGAGGGATCGGATTTTCGTAACATATTCCCCGAGCTTAGCTCGCTCGGGGGAGACAACTTTTCGTTCATTACGAGACATTTGACAGACGGACTGCAAGTCGAGCACAGCTAGTACTTCCTTTGTATGACTTCTTTTTTCTGCTAATACAATAACGTTTACCTATCACCCGTTGTTTGAGTTGTTCTTCCACCGGTCTTATCTGAAGACCACAACAATAAGGTTATAGCAAAATCTGGATAAAACATATGGACTCTATTTAATTTGAGGTCACGCAGAGACCTATATCCCCTGCAGCTTGTTCCAGGCTATGCAAAAGCGGTTTTTCTTGAGTACATTCATTTCCAAGAGTCGTTTGTTCGTGTACACCAATAATATTTTTTCTTAAGGGTGTCGTCTGCTTCTTTTCTTTCTTGTGGTGAAATCGTTTTAGTACTTCCTCAAAATCATTGTGAGAAATCCTCAATGTTGACTTTAACCGGGTTATAAGTGTTAAGTAAAGAAACCACTTGTTTGGCACCCATAGAAAATTTCCTGGTCAAACACGGTACTAAATATCTCGTATCAACTCTGAATGGAGATGGATGTCGCTGAAAAAAAATAAAGTGTGGGAAAAGACAAAAAGGAAAAAAATACGAAAATGAATTCGAAAATCGCCCCAATGAAAAAATAAAACAAAGTAAAAAAGTTACAAAATAAATACTTCCATGCGAATGAGAAAGAAAATCTTATTAAATATTTGTTTAGAGTGAAAAATGAACGTATATAAGTTATATAATAAATATAGACAAATAAGAGAGTAATATAAGAAGATAAATTCCAATCAACAGGGAAAATTAGATAAAAAACAGAAAAATTATAAATTGTTTAAAAGAAATATCAATTTGTCAGTAAAACTTAACGTCTTCAAACATTATCAAATTTGACTTAATTTCTTGATCTTTGCGAATAAAAAAGTACTTGAAATTTTGGATATGATCTAATTGTACATAATTATATAAAATATGCAAAACATTTGAATTACATTTTTTCTGAATAAATTGAAATATTTTTGAAGAATTATTCATTCGGCTGAAATTTATGCGTAAGTGGAGCAAAAGGTCGATTTGTGTGTGTGTGTGTGTGTGTGTGTGTGTGTGTGTGTTTGTTTAATGGCTTGTATGTTAGATTGAAATTAAATAAAAAACTAAGAAATAACCCTTCTATTTTCACTGTTATTGATAATTTATAATCTGTCTATGAAAAGCTGTATATCGGAATTCGTCTAATTTCCCTTTTTTAAGAGCTTAGTCGGAAAAACGTGATTGTTTAAAAAAGAATGAACGTCAATAAATAAAATGGCGACCCTCATGTCTCTACAAAAATAAAGATTTGAAAGGAAAACTTCAATTTAGTGAAAGTGTTTAAAGAACTGAAGTAAATAATTCATATGTCATTGGAAAATGGAATCCCATCGTCAGATGCAACTAAAACAAGTAACGATATTTCACATGTTCAATAAAAGTATAAGACACTTCATTTAAAGAAAAATGTTTTGCCTTATTTTTTAAGATTGAAACCAAAGTGTCAAGAGAAGATTGAAATTATCATTAAGTGAAGAATTTATGTAAAAGTTGGAAGAAAAGTGGAAAGAAAAAAGCAAAAAAAGAAGCTGATAAAATATTAAATATACATAAAATAAAAAAATATTGAAATGAAAAGTAAATTAATAAAATATAAAGAGTAGAAAAAATTAAAAATAACGAAACTGTTCCATTTCAGGAATGAAGATCAAACAAAAATGTTATAAACAACAAAGAATGGAGAAAACAGACGTGAACGAAGGAATGAAGAAAAAAAAAAAAAAAAAGAAATAAAAAAGAAAAAAAAATCGTAAAACTATGCCCCAAAGACAAAATTACGCACACACACACAACCACACACACACACACACACACACACACACACACATATATATATATATATATATATATATATATATATATATATATGCATATTTTGGCAGCTTTTCTTCATTAATACAAATTTCGTTGAACATAAGACATTCTCTGTCTATATATTTTCTTGTTGATCCTTTCATATTGCCGTTTTTGATTTTATAGTATTCGGCGGGAATTGATTGATGTGTTTTCCATAATTGTATATATCCCAAGTACTTTCTGCCCGACTTTGGGCCATCATCAGGAGAAGAGGAATTACAAAAGCGATGCAACTTTTGTATATACATTACTACTTTGTAAGAAGAGCATCTGGGCCGTTGCAGTGTGTAGCGTTTACTTTTAAAATTGTCCTATAATTAGTGTCAGTAGCTAAATACATTTAAGTACATTAGCCCTGGTTTGAAAATTGATTCTGTTAAGTGTGGGTTACATGTTTCTAATATATAGTGCTTCGAGAATCTGTACTTTTTATTTGTTATTTTAACGTTCTAATATTATTGTGTTGTCGGTGAGAATTTATGACACTATTTATAGAAACACATTTAAGAGTGAACGCTACACATTCCAACGGTACAGACACTCTTCTTCTTACATAGTAGTAATGTCAAAACAAAAGTTACATCACTTTTGTAATAGATCCTCCCCTTATGATGGCCCAAAGTCGGGCAGAAAGTATTTGGGATATAAACAATTATGGAAAATACATTAATCAATTCCCGCCGAATACTATAAAATCAATACGGCAATATGAAAGGATCAACACGAAAATATGGAGACAGAAAATGTCTATTATATTCAACGAAATCTTAATATATATATATATATATATATATATATATATATGAGAAGACCTTTATCGAACGGTTAATCATGAATTAATACTATAAAATAGCAGTTAAAACTGAATCGGTTAAAGTATATATTTCAAGAATAGCAACATTGTACAAGAGAGATTTCTGAGAAGACCGTGTGCGAAGCATATTAATAACTGCTAGTTTTACAAGCTGACTGCAATGTGGGAGATATGCCGGATTTCACAAACATTTTGCCTTTTTCACATAATCATTTTGCTTAAAGTATGGACATAGGCTGTTCGCATTTTGAAAATATATCCGCCTGAATCAACACGACTGGAAGTGATAATTTAGTTATAATGTTTGTCGATACAGTATTAGCGAAAATTTGATCCATCGGTTGGAATCGGTTCATTATCAGATTTTATATTATTCTAGTTTTTTCCTAGAAATTTTCCGACCAGATGGTTGTTTTTAATGGTCTGCTCAGTATTCAAATGTTTTTCTGTCGATTTAAACAATCTTGCCATCTGGTTTGTTTTAATAATTACACGGATTCCGAACTGTTCCACATATTCCAAAGATTATCATTAGTAGTTTCTTAAATGTCCCTTTCAGGCCTGACTTTTATACAGATTTCCAGGTCCTTTTCAATTCTATGCTGATCTGTAAGTGGACGCATGTCTACTCCTTCAGTTGATAACGATGATTAAATTTATTCTCCAGGCATAGTTGGTGTAATCGATTTGGGCTTCAAAACCCCAATAGATTGCAGTTTTCTTAATCACTGAAAATACATTAAAAAGAGAAGAAAGGACAAAAAATAGAAAAAAGTAAGAAGGAAGTTAAGTGGGAAAAGACATTAAAAGAACAACAACAACAACAACAGCAACAACAACAACAACGACAATGGCGACGACGACGACAACAGCAAAATAAAAATGTGGATGAATCAAAAGAAGAAGAAGAGATTCAAATTTAAGTAGTTGTAATAATAATTGTGGTCTAAGTATAGGGGGAAAACAAAAGTGAATGAAAGATAAGAAAAAAGTGAAGAAGAAGAAGAAGAAGAAGAAGAAGAAGAAGAAGAAGAAGAAGAAGAAGAAGAAGATTTATGATTGAAAAGAAAAAAGAAAATTTAAATAAAAGGATGTTGAGAAGCAAATTATAAATAAACAGATCAAGAATGTGCAATGGGGTCTTTTGAGAATAGAATTCCCAAACAAAAAAAGTCAGTTTTAGATTTTAACTCAAGAAAATCATTGAATTCATAAATCAGTTTCTCTGAAAAAGTTTTCCTTTGGGATAAACAACAACTGATTCAGGGAAGTTACAAGTTCAATAGGATATTTTATTTTCTTGCAAGATATGTACACCTCAATCTCATTTCATTATATACATACATACATACATACATATATACAACCATGAATATATGACGATATATACACACAGAAAAACCCATACATATACGCCCACACTAGCCCATTCGGCTGGGGCTGTAGAATACACCGACTGTATCTCTGCAAAGAAGTAAGAATTCTGTATCGCGTATCCTGCATATGACATTAAACAATCTGATGGTAGGGCTCCAGTAATGCTGGAACTTTGGGGGATGCGGAGTACTCATTTATTGCCATCGCTCCCAGGTCTACGCTTCTCTTTGATAGGACCTTATTACGTGCTACCAACAAGAAGTATTTGACATTTATACTGTACTTATGCTAAACTGAATTGTTTGAAGTAGAACTGTTTTTACATTTATTTGTGTGTAAATGAAAAAAAGTGCTTATTCCAACCTGAATCGTTTAAAATATTTAAACTGTATACTTTTGTTCAACTGAATTGTATGAAATAGAATTGTTTATTCCTGAAAATGAATTTGGCATTAAATAACCCACAATGGTTGATATGCCATTAAATTAAACCCACCAAGCAACACACACACAGACACACACACACACACACACACACGTACACATATATATACATATTAATATGTGTGTTTTTATGTATGTGTGGGTGTGTTTGCGGAACATTGCCTCGCATTTTCAATCGAATTTGACATTGATATCTATATATTTTTAAAATGAGTAGCATTGAATGAATGATCCGCCAGTTAGGTTTTGGAAATTTAGTAAGCTTTTTGCTTAGATGTGGCACAAGGCCATATGAAAGGGGCACCCAATGTCCGCCAGTGAGGTTTTGTTATAATAACATTCCCAATCAGTGTACAGCTATTATTATTTAGTCAAGTAATTCCAATCTTACAAACACGAATTAAGTCGTGTTTCCGGAACCTGTTACACTGCCTGAAAAGATGTGAATATAAAAAACAATGAATTTACATCTTACATTGCCACTATTCAAAAGAAAACAGGGTAGTTTTACAAGATACGGCTGGGGTGTCTGGGTAGGTCGTAATGATGATTTTGACCACAAAAAATGCTTAACTACAAAGACTCCTGGTTAAGGCTTTCTTTGTAGCATAGCTGTTTTTTTAACAGCATAAATACACGATATACATAAATGTAACGATATGTTATCATCATCATCATCGTCATCATCAAGTCGTGCTCACTGCTTTGAGTTCCCTGATTATCTCTCTCGCTATCCATCCCTATCATCAATCACTCCAGGATTAGATGTGAGATGGGAGGTAGATGGCCGTATAGCTGCTGTTTAGTGGGGTGTTGTTTCAAGGTTTTATCCAAGACAACTAGTGGCTGTCTTGGCAAGTTCCAATCTATTTTTTCTCCAAGTGTTTTATCGCTCTCCATGTGGTGCATGTACCAACCTTGGAGGAAATCCCGTTCGTATAGGAGAGTTAAAATTTTCATATGAGGGATAATCTATCGGTAGAATCCCATATAGTCGCTAGGTTTATATTAACATCACTTTCAATAGATGAGATGTTGACGTCGCTGTATGTAGTTTCAAATTTGTTGACGTCGCTGTATGTAGTTTCAAATTTTCATATGAGGGATAATCTATCGGTAGAATCCCATATAGTCGCTAGGTTTATATTAACATCACTTTCAATAGATGAGATGTTGACGTCGCTGTATGTAGTTTCAAATTTGTTGACGTCGCTGTATGTAGTTTCAAATTTTCAAATGAGGGATAATCTATCGGTAGAATCCAATCTAGTCGCTAGGTTTATATTAACATCACTTTCAATAGATGAGATGTTGACGTCGCTGTATGTAGTTTCAAATTTGTTGACGTCGCTGTATGTAGTTTCAAATTTTCATATGAGGGAAAATCTATCGGTAGAATCTCATATAGTCGCTAGGTTTATATTAACATCACTTTCAATAGATGAGATGTTGACGTCGCTGTATGTAGTTTCAAATTTGTTGACGTCGCTGTATGTAGTTTCAAATTTTCATATGAGGGATATCAGTAGAATCCCATATAGTCGCTAGGTTTATATTAACATCACTTTCAATAGATGAGATGTTGACGTCGCTGTATGTAGTTTCAAATTTGTTGACGTCGCTGTATGTAGTTTCAAATTTTCATATGAGGGATAATCTATCGGTAGAATCCCATATAGTCGCTAGGTTTATATTAACATCACTTTCAATAGATGAGATGTTGACGTCGCTGTATGTAGTTTCAAATTTGTTGACGTCGCTGTATGTAGTTTCAAATTTTCATATGAGGGATAATCTATCGGTAGAATCCCATATAGTCGCTAGGTTTATATTAACATCACTTTCAATAGATGAGATGTTGACGTCGCTGTATGTAGTTTCAAATTTTCATATGAGGGATATCGGTAGAATCCCATATAGTCGCTAGGTTTATATTTACATCACTGGTGGAAATGCCAGTGACCCGATTTGAAGAGTGCTGGCCTCTTCTGACTGAATCTCTTCCTGAACTCCCTTAAAACCTCAACAAAGTACCCCTAACTCTAACCCTAACCCTTTGGCCAATCAACTCTAGTGTATTGACTTCCTTATTCCTTCAAGACCTCTCATCATCCCTCACAGACTCCCTGCCTTCCTTGAATCTCTTATGCCACTCGAAAACTGATGCTCCATTCATGCAAGATGGTCGAAAAGCAGTCTGAAGCATTCCATACATTTCTGTGGCATTTTCTTTCAAGTTTAAAACAGAATTATATCGCATATCGTTCTTCAAAAGTGTCATCACGTCCAGATTGTATTTTTGAAATTCACCAGCTGTGACAATCAGGCTTTAGTAGGGAGTATTCCAATTGCTGCTGTAGCTGTTCATTTGAACCTGGAATCATAAAAATTGGTCAGTTATCTCATTATATGATAAGATGTACAGTCATAGCATACTGAATGTTCAAGAGTATACGACAATGTTAAACCTGTATAAAAAAGTCTGGAAACATATTGAAGGCACCATTTACATAGCTAATACAAACAATTATTGCAACCTCTTAACATGATATATTCACTATATTCCTCACGTATATACAATCATGAATTGCAATGATGTATACGCAATATATCATTAACACATCATAACTAATACAGAACTATTATAGCAGTCAAACAAAAATTATGCCAGCATAAAATACTGATATTGCATAATGCTCCATAGCATATTACAATATTTATTGCGATTCTGACCCACCATATTCCTTCGCCTATTATGCTTAAAATCATCACCACACACACACATACTATATATCACTTATACGTCCACACACAATGATACGCAAATTAACTTACACATACATACACACACATAAAAAGTTATGCAGAATTCTAACGTTCTTTTGACTGTATTTTCCGATTTTTTTTTATTTCTTCATTATCTTTCGTTCTCTGACTGATGATTGTCGTTTAAAAAACGCCATGAAACCAGAGGTGGCAGACAAGCTTCCACGATATTGAATTTTTATAAAAACTAATATATATTTACTTATTATTATTATTACTATTATTATTATTATATGATAACTCTATCATAGATATTGAGCACTCTCCAAACTATATCGCATTTGGTCTGCCACAAACCCACGAAGTGATATAGTGACAGCCAACACTGTTATTATAAATATATATATATATATATATATATATATATATATATATATATATATATACAAATTCATTGACTTTTGGGAACATTATGCAGGCTTGTCATAGAGATTACTGTACTTTTGGCCTAATTTCCCGTTAATACTGTCTCGAAAACGGTTGATCGCATAATTTCCGAGAATTATCGACATATTCTGTAAAATACCCCTGTATTCAAATCTCACTCTTGCTGCAAGGCTTCTTGTAACTTAATATTTGCCGATTTAAGTTGGAATGTAAGTTGACATATTACAAGACATTATATATATATATATATATATATATATATATGTGTGTGTGTGTGTGTGTGTGTGTGTGTGTGGGCGCGTGTGTGTGTGTTCGTGTGTGCGGGGGTGTGTATGTGTGTCCGTATTTAATTTAATTTTATATATCTGAATAACTGAATATATATATATATATATACATATATATATATAATAAAGATTTATGCTAAAATTATGCTAAAATGTAGATACCTGCTCATCTCTCTCTATTCACACACCGGTATATACACGCACACACACACACTCAAATATATATTTATGCACACATATATTTATACATACACACACCTATGCAGATATGTATTCATGCAGTCGCCGGAAGCAATATGAGAACACCCAAATAAAAATTTTAAATTGTAGATCTGATGAAGGTTTTTAACAACCTGAAATAAATTTATAATGACACCAACGGAGGGAATTCTTTCTTTTTTATATAAGATGTTTTTTTTAGCTCTGCACGTTAAGAGATGGTGTATTCTTAATCCCAAATTAATTATAAATAAATGCCCGTTGGCATTGCGCACTCAAATTGGATAGTCCTACCTCTTGGATTTCCTCCCTGGATTATATATATATATATATATATATAATCTTCATCATGTCGCGCTGGTAGCACGGATATATCTGACCCTCTCTCGCCACTCCTCCCTATCGTTCATCGCCCTAGGCAGGTCTTCAGGACTATATATATATATATAAGGAAGCGTTTATGGTGTAATAATCAATGTTTGAGGATATGGGTATGTTGATAAGCGTTCAAATCCTGGACGAGGCTGTTTACATAACGCTAACACCCTTGTAAAAGGGAAAAAATCAAATATTCTCCCTCCACCTATGGTTAATAAGTAAGGCAGACTAGGCTCTTTGGTATGCCAACTAGTCAAGGAGTAGGAGAACTCATAATTTAAACATGCTAATCTCGGCTTAAAAAAGACCTGCACGTGCGGAGGGGTATATATATATAAATATATATATAGCCATCTACAGACAGACTGTTTCGTTATATCACAACTCTTCAATGTGGCTAGACACGTAGGAAGCTTGAAACTGGGATCGAAACCCGCCCGACTTTACCTTAGACTTAATACCAGACCGCTCGGCCAATAAGCGTACTACGTTAGCTAGGGTATTATAAGGTATTATGTAGCAGCAGCAGCAGCGTTCGTTTTGTTTACATTTTACACCTTACCGGATACCGGAGTGCTCAATTCGTTCGAAGAGCATTGCCTTATGCGAGCGGCAGTCGTAAATTACTTCGTCAGAGTGCTCAACCCCCATGGGGGAGCGTGTGTGTGTGTGTGGGGGGGGTGAAACGTTATAAAATTTTCTGGTATAAAGAAAATGCAGCTACGAAATAGGATAAAGAAGAATTACTTGATCTAAATAAAGAATTAAAATAAATGACAGTTAAGAAGAACCGTGTCAATGGAATATGAAATAGAACCTGAGAAAACACAGTCAAGATAAACTAAAGAAAGAAGATACCTATCAATGATAAAAAAAAAAAAATGAAAATAAATGAAAAAGAGAGAGAAATAAAGAAAAGAAGGCAACTGAATGTTGACAACTTAATAAGTAATGTGACATTGCACAAGGTATTTATGGCGAAAACAAATGATAGATAAGCTTTCAAATTTTGTAAAAGACATATTTTCTCTCGGTAGAGAATCCTTCACTGGCTTCTAGTAAATGTATCAAAACATGAATCTTTGTGATTCCAATATATGTTGAATTATCACAATTCTAACTTTATCAAGTTTAACCAACGCCGTGGTGGAGTCCTCGTGGTGTAATGGATAAAGCGATGGACAGCGGAATTGTAGTAAGCGAGTTCGTACTCCAGTCGCGCTATTATGTTCACTTTCGACCAAATACCCTTGGAAACGGTATAAACCCCCTTATTCTCCCAGCTATGGGTTAAATAGTACCGCTACTGTTCTTCTCGGAGAATGGCTTTGGCATTAAATAACGTACAAAGGTTGATATGCCATTAAACAAAGAAACCAACCAACACCGTGGAAATCAATTAATTTATCATTTTCTCCAATATTATTTGGTCACAAATATTCACTTGAATTATCGGATGTTGATCGAAAAATATAGTTTGTGAATGAATCTAAACGTATTTTTTAATCTCACTTTGTCTCATCGGGAGAGAAGCATTATTAATTTCAATATTGTTTATAAAGGCGAGAATTACTACAAGCATCACCAAGTGTTTACGCTGTCAAAAGCAATTTGTGACTTTTTTTTAAAGAGATTTCTTTCTCAGAGGATATAAATTTCGCTCGTGATAAGCACCATACACAAAATTATCTATCAAAATTTCTGAAAAAGACTTCTGACAATAATCACGCCTGATTGAGGGAAAAAGGAAAAAGACGTTATATAGCAATATCTTTCCCTACGTAAACATTTTTTGAATTAGCAATTCTAAAAACGTATATTTGTTAAATATTCACCATTAAGCTACTGGTAGATATTAGAAAAGGTTAAGCTCATTAGCCTTGGTATGGCTACCGGTCTAGGAGAAGGAAATGTTTGAATTCAAGCTTTTTAAAATCTTCTCAAAATTGACCTTGTGTCGCATCCTGCTTATGTGTAGGGGTTGAGTAAATACATATTATTTGTTGCAAACAGTATTATGTCACTAATTTGATATTTTTAGTCTTTACTTAAATTGGTATAAAACGATCCGACAAGCTTGCTCTTATACTCAAATCTATCTATCTATCTATCTATCCTTTTGGACAAATACCCTTGAGAAAATTATGAACCCACTCTAATGCTCCAAGCTGTAGACTGAATAGTGTAACTACCGTTCTTCTACAAAAATGAATTTGGTATTAAATAAACCAGGACAGTTGGCATGCCATTAAACAAAGAAACTGAAAATCTATCCATCAATTTGTCTATCTGTTTGTCTGTTATCCGTATATCTTTCATCTATGTTGTTTCAGGCAATTCATATCTATCAATCTATCTATCTCCTTATTCATATATATTTATCTATCTCTCTCCAGTTAGTCTATCTATCTATCTATCTATCTATCTATGTCCAGTTTGTTTATCTATCTATCTATCTATCTATCAATCGATCTAAGTCTTAATATACAAGGAAGCGTCTAACAACCTTTTTATGGTGTAATGGTTAAAGCGATGAACTGCGGAATCGTAGTACGCGAGTTCGTACTCCAGTCGCGCTATTACGTTCACTTTCGGGCAAATACCCTTGGGAGAGGTATGAACCCCCTTATTCTCCCTCCAGCTATGGGTAAATAGTAGGACGGACTAGGTTCTTCAGCCTTGGTTAGGCAACTAGTCTAGGAGAAGGAAAACTCTGAATTCAAAACCTGTTAAACTCCGCTCAAAAATTGACCTTGTGTCATATCCTGCCCGAGCGGAGGGGTTGGTAAATAGTAACAATCTTTTTATAAAACTTTCAATTTCTTCTTTCAAAATCATGCCATGATTTAATTAAAACAGGTATTAGTTTTTAATCCATACTACATCTACACTATTAAAACCCTTTAGTCACATATCTATGTATGTATCATTTAAAAGATAAGCACACTTCTTATATATATTTCTGCAATTTTATTTTCCTTACAGGTAATGGTATATATTAACTAATAACATCCATTTAATTTTCCAATAAAGAAGACACATAAATAATTATCTATCTATCTATCTATCTATCTATCTATCTATGTCAGAAAGACGTGATATAAAATCGACACTTTAAGAAGCTAATCTGTTGTAATAGTTTAAAAACGACTATAAAATCAAATGGTTATAGCAATTCGAATCCCTGTGAAATAAAAGGAATGGATTTTAACGATACGCCGTTCGTCGTCAGGTTGACTTTTCTTAGTTTTTATGTCCCTGGTACGAAGCTTCTCATGGGGACTATAATAAAAACACGCCACCAGAGGTATCGTCAGAAGGCAAAATCATGGAATGAAACAAGTTCTTATGTCTCGAGGAACACATGCTAACACTGAAACTAGCGTAAATACTCTTAGATAAAGATACTACAATCATTCTCAATATTTGATTTATTTTTAGCGCCTAAATCAGATCATTCTTATTGTGTCAGATATAGGTTCGGGACTAAAATAATATCGTGACAATATTCACCTAAAAACCCAAGTTAAACTTGTAAGGCTCTGTAAAATATTACTTACACATAATAATATTATGGGATTGCTAAATCTTGACAGTCTTTTTTCTTGTAAAATATGTAAAAATTAAGTTTAATCATTTGGGATTTTTAAAAAGAAAATTAAGACTACGTTTAACTTTTGGGACTGCTTCCTCGTGTATATATACAAGGGTCATTAAATAACTTTCCATACTTTTTCAGTATGGGCACTTTTATTGATAGTACACACATGAAACTATTGTCCACTTCTAAGTAATCTCCTCCGGCTGCAATGCACTTGTACCGTCTCAACAACTTCTGGAAGGTCCCATTTAAGTCTTCTTGTGTGAACGTGTCAATGACCTTCGTCACAGCCCCTTTCATCTCCTCAATTATCTCATAACGAAAGCTTCTAAGTTTTTCCGTAAGCTTAGGAATAACCAAAAGTCACAGGAAGCAAGGTCTCGACTATAGGGAAGCTGTCTTGATGCCCATCTTGGTCAAATAGTCTGTGACAAGGATGGAGTTATTGACTGGTGTATTGTCTTCTTGGAAATGCCACTGACCCGATTTGAAGACTGCTGGCCTCTTCCCTAGGAATCTCTTCCCGAACTCTTTTACAACCTCAATATAGAAACCCTAACCCAAACCCTTTGGCCAATCAACTCTGGTGTATTGACTTCCTTCTCCTCCTACACCTCTCATCATCCCCCACAGACTCCCAGGCTTCCTTGAATCTCTTATGCCACTCAAAAACTGATGTTTGATTCATGCAAGATCCTCCAAAAGCAATCTGAAACATTCCATACGTTTCTGTGGTATTTTTCCAAGTTTAAAACAGAATTTTATTGCATATCCTTCTTCAAAAGTGTTCTCACGTCCAGATTTCATTTTTGGAATTCACCAGCTGTGACTATCAGGTTTAGTAGGATGCATTCCAATTCCTGCTGTAGCTGTTAATTTGAACCTGAAATCCTAAATATTGGTCAGTCATCTCATAAAATGTATAGCAATAACATACTAAATGCTCAAGGGTCTACAACAATTGTCTGTACAAAAAAGTCTGGAAACTTATTGAAAGCAACACATTATTCACAATTTTATATATAAAAGAATCTAATAATATCTAACATAAATAATTTACACACAATCGTATGTTATCAAGTTTTCCTGTCAAAAACTAATAATTGATACACAACTTTATGGTATCAAGTATTCCAATATAATACAAATAATTTGGACACAGCTGTATGGTATCAAGTGTTTCTATCCGACACTTAAAATTTATACACAATTTCATGTTTTCAACTTTCTATTTCTATTAAGAAATATGTTAGGTATCACCTATCTTTTCAGCATAATGAGCTGTTCCATCTGCCATATATGGCAGTAGCGGAGATCAGTCTGGGAATCAGCCTACGAGTCAGACCAGAAGAGCCGTTCCTATTGTTGAAGTATATCATTACTCTATCACTAATCCTCTCTTCTTATTACTAACAGTCTCTCTCTCTCTCTCTCTCTCTCTCTTGTAAATACTCTTTCCTGTAAATATAACTATTTTCCTCACAGATCGTGGTTTTTCTTATTACTACTGTTACTTGTGTTCACTAACCAGAACACAACAAAATAATTATTTGTTTGCACGTAGTCGTATTGTTTAAGTAACTGATAATGATTAACTTAAGGAAAAATTTCAGCGTCGAGTAATTATTTTTATACAAATACAAAACACAGTTACAGGGTACCAAGTATTCTAGGACTCTAACAAGTGTACCACTCTAGGTCAGATTTAAGCTTGGTGTAAATGCAATAAAACTATACCGAGTCTCATCGACAGAGGGGGTTATGATCATAATGGCTCTTCTCTCAGATACAGTCGGATATAAACTGATATAAAATCTCCCTACCAAGAAGTTTACGTCACATTTGTTATACCTTAATATTATCAGTACTGCTTTGTATTTTTTTTCTTTTAGCTTTTTTCTCGTGCTTGTTTTTGTTAAAGTTTTCTATTTTTCCTGATTTCCATGGCTTTGGCCATGGCAGAACAGGAACAAAAAAAAGTCTAGATAGCAAAAAGAAAAGAGATTTCCTGACAGTAATCACTGAACTATAACATACGACTACTTCTTCTCAATTATATTGTAAACAACCTAATCTAAAAAAAATAATTAAATATAAAAGAATTAGAAACGGTTGCTAGGAAGGAATAAGATGTCACCTAAACGAGATCGAATTTCGACTGATAATGCCTGTGTTCATTTTACAATAATACTTTGGGAAAAACATGAATCTCTCCCAAAGCCAAATATTCTGTCAAAAATCCTTACCTGATGAGTGAGAAAAAAGTGGGCATATATACACCCTTTAAACGCAGTTGCACACGTTCATTAAACACACACACACACACACACATATGTACAACATTGGCAATAAATAAGACCATCTTTAAATTTTCTTTAACAAAACGTTTCTCTTCTTAACTAAAGATACCAAAATTTTATTTACCGTTTAGAATGATAGACAGTCAGAAGAATATTTTTAGGCAGTATCTATTAAAAATTTTATAAGCATTAAAACTAATAATAAAATTGTACAAGTATATCTAGGGAATGTGTTTATTTTTGAACAACTACATATATTTGTTGAAAGAATTCCATTAGAGTAGAATTGGTAGGGAATAATACCTAATTTTAGACGTTTTAATAGAACCCCGGCATGCTTCACTTGAAGAAATTTGACTTTTTATTCAAAAGAATTATTAGCGATATATTCGTTTTTATGCTCATCATCTCTCAGTCGCTTAATATATATATATATATATATATATATATATATATATATATGAGTGTGTATGTGTGTGTGTGTAGTTGGGTAGCAGTCTTTTTTTAAATTTTTGATTAAAATATAAAGACACATTTTGTCTAAGTAATTTTATTAGGATCCTTTCAAGTTTCCGGATAAGTGTCTTGGTTTCAGATAGAGATTAGTGGATGAATTTACTGATAGTGCCTCGAGCACTTTCGGACCTTTCATAGGCCATTATCAGGGGTTGCTTGCAGGTACAAAGAGTTTTTAAATAAAGAACTTAATCACCATTTACACTAGCCTATAAATGGTGATTAAGTTCTTTCTTTGCAACTGTTTCATGATTTTCAGTTTCATACGTTTTCCATAGGGCAGAAGGCACAAACATCTGACGATTCTTTGCGAAAACGTTTACGATAATTTTTATTTCACGTAAATAGATTTTCATTGGATGATTGTGCTCAATTCGGAAGTTTGGTAGAAAGGTGAGACCTTAATTACTTCAAGTTTTTATACTGCTCCTCTTGTAACATACCCATGATACGGATATGTGAAATAGAAATCATCATCAACATCATCATGTCGTGCCGCTAGCACGGATATCCCTGACCTTCTCTCGCCACTTCTCCCTATCATTCATCGCTTCTGGCAGGTCTTCAGGGCTACATCCCGTATCCACATAGCTGCTGTATGTATGTTCGAGCTGGTTGTGCTGCTTTTGTTTGGCAATATGCGGGGGTTCATAGGAGTACATCACTGATGAGTTCGTCCCTGCTTCTCCAGCAGTGTCCTGCGTGTCTGGTTCGTCTAACTTGTATAGTTTTCGTGATGGGAGGCAGGTAGCCGAATAGTTGGTGCCTTGTGGGGTGTTGCCACCAGGTCTTGTTCAATATTGCTCGCAACATTCTTGTGTAATTGCCGTCTAGCTTATTCTTCAGCCGTTTACTTAGCGTTCAAGTAGTGCATCCATATAGCAGTATCGATACGACCGCTGCCTGGAAGAAATTGCGTTTCATTTTACCGGTCAGGTCTGATTTCCATATGATCGAGAGCCTATTGATAGCTCTTCATGCTTTCGTTAGTCGTGTGTCGATGTCTTTTTCGGTTGATTAGACGCTGCTTCCAAGGTTGGTGAATTTGTTTACTAGTTTCAGAGAGGTTCTGTCTAGTGTGGAAATGTTGCCAATGTTCATAAACATATGTAGGAATCCGAAAACACGAAATTGGTTCAGGTACGAAACTTTTATTCACCTTTTTGAGTTTAAAGGTTTTTCGACATGAGTAGAGAGAGAGACACAATCTTTCTATGCCGACTGCTTTTTCATAGTCAGCTCTCAACCCAACGAACGCGCGGCGCCCGTAGCGCACAAATTCGTCTGGCCTCGCCCAGCTCTGAATCTCTACTCTCTCGTTCGGAGGTAGGAACTCAACTCACTGCTTTTTCTCGAATCCCCAAATTCTCAGGCCACGCTTCCGGTGCATGACGTTACTCACATCCCCTGTTACAATTCCTATCTGGGATTTTTATTTTGACATCTCTGAATGATACATCTTCTCCGCGCGTGCGAGAACACCTACGTTAATGTTGCACCTAACTAACCCATGCAGTGAGCCGAAAAGTTCTCATCCTAACTAAACCGAAATGCAAGATATACAAAACGAAATCCCTCCGCAATTATATTAAACTCAGTCCATCATCAGAGTAGTCTTTGATTAACAACACTATTTAATTGATCGTTTATTCTCATTTATTTACTCCGTAGATAGATATACATGAAAAGACTAAGATAGATAGATGGATAGGAAAAGACCAAGATAGATAGATAGACATGAAAAGACTAAGATAGATAGATAGATAGGAAAAGACCAAGATAGATAGATAGATAGATATGAAAAGACTAAGATAGATAGATATATATGAAAAGACCAAGATAGATAGATAGATAGGTAGATAGATATGAAAAGACTAAGATAGATAGATAGATAGATAGTGTGTACGGAATAATCCTATTTACCCAACCCCTCCGCTCGGGCAGGATATGACACAAGGTCAATTTTTTAAGCAGAGTTTAACAGGTTTGAATTCAGAGTTTTCCTTCTCCTAGACTAGTTGCTTTGCCAAGGCTGAAGAACCTAGTCTGCCCTACTATTTACCCATAGCTGGAGGGAGAATAATTGGATTCATACCTTTCCCAAGGGTATTAGTGCTATGTGAAATGCAATCAGTCTTGTCCAGGAATTGAACTCGTATCGCCGGGTCCATATCCTGTGACAATAACCATTAAACCACAGGCACCTCCTATACGGATTACGGGATTAATGCGTCAGTGTAAAGTGGATATTTTACAAACATCATTGAGAATGAAATGAAATTACTTCTACAATTGATAGATACAGCAGCATATATCATAATGTCTCGTCCATTGCATGCCACAATTGTTATAAAAGAAGGTAGCAGAAGGCGAGAACTCAATAAAATACCTATATTATTATCCTTGTCATATTTACCCAACCCTTCCACTCGGGCAGGATATGACACTAGGTCAATTTTTTAAGCACTGTTTAACAGGTTTGCCCTACTATTTACCCATAGCTGAAGGGAGAATAATTGAATTCATACTTTTCCCAAAAATGTTAGTGCTATGTGAAATGTAATCAGTGTCTTCGAGGATTTGAACTCGTGTTAGCCGTGTCCATTTCCTATATTATTATCCTTCTTTTATGAGGTCATAGAGCAAAACCATACATTTTTCCGCACGCTAATTCTCAGCTCACTCGAAAATAGTCACATAATCTTATTAATCTTTTCCCGATGTGCAGCTGTGAAACAAATATAAACAATTTACTTGCACAAAACACTTGTACTGGTGTTAAAGAAACCCATTTTGTTGGTTATTTGTATGAAGGATTATTGGAAAAAAAATCTGCCAAACTCTGAAACGATTAGAAGAATATGGCGGACATTAGACGCCTTTAAATTTGCCTTTAACCGCTTTTCAGACAAAGTGGCACAGAGGAAATCTCACCTTTGAAAAAGGAAGATCAGTAGAGACAGTCATACTGGAACCGCCATTGTTGCTGGATGTTGATGGTGGAATCGAGAAGAATAATCTTTAATCTGGACGCAAAACAAGAATGAACAAAGTATGAGTGAGAAATTTTTGCTGTATAGTTGGCATTAACAAATCATTGTTATTGTCATGATATTGGTACTCACTGAGTGACGCATATATATAACCATAAGCAAGATGAAGAAAAACGTATGAAATGGTAGTAGGTTGATTAATCATAACAATATATAGGTTAATTTTATAACCAGAGGTTAAAGAATCTCGTTCATTGTACATTATATTTTCCATTGTGATGTCGTTTCTTAGAGTTTTTTTCTAACACAATTATAATATAGTAATTTACTAAGCTTTTTGCCTAGATGTGGCACAAGGCCATATGAATGGGGCACCTAATGAGACTCGAACTCACCCGTGTAGGTTTGCTAGTCTAGCTTGCTAACCAGTACGCTACCCGATGATTTGCGCACAGTTGTATTGTTTCAAATATTTGTGTCTACTTTAACTTATAATATAGTAAAGTTAGCGACCTTAGTCAAGGGTGACCGAAAGGCTCCCTTTTCAATACCTACTTCACCGATGTCCGGGAAACCTGGGTTCAATCCCAAGTCGCGTCATAACAAATACTTTAAAAATGGTACTTGATACCTCCTTGTTTAACACTCAGCATTCGAAGGTACGTATTAAGGGTAAAGTGGAGAAATCAAGGGAAAGAAGTACACCACAGTGTTGTAACTATTGAAAAGGGATCCTTCTGGTCGCCCTAGACTACGATCGCCATCATTACTATATATATATATATATATCATCATCATGTCACGCTATCAGCACGGATATTCCCGACCCTCTCTTCCCCCTCCAATCGTCCATTGCTTTCGGTAGATCCTCAGGGCTACATCCCGTATCGGCACAGAGCTACTGTATGTAGGTTCGAGCTGGACGTCCTGCTTTTGCTGGCCCATGTGAAGGGGTCCACTGAAGTACATCACTTAAGAGCTTTGTCCGTACTTCTCCAGCAGTGTCCCTGATTCGTGGGGTGCTGTCTTCAGGTCTTTTTCAGTATTGCTGAAAACATTCTTGTGTAATTGCCGTCAAGCTTTTTCTCTACCAGTTTAGTTAGCGTCCATTTGATGCATCCATATAGCAGTACCGACACGATTGCTGCTTGGAAGAAACTGCGCTTCATTTCATCAGTCAGGTCTGACTTCCATATGACCGATAGAGTATCGTTAGCTGTCCATGTCTTTGCTAGTTGCGTGTTGATGTCTGTCTCAGTTGATGAGACACTGCTTCCTAGGTAGGTTAACCCTTCAACTAATTTCAGAGTGCTACCGTTTAGTGTAGAGATGTCACCTGTTTTATTAAAGCACATATATTCCGTCTTGTGTGCATTGATATGGAGGCCGATACCTGCAGCGGCTCGTTCCAGGCTATGTAGCATGGTTTCGGCTTGGGCGGGTGCATTTTCCAGAAGCGCTATATCATTGGCGTAATCGGCATCGGTAATTATTTTTGCGGGGTACCTTCTGCTTCTTTTGTTAGCTTGAAACAGTTTTCTTTGATTTTATCGATAGGTGTTCTAAGTACGTAGTCTTGACAGATGATAAATAGGTATGGGCCTAGTGTGTCTCCTTGTAGTACTCCTGCTATTATGTCGAAGTAGTCTGTGTCTCCATCCGGAGAACGGACTTTTACTTTGGTGTTTCTATAGAGTATCATTATGGCTGCGACAGTTTCCTTCGGTAGGCCGTAGGCGAGATGAATTTGCTCCATCTTACCTCTGCGAATAGAGTCAAAGGCCTTAGTAAAGTCAACAATTAACATTGTTGCCCGTTGGTTTTTTGAGTGTATACCTTCAAGAATTCGACGGATAGTCAAAATTTCTGAGGTCATGGATCTATTTCTTTCACACTCTGGTGAACTCATTACCGCTTTATTTTTCTCTGCTCGACAGAGAATGTCCATCCAGTACAAGCCGTAAAGATAAAAAAAAACAAAACGTGTCAACAAAAACTAAAAACAAAAAAATACATTGTCATTACTACTATATATAACATTTGTAACAATAATATAAAAATAAATGTAAAAATTAAAAAAAACAAGAACACAAAACACGCTGAAGCATTATTAAATATTAAAGCCTGTCTTATTAAATAACTTAGTGACTTTTTCTTTTTGCAGTCTATTGTTCTGTGATTTTTCACACCAAAGCCGTATTAAACTATCATCTCAGTAAAGACATGTGCTATTTTTCTCAACAATCTCATACAACCTTTGGAAGAGGCATATCGTCACTATTTCTAAAATTTCAGTTCCATCAAAACACTCCATTGTTACTTTGAAAATTTTTCCAACACTTTTCCTAATTCCCACTCTTTCTCTTTGGAACAATATAGATTTGTGGTAATGTGTTATGATACTAATCTGTTCATCTGTTTGTGGTCATACTAATGGCTCTATCGAGAATTACTTCTTTTACAAATAGATAAAAATCTTTAATATCCAGCTTAACAAAGTGTACAATTTTTCTAACTTGCAATTCTGTTAAACCAGTTGATAGCCGTCTTAGTAATTTTCTATTCTTTCACGCGCGAAATCCCACGCAAACAGCCACGAATGGCGTCTGGTATCTTCTTGTGTTTAATTTTTTAATTACCCTTTTATTGGATTCTATAAAATTCCTAAAGAAAAAAGGTGGCAAGCAATGTGGAAAACAATATCAAATATGGATGACAAAGAAATAGCACTCAAATTAAAAATGGATAATTTTGTGAAATGCATTGGAAAAGCACAATTTTTCATCAGAGTGAAAGACCATAAAGATGATTCCCAAAACAAACCATAATACAGATTAATAAACCCTACAAAAAGCCAGTTGGGGAAAATTACATGGAAGATACTAGACACAGTTAAAGCAGTTGAGATATTATTCGCTTTGCCAATTGGTTCCAAATTCACGAGGAAAAGAAGTGAAGTTGAATGAAAGTTTGAAAAAAAAGGAGTATAAAGAAAATAGAAACAAGGAAATATTGGCAGTTTTGTAGAAGCCAAATGTGTTTGTAACCACTTCCCAGAGAGAGAGAGAGAGAGAGAGAGAGAGAGAGAGAGAGAGAGAGAGAGAGAACGAGATTGTTACTGTTGATGCTCGGAACTTATACAGTCCTATGTACAATCTTTAGTACCAGATGATTGACTTGGGTCATAAAACTGGCGATTGTTCGAGGTGCTTGTGTTATTTGTGATTTTAACGTTTTTTAGGTTTTGAATAATACTTTTTAATCGTTGAAGAATATTTTGAACATATATATATATATATATATATATATATATATACGGGCACCTCATATATACGGGCACCCGAAAGCTCCCTATCTATAAGCTACTACACCGAGGGAAGGGTGCTACTTTTTTCTTTGGATTGCTCCACTTTACTCTTGATACGTATCTAATAATGCTGAGTGTAAAGCAAGATGGCATCAAGTACCATTTCTGGAATCTTTCGTATGACTCTACCTGGGATTGAACTCTGGGCTATTGGCGAACACTCAACCCAATAAATCAAGGGCTCTTATATATATATATATATATATATATATATAGCAATCAAGGGATACTACTTAATTCCTCATAGCTCAAAAACAGGAGTCTCGCTTGCAAAATGTTTAATATCATACCCAGGGCATTTCTATGGGGAGTTTTTACCCTCTCCAGAGATGCAGTCGATTTATTCTGTCTTGGTGCTATGGGTAATGTGGCGTATCCCTTCTTTTCTAGAACTCCCTCGTCAACTCTGGCCTTGAGTGGTAGCACCTGATAGAGTCCGGTCTAGGGGACAAATAGAAGTGTTTGTCATTTAAACTTTGTACTGATACAAAACTTAATTTTTTGAAATAGAACTGTTTTTACACTTAGCTGTGTATAAACAAAAGAATGTGTATTTATGCTAAACTGAACTGTTAGAAATACAATTCTTTGATCATTTAACATTTTCTAAAAAAATGACTGATGTTTAATTGATTTGTTAATTATGTGGAGAAATATTTGAAAACATTAAACTGTGTGCAAACAAATAAATAATAGTAAATGGAATCGTTTGTTAAAAATATAAATAAGTGAACTAGTTAAGTGTGTGAAAAAATGCGTTCAGGTTCGTTTAAAAATGTTATCAACCAAATGGGATAAGAAATCATTTACTTGATATATATGTATAATTTTTTTTTCCGGGGTACCTTCTGCTTCTTTTCTTTTTCAGCTCGAAGCCGTTTTCTCTGACTTTATCAATCGAAGTTCTAAGCACGTAGTCTTGACAGATTAAATGAAACGTAGTTTCTTCCAGGCAGCGGCCGTGTCGATACTGCTATATGGATGCACTACTTGGACGCTAACTAAACGGCTTGAGAAGAAGCGAGACGGCAATTACACAAGAATGTTGCGAGCAATATTGAACAAGTCCTGGCAGCAACACCCCGCAAGGCACTAACTATACGGCCACCTACCTCCCATCACGAAAACTATTCAAGCTAGACGAACCAGACATGCAGGACACTGCTGGAGAAGCAAGGACGAGCTCATAAGTGATGTACTCCAATGGACTCCCGCATATGGCCAAGCAAAAGCAGGACGCCCAGCTCGAACATATATACAGCAGCTATGTGAGAATACATGATGTAGCCCTGAAGACCGACCAGAGGCGATGAATGATTGGGAGAAGTGGCGAGAGAGGTTCAGCACGACATGATGATTATGATGATGATGATGTGTATGAAAAGGATTTGTCATTAAATAACCTACAGTGGTTGATGTGTCATTAAACCAAACCAAACCAAACCAAACCAAGTCATTTAGGAACCGGAGTACCTGTGAATTCAGAGTTTTGGTAGCCGTAACAAAGCTAAGGAGCCTACCCTGCCAGACTTTTCACCATAGCTGTGAAAAAAAAAAAAAAAAAACTGTTTCAATAAATAGAACCATGATTATGTTCACAAAATTGGACTGATAATAATACGTGATGTAATATCAGTTTAATAGGGAGATTATCCCATGGTATGAAAATTGTTTTTTTGCGTCTTATCTGGAATATTTTTGTTTTTCTCCGATTGAATAATTTGGAAATCATGAATTTGTTATATTGACGTGTTTAATAAATGTGGTATCTGAAAACTATATTTAGATACAACGTGAACCAATTTTATCCTGTGAAACCAGGTTAAGCCTGAACCATGAGATGACTCAAGTACATTTGTCGCAAATAAAAATAGAAGAATGATTTTTAATAGATTATAGTTTAATTATAAGTAAAAACTGAAGAGTTACTAAAGAAATATTGAGGACACGGTGCAAAAGAACTATCAATGTCTTTGTCACAGTCGTTTGACCTCTAACAATGTCTGCCTGCGCGTATAACAAAAAGAAAATCGTCGTAATGAACGGTCATTTCTTGGCCTAATGATGCTGTGTTAATGCTCGTTAATGGAAAGTCTTGTAATGTAAGCTGAAGGCAATGAAAGGCTAGTTCTTTTGTATTCTCACCGACTAACACTTTTCACGCGAGACTTTGTTTAATAGATGGCGACATCAATTGGACAGCGCAACTAAACGTGGCTTATTAATTAGACAACCGAATGAAGACAACAGAAACAGAAAAGAAAAAGAAATTAAAAAAAGGAGAAAAAATAGAAAAACAAGACAAATAAAACAGATTCTTATTAGTAGAATCGAAAGTAAGATTGGAATCTTTAAGCAGCATATGAAGATTGGTAACGTCGTTTCGACTGGTTTTGTAGCTTTGTTGTAAGAGAGATCAGTGTTTTGAAATGTAAGATGAATTGTCTAGACATTGCTGCTAGATACATACGATTGATTTCAACGATTCCCCAAACTGATTGACAAAAATTAACATGACAAAGAATAATTACAATGATTTATATATTGTTCATTATATCAATCCTATTTCAAACTACACAGAGGAACAGTTGTTTTTTTTATTTTGATTATAAGCACTGATTGAGGTAATTGTCTTCCAAAATCTTTAAATATTACCGTACATGTAGAAAAAAATCACACACACACACACACACACACACACATATATATATATATATATATATATATATATAGTACGCTTCTTTTATCCCATTGTTGATTTTTTTCTTTTGAGATGCTAATTTTCTGTCCGGTGTGAGGTTGATTTTTTTGGCGTTTTTTTTTTTTAACTATAGATATAGTTTTCTATCCATACTTCTTTTGTCGGGATGAGGTACCCTGATGAACCACTTAGGCGAAACTATAGTAGGTTACTTCCTGACTCACTTAGTAATTATCGTTACTATATAGATATAGATATTACCACTATGAGTTATTCCTACCATTATTTAAAAAAAAAAAACTTAAACGGTAAAACAATGTTTGGTTTCGATTCTTTGTTTAATGGCATGTAGAACTTCATCTTATGGCAAATCCATCCTTATATAAAACTTTACTGGTGTACCATATTCACAATTAACGCTATGTGCGAAATGAACATATAATGTTCATTACGATAGAACATGTAAAGAGCATAGGAATCTCGGAATTCGAAAACACCTAACGACTTCTTGTTCAGGTACGAAACCTTTTTATTTACTTTTAGTTAAAGGTTTCAACGTAAGGAGGAGAGACACAATCTTCTATGCTGTCTTATTCATTTGGCCACCATCTCGAGCGGCCCCCCACAGGGCACACGTTCGCCTCGCGTCTGCGAGCTCCAAAAGTCGACCGTCTTCGTCCGGTGTCTAATCTCAACTCTTACTTTCTTCAAATTCTCACACAAACTTCCGCGCGCTTCCGGTGCGTGTCGTCACCCGCACCCTGTCACCCCGTTTCGTCCCGGACTATTATAACATCTGAGTGACACCTCCATCCACCCGCGCGCGCCCGCGTTAACACCTGCGTCAATGTTGCACCTAACTAACGCATGTGCTGAGCCGAAAGGTTCTCAGCATAACTAAACTCAAAGGCAGGAACCGGCTAGTTTGCTATATCAGTAAAAAGAATCCACTTTTGATATCTAGCACTTAAAATGGCATTTTTTTCATGGGTCTAGAGAATTTTGGGCGATTCTTCCAGGATTTTAAAAATTATTTAGTGCTGGAATTACAAGCATTATGTTAAGCTCATACGTTAAACATAATATCGTCAAATGCTTCCATATTCAAACTAGGTGTGTCGAATAGAATTAAATCTGTCACGATAATGAATACCGAGTCTTGAAGAATCCATAGGTGATTTTAAAGGCAAAATTTCCCTATGAAATTTCTTACGTTTGTTAATGTAGTTTAAATTTTTTTTCCTAATTTCACAAGAAATTTTTTTTGTTTTGCGATGATTTCGATAAATGGTTCTCGTATCAATAGTGAAGGACGCGTTATTAAGAGAAACTATTATGGAAAAATAAAGAAACATTTCCATTGCTTTTCATTTCGAACATATCATTGTGTATTATAATTCATATCCAGTCGATACAGCAACAGAGAGTACACTACTTAAAAAGATTGATATCGAGTACATAACGTATGTCTGTGTCTAGTAAATAAAGTACGTCTGTGTCAAGAATATAAACATATTATTGTCTAGTGCATAAACTATATCTGTGCTGATTACATAAAATATGTCTTTGTCAAGTACATAGAGCATCTCTGTGGTGAGTTTATAAAATATTCCCAAGTCGAATACATAAAATATGTCTGTGTTGAGTTCGTAAACATTTTTGCATCGGGTACATAAAACATATCAGTGTCGAATGTAAAAATATGTTTGTGTTGAGTATGTTAAGTACGTCAGTGTCGAATATATAAAACAGGACCGACGAGTATATAGAATATTTCTGTGTTGAGTTCATAAAACATCTCAAAGTCGGGAAAAATAAACAAAATCGATGCTGCGTGCATAAAATATGTCAATGTCGAGTACATACAATATATAAGAGTCGAGTATATAAAGTCTATCTACGGCCAGTACATAAAAATGTCTCTGTCGAGTACATTAAGTTTGTCTTAGTTGAGTACGTAAAATATGTCTGAATCAGATACATAAATCATGTAAGAGTCGAATAAATGAAATATTTCTGCGTCGAACACATTAATCGTCTCCGTATTGAGTACATATAGCATCTCATAGTCGAGTACATAAAACACGTCTGAGTCGAGTTTATAGAATATATCTTTGTTGAAAACATAAAACGTGTCTCTGTCGAGAATATAAGATATGTCGAGTATATACAGCGTCTCAGTGTTGAGTATATAAAATATGTCAGTGTCAAATATATACAGCCTGAAAATAAAGAGTACATACGATATGCCTGTGTTTTGTAGATAATGCATATCAGTATCAAGTCCATAAAGGATGCATAGGATAAGTTTCCAGACTTTTTTCGTATGGGCACTTTTATTGATAGTACTCACAGAAAACTCTAGTCCAAATCGAAGTAATCTTCTCCGGCTGCAATGCACTTGTTGTACCGTTCTAACAACTTCTGGAAGGCCACATGGAAGTCCTCTTGTGTGAGCGTATCAATGACCTTCGTCACAGCTTCTTTCCTCTCCTCAATTGTCTCATAACGACAGCCTCTGAGCTTAGGGAATAACCAAAAGTCACAGAGAGCAAGGTTTGGACTATAGGGAGGCTGAGGAACTATCTTGATTCCCATCTTGCTCAAATAGTCCGTGTCAAGGATGGAGTTGTGGACTGGTGCATTGTCCTGGTGGAAATGCCACTGGCCCGATTTGAAGAGTGCTGGCCTCTTCCCTAGGAATCTTCCAGAACTCCCCGAAAACCTCAACATACTAACCCTAACAAAGCACCAACAATACGGCCACCTACCTCCCATCACGAAAACTATTCAGGTTAGACGAGCCAGACATGCAGGACACTGCTGGAGAATCAGGGACGAGCTCATAAATGATGCACTCCTATGGACCCCCACATATAGCCGAGCAAAAGCAGGACGGCCAGCTCGAACATACATACAGCAGCTCTGTGAGGATACGGGATGTAGCCCTGAAGACCTGCCAGAAGCGATGAACGACAGGGCGAAATGGCGAGAAAGTGTCAAGGATATCCGTGCTAGCAACACGATATGATGATGATGATTAAAGAGAAATTCCTCATCTTTGTTGTTTTAATCTCCCATTTGAACGTATTATTCCTTGATATTTTTTTATGTGTTGTATACTACACGTAAACATATGCAAACCACACGATACGAATACACAGGCGACTCTGTTGTTCAAGTACGAACGGTTTTATTAACTTCTAATTTCGGTTCTTCTACACGAGGAGAGAGACACAATTTTTAAAAGTCTTTCGTAATCATACTATGCTAACAACACCCCCAACATTCGGCACATCTAGTGGTGTTTTAGATCTCAATTCATCTTCGCTGGTCGGGAGCCGAAAAACTTAACCGCCGCCACTGCAAGGGTAGAAAACTCAACTCTATGGCAGAGAACTCAATTATCTGCCCAAATGGCAGAAACTCAATTGTCTGCCTGCATGGTCCAGTCTCAAATCCTCAACTGAATGGTCGGACCCCAACTTCTCAACGCCATGGCCGGATCTCAACTGTTTCAACACCATGGTCGGACCTCAACTTTTCAACACTATGGTCGGACCCCAACTTCTCAACGCCATGGCCGGACCGCAACATCTCAACACCATGGCCAGACTTCAACTAAATCTTTTTCAAAATCTTCCAAATTCTCAGCCCATCTCTTCTGGACATGACGTCATCCACACTCCAGCCACATTATCTGTCTGGGGTTTATTATGACAATGGTGATTGTCATATTCTTTGCGCACGAGTGTAAACTGCACAATTGACTACACACCAGAACTCTTAGCCCGAATAGTTCAAAGCCTAACCAAAATGAATGATAAAATATAATTAATGAAAAATGATTAAAATAAAAAATCATTCCTTAATTATATAACATATGTGTCTAAATCATATGATTTCATAATTCAAAATTTCGATTTTTAAATTTGAGTTGCTTGTAAATGCTAAAGATGAATTTATTACCAAATAATAATATAAACCTGAATTTAAGATATTTCCATCTTATTTGTAATAAACTATCATCTCTTTCGTCAATATTACCTCCGGAAAAAAAGAGTGAATTTAAACCGTATCGGATTAGATATAAAAGATTATAAAAATGTCAAAATCCCTTGTAACACAATTTTAGGATTTGGCTTCTTCATTTATGTAAATCTATATCCGTGAGGCCGTTCGTTACTTTAAGCAAGATTCCATTAACCACAGAAAAAAAACTCATCTTTTCTGGTGTTAAATTTTACTTGATTCTATTTCTACACTAGAAATATGATGGTGCTAAAAGAAAGATCGTCTGCTTAAATATTATTCATTGTATCGAAAAAAAAGCAACAAGAATTCACAACAGAAAACATTTCATTATCTTTTCCATGACTCTTACAGTAATGCAGAGATGATTAATAAACACTATGATGTAGAATATTCTATTTCATTCCACTTTAGAATTACCTTCAGAACATAAGCGATCATGCCTCTCTACAGCTTCCTTTACTAATAAAAGAAAAAAAAAATAGTAACACTGATACCACAGTTGAGGGATATGATCTTAAACTTTGCTGATAAGTTTGGTTTCTTTGTTTTAATAACTTATCAACCTTTGTAGGTTATTTAATGCCGATGCTATCCTTGTAAAAGCACTGTAAATGTACTATTAACTGGAAAAATACGTGGTAAACTTTGCTAATTCAGTGGTTAATGTCGTGGAGTGCTGAATCGTTGCAAACGAGTTCGATTTCCAGTTGTGCTGTTACATTTTTTATATAACATATGCCATGGATTTTTCGGTTCGTTCCTGGTGACCCCGTGGGCTTTGATAAGCTGTCACGTTGTGATTAGTAAAAAGCTGTACTCGGGTACAACGGGTGTGTAACCAGAAGGCGATCACGTGATGAGAACCATGCGTTCAGATTTAGAGTGAGTGCAGAGAATCGCAGTCGAACGAGGGACACGCAGCCGATCAGAGGTATATAGGCTTGCAAGAGGGTGCAAGCGTTGGCACCCCCTGGCTCCAGGAAGAAGATATAAGAAGAACTCCTCTCTCTGAGTATATGTCTCTCCACCCATCTCTCACACACCACAGAAACATCAACCCTTTCGAGAATAAAGTGTGAGAGATTTATTTTTATAAAGAAGTGTGTTCGTTCGTTTGTTCATTGAAATTTGTAAACCCTGTTTGATTATGTTTCCGCTTATATTTGTATTACGGCTATACAAAACATTCACTTTCGTACTAATACCCAAAAGAAATGTATGTCCTCCTTTATTCCAAAACTATTGGTTAAAGAGTATCAATACTGTTCTTTTACAAGAATGGATTTGGCATTAAATAACCAACGAATGTTGATATACCATTAAAGAAAGAAACAAAATCATACATTGTTGAGTTCATTTCCTGGGTGGAACATTTAGAGAATAAAATGAAATTTATGTCATATTCAATATCTTTAATGTCTTCGATAACAATTACTCAACATGGCAATTTCTCAACATTGCTATTACTCAACATGGCAGTTACTCAATATAGCAATTACTCAACACGACAATTAATGAAAATAACAAATAATGAACACAACAATTACTCAACATGACAATTACTCATCAGAACAATGCGTCAATTTTGGGCAGATCTGAACTAAGATGGCTACTTTTAAAAAAATACAATAAAAAATAAAGTCATAGAGACCAAATAGGTGTGGCACCGATCAACTGACTTAACGAATTGACTGCTTTATATAACAAGCACAGATGTATAGCTAATTTCAGATTCACGTTGGCCAAGAAATTGGTCATTTTTTTCGGTTGGACAAATTGGTAATTTCTTTTTTAGCAATTTCTCTTCCTTTTACTTAAATATATTTGCCAAAAGTCTATAAATTGATTAATGTACACTTGGCTTTCGTCTTTGTAAATGCCAAAATATACCAACGAGTAGATTTCGTACAGAAGCCATATAAACGAATGAACACACACACACACACACACACACACACTGTTGAATACCGGGATTTAGATTGAATCAGTACCCTAATATATACGAACTTTTTGTTGTAGCAGAGTGATAAGTATTAATATAACTTCTATGGTTTGCCAAAATGTCTCCCAAGGTACGACTGATATGTCTCCACAGTATTGAAATCCCTATCTCCGAAGACGAGACTGATTGCATTTCACATGGCACTAATACCCTTGGGAAAAGTATGAATCCAATTATTCTCCCTCCAGCTATGAGTAAATAGTAGGATAGACTGGGTTCTTCAGCCTTGGTGAGGCAACTAGTCTAGGAGAAGGAAAACTCTGAATTCAAACCTGTTAAACTCCGCTTTAAAAAATTGACTTTGTGTCATATCCTGCCCGGAGAGGTTGGTAAATATGATCTCCGACGTATTGCAATTCCTTCTATAGCTCTTACTAGTTGTAAATAAGGAGTCACGAACCAGTTTCCCTACTAATGAAGAAAGGTATGATAGGCTTGTCACAACATCTCTCCCTTGAACGTTATTTCCTACTGGAAATATTTTTTTTCTTTCAGAGTTGATGTCCAACCATTCTGTTGGACATCTATTTTTTTGCCGAACATCTATCATCGGAAGTAACACTTTGTTGTATTAGAACTTCAAATACTTAATACAGCACGGCCATCTGAACTTCTTGCCAAGTCTGATTTTCTATGTATCTTTTTCACAGCTGATTAATGTAATGCTTATCTTCTAATTTTGGGCCGTGCACCATGTAAACAAACCTTCCAATCCTTTTTCGTAATGAAAACATACAGCCAAAACATTTACCCTTCCAACACGACTTTAAAAAACAACTTGACTCAACATTAAATGTCTTGGTTGTGTTTTCTAGTTTATTGTTGCCCTTTTTTTCGTATGGGTTACGACTCATCAAAAACAGTTTTTATTTTCCGGGCTAACATTACCTCGACAGTGGACAAGTTTGACGTTGTACTTTTATTTGTTGTCACCCGATATACTCACAGAGATTGTTGTATTATTTCCTCCTCATTATCCACATCTGATTTCTTTAGAGCAGTTTTGAAGTCTACGAACCATTCTGCCTGGTCGTAATACGCCCAACAGCAAAAGCTTTGAAAAATTTCCGAATTCACTTGCCATGAACTGACTTGCATTAACTCAAATAATTCGGTCTGGCAAGCAATTACCTTGTGAACAGATCATGTAAGAAATTACTCGATGGCGTACACGTTGTTTTTCTACACTTGAGAATTTCTGGCTATTTGCTAAAACTATCTATTACTACCAAACAATGTAACCCTTTAAGTGGTACCTCAATATGTAACCTAGACCATAACATATCTGCTTGTATGTCAGAAGTTTGATTTTATAGGGGGTGAGTTTGCTATCAGAGCACAACCTTTAGAGTTTTTCAGAGTATTTTCTGTCTTTGTCTATAGCAGGCCCAAAACATATATCTGATTAGACTTCATTCACGAGATTCCTGGATGCCTCGAATAGAAGTAACTGATTCGTTTTTGCGGTGAACAATGGATAACCACGCGTTCTGCGCACATTAACATCCGGTCGCAAATTGAGTAATAATAGCATACAGGGAGATCTGTTTAATTCTCTCCGAATTCTGCTTGGTTTTTCCTTGTTCTTGATAAAGTAGTCTGTTTTTGACTTTACTTTTATTTCTTCCTCACCTTTAATTTGCATATTGTGTTAACTAAGACTTCTTTTATTTCACTTTCGTTTTTCAAAGCCACAAATGCTGTGTCTGCCAACAGCTCACAGTATTTCGGTATCAGCTTTGAAAGATTGTCAACATGGCTGAACTTTTTCGAAGGTACGTATTCCATCTAAAAATATCCCAACGCTGCAATCTATTTGTTGAATGGGCGGTTTCCCCTTTTTTTGACTCTGAAATTGAAATAAGTAGACAGTGATTTAACAGCAATACAAATCGTTGACAATGAATAAATATGTAGAATTTATGTTGACGTCAGCACGTCTTTTATTCTTTGGAAGGATTCCTGGCATTTTTCAGTCTTATTCTATTTTTTCTCTTTTTTCAATAGTTCATTTAGTGGAGCACGCTAATACTGCATATTATTTATATACACTTAGTAATAGTTCGCTAATCCCAAGAACGCTTGTAATTCTGAAATATTTGTCGGGATGGGGATATTTCGAATGGCACGAGATATTTCCGGGTATGATCTTCAATTTTTTGCGACGACTATTTGCTCCAAATATACTATTTTTGACCGCTAAAATTCGCATATATCCAAGTTGAGTTTGAACCCAAATCCACCAATTTCTTTAAAATACATCTTTCATATCTAATGATTCCCTTTTTATAATTAGGTTGTCTAAATACGCTAAAACAAAATCTAGTTGAGCCAACATAAGTTCGTGACCATAGTCGGGGGTGACCCGAAGGCTCCCCTTTCAATAGCTACAACACAGAGGTGTAAGGGAGGGCGCTACTCCTTTCCCTGAATTGCCCCACTTTACCCTTGATCCTTACCTCATAGTGCTGAGTGCTAAGCAGGCGGCATCAAGTACCATTTTTGAGTCTTTGTTATAACTCTACCTGGGATTAAACCTCGGTCTCCCGAACCATTGGCGAACACTCTAAACATTATGCCACTATCCATTATTTTTTGGAATGTACTCGGTGCTACTTTATATCCGAATTGTAAATGGTTAAAGCTATATAGACTTTTATGAGTGTTAATCGTGAGCAACTTCGAAGGTTTTTCATCAATCATAGCTTATTGGTACGTGTCGGACAAGTCTCGCTTCGAAAATATTTTACCACCGTTTAACAATGCGAAATAACTCTGGCAAAGGGGAACAGATATTCACAAATTTGCATACATTCAAACCTCTTGAAAAATCTGAGCAGATACGTACATGTTTGTTTTGCTTCTTGATATAAACCGTTGGTGCAGCCCATTTGGAATATTGTACTTTTGAAATTTCACCTATATGTTCCAATGTATCTAATTCCTGGTTCATCGAACCCCTTTGCCACATACAACACATTACTTTTCTATTTGAAAACTGACATCACACTCTCTTTAGCTAATAACTTCATATTTGGTTTTGTACACGTACCTCAACCTTCCCAAATATATATACAGGGTGGAACGATAAATTAGTCGCCCTAGAAAACACGACATGATTCCATTTCCATTTAATGAAAACCGGTTTTCTTTTTTTATTGCAAACCATCTACTAGCTGCCCAGTTGTGTACAAATCCCAAGAGCGATAGGAGCCTTCTATCATGTCTAAAAGTGACACAATGTTCAACTAGCAAGATCGGAGATGCTCCGCTGTACAAATCATTCTCTCTACCGATCCAAGTTATGACAACAGGACCATTGACAGTACCCTCAAAATGCAAATATGGATTGTCACGAATAACAGGGACGTGCCCAGGGTAATGAAAACAAAGTTTCTGGCTACGGTTATGGTCTTTGGTGTGGTTTCAAGAGAGGGCCACATCGTGCCACCTCACATCTTCGAAGTCGGCTTGAAAGTCAACACCAAAGTCTACCTGGATGTGCTGAAGAGTGTGGTGATCCCCTGGTGCAATCAGATGGCCGGTGGCAGACCTTGGGTGTGGCAGCAGGACTCGGCGCCGGCCCACAAGTCCAAAGAGACCCAGGCTTGTTTTCAGAAGGAGTGCTACGACTTTGTACCCTTCTCTCGCTGGCCCCTCTCCTCCCCTGACCTGAACCCACTGGACTACTTCGTTGGTCATACGTCGAGAACATCACCGACAAAACCTCCCACAACACTAAAGCCAGCCTGATCGCCGCCATTCGCTAAGTATTCACCGAGCTCCCGCCGGCGCTTGTGGAAAAGGCATGCTCCCAATTTCGTATCCGTATCAAGGTGGTGATTGAGGCTGAAAGCGGCTACATGATCAAGTTACCTGAATTGATTTTTTCAACAAAGGTTTTTATATAAAGCTGAAGTTATGTTTCCTTTAGGATGACAATTTTATCGTTCCACCCTGTAGGAATTCCGTTTTTACTACTACTGATAACTTTTCAAGCTTATTTTTTGGAGGGGGTTAATTTAACTTTTTACAGAAAGAATTAATTGGTAAGTCTCATTGGTTGACCATTCAGTATCAAACAAGTCCGAAGTGTAATTCAACAGGTAAGCTTTTGTTTTCACCGTTTTTTTCTCCAAATGAAACATCATATTTGACTTTACGATTAGATTATAATTTTTACCAGATACACCTCTTTCAATTTTTTCAATGTGTGTCAACATCGGTCAACCAATTTTTCCAAGTGTTTTCACTTATGATTGAAATATCACTCCTAGTATCGAGTTGACCACGAACATTATTATTATTATTATTATTATTATTCATTTTGATATCGAGGATTTTTCGTCTTTATGGACTGCGGTCAAGTCTTTTGGATATCAATACATTCACGTATTTTTTAGTCGCGTTGGACCATTTTATTCCTACTTGTACAAAGACGACTTATGCGTCCTGATTTTCCACAGAAATAACAAATCTTACTTTTAAATCGACACTCACTTTTAAAATACTATCCAGCACATGAATGTCATGGATTTGGAATAGTAATCTGTTTATTTTTTTCTGAAACGTCTTTATTTTATCGTAATGAACACATGTTATCTCTTTCTTCACTTTCTGCCAAATCATCTCACATACATATAATCCAGTTACATTCATCCTCTACAGACTGTAATGTTAGCGTTGGATCCTATTCCAAATTTCCAAGAATCCGAGCCCGTATCTTCGAATCTCTACTTGAAATTAACCCACACAGATAAATGAGATATTTAAATCGATCAGATATTGATTATTCAAGTTTAAATTTCTCACCGTTCCTATTTACAACACCGACGTAATGTAAAGAAATATTCATCCTCCTTTTTTGTTAATTTAAATATTTCGAACGAATGTTAAAAAGAGAAAACCTAAAAAAAGATCGTTTGAATTTGCTGTTTCGTCAAATGAACTATGCTCAGTTTCCTACTTTAAATATAATTACAATATTGGTCATGGCTTGCAAAGTTCGATTTTTGAAGTAAGAGACGTACTTTTTTTCTCTTTGACCCACATGCTGCATTCTTATTTAAAAACGTCCAAATGTTTGTGAAAATAATAAACAAACGTTATTCATTTTCCCGGATTATAGGAAAAATTTCCTAAAGAATAGCCACAGCATCTGGGGGAAAAAATTTAGCAATTTTGTATCATGTGTTCTTTTGAGAAGTTCCCCTGTTACATTGTCTGTAATGGGCAGCGGGTGTCATAGGCCCCCATGTGAACACAGGCAAAACAAAATACATGTGCTTTAAAGACGTGAGATCTCCACACTAAATTGTGGTTCTATGAAAATAGTGAACAAGTTCACTTCCCTAGAAAGCAGCGTCTCATCAACCAAAAATGACATCAACACGCGACTAGCAAACGCATGAACAGCTAATCATAGTCTATCGGTCATATAGAAGTCAGACCTGACCGATAAAATAAAACTGTTTTTTCCAAGCAGCGGTCATATCAGTACTACTCTATAGATGCACCAAGTAGACGCTAACCAAGCGTATAGAGAAAAAGCTTGACGGCAATTAGACAAGGATGCTACGAGCTGTAATGAACAAGTCCTGGAGCCAAAACCCCACAAAGCAGCAGCTGTACAGCCATCAACTACTCATCACGATATCCATCCAAATTAGACAAACTAGACATGTGTGACACTGCTGAAGAAGTAAAGGCGAACTCATAGGCGATGTACTCCTGTGGACCGCCTCACATGGACGAGCAGAGGCTAGTCGACCAGCTACAACATATCTACAGCAGCTCTGTGCCAATACAGGATATAGCTTGGAAGACCTGCCGGTAGCGATTGACAATAAAGACGAGTGGCTTTAAAAAGTCAGGGAAATCCGTCCTAGCGGCACAGCACGATGTTAATGATTTGAAATATTTTCTCCTAATGTCTTTGCTATTGATCAGATTGATACTTTAATAGTTTCAATATTGCGAATTGTAATTCCTCCATTTTTTTTTTTACGTGAATTTCTTTAAAATGAACATCACCAGTTATTGTATATCGGTATAATATAATTTTCGAATTAGTCGTTGAAGGAGAGTGCTAAGTATTTGTATAACTTCAACGGTTCGCTTAAGGGTCTCCAAAGATATGATTGATTATCTTAGTAGTATTGCGATCATATCAACAGAACATAAAGCGGCAGGAAAACGATCACTAATATCGCACAAATAACGGTCACTAAATAAAGCTGAGGGAGTAGAAAAGAGAAGATTCTCGCACAATCATTTTCACCTAGATGACAAAATTTCTGCTGTGATTATTTTTCCTCGATTTTCTTCGATTTTAATTATTGACATTTTGGTCTTAAATTAAATTTACTACTTTTAGCAATAAATTTCCGTCGGATAACGAAACAGAAAGTCTCCACAATATTCGTAAATATACCTACATTGTTTTTTACCAAAATTATTATTGTTCCAATTAGAGCTATTGTGCTTTTTGATATTTCATGCATTTCTGTTGAATTTGGTTCGTTGGTTGTTAGGGTTTTATGGCATATCAAACTTTGTAGGTTATTTAACGCTAAATCCTAATTTATACAAATAGTTCTATTTCAATTTAGCATGAGTACACAGTTTAATTGTCAAAAACATTTCTATTTAAAGCTATTCAATTTATTCAAACAGTTCTAATTCAGCTAATTCAGTTTATTATAAGATTTTGTTTACACAGTTAAATGTCGAAACACTTCTATATTAAACAATTCAGTTTAGTGTAAGTACAGTTTCAATGTAAAAAACAATTCCATTTCAAACAATTCAGTTTAGCATAAACACGCAGTTTAAATGTAAGTACAGCTTAATTATCAAAAATATTACTATTTTAAGCTATTCAATTTAGTCAAACCGTTCTAATTCTAACAATTCAGTTTAGCATAAATATGCAGTTCTATTCAACCAGTAGATTGGGCCCTATCAGGTGTTACCATTCTGGGCCTGAGGGAATTTGGGAACAATGGCAATGAAAGGGTGCTCCGCATTCCCCAAAGCACCAGAATCACAGGAACCTCACCATCGGACACTCATTAGGTGGTGGTTACCCCTCTGCAGAAGTGCTGTTGGTGTATTCTACACGTTTGTATCTCAAATTCCCTGAGGAGTCTGTGCCTCTTATTCTCCAGGAGAGATTCTATGATGAATATATACCATTTAGTCGTATAATAAAACTTCAAATTCTAGCACAATTCACAGTGGATCACCTTGCCCACCCAGTCGTTTCTAATCTTATATTCCTTCTGTGTTAATTTGCTGCATTTGCTTAATATTTGATTGATAGTTTCATTTGATTTATTATTTCAACTTTATATTATTATTAATTCTACAATTAGGAGAGGATTCTGGAAGACTTTATATAAAGAGAAAAGAAGAGAAAAGCAAACAATTGCTCCTAATAAGAAATAATTGATAAAAACTTCAACAAACAATGAAACAGCGAACAACTCAATATGAAATGAAAATTGGGAAAGAGTGATAATTCCACAGAGAATGAACTAAACATATCACATAGATTAAAGCATATGAAATGACATACATTGGACAAAGCAATTGAATAAGGTGAAAATCAGATAATCGATTAGTTACATCCGGGCAACGTTTGACAAACGAAAGAAACAGTAAATACTAGTTTTGAGAGGAAGAGAGGAAACTTTGAAATCAACAAATGGATGCTGAAACTGGCTTAAATCGAATGGAAAAAACAAACAAGACATCGGAAACATGATGGTTGTCATTGTTGTTGTTAGTAATCTTCTTATCGCAATGTCAGTCGGGCTTATAATACGCTGACAATATCCTCTGCAAACACTTAAGTCCCTCTGCTCCCCAAAAGAGGTGTGAGGGATATTGAGAGCACCTGATAGCGAAGCGCATGTTTTAGAGATCAGGAGATTTTGTTTGCTTGTTTGTTTGTTTTTTAATAGAATATCAACCTTCTTGTGTTATTTAATGCCTAACCCATCCTCTTTTTGTGGACTTTTGTGGTACTATTTAACCCATAGGTGAGAGGATAAGGAAGTTCATACCTTTCCCAAGGGTATTTGTCCGAAAGTTTGCGTAATAGCGCGACTGGGGTTCGAACTCGCCTACTACAATTCTGCAATCCAGCGCTTTAACCATTACAGCACGGGGACACCTCTGGGATCTGGGGAATGTAGAGAAACTTTGAACCTCTAATGGTAGTACCTATTAGGGTTCTATCTATGGGTCACATAGATCCATTTAAAAATTATTACTATTGAATTGGAATACGTCATATATAACCGTCTGCAAAAAAAAAACAACAACAAAAAAACAAAAAACAAAAAAAGAAACCACAAACAAACAAACAAAGCCATTTCTTAAGAAAGTACAAAACGAATTTAAATATAACTGTATAATGAACGTGATTCTATTACGTCTTGGCATAAAATAACCCCAGATGGGTTTTTTATATGCCCTTAAAATCAATCAGTCAGTTAATCCAATTCTCAATGCTATCCTTTAACTTGTTTTAAAATGATATTACTGCTGACACTAATCCTTATATAGGGTGTCTCAAAATACATGAGACCCACGCAACTGCTGATAACTCTACGAATAATGATATTGTGTCCTTTCTTGTTTCAGATTTTCAAATAATTATATATAACAACTATTAATCCTTGATCACAATAACTTGGACAATAGATGAAAAATATTTTGCGTCACTAATTATTTGAAGACAAAAACATCGAAAGTTGTCTCAAAATAAATGCAATCTATTTATAAGATAATGATTTATTACTGAGACAAGAAACTTAAAAAAAACGATTGCATGACCTGTAAGCTGATATAATAACCATCAAGAGAAAACACTGATTCGATGTCTATAGCTCAAAGAATGCATTTTTACAGGTTGTGTACCAAATGGCCACAAATTGCACTTGTCTCCGTAATAAATCATTATTATATTAATTGGCTGCATCTATTTTCACACACCCTCCATTTGCATTTTCTCTCTTTCTTATACTGAGTCTGTCCTTTTTTATACGAGGTGCATTCAATAAGTTTCCAGACTTGTTTCGTATGGGCATTTAACGTTGTTGTTGACACTTGAAAATTTACTATGTTATTGCTATACATCTTATAAGATGACAGACCAATTTTTATGATTTCAGCTTCAAAGGAACAGCTACAACGGGAATTGGAATAAGCCTGATGGTCACCGCTGGGGAATTTCAAAAATGCAATCTGACACTTTATAAGAACGATATGCAATAAATTTCTGTTTTAAACTTGGAAAAAAGGCCACCGAAACATATGGAATGCTTCCGACTGCTTTTGGGGCATCTTGCATGAATCGAGCATCAGTTTTTGAGTGGCATAAGAGATTCAAGGAAGGCAGGGAGTTTGTGAGGGATACTGAGAGGTGTGAGGGGAGTAAGGAAGTCAATTCACTAGAGTTAATTGGCCAAAGGTTTAGGGTTAGGGTTACTATGTTGAGGTTTTTCGGGAGTTCAGGAAGAGATTTCGTCGGAAGAGGCCAGCACTCTTCAAATCGGGTCAGTGGTATTTCCCCCAAGACAATGCACCATTCCACATCTCCATCCTTGTCACAGACTATTTAACCAAGATGGACATCAAGATAGTTCCCCGTCCTCCCTCTCGTCCAGACGTTGCTCCCAGTGACTTTTGGTTATTCGCTAAGCTCAGAGGCTGTCGTTATGAGACAATTGAGGAGATAAAAGAGGCTGTGACGAAGGTCATTGACACGCTCACACATGAGGACTTCCATGGGGCCTTGCGGAAGTTTTTGGAACGGTACAACAAGTGCATTGCAGCCGTAGGAGATTACTTCGAAGGGGACTTGAGTTTCATGTGTGTACTATCAATAAAAGTGCCCATACATAAAAAAGTCTGGAAACTTATTGAAAGCACCTCGTATGTCTATGAAATATAAATTTGTTTATTTTATTGTGTTTTTTTTTTTTTAAATATTTCCAACTTAAATGAATTTCATCAATAATCTCAAAATAGATAAATGAAAATTTTCATTCGTTTAAATCATATCTCGCCAAACTAAAAGTAAGGGGGCAGAGAACTGTTAATTTTACAAAGTGTTGTTTTAAGTATCCTGGAACGTTTCAGCCTTCATTAATTGTCTGAAGTTCTCCCAGAGATGGTTTGCGTTTTGATATATTTTTTGGTTTTGTATTCTTAAGCTTTGATGTTTTTAAAACAATATTTCGGCGGATATATTTTTCAGGAATATTTAGAACTTAATATACAGGATTCGTCATAACCTATTTTCTCCTGTTTGCTGTTGAATGGACTGTGATTCTATGGGTGGCATCCGTTTCTGTGTATGTGGTGCCAGTCAGAGAATCCCTACGTCTGTTTTGGTGCGAAACCCACAAAAAGGGCCTGTAAGGACGAGGGAAAGCACGAGAACGGAAGGACGAGGGAAGGAAGGTTCCAGAAAGAGAGAGTCGGCATGAGAGGTTATTCAAGAGAAAAACGCGGTCAGCAGAAGTGACCAGAAGAAGACAGTCGACAAAGGTGAAAGCAGGACAGTGAAGGACGCAGTCATCAGAAGGGAGTAGCAGAGACCAGTCGGCTGAAGGAGGCAGTCAGAAGATGAAAGCAGGGCAGAGAAGAGAGAAGAACAGAAACCAGAAAGACGACTGCTAAGACCTAATGACCTACAGAGGCCGGGTTAACCAACATGAGAAGATGTCAACATTGTTAGTGGCTTTCTAAGAGTTTTTGCTCGAGTACACGCTGGCGTTAGCTCACAGAATGCGTAAAAAGTATCACAGACTTTCCCCTTTTTCGCACGGAGGAGCTAACCCAAGTCCGTGTTTGTTTGTTAGTTTGTGTTTTTCTTCCGCCCTCTCAGTTGTGAGGTGCGTATCCGTTAAGAAATGTGAAATACCCCGGGCCAGAGATGAGAAAAACCACTAGATGAATCACTTGCCATGAATGGTTTAATGAAGCTGAGATAGTAGGTTGGCCGATGAGGCATTGGCACAGGACATAACTGTTGAAATTGTTCAGGTGTAAGCCGTAAACACCTTCCAGTCGGAAGTAAGTAACCATTTTCGTTGCATTCTAGGAAAAATAAACCTAAAAATAAACCTATAAAAAAATAAACCTAAAAAAAATAAACCTATAAAAAAATAAAAAAATAAACCTATAAAAAAATAAACCTATAAAAAAAATAAACCTATAAAAAAAATATAAAACCTATAAAACCTATAAAAAAAACCTATAAAGAAAATAAACCTATAAAAAAATAAACCTAAAAATAAAACTATAAAAATAAATTGTTTAGGTGTAAGGACATACCTGTTGAAATTGTTTAGGTGTAAGCCGTAAACACCTTCCAGTCGGAAGTAAGTAACCATTTTCGTTGCATTCTAGGAAAAATAAACCTTCCAATCGCTAGGAATTGCCAAAACCGTGTCGATTATTTAACTTGAGGTTTTGCCTGTAGGCAGTATCCATCTTATAACTTAAAATGTTGATAAATTGATTGGGACTTTGACAAACCATTCGTGTGTGTACAAAGTTTATCCTCAGTATTATTGTTTAGTTTTATGGCATATCAACCTTTGTAGGTTATTTAACGCCAAATCCATTTTTATGTTAATAATCAGCTCTATTGAAAACAATTCAGTTTAGCATAAGTACACAGTTTAATTGTCGAAAACATTTATATTTCAAACTATTCAAGCACTTATATGTAACAATTCAGTTAAGTGTAAATACAGGTTTAATGTCGAAAAAACAGTTCTATTTGAAATAATTCAGTTAAGCATAAGCACGCAGTTTAAGTGTAAGTACGGTTTAATTGTCAAAAACATTTCTATTTCAAGCTATTCAGTTTACTCAATTCATTTTAGCATAAGTATGCTGTTAGTTCTATTTAACCCATAGATAGGGCCTTATCAGGTGCTACCACTCCGGACCAGAATGGACCTGGGAGCGATGGCAATGAAGAGGTACTTCGCATTCCCCAAAGCTCCAGCACTGCTGGAACCGCACCATCAGATTGTTTAGTGTCATATCCAGGACACTCTTTATGGCGGGGGGGGTCTTACCCCTCTGCAGAGGTGCAGTCAGTGTATTCTACAGCCCCAGCTGACTGGGCAAAGTTTATTTTGAGGAATAAGTTTTTTCTTTGCAGTATCAACGACACAAAATCCGAAATTGAAGATATACTACCTCTAAGTCGTTGGAAGTCGATTCAATAGGTAAAAACTTTGGTACGAGGTCTTTAGGATATCATCGTTAATAGAAATTGTAAAAATGTAATATTTATTTTGATTTATCCTTGCTGCTGTCTCTGCTGCTGCTGTTGCTGCTGCTGCTGATGATGATGTACTTGAGAAAAGAAAAAGCAGATTGATTCATTTTAACTGTGTATCAACCCATGTAGGTTTATTTTATATCCGGAAGTTATTGTATTGTTTTCATTCTACATTTATATTGTGACACAATGCGTAGCAATTCGTTTCCGTTTGTGTTGGCGCCACTCAGACGATATCTTTGTCTGTTTTGGTGCAAAACCAACACAAAGGACTGAAGACGAGATCTTCCACGAGACCGGAAGTGGAGGAGGGAAGGAAGGTTCGAGAGAAGACAGAGAGAGCAGTTAACAACGCAGGGAAGAAGAGACCAGTCGGTGCGAGAAAGCAATCCAAGGGAAGGACGGTCATCAGAAGAAGGCAGTGAGAGAAGACAGTCAAAGATGAGTTCGCATTCCTAGTGGCTTTTGTAGAGGTTTCGTGCAAAATACACGCCCGCGATAGTCTGCAAATACACAGAGAATTCAAAGTGTAACAAATTCCCTTTCTTGCGCTTGGAGCTGACCAAAGTCCGTGTTTGTTCCTTTGTTCTTTTTCTTTCACCCTCTTGGTTGTATTTTGTGTGGCCGTAGAGAAACAGAAGTTTATTGCATATCGTTCTTCCTTACGTCCAGATTGTATTTTTGAAATTCACCAGCTGTGACAATCAGGCTTTAGTAGGGTGAATTCCAATTGCTGCTGTTGCAGTTCATTTGAACCAGAAATCATAAAAATTTGGTCAGTTATCTCATCAGATGTATAGGTAAAACATACTGAATTTTTAAGAGTCTACAAAAATTTTAAATGCCCATGCAAAAGGTGTGGAAACCTATTGAATGCACAACGTACTATATATATATATATATATATAGAGAGAGAGAGAGAGGGGATGTATTGTAAGCAATTGTGAGCCAGACTTAACATTGTGCCAGAACTAGATAAGCACATCAAATATTTACATTCTAAATATGTTGTTAGAATATTGTTAATAAGTTAGCATTAGGAGGATTTAACAAAGCAAAAACTATAAATACTAAGTGGTAGTTCAGTCTATGACAGCATTAGTCGTTAGTTTCAGCATTTAGGTTAAAGAAAAAGAACAAAAAAATGTAAAAAAGCCGACGAAATCAAAATGTTGATTTTAAAATCAGGCAAACGTCCCACATTAAGAAGATTATTGCCTCTTCAGTTGTTTTTGGTTTAATCTTGGGTCAGATCAAGCAGATTTTAGTAAATAATCATGTTTCTAATAACTCGTCGACATTGATGGCTCCTATATCAAAAGAGTTGCTTCTTTACCGATAATTGTCTAGTTTGATTGGTTAACCTTTTATGCCTTGAAGAAACAAGGATAAAAAAAGAAATTTCTTGTTAATTATTGATTCTTTATTTTTTCGGGAGTCGTTTCTGTATCGTACAGGTCAGGTTTTTGGACGAGATCAAAAACCCGGTGTCGAATGTATTTAGTCTCCAATTATTTTGTTCTTCCAGTCTCAACTGATACGTGGCTTGCCTTCCATCTCTGCTGTGTACCTCTTTCGATCACGCGAGGCTGGTATTTATGTCCACTAAGTCTCCGCTAGGGGTCGGTTTGCTTACTCTCCAACTTCCTCCAAATCTTCAGTCTTTTCCAGGTGTCTTTCTCAAACTGCACTCGATGACATCGGATTTATTTTCAGGTAATTCCATTCAACAGTCGTATCCCGAAGTCCCAAATCATGTGTGTACTCGTTAACCTCCATTGGGCATATTAGAGAAACCATTTTCATTTTAGCGTGGGTTTGACTTTTATAATATATCCTTGAGTACCTATCCTTAAAGCCGTTCTCACCACCGACCATACACACGTATATCTCCTCCCACGCAGCAATAAATCACTCGCCCCAACCACACCCTTGTTATATCTTAATCTCCCATTTTTTTCTTTTACGTTCTTCTCCAATTTCGTTTTATTCTTAATCTCTTTTATTAAACATCTAAATTGCATTTAAAACAATTTTTATGAAACAAATCATTGTTGTTGACTGATTTTCCAACGTGTCATTATTCCATCAAAAGAATAAAAAAAAAGATCGTTTTGACCAATTTTTTTTTCATTTAGTTTCTTTGTTTCGCATCGAACGATTCATTTCCCACATGGTAATTGTTGTTAGCGCTTTCAATAGATGGATTTGCATCGATATTTCGCATTGTGAAAGAATAAATTGATACCTGGTGTTGCCAATAGCTGACTTTTTATTGATTTAAGTGCGTCACTCCTCTGCTATTTCTTTTTCAATATCTGATAACTTTTACCTTTCTGTTGGATTTTTCCATAACTTGTCGTTTTCCGTCGTTTTGTCTGAAAATTCTGATAGGAAGAATATGGGTCATTGCACATCTTCTCGTATAAATGTTGACGAATTTCCTTATCTTTTTGCGGGGGTGGATGCCTAACATTAACAGGGTTGCTTGAAAAAGTAATGTGTCTGATTGTTTCCCCTTGTTTAAAATCAGCTCAGCCGACCAATGATTTGTGGGCATTAGAGGACGTTATTTTAACACAACCACTTTAAAAAAAAAAAAGCAAAAAACAAAAAACAACAAATACAAACGAACAAAAAACAAAGATACAAACAATCGACTGTTATCGTAGAATACCGTAACTGCATCTCTGCAGATGGCTAAGATTTCTACCCCGACGAGAATCTTGTATATGACTCAAAACTCTATTTGATACTGAAGCTCTAGTGCTGGAGCTTTAGAGAAAGTGGAATTCTTCTTTGTCATTACTCCCAGGTTCACTCTGTCCCTGATTGTCAGTATCAATTAGGATCCCAGATATGGACGAAATCCTCCTCCTCATCATCATCATCATGTCCTGCCCCCACACAGATATCCCTGACCCTTTCTCGCCACTTCTCCCTATCGTTCATCGCCTCTAGCAGGTCTTCAGGGCTACATCCCGTATCCTTACATAGCTGCTATATATATATGTTCGAGCTGGTCGTCCTGCTTTTGCCCGGCCATATGTGGGGGTCCATAGGAGTACATCACTTATGAACTCATCCCTACTTCTCCAGCAGTGTCCTGCGTATCTGGTTCGTCTTACTTGTATAGTTTTCGTGATGGGAGGTACGTAGCCGTATAGTTGGTGCCTTGTGGGGTGTTGCTGCCAGGACTTGTTCAATATTGCTCGCAGCATTCTTGTGTAATTGCCGTCTAGCTTCTCCAGTCAGAAATATTTAATCATTTACAATACTTGAAACAATTTAAATGTGTGCAAACAAATGATTTACATGGAATTTATTAACGAATATTAGATAACAACGCTCGACACGATTCATCTTTGTATAAATAGAACTAATTGTATTCTGAAACCATTCACCTGTGTGCAAATAAATTATTAATATCAAATTGAAATATTAGTATTGAATAGTAATACCTTTGACCATTTAACAGTGAACAAATGATAAATATTAAACTGAATTATTTGTATTAAATAGTTATGGTGGAAACTATTTAACTATATGCAAATAGAACAGATGATATTAGATAAAAATACTTGAAACCATTTAACTTTATACGAACAAATGATTAATATTCATTTGAATTCTTATTATTTATATTTAACTTTGTGCATATAGAATTATAACTGTTAGAAAGCAATAGCTGAAACTATTGAACTGTATACAAACAAATGATTAATATTGAATAGAATTATTTGTGTTAGATAGCAATATTTGAAACTATTGAATTGTATTCAAACAATTACTCGAAATCATTTAACTACGTGCAAAAAAATGAGCCTTGGCTTTTTTAAAAAAATAATATTACCTACCAACAATTCACATTAAAATCATTGATGCATAAACGGGATTTGGCATCAAATAGCCATCAATAATTCATATGCTAATAAATCAAATAACCTAACGTTTTCTGCTGATAAACTGTAAATCGTCTGTATGACATTTCTGCTATAAAAAGGATTTGCTCAACGGTTTTTGTCCGCCGTCCCACCAACTGAATGAGTGTGGCACAAGGCTTTTATAAAGTGCGTCCGAGCGCAGGGCCATAGCCCAGATGCGCCCGGTATTCTCAAAAATGCCTGGGGCCCCATCGGCATTCCCCTAAAAGGCGGGTATCTTAGGCGCCAGGCGATATACTTAACCCCTCCGAAGAGGGTTAAAACCTGGAGGGGACAGCCCCCTGAGGCTCGAGGTATGTTCAGTGACGAGACACACCCGACCAGATCCGTGCCGCTGAAGTGTGTCCGATCAACCGGATTCTGCTGATAGATTTGCTCAACTGACATTGGAGGTGAAGAAAGGTGAAGAAAATAATCCAAGCCACCCCGATTGGGATTCACCCTAGGGAGAATGGCCATTGAATGAATGTCATCGGAGGACATGGTCTGATCAAGCCGAATAAAGACGGTAAAAACTAGACGGGGGTCTTGCACGGCCTCACTTAAAATCTTAAGATTTAAGTGTATTTTAGAGATTTATTGGCATGCATTTTTGTATTCGACTTTTTAAGTGATCAACCGTGGGAAGATTTTGACTCAGAAGCCACATGAAGTCTGTGAGTTTTGCAGGTCGAGCAATTGAACAGAAAATACGGTAGAGGTATAATTGTTACAAGGAATACCTGAGAAAATTTGGTCAGATTTACTTTCATTGATTAATGACTTATCCTTATTTGATGCAAAACATATCCTTGTAGAGGAGCAAATTGTAGAGGAAGGTGGATAAGGAGATTCCTACTTTTCCCAAAGGTATTTGACCGAAAGTGAAAGTCACAGCGCCACTAGAAGTCGAACTCGCTTACTTCGACGATGAAATCGAGCACTATAGCTATTATGCTATACAACCCCCTCACCAGAAAAGGCTGAGAATCCTGTTCGTCTCTCCGATGAATAAGCATTCTTAAATCCCCTCAGCTGATAGCTTGAATGGGGAATACGTGTCATTCACTGGCCTTCCATCGTGATTTTAAGTCTCATACGGGAAAGAAATCTATGATATTCGATTTGTTGAACATTTGTAATTCAGTTCCGTTGTTTGACCAAGTCAGAACCTTCGGCATTTTCGGCTAACACCAGCAAAGCCAGGACGTACGAAATACAGTCGGCGAAAAAATAGCGAGAGGCACAAAAGAGTACAAGACCTGTGAATATACAAAAACTTTAATAAGATTCAAATTAGACCCCATGATTCTCTAGTAATCAAGCAAAATATATAACTGATTGGCTGGAAAGTATTCTCTTATGTACCGTATTTATCAGATTACCATTAATTAGTTTCTTCAGTTCTTTGGTTTGTACAAGAACAGTAATTGTGCCATTTAATCCATAGCTCGAGGGAGAACGGGGTTCATGCTTTTTTCAAGGGTAATAGTTCGAAAGTGAACGAAACAGCGTGACTGGAGTTCGAACTCACACTTTTTGAGGGTGCAGTACGGCATGTTAATCATTACATCAAGGATACTCCCCTCAGTACGGATATTTGAAAAATAATCTCATGATATAAAGGTTTGTTGTCTAAACAAATATTGCTTTAGCAATCAGTCGAAAGATCTGTGAGAATGGAATTAGAAATTTGTCAGAAGCTTAAAGTTTATATACACACACACACACACACACACACATATATATATATATATATATATATATGTGTGTGTGTGTGTATATATATATATATATATATGTTTGCGTGTTTGTGTGGGTTGTAGAGTCCTTATGCTACCTTTTTATGTTATATGTACATGTTCCATATATTACGATCGGCCATCTCCTAACTCCTCACTTCTCTGATCGCCGTCCTGTCACCTTGTGTTGCTCTGTTGACTCCATCATGTCGCAATCTTTTTTCCTAATTTGTGTCTTCTATCTACACCTTCAGTGCAAAGTTATTCTCTACTTAAAGTTATTCTCCATCTTAAATGAGCACATCAAATTTTATCATTACTCGGTGTCTTCAAAATTACCCACTGTAGCGTTTACGTGGAATCCGTGTGAAAAAGATGGAGCAGCGTCCAACCTCTTGAGTTGAGAATTTCTTACTACCTATCTTGTTTTAAACTCTAGAACTACTTTAGTCATCAGACTGAAACCATCCAAATAGATCTGAGATCTCAGATTGGCCTCATGTTCATAAGTTCTCTCGCACTGGTTCAATATACGGGATTTTTCCTCTAGTTTACTGGTTAAGATTCAATTTGAATACTGTCCAAGATGTATAAAATAGATATCACCTATATATTAAGCAGTATATATATAAAAAAAAACCCAGAGAGACAGACGGATAGACGTGTAGACAGGCAGACAAATAGAGACAGAGACTGAGATAGACAGATGAGAATGACGGCGGGCTCAGGCCGTGCGTGTTCGTCGCCGTTGTTTCGGTCGTGCGTTTGCGTTCGTCTTTCTTTTGTTCGCTCGTCGGGCGGTTCTGCCGTTGTGTGGCGGGGAGGACGGGAGCGGGTTTTGCTCGTTTTCCCTCCTTTTTCGTTGCATTTCGGTTCCGTTCGGCGTCGGGCAGGGGGGCGGGCGTGGCGTCGTCGACAGCGTGCGGTCGTGCGTGCGGTTTCCGCCGGGTCGAGGTCGGTTTTCTCACGCACTTCTTAGAGGGACGGGTGGCAGAAAGCCACACGAGGCGGAGCGATAACAGGTCTGTGATGCCCTTAGATGTCCGGGGCCGCACGCGCGCTACACTGGAGGTATCAGCGGGGACTTCGCCCCGGCCCGAGAGGGCCGGAAAACCTCTCAACCACCTCCCGTGATAGGGAATGGGGCCAGTAACCAACCCCGTGAACGAGGAATTCCCGGTAGGCGCGGGTCAACAGCCCGCGTCGATCACGTCCCTGCCCTTTTTACACACCGCCCGTCGCTACTATCGATCGAACGGTCCGGTGAGGTCCTCGGATCTGGCCGACGACGCCGCCGGGCTACCTGGTGGGTCTGGGGAGGGGGTCTCCTCCTTCGTCCGCTGCCTGTGTCGCCTCGGCGTTCGACGCCTGGAGAAGACGACCGAACCCGATCGTTTAGAGGAAGTAAAAGTCCAATTCGTTCCGTTCAAAAGTTCTTCATTTTTTCCCCAAATTTCACTATTTACAATTATTTTTTTCATTCGATTTTAACATATACGGTCTAATAACATTGATAATTCTTATTTTATGATTTTTTAAACTTTTAGGAAAATTCCGAAAATTTACTCTATTTTATTTTGGTCCAATTGAGTTTGTTTCCAGACTTTGTAAAGATGTGTTTCTTGACTCAATCCTAAATTGTTTTAAAATCAATTAGAACCAATTGTTTTAACTGCGATAGCTTTAAAAGATTAACTCTTACGATTAAGATTAACATCAACAAAAAATGCTCTAAAGAGTAATTTTCAAATGATTCAAAATTTAAGAGTCCTTCCGACTAGACGAAGAAACTATCTTACGCTTGTGCTATCTATTTATTTCTAGAAATTTTCAATGGCTCAGAAACTGAACAGAAAGAATAGAATAACTGAGGTTCTTACACAGGAGATGAGTAATAGTTTTGTTTTTCTTCTTCCACATCTGACGATTAGTCATCATCGATATAGCAGTGGTTGCTGACTTGACTACATCGGGAAAGTTCCTCAGCCAATATTAATAATACAGCTGCATTATGTTCCAAGTTTAATTTACGCTTCGTGTGTGTCAATGTGCGAGAGTATCGGTAAGCGAGAGTATCTGTGTACGTGTGCTTTATAGCCAAACGGTTTATGAAAATATTCTTAGTTCTATCTTACCTCTCTTCAAATTCGTATATTGTATAATGTTTTCTGTCAGATTTGCTCATTGAAAATTTTTCAATTAAATTTTGAAATCCATTTAAATTCTCTCAAAATGTTTGAATATTAATTAATCTTGTCTTTTTAAGCTTTTGAAGTTCCAAAAAAGATCTTTGGCGTTTTATATATGTACGTGGTGGATTCAATAGGTTTCCAAACTTTTTTTGTACAGGCATTTAAAATTGCCGTGGACTCTTGAAAATTCACTATGTTATTGCTATACATCTTATGAGATGACTGACCGATGTTTATGATTTCAGGTTCAAATAAACAGCTACAGCAGCAATTGGAATGCACTCTACTAAAGTCGGATTGTCACAGCTGGTGATTTTCAAAAATGCAATCTGGACGTGAGGACACTTTAGAAGAACGATATGCAATAAAATTGTGTTTTAAACTTGGAAAAATTCCAGAGACAACGAATGGAATGCTTCAGTTGCTTTTGAACAATCTTGCAGGAATCAAGCATCAGTTTTTTGAGTGGCATAAGAGATTCAAGAAAGGCAGGGAGTCTGTGAGGGATGATGAGAGGTGTGGGAGGAGTAAGGAAGTCAATACACCAGAGTTGATTGGCCAAAGAGTTTGGGTTAGGGTTACTATGTTGAGGTTTTAAGGGAAGAGATTCCTTGGGAAGACGCCAGCACTCTTCAAATCGGGTCAGTGGCATTTCCAGCAGGACAATGCACCAATCCTCAAAATCATCCTTGTCACAGACTATTTGACCAAGATGGGCATCAAGACAGTTCCTCAGCCTCCCAATAGTACAAACCTTGCTCCCTGTGACTTGTGGTTATTCCCCAAGCCCACATACTGTCGTTACGAGACAATTGAGGAGATGAAAGAGGCTGTCACGAAGGTCATCGACACGCTCACACAAGAGGACTTCGCTGGGGCTTTGAAGAAGTTGTTGGAACGGTACAACAAGTGCATTGCAACCGAAGGAGATTACTTCGAAGGGGACTTGAGTTTCATGTGAGTACTATCAATAAAAGTGCCCATACGAAAAATGTCTGGAAACTTATTTAATGATTCTTGTATATATATATACATATTTATATATATATAATTTTTTTTTTTTACCAGTATTTTCACATTTTCGTGATTTCTGTGTATGGAAACGTCTTTATCTGAAAAGCCCCTTCATCCCTGAATTTAAATTCTACGATTTAAGAACTAAGAATTAGTTTCAGCTGAAAATCGAATTCCCGTGCCAAAGTAGCTTGACAATTTATGCTGTAATAATACTTAAACATTTTAGCTGCTAATCGCGAAGCAGAGCACTTATCCTTAATCCTAATCTGTCTACGTTTGGCCTTACTTTGATAACACAACTACCTAGTATAGTCTTAGTAATTTACTCTTCTAAAATGAATTTGAGTCTCCACGGATTTTTTTTTAATTGATTCACTAATTGATTTTAATTGCATGTCAACTTGTCTAGGCTTATTGTATGCCTAGCGGTTAGGGAATCGCTTTCATTCTATGTTCAAATATACATTTTTGTGTAGATGGTTTTTTCAATACAGTCCTTTCGAATAAGAATATTTTTAAAGAGGTTTATTAGACCTGTAGATATTACTACCACCCGGGTATTGGTGGACGTCGGGGTAATGGCAATAAAGGGTACAGTAATTCTTTAGATATCCAAAACTGGAGCCACACCATTAATTGCGGTTTAGTTTCATGAAAAATACTCCCCTTATTTAGAATGGGGGCTTAACCCTAAGCAGAAGATACGGATTGTCGTAGTCATATTTACCAACCTCTCCGCTCGGGCAGGATATGACACACGGTCAATTTTTAAGCGGAGTTTAACAGGTTTCAATTCAGAGTTTTCCTTCTCTTAGACTAGTTTCCGCACCAAGGCTGAAGGACCTAGTCTGTCCTACTATTTACCCATAGTTGGAGGGAGAATAATTGGATTCATACTTTTCCCAAGGGTATTAGTGCGATGTGAAATGCAATCGGTCTTGTCCAGGATTTGAACTCGTATCACCGTGTCCATTTCCTATGACGATAATCATTACACCACGGATGCTTACAGTTTTCGAAATTTATTTTAAAAACAAAAGAACATACTAACACAAAACTTTGAGAAGAACTCTATGGAAAATAATCAAGCATAGATTTTATGATGAGAGAATTTTGTCCGAAACAAAAGTTTTCAAGTTTCTCTCACGTTATACTTAACATTACCATTTTTAGAATTCTTATTGACCTTGTGGGTAGAGTGTTCGCCAATGGTCCGGGAGGCCTTGGTTCAATCCCAGGTCGTTTTATAACAAAGACTTTAAAAATGGTACTCGTTACCTCCTTGCTTAACACTCGGCAATATAAGGTGTGTATCGAGGGTAAAGTGGAGCAATCCAGGGAAAGGAGTATCGCCTTCCCCTATACCTCAGAGTAGTAGCTATTGAAAAAGGAGCCTTCCGGTCACCCTCGACTACAGTCGCCAACTTACTTACTACTTATTTATCGACAAGAATGCTGTAACAATACTGAACAAGTCCTGGGGGCAGCACCCCATAAAACAATAGCTGTTCGGCCACTTACAACCCATCACGAAAACTATCCAAGTTAGACGAAACAGACATGCAGGACAGTGCTGGAGAAGTAGGGACAAAATCATAAGTGACGTACTCCTGTGGACCCCTTCACATGGATAGCTCTGTGCCGATACAGGATGTAGCCTTGAAGACCTGCCGGAAGCAATGGACGATCGGGACGGCTGGCAAGAGAGGGTCAGGGAGATCCGTGATGATGATGAGGATTTATCGATAAAAGAATAACAACTGTTTCTTGCCTAGATTGTTTGATGACCATTAATGAAATTATTTCATTTTCCAATATCTTTTGAAAACCCATTAGTATTATTTTGCACAGTTCAAAAGTATCACTTTTCATACCCACTCATGTTAGCCCTGAACAATTTTTACTTTAATTTTGCACATTTGGACACATGGAGTTCTCAAGTTTTTGTTTCTCTCTCTAGGTTTGCAAATACATTAAACTTTATCGATTTTTGTATCAAATGGTTTTGTTCAATTGTCTAAATAATAATAATAATAATGATAATTTTGTGTCCGAGATAGAATTGCTTGTGAGGATTTTTGATGGATTGCCGCTTTTTCTTTTCTTTGATACATTTTTAGAGCTTCGCACAAGTCTTTAAATAATAGTGATTTTTGAATGTGGAATAGAATTTCTGCTTGGTGAAGCGAATGCACACATTTGATAACAGATTAGTAGAAAATGTGTGTGGTTTTTGTTTGTCTATTTATTTATTGCAAGAAAGGAAATGAGGGTGGGTGAAAAGAAATTAAGGGCTAGAAAATGGAAGGAAAATATATAGGATTGTGGAAGGCAAGAAATGCAGAGAGGGGAAAAAACGTCAAATATAAGAAAACAGGTATCATCAATACGCAGGGTTAAATCAATGTCCCAAGAATAAAATAAAACAAAAATGAAAATAAAAAGGGAAAATAGAAATAATATAGTAAGTGAGAGTGAAAGAAAAGATGAATAACTAGGGAGGAATTGATATATATATATATATATATATATATATATATATATGTATGTAGGCCTGTGTATGTGTTCGTATACACAGAGTGTGATAGTTAAATTGTCGCATTTTTAAATAAACAATTATGCGCATATACTTTATTTGTTTCTGGTTTTGTCTACTGTACAGCAAACTGGAGTCAGTTGAACACAATCTGTGAAAACAAAAATCACTATGACGCAAATCGTTCCGGCAGACATACGGAGACGGTAAGTTGTACTGGTTTGGTATTCAAGTCGGTGACACCAAGAGAAAGATTTCTTAGTGTTCTAATGTCAATATAAAAACGCAGCCATATTCCTACTGATGAAAATTAAACACTCAGTCAAAATACATAGATAGGGATATTTTAAGATAGATAGAAACAGGATGAGATAGATAGATAGATAGATAGATAGATAGATAGATAGATAGATAGAAACCTGAGGCAAAAAGATATATGCGAATAGATAGATAGATAGATAGATAGATAGATAGATAGATGAGGTAAAATATAGACGCCAGAAGTCTATATGAAGTAATAAAGGTTGCGACAATATCACCAAGAACACAATTAAGACATTGAAGAAATCGAACGTGCGTTTGTAGATTATATTTGTGTATTATTGTGTATGGTCGTATAAGTGATATTTAGTATATGTGAAGAGATCGAAATTGATAGATAGATGGATAGAAATAGATAGATAGATAGATAGGATCAGAATGACATAGATAGATAGATAGATAGATAGATAGGATCAGAATGAGATAGATAGATAGATAGATAGATAGGAACAGAATGAGATAGATAGATAGATAGATAGATAGATAGATAGATAGATAGATAGATGAACACAATCTGTGATGAAAAAAATCTCCATGACGCAATTCGTTCCAGCAGATATACCGAGACAGTGTGCTGTACTGGTTTGGTATTAAAGTTGGTGACACCAAGAGAAAGATTTTTTAGTGTTCAAGTGTCAATATAAGAACGCAGCCATATTCATACTGATGAAAATTAAACACTAGTCAACATACATAGATTGGGATATTTTAAGATAGATAGATAGATAGATAGATAGTGTAAATAGTGAAAGGTTTACTGGTATGAATTATAGACCCCATGATAATATACAAATAAACACACACAAACGTACATATATATATATATATATATGCAAACACACACTCATACACATATTATACAGGCACAATTATATATATATATATATATATATATACACTATCAAGTTGATTGTGACTAAATTTAAAAAATAAGAATAAGATCTTTGGTACTATTTACCAACCCCTCCGCTCGGGCAGGATATGACACAAGGTCAATTTTTAAGCGGAGTTTAACAGGTTTAAATTCAGAGTTTTCCTTCTCCTAGACTAGTTGCCTAACCAAGGCTGAAGAACCTAGTCTATCCTACTATTTACCCATAGCTGGAGGGAGAATAATTGGATTCATACCTTTCCCAAGGGTATTAGTGCTATGTGAAATGCAATCAGTTTCGTCCAGGATTTGAACTCGTATCGCCGTGTTCATTTCCTACGGCGATAACGACTACACCACGGGCACCTCCATAAGATCTTTGGTCCATCTAAATGTTGAAGTTTATTTTAGACTTCCTTGGATTGGTCCTGTTAGCCAGTCATTTGCCGATAAAGTTGCCTCCTCAGTGTCACGTTGTTTTCACACTGTTAAAGTTAGATCTCTTTTCGCTACTAAGGCGGCCTTTAACTCCATACATAAGAATGTTTTTCCTATCTTCAATCAAAGCCTATAAATCTATAAGTTTAAATGTTAGTGCAATTCAATATACATAGGTCGTACAAGACAGCGTTTGGAAGTTAGAGTAAGACAGCGTGTACCCCGAGGTATTCTAAACAGTGATCGATTAACATCCGGGGACTCACAGGCTCTTGACTCGGCTATCGGTGAACATCTAACAATAAATAGTGGCAGGACCAACTACCAAGATGACCGGTTGTCTGTTCTGCATAGAGCTAGGAGTAAAATCCATCTTAACATCTTAGAGGCAATCTACATTTTTTAGATCATCCCTCTCTATGAAGACAGAGATCCCGTCATAATTTAGATATTTTGGGAGACATTTTAAACATTAGCGTGACATAAAGTTCCCAATTTTTTTGTCAGATTCTTTTTTGTCACACAAACAAACACACACGCCCACACACATATATATATATATATATATTCACCCAAATTGGCAGGAGCTGTAGAACAGACCGACAGCAAAGAGTTAAGATTCCTCAACAAGTGTCCTGGATATGACACTAAACCTTTCGATGGTGAGGCTCTAATGAAAGAAATTAGGGAAATTACCCACAGGCCTACTCTGACCCGGAGAAATATAAAAGAAATAAAAGAAATAAAAGAAATAAAAAGCATTAATTAACGAAAGCATAAGAAAGAAAGAAAGAAAGAAAGAAAGAAAATAATTTGATGATGTTGATGATGAAAGAAAAATTAAATTATAAATGAAGAAGGATATATAAGAAAAAAGAAGAAAATATGAAAATTAAGAAAACGGAAAGAAATGAAGAAATGATAAACAGGGTGAATGATAACAAGAAAAGAAGAAAAAATAGAATGAATTTAAGAAACGAGAAGGAAGGAAGTTAGGAAGGAAGGAATTGATAATCATAAAAGATAGGATGAAAGAAAAAGCAATGAAGGAAAAACAAAATTAAGAAAGAAAGAAAGAAAGAAAGACATTTACTGAGAGGAGAGAAAACAGAATGAAAGTGAGAGAGAAACAAAATCAGAAAAGAAAGAAAGAAAGAAAGAAAGAAAGAAAGAAAGAAAGAAAGTGAAAATGAGAGAAAAGAAAGAAAAAAAAGACATTTACTGAGAGGAGAGAAAACAGAGTTAAAGTGAGAGAGAAACAAAATCAGAAAAGAAAGAAAGAAAGAAAGAAAGAAAGAAAGAAAGTGAAAATGAGAGAAAAGAAAGAAAGAAAGTGAAAATGAGAGAAAAGAAAGAAAGAAAGAAAGAAAGAAAGAAAATTTTCCAGATAAATTTTAGGATGGGATTTAAATTTAAAATAAGATTCCGATATTTAATGAATATAAAAACGATACAAATAAAAATGAAGCAATCAAAAAAATGTTACTCTTCATCGAAATATAGCGTCGCGTGACGGTCACTAATGCTGTGCAGTTTGGCATAAAATTCTGAAATAAGATGCATCATTGCGGAAGTCAGATATTACAACAAAATGGTGGCAATGGAAAACTTGGGTTTGCTTTTTGACATTCTAAACAGACCATTGCCAGCAATTTGAGGAATTATCAGTGTAGAAACTGCTTGTGTAATTGCTTATTGATGGCTTCAAACGCCTCTTGTTACATATGTTTTACTTCTGTCTTTTTCGTTAGACATAAAAAAGGAACTCTTTATACAAATAGGTGGACAATTGATGGAGTTCTCTGTCAAGTAACATGTAATAACAGTTAAGAGATGACCGTGTCTCTTTACATTGTGGTGTGATATATAGTAATCAGATGTCCGTCTTACGAGGGAAATTATTTTTGTATCCTTTTTTTTTATCTTCATTTTTACATTTATCTTTTTTTTATTATCTGCACAAGGTCTCAACCGATAAATTCTTCTGGCTTTTTTCAGTTCTATGTTTTATCAAGTCTTTAGGACCTGCCTCGTTGATTGATTGATTTAAATGGCGTTTCAACCTGTTTACTGTATCTTTAGATTTTTTTTCTTTTTTTCTTTTTTTGCACTCTATCCTTTTGAATATGGATATTTTTAAACAGATCTATTTAACTTATTTGCAACCTCTTCGAGTCAAAGTGCACCTGGAAGGAACGGCAAGAAATAAAGAGGTACTCCACAGGAACATTTCTTGAATATCGTTCTATAACGAACGTTATTATGACAACAGTCTAATTCCACAAAGTCGACGAGGCTTAGAATAATCTGTGGCCTTGCAGAGTGGTAAGACCACCGCAAAATGGGATGTCTTGGGTACGACAGTAAACACCAGTTGATGAGTAGACTCCAGTTCTCGAGCTCTGAGGGCTGTGGAGAACACGTTCATTGCCATTACTCCCATTTCCACTCTGACCCGGTGTTATATTACCTGTTAGGATACAATATATGGGCCAAATAGAACTGTTCAAACATTTACTTAGCGCTATTGTTACTTACAGGGTGACCCCCCACCCCCCAAAAAAAGAATCCATATATTTTTGACTGAAATTCATAAATTCAATTCTAACCTTTTCTTTTTTTTCAGGATATGAAGTAGATTCTGTGCATGAAAAATTAGGACCATAGTAGTCACCAACATGTCCAATAGTTCGAGTGTACAAAATCAGAATTATTTTGCTTTATATTTGTAGAAGTAATAAAAAAAAGGTTTATGGGTTCTGTTTTTGTTTTTGTTTTTTGGTCACCCTGTATTTGAAACCAAACGACTGTGTGCAAATTGTTTGTCTTTGATAAGAATACTTGATATAAAATAAACGTTTGAAAAAATTCTCTCGAATCAAATATACAAAAAGTATAAATATAAACGTAAGGATAACGCCTTTGTCAAACATCTAAGTATAAAATAACCCTTGACTTGATGGCATGCCCTTAAAATCAATTAATCACACAATAAAAAGTAAGATAATTGCAGTCAGAAAATATATTACAAGCTTGTTCCTGAGAATTGCCAGAGTGCACTTGGGAGAAATGGCCATGAAGAGGTGCTTAATTGAGCTTCAGATCTGGATGTCCCCTGACAAATGCAGTTTAGGGCCGTACCCTGGACATCACTTTTTGCTGGGGTTTCTTACCCTAGTGCTGAGGGGTACAGTCAGCGTATTCAAAATCCAGAGCGGTGCTTGTGTGTAAGAATTAAAAATACGTTATATGAAGTTTAATTTAGACCAGAGAATTCTTTGCGAGGTAATTTAGAAATTTTTCCCGAGAAATGAAGTCCCTGTATTAAGGGTGATAATGATATAAAAAAATTAATTTTATTTACGTGGTGCCTTCAATAAGGCTCCAGAATTTTTTTGTACAGGCATTTAAAATTGTCGTAGTCTCTTGAAAATTCAGTATCTTATTGCTATACATCGTATGAGATGACTAATTTTTATAATTTCAGGTTCAAATAAACAGCTACAGCAGCAATTGGAATACACCCTACTAAAGCCTGATTGTCACTGCTGGTGAATTTAAAAAACGCAATCTGGACGTGAGAACACTTTAGAAAAACCATATGCAATAAAATTCTGTTTTAAACTCGGAGAAAAAGCAGCAGAAATGTATGGAATGCTTCTGACGGCTTTTGGACAATCTTGCATGAATCGAGCATCAGTTTTTGAGTGGCATAAGAAATTCTTGAGCAAGTCTCTCCATCTATGTATATTACGTACATTACGATTCGGCCGACCAATTAACCTAATTTTTTTATATTAGCTGAAATTCTGGAATAAAATATCTCCATACCGCAAATTACACTCATCTTATCCATTTAAATAGACCAAGGGTAGCGATGAATACGATCTGGGAAACAATAATTAACGGCTTTATAAAAATTTCAATTATAGTTTAGATGAAAATCGTGCATAATAATAATTAGTACTTAATTCATAGTGTTGATATGTTGCATGGGTAAATATGGGTAAATAGTAGGATGGACTAGGTTCTTCAGCCTTGATGAGGCAACTAGTCTAGGAGAGGGAAAACTCTGAATTCAAACTTGTTAAACTCCGCTCAAAAAATGACCCTGTGTCATATCCTGCCCGAGCGGAGGGGTTGGGTAAATATGATATGTTGCATAATTTCGTGATATCAATAACAACAGTACATATACATATGCAAATACAAAGGCGAACTCTCAGTTGTTCAGGTACGAACATTTTATTAACTTCTGACTTTGGTTCTTCGACACAAGGAGAGAGACACAATTCTTAAAATCCTTTCTGAATAATACTAAGCTAACAACACCCCCAACGTTCAGCACATCTCGTGCTGTTTTAAATCTCAATTTATCTTCGCTGGTCGGGACCGGAACTCAATTCTCGATGCCCCTATGGCAGACTCAATTGTCTGCCAGCATGGTTCATCTCAAATCCTCAACTGCATCGTCGGACTTCAACTTCTCAACATTATGGTCAGACTTCATCTTCTCAGCACTATGGTCGGGCCCTGACTTCTCAACACCTTGGTCGGACACCAACTGAATCTTTTTCAAAATCTTCCAAATTCTCAGCCCATCTCTTCTAGGCATGATGACATCCACACTCCAGCCCATTTCCGGTCTGCGGTTTATTATGACAATGGTGATTGTCATATCCTTTGCATGCGAGCGTAAACTGCACCAAATGACTACATACCTGAACTCTTTACCCGAATAGTTCAAAGCCCAACCAAATTGAATGATAAAATATTATTAAAATAAAAAAAATCATTCCTTAATTATATAACAGATAAAAAAAAACATTAGGTTTATCAGTCCCAAAGATTCTCTCTGCATTGTCCAACGGACACGTGACATAACCGATATTGGTGTTTGGTTAATGAACTTCTAAGTAAAATTATCTGGTGGTTGCAGGTTCAATCCTGAATATAGGTCAAAATGTCAAGGAATATAGCTTAGCAGTTCTTCCCAAGGTGTGTAACGGAATTAGAACCATCTTTTCTCGTGGATTGAGTGAAGCGTTCGGTTCGAAGTTCCGTGTAGGTAGGCTCTCGAGTTTTACAAGAAACACCTGAAGAAAGTTGTAGGAACCATGAACCGAAACGTTGTGAATATAACAATGAAAATGCGAGACATTTATCTGAATACTCTCAATCATAAAACTATCAAGTTTCATATAAAAAAAATAGACAAATAATCATTACTTTGTAATAAGAGGGTCTCAAATAAGTCCGACGATTGTGGACTTGCGATGACCAAAAGTTTTCTTCTTTTTAAAGAACTATTTCCAAAAGCTATCGAAATGATGTTGTGCGTTACATGACATTTTAATTAAATTTCATCCCTAATAAATTCTTCATTAGTGCAACAAAATGTCTGACTTTGATATTCGAACGAGATGACAGATGAATATGTATTTACCCAGCCCCTTCGCCCCGGGAACGATGTGACGCAAGGTCATTTTTTAGTGGAGTAAAGCTGGCTAAATTCAGAGATTTCCTTCTCTTTGACTACTTCCCAAAACAATGCAAAAGTACGCAGTCTGCCCTATTATTTGCTCATAGCTAAGAGAAGAACAGTTCGATTCATGCCTTTCCCAAGGACATTAGCGCAATGTAAAACGTAAACAAAATAGTTCAGAATTTGAACTCGTGTCACAAATTCTATTTGCTACGACTATAAGTGATTTTTTTTGGTAATAATTGATTATAATTAGATCATAACCGATGCGTAGTGTTTCATTGATCTGAGTCTGTCAAGGCGATATGATTATGTCTAGATGGTCTTAAATTCGAGGTGGAATTTTATATATGAATGCCTAAAATTGAAATTGGTTTATGTAAGAAACGTATGAATTTTCTTATTTTTTAAATTTCCTCATGTCAAAAGAAATTAAACTTGAATGCTTGTTCTATTTGCATGACTGACTTACAAGGTATTAAGCATTTAAATGTAACATGGCGTTAAAGGGGAGTATGTACCCTCGCAAAAATGACTCAGGTGGTATAAAAGAAATTATCACATTTAGTTGTTGTTGCTGCTGTTATCTTCTTCTTCTTCTTCTTCTTCTTCTTCTTCTTCTTCTTCTTCTTCTTCTTCTTCTTCTTCGTCATCGTCGTCCTCCTTCTTCTTCTTCTTCTTCTTCTTCTTCTTCTTTGTCGTCGTCGTCGTCGTCCTCTTTCTTTTTCTTCTTCTTTCTCCTTCTCCCTCCTCCTCATTCATATTCTTCTTCTTCTTCTTCTTCTTCTTCTTTGTCGTCGTCGTCGTCGTCGTCGTCCTTCTTCTTCTTCTTCTTCTATTTGGTAAGGTATTTGTTCGTATCAATTGAACTCCCTCTTTGCATTGCTTTGTTGTATTTTTATTACGAGCTGACATTCTTAATTTAGATACATTAGCAGATAGAGCTATCTCAGAAGTTTTTACTTAGGCAGATTAAAGAGCGGTTTATGACCAATGTCTGTCGTTTACATATCCTCACTCAACAAAATACTGTGTAGTATTTTAACATAGAGACTTTATTTTTTACTAATAATACATTTAAGCCAACAACATTATTTCCTTTCATTCAACCAAAGCTCTATCGTTCCTTTAAAAGCATTAAGAGTATCAGGGATGTAAAAATGTCTTTTTTTTCTTTCCCTGAACATTAGAATTTAACATATTCAGAATTTCATTGACGTTAATGAGATAAACTAATTTTAAACCGTTAAATTTGTCTTATCAGTGAGATTTCGAAAACGCTGATTATATCCTACTACAGAGACTTAAGACCTACCTAGTAAGTGAGGGTACTTTTGGTATGGTATGACACTAAACTGAATGTAGTTGAGGCTTCAATGAGAGGGCTTTGAGTACCCATTTAGTATTATTAATCCCAGGTCCACTTTGAGACGAAGTTGTTAGAGATATAAGGTTCCAATCACTTAATATAATCTCCGAAAGAGCAGGGTGAGATACAATGTTGATTTTCAAGCTGAGTTTAACGGGAGAGATTTCAGAGTACTTCACATATAATGGTTACTAAACCAAGGTTACCCAGCCTGCCCTACTACTTTCTTGTAGCTGGAGAGAGGCTAGCCAGGTACATACCTTTCCCAAGTGTATTCGCAGAATGTGAAATACCAACAGCTTTCTCCAGGTTTTTGATCTCTGGTCACTGTGTCTATTTTCAACGACAATAACCAATACATCACGAGTGACTCCTTTAATTATATCAAATGACCGTGTGCAAAAAATTAGAAACAGAAAAGAAATTAGAACAGAAATGTTGAATAGAAACCAGCAATGTACGTTTTTCCGTTGCGTTTAGGCATAAAATAATCCGAAATGGGTTGACATGCTGTAAAAATCTTTTGATAAAAAAAAAAAATTGATCATATAACATTTCACTGAATTTTGTGCTAGCATTTTTGGGGGGGGTTCCAAGATAAAACTTAATTTACAATCCCCCGACAACCAACGATTTTAAGTGTAAAAAACGATAATTCTATCCGTAGCAAATATATCATTACATATTTTTTAAAACACAAACTTTAAGAGTCCTACCTTCAAATCAGTTTGCACTTATTGACCCATTACTTTTGTTTTGTTACTTTTTCTAATGGCATATCAGCTGTTGTGGGTTATTGTATGCCAAAACTATTCTTGTAGAAGGACAGCAGTGATACTATTTAACCCATAGCAGGTGGAATAATGAAGTTAATATCTTTCCAGGTACAAGATGCATATGATAAGTTTCCAGACATTTTTTGAACTGGCATTTAAATTTGTCGTAGACTTTTGAACATTCAGTATGTTATCGCTATACATCTTATGAGATGACTGACCAATTTTTATGATTTCATGTTCGAAGGAACAGCTACAGCAGCAATTGGAATACACCCTACTAAAGCTTGATTGTCACTGCTGGTGAATTTCAAAAATGCAATTTGACACTTTAGAAGAACGTTATGCAATAAAAATCTGTTTTAAACTTAGAAAAAGGCCACAGAAACCTATGCAATTCTTCAGACTACTTTTGGAGCATCTTACATGAATCGATCATCAGTTTTTGAGTGGGATAAGAGATTCAAGGAAGGCAGGGAGTCTGTGAGGGATGATGAGAGGTGTGGGAGGAGTAAGGAAGTCAATAGACAAGAGTTGATTGGCCAAAGGGTTAGGGTTAGGGTTACTATTTTGAGGTTTTAAAGGAGTTTAGCAAGAGATTCCGTCGGAAGAGGCCAGCACTCGTCAAATCGGGTCAGTGACATTTCCACCAGGACAATGCACCAGTCCACAACCCCATCCTTGTCACTGACTATTTGAGCAAGATGGGCATCAAGACAGTTCCTCAGCCTCCCTATCGCCCAGACCTTGCTCTCAGTGAATTTTGGTTATTCCTTAAGCCCAGAGGCTGTCGTTATGAGACAATTGAGGAGATGAAAGAGGCTGTGACAAAGGTCATTGACACGCTCACACAAGGGGAGTTCCATGGGGCCTTCCAGAAGTTGTTGGAACGGTACAACATATGCATTGCAGCCGGAGGAGATTACTTCGAAGGGGACTTGAGTTTCATGAGTGTACTATCAATAAAAGTGTCCATACGAAAAAATTCTGGAAATTTATCGCATGCACCTCGTATTAGTCCGAAAGTGAACGTTATAGCGCAAATGGAGTTCAAACTTGCTTACGACGTTGTCACTGAACAGAACATTAGCAACTAAGCTACGGGACGTTCGGATTGTTATCTACTTAACAGTTTTAGCTAAAAAAAGGTTTATTTTGGCAGTCATAGTTGTGGCTCTAATTGTAATTATACCAATACATTTTCCCAAGGTAAATTTACAGTCATCTTTTTATCTTTAAGAATATTAAAACATCTTCCTTACGATCAGCTTTTTATGATTTCCTTGCTGCATGAACGCTGTTTTACAATATTTTCTTCTTGAGTCAAGTGAACAAATACCAGCAAAATTTCTGTAGCCCTGTTATCACATATTTCACCGACTTATATACCGTAAAATTCGTCAGTAATTTTACATTACCCTCAATATCTTTAGAAAAAATCAGTCATACGTCTGGCCATGGGATTATCAGATAGATGAATTTTATTAATTTCATTTTCATATTTTGTACCAAACATTGTTCGTATAATTGCCTTGCAAGCAGGTCGAATTAAAGTTTCTACAACTGGGTGTAGTTTCAATTATTTTGCCATGATTTCAGAGATTATAAAACGATTGTTTTTACTTTTTTTCTCAAATACTTTAATGAAAATAATTCTTTAATGAAAAGAATTTAGTAAATCTCTAAAATACTTTCAAGATTATAGATTACTTTAAGATTATAGGCTCGTAGAAAAGCATAAAACTGAGGAGTCACAATATTTCGTCATATTAAAGGCACGTTAGGCTGGTTTGATTTCATTCTCCCCACCAAGTAAAACCCATCACTGAATAATTTTAACAATAGTCTAGATCAGATAAAATTGAATCTGGTGTTTCTGCTTTTGACGGAGGGTTTTCACGATTTTTTATTGAAATTTCTCACTTCTCTATGATATTTACTCATTTAAAAACTTTACCGTCTTTTAGTGTCAGGAAAAAATCACCACATTAATACATATTTTCTTCTGAATGAATTACGGCATATTACGGCGTATCAGTTGACCTTTTAAGGCTGAAAAATCTAAACTTTACCAGTGGTTGACCATTTGGTGGTAAAGATTTGGATTTTTATGTCCTGCGATAAAAGTTGATCCCTATTTTTGAAGAGATTTTTTTCAGGCTTAAAAAGACGACTTATACGTTTCAATTAGCCGTAACTGAGATAAAAATGAAGATTATTGCATCACTCATATAAAGTGACACCTGAAATTGAATCGAATGCGGACAGTATTAAAAAAAAGTAATGTGGCGAGTTAAAAAAAGATCATCAGTTTAAGTCATAATGCTGCGTGCAATCTTAAACAAGTCCTGGCGGCAACACCCCACAAGACACCAACTGTACGGCCACCTTCCCCCTATCACGAAAACTATTCAATTTAGACGAACCAGACATGCAGGACACTGCTGGAGAAGCAGGGACGAGTTCATAAGAGATTTACACTTATGGACCCCCACACATGGCCGTGCAAAAGCAGGACGACCAGCACGAACATACATTCAGCAGCTATGTGAGGATACGGGATGCTGTCCTGAAGACCTACCTAGGGCGATGAACGATAGGGAGGAGTGGCGAGAGAGGGTCAGGGATATCCGTGCTACCAGCGCGAGATGATGATGAAGAACTAGCTGAGAAAAGAGGAAGGTCAAACAAAGAACACATCAAACGAGAACGAACATGAAATATATTTTTGTGTATCAAAGAAACATCAAAGCTTTCTTAGGCTATTTACTGTTTATATTAAACCAATGAAGTTTTTATGTGAAGTGGGTAGAAATTATAGCAGGTTTTCTGAGTCGGAATCTCTGAGACAAAGTTTAATGATTTTTATCATTTAGGGTTTTTGGATTATTATCTTCATCTTTGTTGTTATGTTCAAATGTTTCGGTCGATATGTCCTCCAGTCTTCTTTCGGTGTTTTTCGAACTCTGAAGCTGACATGGAATTTCTAACCACGTCTTTTATTTAATCCACGGGGATCCCTTGCACTGATCCCGTTAACCATAACCAGGTATAAGTGCTAAGTATTCCTGTATTTTTACTCGCCTGCAGTCAGGATCGAACCTGCAACCTCCAGATAATTGTCTCTTTCGAAGCTTATAGAACGAACTACTATAACCGTGAGGCTATGTGTCCTGATGTACATGTGCGGATTAAATAAAGGACATGGTTCGAAGTGTCGTGTAGGCTCCTGAGTTCGACAAATACTTGTCGAAGGACGGAGGACATAGCGGCTGAAACTTTGGGAAGATAACAATGAAGGCAATAGTCCGAAAACCCTGAATGATAGAAAAATGTTTTCTGTGGAAAATCAGAATTAATGTAAAACAAAGATGGATATTATTTGTGATATTCGGTTTGGTTTTTTTGTTGAATAGCATTTCAACCTTTGTAGGTTATTTAATGCCAAATCCATTCTCCTTGAAGAACAGTAGTGGTACTATTTAAACCATAGCTAGGAGGATAAGGGGGTTCAGACCTTTTCCAAGGGCATTTGCCTGAAAGTGAACGTAATAGCGTGACTGGAGGTAATTTACTAAGCTTTTTGCTTAGATGTGGCACAAGGCCATATAAAAGGGGCACCCAATGAGACTCGAACTCACTCGCATAGGTTTGCTAGTCGAGCTTGCTAACCATTACACCACCAGAGGCGCCTAATAGCGCGACTGGAGTACGAACTCGCTTACTATGTTTCCGCAGTCCATCACTTTAACCATTACACCACGAGGACACCCCATTGCGATATTCATGTGGTTAACAAAGCATCGAAAGTGCGTATAAAGAAGTTCATATAAAAAATGTAAGATGTCTTACAAGCAACAGAGCTTTTCCCTTGCACGTTCTGATACCCTTATCTGCCTCCCCAAAAAATTGCCATGTCTTGTCCTTGATCTTGCTAAACTAATTTTACCAATCACCGAATTCTAAAAAATACATATTTTTCAGTCTTGTTTTCAAACTTTCATGTTTTACGTACCATAATTAAGATTTAAAAAGAGTATTGCTGTATTTTTTGTCAATTTTGGTATTTTATTTTACACTTAACAATTTAAGATACTCAAATAAAAATTCAAGGTTTCGTTACAGCACTGATCTAGACTTTTAAAAAGAACCCAACGAAGGCAGAATGAATGACATAAAATTCAGGATACTAAAATGAAATTTTAATCTCCCTAACGTCATAAATAAATTGTCAGTGTACAATGCTGGATCATATAAAGTTTATGCAGTGAGTCAAAACATGCACATAATAAATAGATTTAAAAAAAAAAAAGAAATAAGTGTATTCCGAAACCAATACCTGATATTAAATGGCCGAGCAATATTGAACAAGTCCAGGCGACAACACCCCACAAGACACCAAGTATACGGCCACCTGCCTCCCATCGCGAAAACTATCCAAGTTAGACGAACCAGGCATGCAGGACACTGCTGGAGAAGCAGGGACCAGCTCATAAGTGATGTACTCCTATAGACCCCTACATATGGCCGGGCAAAAGCAGGACGACCAGCACGAACATACATCCAGCAGCTATGTGAGGATACGGGATGTAGCCCTGAAGACCTGCCAGAGGCCATGAACGACAGGGAAAAGTGGCGAGTGAGGGTCAGGGATATCCATGCTAGTGGCAAGACAAGATATTAAAACCTATTATTTTAGAAGTAAAGAGCAAATAACCGATCCATTGGCCTAATGAGTCCGGGAGACTGGGGTTCAATCGCTGGTCGAGTCATACCAAAGACTTAAAAAATGGTACTTGATGCCGCCTTGCTTATCCCTAAGCATTATAAGGTACTGATCAAGGGTAGAGTGGAGCAGTCCAGGGAAAAGAGTAGTGCCCCCCCTACACTTCGGTGTAGTACCTATTAAAAAGGGAACCTACGGTTCACCTTTGACTAAAGGGAGACAACTTTACTTACCTTACTAATATACAAACAAGCTTCTCTCAACCGTAAATTATCAAAAACTCATTACAAATTTTATTCATGGTAAAATAAAAAAAGTTGTAAAATATAGTTTAAAAATTGCATATGTTCTCCAATCGTATTTAAGATGTATATATATATATATATATATATATATATACGAATGCACGCGTGAATGTGTGATGAATTTTCATTGCAAATAAAACCTCTATTTAAAACGTTTTTACAAGGTTTCCTCTAAGATATATATATATATATATATATATATATATACAATGACTGGTCACACCGAATCCGTACAATATTCTAAAAATAACAAAAATAAATCTTGGTTTCGGTTTATTTGTTAAATGGCATCTCAACATCGGTGGGTTATACAATGCCAAAGTCATCCCTAAAGAAGAACAGCATTTAAACCATAACTTACAAGCTAAGTGGGTTCATACATTTCCCCAAGGATATTAAACTGAACGTAATAGCTGGATTAGAGTTCGAAATCGCTTCCTTTATAGCCAAAATCCAGCATTCTAACCATTACTCCAGAGAATTTCACGCAAGAAAAGCAATATAAATGTCCAGAAATATGAAGCAGTTTTAAAATAATTTATAAACAAATATTTTAAGGAAATTACCTGCAAGTGAGCATGCAGAGGTTTGAACTAAAAAAAAACAACTTAGGAATTGAAATAAAAAATTCAAAATGTCTTATTTATCAATTTTATAAAATCTACTTGAAAGAAATTGTTAGTTTGAAAAATTCTGTTTTTTTTGTATTGCGTACTTCAAATTGCGTTGAGGCTACTCAAGTGTTGATCAAATATAGGGGGCGCTGTAAAAAGACACTCGTTGCAGTTTATCGTTAACGTTTCATTTCCTCTTGCTGTATAATTCTATTTAATCAGACATTTTTGAATCCACTGCAAAACGGAGAAAATTCATCACACACTCATGCGTGCATTCGCGTATATATATATTTATATATATAAATTAAATCGGTAGTCGGGACTATCACCGGTGCTATGTACCCTGAGGAGCCGTTTTAGGCGAAACTGTAATAGGCTAGTCCCGACTTGCGATTTGATTTTTGTAATTGGCTCTATTTAGTATTGAGCACTTTTTGTAATTGTTGCGTTGCAGCATTTTGCGGTCGGTTTTTGTTCTTTTGACCAACTGATTGCATTTCTCTTGATTTTTTTCAACTGGTGTGACGAAGTTGGCCTTTTCTTTTTTTTCTCCCGATAATCTTTTTCTTATTTTCCCCCAGCAGTGATTCGAGACATTGTTATCTCTGAATTCTGGCGTTTTTTTTCTTTCTCTTTGCCACCGTGAATGCTAGTAGATAGCAAATTAGTATATATATATATATATATATATATATTTACTAATTAGAAAAATAAAAATAAATAAACAAATAAAAAAGTTAAAAAAAACGAGATAACTCTTCACTACTCTCCCCCCACCGTGTCTATTCTGATTTATTTTATCCATAAGATCTGAAGAAGTCCTGTTATATTTTTCTTCGTCTTATTGGTTTACATCAAAAAACAAAACAGGATGGAAATAAATTTATAATCTTAAAGAAACCGGTCTTTGGTTTTTCTTAAAGAAAAAAAAATTGCTCTGTAATATTAGTTACATTGAGCTCTCAACCAGGAAAATTTAAATGTTCAGCTTTTGAATGATTTTCTTGTCCTGAAGGAATTACTCCCAACTCTGGTTTAACTGGACCAAATAATACCCCTATATATATATATGTGTGTGTGTGTGTGTGCGTGTGTGTGTGTATGTGTGTGTGTGTGTAACAGTTCTGTATTTTCGAGTCGTATCATTTTCTATTAGAGTTCTTCAACAGATGTTCGCAGCAAAACAATTTTAGATCAATAATCGTCTTTTGATCATTGTAAACTTTGATCCTATTCCTGGATAATGGTCGTCACTTTTGCGTCATCTTAATTAAGCGGATGTTTCTCATCTTTTCGCGACACAAAAGAAAAAAAAAGAAAACAAAGAGCAATAAATATAAACAGTCTGAAAACATATATGCTTCTTCACTATATCTAATTTCGACAGCATGCTTTTGATTGGTTGATTGGTTGGTTGATTGGGTTTTATGGCATATCAGCCTTTGTAGGTTATTTAACACCAAATCCATTTTTATTTATTTTTGTGAAAACAATTCCCACCCTCTCTCTCTCTCTCTCTCTCTCTATATATATATATATATATATATATATATATATATAACAGTTCAGTTTAGTTTAAGTACAGTTTTACTGTTGTCAAAAAGATATCTATTTCAAACTATTCAGTTCATTCAAACAGTTATAAATAACAATTCAGTTTTGTGCAAGTACAGTTTCAAAGTCAAAAACATTTCAATTTCAAACAATTCAGTTTAGCAATAAGCACGCAGTTTAAATATAAGTACGGTTTAATTGTCAAAAACATTTCTATTTAAAGCTATTCAGTTTACTCAAACAATTCAGATTAGCATAAGTACGCTTTTAGTTCTATTTAACCTATAGATAGGACCCTTATCAGGTGCTACCTCTCCGGGCCAGAGTGGACCTGGGAGCGATGGTAATGAAGGGGTACTCCACATTCCCCAAAGCTCAAGCATTACTGAAACCTCTCCATCAAGTTGTTTAATGTCATAATCCGGACACTCGTTGGGGGAATTTTACCCCTCTGCAGAGATGCAGTCAGTGTATTCTATAGCCCAAGCCGACTGGGCAAGCAGGCTTTTGAGTGACAATTTACAATGTAGTTTATTTTACCGGTACTATAGTACCGAGTTCAATCCTTGAGGGATCCCTCGTAAACAGAGAACTAAGTAAGTAAAGTTGGCGGCCATAGTCGAGTGTGACCTGAAGGTTCCCTTTTCACTAGCTACTACACCAAGGTGTATGGAAGGTCGCTACTCCTTTCCCGGGATTGTTTCACTTTACCCTTGATCCATACCTTATAATGCTGAGTGTTAAGCAAGGAGGCATCAAATACCATTTTTTGAGTCTTTGGTCTGACTCGACTAGGGATTGAACCCCGGTCTCCCAGGCCATTGGCGAACACTCTAACCGTTCGAAAATCATAAAAGGCATAAGATTTTTCTCTTATTGTCTATGGACAAATAAATTTCATTGTATCTACTAAAATAGGATTGTATACTTTACGCTAAACCGAAGCCTCTTAAGAATGACTCGATTGGTTATTGCTTTAATTTTGCGCCTGTCTTTGGTTACTTAAAGTATCTTCTGTTACAATCAGCAGGTTTGTTTCTGTTTAACATCAGTGAAAAACATTTAAATCAGGTGCAAACTCTCAATACAGAAGTGATTTTACCGATTAATAAACTTACTCACCTGGAAGAAGTGTTAATACCTTGTGTTCTATTGTCAGAAATTTTATAAATTTGAAGATACTGACATCTCTTTTTAGTCAAATCTTCAATGTGGAATTTCTAAAAATGAAAACGGTTTTGGGATTCATATGATGATATTGGGAACAATAACTTAGTTTTTAGGTTTTTTTTACTGACGATAAGATAATGGCTACTGAGAAAAATATTTGAACTTTTGTTTTATTTGGATAATGTATTATTTACATTCCCAATAAGAAAAAAACAATATTGCTTTGTTGCTTTAATTGTGTTTGAGATTATCAAATTATTCTCAAAGAAAATGTTTAGATCAAAATATCTTTTATGCATTTTAGAGGTAGTTAACGTACAATTTCTATCTTGGAGGTGCTCTTAGTGAGACAGTTATCATAGTAGGAAATAGAACCTGTGATACTGGAGGGGGCTGCTTGAGATCCATTTTAAACCCAACAATAGGTAAATATTAGCATATATATATATATATATATATATATATATATATATATATATATATATATATACGAAACCCTTCTGCTACCGACAGGGTTTGGCATAAGACTAATTTCTAAGTTGAGGATAGACTGCAGAGGCATTCATGACTTTTCTAAGAGCCTTAGCGTGAGTTAAAACGCAAACAACTTTGCGTTTCGTTGCTATAATGAAGAATGAAACACAACACTTTGTTGTCAAAATATAATTGTCTTTATTCTACTGTGGTGTGAGGCAGACAGAAGGACGGAGGAAGTCGAATGGAGACTGCCATATAGACCCATAAATTCTTCTTTTGAACATACTATACAATATTATCTTCAAGGTCCCACTTAGCACTTCTTCTGCTTCTCAGCCGTAGAATACTCAACCGGAGGTCCGCTGTAAAAGCCCTTGCCCTAACGGAGTGCCCAGCTACTTACGGGTGCACTCTGCGACTGACCGTATCTCTTCTGGCCGCATGCTGAAACTCATAAACTGATACTGCCCGTATCTCACGTGGCCATCGATTTATATCATTTCATAACACCCATACATTTCTGTTCAACCACGTGACTGCTTCCGATAATTTTCACAGGTGTGTCCGGTGCAGAGAATCTCTGATTGACGGCTCACTCAAGGGTCAGTATACAACTCTTGTCCAGGATTTGAACTCGGGTCGCCGGTTCAATTTTATGTGACGATAACCACCACGTTAAACGAGCTCTCAAAAAAGGAGATTGGGTTTGCCCTGATTCGGTTATCAGTTTGAAGAAAAACTGAATTCAAACCAACTTTCCTCTACTTAAAGATTTACCTTGTATCACACCCTCCCTTGACGGTTGGGTTGGGTAAATTCATTCCGTATTTAATTGTTTTTTACAGTATCACAGTGATGAAATCTCTATAATCAGTGAAACGAATCTTATGGTTCTATCAACCAGAAACTGTCATAAGTATTTTAATGCACTGTATTGAGGCTTGAATAACTACGCTTATTTACTCTATTGTTTTTGAGTATAAAGTTATTATTATAGTGAACAAAAAAGATATTTTGTTGATTGTATTTATCAGCAGCTGTAGTTTTGATTCATTGCACTCTGTAGAGCATTCTCAGTAGGAGATTAAACGTCGTCAGATCATAATATCTAATTATTCACCTAGAGATTCATAGATGTGGATTTTAAAAGAATATACAAAGGGTTAAAAAACATAGGAAAGATCGATTGGGGAAACAATGGCATTATTATATACGACACTGCCTTCACCGATTTAATAACTCCAACTTAGTTTCGCAAAAAGTCACAGGAGGAGATATCTCTAGAGATCGAATTTACTATATTAGAGAATTATTTTCCTTGACAAGGTTGAAACTTTTGCATTTCCGTAGATGCCTGTTCTTTTTACGGGAATAAGTTTTGCTAGAAAGTTGCTCGAGCGAGACAGCTAATAATAATCAGATTAGAGAATAAGCTACAGTGGAGGCTTTCGTAATGTAACTGTTATCTACTAAGGAAATAAAATTTGCGACTCGAGTTCGAATACTGGACGTGGTCTTTTGCATTTCACTTCATATTAAAACCCTTGGGAAAGGCGGGAATCGATGGGTGGATAGTTGACGAAACTGTTTTTGACTTTAGAGGATAACCAATTTAGAAGTAAAAAAAAAAAAAAAAAAATCAGACCTTCTTTCGCATTGTATTCCCGGTGCTATGTTTTGTGTAAATACATGCTGTATTAGCGAGGTTTTCTGAGTGACCATTTTGTTTCACTTGTAGCTGATCATTTTACAAAGAACACAGTAATGGGGCACTTAGAGACATTCGAATTCCCTATATCAGCGAATCAGTTTGCACAAAGTTTAGCTTAGTCTGGCATAAGGTTTCAATTCCCTGGTAAATATACAAAGATCGACATCACAAAATTTCTAACGATTTGGTCAACCGAATGAAACCTCGCTCAGGGCTATTCTTAGGAGAATTGAACTCAATATATTAGTATATCAGTCTAAGAAAAATCTTAGATCTTTCTTAGCGTATTCCTACTACGTGTTATATTTTGACCGTCGACCCAGCCCAAAATGCCATTCAAGGTGATGCACCGGAAGGAAGTGACACATTCCAATGGCAGTTATGAGAGGAAATCGCGTGGGCGGAAATTGGCTAACAAAATTGGACAAGCTAAAAAATCCCATGATACTCTCGTAGACTGACGCACCGGAAGAGAGTGACCACTGAACTGCATGACAGTTATTTCCGCTTGATGACGAACAAACATGCGATTTCAAAGATCGAGTGGGTGATCGAGTGGACGTTGAACTATTATATAACTCAGTTGAGTTCGAGTTCCAGTTAGAGCTGGAGACGGAGTTATAGACGAGATGTGGTTGGGAAAGCCACGTCAGGCCGAAGGGGCCTTGAGGCCCTGATGAGTTGAGGTCCAGAGAAGAGGCGGATAAGATGCAGTAAAGAAAGCCAGCACCCAGCAGAGTGGACCTCTGGGCCTCCGGTCGAGCATCAGGAGAACGAGAAAGACACAACGTTGCCAGCCATAACAAAGGGTCAAAATATTACAGTTTATGTTCGGTCTCCAGCTCCCTCTCACAGTAAAACCCCACACAACCTTTTCGAACCCTTTCAAATAAAGTGAGAGGTATATATATTTTGTTAAAGAAGTCTTCCTGCGTCTTTATTGTTGGTGTCGTTATGATACGGCATATGAGAATATAATATACGGGCTTGATTAATATGATAGCCTATGATTGACTTTGTAGACTAACATTGGTTTGGTAAGATAAGTAAACGTCACTCAATGACTAATATGATATTTTGTATCACATTTTTACGTCTGACTATATAACTTTTATGTGTGACTTATTGTAAAGAGATATTTCAGCTGCCAGAATATTATAGTAAAAGCAGCGAAACGCTGGGAGAGTTAGTCTGTGAGATCATGTGGACCATTACAAAGACAATTACAAAAGCAAACAAGTCAGAAAGACTCAAGGTAGAATGGCAAGAAATCTGATGATAAGACCATTGGAAAACATTTTATTCACAATGATGTATAACGCATGAGGCATCAGTATTCAGTTTCTCATACCTGAATCCTATCGAGTGGTGTACACCTTTTTTTGAAATCACTTCGATCTTTTTCTTTACTTATCTTTATTTTTTAAATATATTTACTTGTTTTATGATTCCATGGTTAAAAAAAAATAACATGACCACATCAATCCATTAGTCATGAAATTTCATTCCGTTTTGGTGGATTCGGTTCAAACTTTTGCTGGCAAAATTTTAGGATATTAGTCTTTATCGTCATAATAAAAATCAGAAAGAGAAAAAGAAACGGCAAACGAAATAAAGTCAGAATAGATACAAAAAAGATATTTAAGATAAGAAATATGATCATGAGTTATAGCAGGGCAGATGACATTACATGAAAACTATTTTATGAAGGTGCTATCGACTACAAATTAAAAAAAGGAATTTTGAATGCGTATCAATTATAAAGAAACATCCAATGAGGATTACCAACTGAAGTGGAAAACAAGTACGATTGTTATATGATCAAATAAAGATAATACACACAAAGAATCATACATTTCCTATATGAACAAAAATGGTTGGTGATATATTTTTCTCCACTCAATATTACCATTTGGTTTTCCGGTGATAATTTTATCGTATACAGAAACGGAGAAAAAAATTCTAATATACAAATTGAAATATTCCGATAAGTCTTCATCATTATTCCAATAAATATATATTTACCAAAACTTTCATCTGAGCAAGATGTGGAACAAGGTCAGTTTTAAGTGGAGTTTAACAGGTTTGAATTCAGCATTTTTCTTCTAAACTGGTTGTCATACCAAGGCTAAAAAGGCTAGTCTATTTTTTACCTATAGCTGGTGGGGGGATAGTCGGATTCATGGTATTAGCCCAATGTGAAATGCAAATATTATATTCCAATAAATATAGTAACTATTATTTCTTACCGTTCCCCTGATGCGATAAAAATTTTAACCCGAATAAATAATGGAATAATATTTCCATAAATGTGGTGCAACTTAAATTATACATTTATTCAGAATTCAGTATATTTTCTTACTCTTTAAGAATAATACAAAGTGCTTTAAGATTTATCCTCGGGATCACGTTAGGGTTTCTTTCATCTGATTTGTCTTGTTTAATTTCTCCTGATTAACAGCCATTTCAATATAATAAGCTAAGACTTGTTTGGTGTATAAAATAGTAGCATATTTAGTTGTTTATCGATCAGTTTTTGAGTGCTGGTAAAATCCAAGATCTCGAATGCTGATTTTCAAGGTCGGCTGGTCGACCTTACTTTAAAATACAATACAATTTCCCTCCTAACATATACCTTCGAATAGCACATAAATATATGCGTTTGCGTTAAAAGCAACACATTTGTGCTGAGTGGATTCTAAAAATAGTAAATATCTCAAGAAGATAATTTCGTTTCGTTTTACGTTTGCAGTTAAATGCCGAAAAAGCAGTTTGTTAACCATTTTACTTACATGAACTCAACTCCATTATTCACTTGCAATATGAAGAATTCGCAAATGGTAAATTGTCAATTTCAATTCACTGTGAATATTGGACTGTGTTTTTTTTTTTTTTTTATTACTTTTCGTTTCTTTCTGTTGACTTTTTGTGGGAGTTTTTTTTTCCTTGGGAAACAATAAGTTTTCTGCTGCTAAATACATTGTATTTTGGATCATTTCTCAGAATACAGTTATATATATATATATATATATATATATATATATATATATATATATATATATATTAACCTTTTTTCTTACTATTGACTGTCAGTCTGTCTGTTATTTTTTCTTTCTCACTTACTCTCTCTCTCTCTCTTCTCTCTCTCAATCTCTCTCTCATGTTTATATAAAAGAAATTCCTTTTTTATCCATTTTATTCACTTTTTGGTCTTTCTATTCTTCTAGCCTAGTTGGCTGACGAGGCTATAAAATACACTGACTGCATCGATGTAGAAGTGTAAGACCCCCTCACAAGCACGTGTCCTTGGTATGACACTAAACTTCATCTAAAGGTGAGGCTCCAGTGTTGGAACCTTGGGGAATGTCGAATACCCTTCTGATTGCCATTAATCCCAGATCCATCCTGACCCAGAGTCGTGTTATCGGTTAGGGTTCCATCTATGAGTCAAATAGAACTTTTTGACCACCTAATTGAGTGCTAACTAATGACCGATGTTAAATTTAATCGTTAGTATTACATAGAAATACTCGGAACCATTTTACTGTGCAGAAATGAATGAATATTATTGAGGAGGATTATTAGTATTTGATAACAATACTTGAAACTATTTAACTGTTTGTAAACAAACGCAGTAATTAATTTTGAACAATCAGAATAGCATTATCTTAAAAAGAAAAGCTGTCAGAAAGGTTCAGAACCCCCTTACTTGTTCAATTCCAATCTTGATTTCGTGAAGGTTTTTCGTATTGGGTTCACAGATAGGCAAGTACGCTAATAAATATACAATTTAGTTCGCTTTATTTCGCTATCGATCATATGGAAGTCAGACCTGACCAATGAAATGAAATGTAGTTTCTTCTAAGTAGCAGTCGTGTCAATACTGCTATATGGATGCACTACATGGACGATAACGAAACAGATGGAGAAAAAGCTAGACAGCAACTACACAAGAATGCTGCGAGCAATATTGAACAAGCCTGGGATGCAACACCCCATAAAGCAGCTGCAGTACGGCCACTTACCACCCATCACGAAGACTATCCAAGTTAGACGAACCAGACATGCTGGATACTGCTGGAGGTAATTTACTAAGCTTTTTTTTTTTTTTTGCTTAGATGTAGCACAAGGCCGCATGAATTGGGCACCCAATGAGAATCGAACTCACTCGTGTAGGTTTGCTAGTCTACCTTGCTAACCATTACACCACCCGAGGTGCCCTGGATACTGCTGGAGAAGTAGGGACGAACTCATAAGTGGTGTACTCCAGTTGAACGAGCAAATGCAGGACGACCAGCGAGGACTTACATGCAGCTGCGCGGTGCCGATACGGGATGTAGTCCTGAAGACCTGCCAGAAGCAATGGACGATAGAGAAGATTAGCGTGAGAGGGTCAGGGATATCCGTGCTGATGGTGTGACATGATGATGATGATGATATTTCTTTGTTAATAAAGTAAAATACATTTTTTAAAGATTAGATATGGTAAGCAGAATTCAAGTTGCTTATGATCCCTACAATTACTTTAGTCGTCACCCATCAAAGTAGAGATCAGACTCATCGCTGCTTAACTTTGGTGATGTGGGAAGTTGGTCAATTTAAGCAAGTGCTTTATGCATGCTCATAGTGATGATATAAACCGATTGTTGACAATAAAACAGTATATTTATTTGTATACTTGACCATCCGTGAACTCAATACAGAAAATCTTCACGAAATTGAGATTAGAATTAAACAAGCTAGGGGGTTCGGAACCGTTCTGACTGCTTTTTAACTTTTCCAAAATAATTCCAGCTTTTCATCTCAAATACTCTTAATTCTGGGTCATTTTCAATTCTCACTTTATGATGATTCCAGTGTCAACAAGAGGCTAATATGTTTATGAATTACTCGTGTAGTTTTCTATGTTCTCATCAAAACAAAAGTCGGAAATAACGGCTAACATGCATATTAAAAACGTTAACCTTTCTACAGTAGCAGTAAGCATGCTTAGAACATCCTGTCCTTAAAATGTATCCCTTTATAACTTCTGAGAAAAAGATTTGTTTGAAGGCAACCGACTTACGATGAAAAAGGGATCAAACGTGCCGATTTCCTGGAGGTCCTGACTGGAAAATGGGAAAGATACGCCATCCTCGACAAATAAACATACTCATTGACGGGAATATATATATATATATATATATATATATATATATATATATATATATATATATTCGCAGATCGATAGATAGATATGAGCTGACATATATGGATAACTGGATAGACATTCATCGAGATATTAACAAACTGATCTCGCAAGCTAAGCCAATTAGGTTGACGGCAAACAAATGTAAATAGACTGATATATATATATATATATATATATATCTCATCATGTAGTGCCACAGGCACGGATATCCCTGACCCTCTCTCGCCACATTCCCTATCGTTTATGGCCTCTGGCAGGTCTTCAGTGCTATATCCCGTATTCTCACATAGCTGCTGAATGTATGTTCGAGCTGGTCGTCCTGCTTTTGCCCGGCCATATGTGGGGGTCCATAGGAGTACATCACTTATAAGCTTGTCCCTGCTTCTCTAGCAGTGACCTGCATGTCTAGTTCGTCTAACTTGGATATATATATATATATATATATATATGTGTGTGTGTGTGTGTGTCTGTGTGTGTGTGAGCGACTATTTACATTTATATCATATACATTCATCATTTTTTTATAAACACACACACACACACACACACACATATATATATATAATCAAGCATATATTTAACCTATCATATATATTTATTGATTCGTTCAAGATTTTGTATGAGTTGTTGAACATCTGGAATAAATGATTTAAAAAAAAGCAACATATTCTTAAGAACTTTCGTTCCCAACTGGAGCTCGTGGTGTCAAAGAGATTGTTGGAGGAAATAGACCCGGTTACCAGAGTTCAAACTCTTAATGAGGCTGTTTTTGTAACTCATAGAGCTACTACATTTGGGAAAGGTATGAAGCCAATTATTCTACCACCAGCTATGGGTAAATACTGAGGTAGACTGGTCTCTTTAACCTTGGTATGTCCACCAGTCTAGTAGATGAACATTTTCTGAATTCAAACCTGTTAAACTCCACGTAAAAATTGTCCTTGTGTCGTATCCTGATCGTTGGTTCGGCCGCCGCTCGCATAATTCAAAGCTCTTCGAAAGAATTGAGCACTCTGGTAGCCGATAGCGTAGTAAAATGTAAACAAACAGACGCTGCAGCTGTTTCTACATAAATACCTTAAAAATTCCCTTAGCCAACGAAGTCCGCTTGTTGGCCGAGTGGTCTGAGACTTAGTCGAACGTAAAGTTGAATGGGTTTTGATCCCGGCTTCGAGCGTCCTGCGTATCTAGCCACACTGAAGAGTTCTGATAGAACGACACAGTCTGTCTCTGGATGACAATATATATATATATATATATATATATATATATATATATATATATATATATATATATTAGGAGGGAGATAGAAAAAAAGAATAAGTAAGGAACGATTGAAATATTCGCGAACACGCACGCACGTACATATATATATATATATATATATATATATATATATATGTGTGTGTTTGTGTGTGTGTGTGTGTGTGAATTTAACCTGTCTATTGGTCTGATGAGTAGAGTGTTCGCTAATTGAGAGGGAGAGACCGGGGTTCAATCCCCCGATTGAGTCATACCAAAGACTCATAAAATGGTACTTGATGGCGCCTTGTTTAACACTCGGCATTATAAAGTGATGATCAAGAGTAAAGTAGAAGAATCCTGGGATCAGAGTAGCTCCCTCCCCTACACCTCGGTGTAGTAGCTTTTGAAAAGGGAGCCTTCGGGTCATCCTCAACTAAGGTCCCCAACTTTACTTTTTTATATATGCATTTATGTATATGTGCGTTTACTTGATCGATTGATTTGTTTTCTTCTGATTATTTTGCACATGTTTATCGACTACGAATAATTTTTAAACAGTACTATTTGACCCATACATGGAATTCCCACAGATGCTACTATTCCAGGTCAGAGTGGACCTGGGAATAATGGTGATGAAGTGATACTCTACTCCTACAATATATCCCGAACTAGAGCCACACCATCAGATACAGTTTTGGTTCAAGCCCAAAACTCCTTTTCTGGTGGTGTCTTACGCCAGTCCAGGAGATAAAGGGACGTTGTTTATCATAGATGACTGGCGTATATTTTGTTTACCGATTTGCCCTAAATGACCTTATGCTAAAATAATAAATTTGAACCTCATTGTTTGCTTCCATCTTGTCTTTTTGTTCGGCTAATGTAGACGGAATAAATCTCAATACTGCACTCTTGATCGACAAGGCATTCTCAAAACAACTCCAGGATTTTCGTTTATCATCATGGAGTGTTTTATCTCTCACCCTGTCTTATTCTGACGAGAAGATACTACAGTTATATTGTGTGGTTTTATCCTGCATGTAGTCGAGCAGAAAGTAATGTCGAAAACGTTTATTGTTTCGTAAAAAGAGTTTACCAGTCACCGAGAATCAAGACAAAAATAAAGAGAAACTAGAGGAAAATCATTAAGAAAATAAAAATAAAAAAGGTCAAGTTTAATGTTTTTTTTCTTTAACACTGGATTGTATTCTTTAGGCTTCTTTCCCATTTTGTATCGAATCGACTCTTATCTCCTCTACGTTCGTTATTTTGATTGAAGAAGCTAATAGTGAGCTCCTGGGAATTCAGACGAATGTCGCTTGTCTGCTAAAGCATACGTCAAGGCAGAGAAACAAAGAAAAATGCGTGATGGAGAACAAATTAGCCTCCCGAGACTAGCAGGATGAAAGCCATCGGATCTCAATGAGAGCTGATTCGTTTCTTTCGGCTCCGAGACACAGAGGTGTAGGTCGGATATCCAAGAAGATGTTTCATGTTGCCAATCGTAGTGTTTTCGCATCGTTGGTTCACATTTTCTCAACATGTTAGAGCAGATTGCGTTTTTTATTCGAGAGGTTTTTTCTTTACTGTTGTTTTTATTATTTGTTCTTTAATGTGGCTATGTAATCTTTCTCCATTTCTTTAAAAAATTTCTGGGCGTCTTATTTTCTAGGTCTACTTTTGCCATTTTTGAATCCATCAGGTTTTTTTTTATGCCAGATTCTTTTCTTCCTTCTAAGTTTTATAATTTCTTTTTAGTTGTCTATTTTATTTTAAAAGTTTCCTTTATTTCCTGACTTCATTTTCTACTTTATGTCTTTTTCTATTCGCGTCTTTTTCTTCTTTTTTTATGTATTTAAAATTTTTTTTCTTCTTCAACTTTTTTCTCTTTTCCTTTTTTCTTCATCCGAACCTCTGATAATCTTTCTAATTTGTTTTGATTATTTTTTTAGCTTTTTGGCATCTGTTACTTTTTTTCCAAACGTTTTTTACTTGTTTTTTACTTTTTTTAATCTTTTTTCTTCGTTTCGTCTTTTTCTTTTTTCTTTCTTTCTATTCTCCACGTCTTTGTCTTCTTTCTTTCTTTCTCAACGTCATTGTCTTCTTTCTTTCTTTCTTTCTTTCTTTCTTTCTCCACGTCATTGTTTTCTTTCTTTGTTTCTTTCTTTCTTTCTCCACTTCATTGTCTTCTTTCTTTCTCCACGTCATTGTTTTCTTTGTTTCTTTCTTTCTTTCTCAACATCATTGTCTTCTTTCTTTCTTTCTTTCTTTCTTTCTTTCTTTCTTTCTTTCTTTCTTTCTTTCTTTCTTTCTTTCTATTCTCCACGTCATTGTCTTCTTTCTTTCATTCTTTCTTTCTCCATGTCATTGTCTTCTTTCTTTCTTTCTTTCTTTCTTTCTTTCTTTCTTCGAAGAAATACTTTTCTTACAATTATCTGAGTATGTTCTTTCGTTGCATGCTTGCTTGGTTCGCAGATAATAGCCCACAAATCAAGAAATTAACAGATTCGCAAATTTCCTTAAATTATTAATTCACGCAGAAGTGTCTGGTTCATCAGATTAGCGCCTAGAATCTCTCGCATAAAAAAAAGAGACAGAAACGAAAAAGAAACCAATCAGATAAAAACTAAATAAGAATTAACCTAAAACTTTTTCAATCTTCCCAAAATAACGATTTTTTTTTCATTACGTGTTACTGCATTTTCTCTTATTTTGGAGGTCTGTTGTTGACAGACTCCCACAAAGTATATAAAACCCTAATGACACAACAGAAGATTACTTTCAGTTGAATGACACCGAAGTTATAAGGCCACGATACCTACTCAGTAAATGAATCTTTGAATACTTTCAAACAGCAAGTGCCGTATGAAATATGAGGCCTGTGTGCGAAATAAAAAGTCTAATAATTGCTGAAGATAAGCAAGAATTATCTTATTCGGACCCAGGTGCTTTGGATGATGTAATGGGTAGCAAGGGGGACTTACAAACCTACACAAATGAGTTCGAGTCCCATTGGGAGCCCCATTCAATCGGCCTTGTACCACGTCTATACAAAACGTTTAATAAATTACTATTCCCTTCTGACCATAGACAGACGATCACTTTGGAACAACGGATACAGTAACTATTATGTCATTGCCTGTGCCCAGATGAAACAAAGTTTATTGATTGTGTTTTTTGTAACACAACTCTTCCACCACGTGCACGAAGTGACACTCGGCCAATTGTTACGTATGGTAAATCTTGTTTGGATGCAGAATTTTTCATTCTCCTAGACTAGATGCCTTACCAAGTCTAGATTATCAAGTCTTTGCTACGATTTGCCTATAAGTTGGAAAAGTACAATTATTATCATTTTTTTCTTAAGGGAATCAACGCCAAATTAAAAGCAAACAACCTTGACTAGGATTAGAACTCGAGTCAACAACGACGATAACTGCTGTGAATCCAAAACATAATTTTGTTTTAGATTTGTTTTTTGTTTTTTTTATATTAATGATATGAATGATTGTTGTGGAAGCCTTACCCATCTTACCGTAATGGACTCTTCTTACCGTTATTAGTACTGAGAGATTTCGCTGCCAGAAAGGCAGATCAATATCGCTTTTATCCGAACAGTACGAGACTTCTTACCTTTTCTATGTAACTCTATCTTTCTTGTGTAATATAATGTTATCTAATATCCGTGTTTGCGTTTTCATTAGTGACCCATTCCGGGGCCACAACAATGATTCTATTTGAGATGATCATTTTGTGAGAAGTCTATCGGAATCAAGAACCATTGATCAAGGATTGTTAGGGTGTCTCCCCTACAGATTGACTGGCCCTCATGTGATAAATACCGGCTACGCTCTCTTCTGCGCAGTCTCAGTGAGCCGCCACGAAGAACGGATGTAATGTTCATGATTGTGTTAAGCTGAGGAGAGGTTTCTCCGGGCTATCGTTTATGTATGCACTATTTTCCTTCAATATATTTTTTATCACTCATTTCCGAGTCGTGTTATCATTTCAACCTCCCCTTGACCATAACAAAGACCGATTGCAGGAAGATGTTGAAAGTTTTCGAAAGTTTTCAGATTTGAACACAAACTGCAAATTTGAACAGTTGAAAGAATGCTATAGTTGGACTTTTGACTACCAGTTAGTGTGGATTTCGTAAACAGGATGAACAGCCGAATCTTAATGTAAACAAAGAACAGTGAAAATGCCACAGAATTGCACCGGATAAAATGTCTAAGCATCAGAAAAATATACAATGACGGAAGTTTTTGATCCTAGCGGTCAGTCGGAGTCGGCAGTCAACAGAGTAGACATGTTAGGCCGTTTTTGGCACTAGCCAGGGAGAGGGCAGTCCCAGGGTTTAGAAGCCAGTCCCGTATCAGCACCCCCATGAAAGAAGCACAAAGATATTAGGCTCTCTAAATATATATATCAACGTTGTTTAAGAAGATATAATGTAAATTATAGCAGTACGAATCTCTGTCTCTCTCTATCTCTTTCTCTCTCTCTCTCTCTCTCTCTCACACACACATCGTCCATTCCTATCAGCCATTACTCTTGATAGTTCCTCTAGACTGCGTTTACATTGCAAACAGAGCTGATGTATGTAAGTCCTTGCTGATCGGCCTATACTGGTGTGTTAATGCGTAGAACTCAATAGTATAACGTTGCTTTCGATTTCGTCCTTACTTCTCCAGCAGTATTCAGAATGACTCGTTCGTCTTATTATGTGAGATAGGAACTGAGTGGCCGTGCAGATGGTGTTTTATACAGAGTTTCTTCCAGCTGCCTTCTTGTATAGTTCTCATCTATCTTTATCTCCATAAGTTTCGTTAGCATCCAGTGTTATTTAGTTATTTACACGTTCATTCAGCATCACAACGACACCATAATTAAGACGCATGAAGGAAGGAAGACGCAAGAAGAATTAAGATGCAGGAAGGAAGACACAAGAAGATTTCTTTTCAAATATATTTACCTCTCACTTTATTGCAAGGGTTCGAAAGGGTTGTTGAAGGTTTGCATGTGAGAGGATGCTGGAGACTGAACATAAACTTCATATTTTGACCCCACTGTTATGACCGTCACGTTGTGTCTTTCTTGTTCTCTTGATGTTGGGGTCTACTCCATCGGGGCTTCCGAGGGCCCCCTCGGTCGGGTGTGGCCTTCCCTACCACATCTGGTCTCTACTGTCTGGAAGTCTGCTGGCAACTGCATCGGGGGTTTCCGAGGTCCCCCTCGGTCGGGTGTGGCCTTTCCTACCACATCTCGTCTCTAACCCTCTGGGAGTCTGCTGGCAACTGCTCTGGCATCCTAAACTCAACTGAGTTAAATAATAACTCATCGCCCACACGATCGCCTACTGGATCATTGAAATCGAATGTTTAATCGTCATCAAGCGGAAATAACTGTCATGCAGTTCAGAGGTTACTCTCTTCCGGTGCATGACTGTAATGGCACAATGAAACCTTCACCTTGTCCCATATTATAAGCCTTAATCCGCCCACGCGATCTCTTTCGATTACTGGCCGTTGGAATGTGTCACTTCCTTCCGGTGTATCACCTAGGAATAGCATTTTTGGGGCTGGGTCGAAGGTCAAAATATAACACCAGGTGATGTATCCTTACAGCAGTATTAATACGTATACGGCTTGGGACAATTCGCATCCTTTTGTATAAGGGGAATCTTCGTGGTGTAATGGTTAAAGAGCGGGACTCGAAATAAGCGTGTTCAAACTCCAGTTGAATCATCACGTTCCATTTCAGACAAATAACATTGAAAAATAGATTACATAGAATCGATTATCAGTCGAGAGCAGTTCATACCTCTCTTATGTGTATATTGATATCGTGTTCAGTAAGTGAGATGTTGCTTCCGAGGTATTTGAGCAGATCTTCTAATTTCATAGACTTGCCATTCAATGATGCCCTTTTGTTTAAACCACGTGCACACTGTTCTGTCCGATTTAATGTAAAGATCAATGCCTCTCGCTGCTTCCTTCATACTTTGCCAGAGATATTCGGCTTTTTTTTTTGCGAGAAGTGCTTGATCATCGGCGTCAGCTTCATCTGCAATTGTTTTTATGCAATGTTGTATTAATTAAAGGGAAATACGTAAATCGTAAAAAGTATGTAAAAGAAAGTATTTTTATAATAATATTTCTTTCGATTCCTTGATAAAAAGGAACAAAAAAAACTTCCCAAAAAAAGAAGGAAAATACAATAATAAAAATAAGTCATTTTTGAGCCTGAAAAAATAGATAAGAAATGACAGTTATACTTGAATATAAAGGCTTACGAATAAACTCTTTCAAATTCAGCCCACCTTGGGAGAGTGGAGACCAGCATCGAGAAAATCAAGAACAGAACAAGTTGTTATATCCCGATTGCGAATTGATCATACAAGGCTTACTCGTTCTTTCATTTTGAAACAGGAACCACAACCACTGTGTTCGACCTGCCAGACAACTTGCTCGGTTAAACACATTCTTATAGAATGCCAAACTTTCGCTGTTATCAGAAAGCGATTTTTCAAAGTAAATAACTTAACCGATCTATTCGAGAACGTCTCTGGAGAGAGTACCAAAAAATATGACAACTTAAAACTGGTTAATCTTGTGCAAACAAATGAAATCCTGCTAATAGAAAATTCTACCTACCTTAATATTCGTTTTGAAATCTTTGGTTGAATATGTATGTATATATAGACAGAATTTGGCGTTGAAATACCTACAAAGGTTGATATGCCATAAAACCCAACCAACCAACCAACGAAAGTAAGCGTCCAGTCATCGCTCATAAACATGAAAATAAACAAGAAAATTGGAGTTGTCTGAATTTCTGAGACGAAGCTTGCTGATTTTTCATAGCGTAACGGTTCTGGGTGTTCGTTCCCTAAGCTTTTAAGTGACAATTATTGGCAGGTTCCATTCTGACTACAGGCAAGTAACAATACATGAATACTAAATACTTCTACACAGTTATAATTAACAGAATCAGATTAAACGATCCCTGTGGATTAAATAAAGGACGTGGATCGAAGTTCAGTGTAGCCTCCTGAGTTCGACAAGAAACACCCGAAGAAGGCCGGTGGACATGTCTGCCGAAAAGTTGTGAAGATAACGATAAAGATGAAGACAATAGTTTGAAAACCTAGTATGATAATAGAAATATCGACTGCAAGTGTGAGTCCCGACAGAAATTTCTTCTTTGTCAAGAATTCCTTCTGTTTATTCGAAGAAATTAGTTAAAAGCATAAAATTATATGAATTAGCAAAAAAAAAAAAAAAAAAACTACATAGAAAAATATTTAGAAAGGTGAACGCCAAAAGGTGAGTAGCATAACAGATAGATAGATAGATAGATAGATAGATAGATAGATGAAAAGAGTGAGATAGATAGATAGATAAATAAAAGAGTGAGATAGATAGATAGATAGATAGATAGATAGATAGATAGATAGATAGATTGATTCAATTACTTCGAAGTTGCAGACCAGTACTTCACCCATATATATATATATATATATATATATATATATATAAAGTGAGAGAGTGAGAGAGAGAGAGAGAGAGAGAGAGAGAGAGAGAGAGAGATTTATCTGGAAATTTGAATGAGTCACCGGTGGCAATAAAAAAATCCAAAAATATAGAATTGATTAATGGAATCCAGTGGTATAAGTGTTTGGTATTAGCTGGAATCTGCTAAGCCAAATTGAATCCCCGAAGAGTTTTCCTCCCTTCAAACTAATTCTTTTTGAAAACACTGGAATCAAATTCTCCCCCACCCACTAAAATCTTGATAATTTGACTGGGAAGATGTTGGCCGACAGACCCTTATGACACATTGTTTGACTATAATTACCTCATCGTAACTATTAACCTCATAACCAAATTTAACATGGGCACCAAAAATATTTTTTCATGCATTGAAGTCAACAATTAATTTAAACTGCTTGGAGAAGTAACCTTTAAAAATGTATTGAAGCAGGAAAGGAAGCAAGGAAAGAAATTCGAGAGGTAAGGAACTGAAATATTTGTTTCAAAAAGAAAAAAATTAAAATAAAATATTCTTGGTCTCAAGAAACTATAAAACAATGGAACATGAAAAATCAAAAAGAAAAGGAATTTTGATGGTTTGGTTTGGTTTGTTGGGTTTTATGGCATATCAACCTTTGTAGGTTATTTAACACCAAATCCATTTTTATGTAAATAATCTGTTCTATTTCAAACAATTCAGTTTAGCATAAGTACACAGTTTAATGGTCAAAAAGATTTCTATTTCAAACTATTCAAGCAGTTATATATAACCATTCAGTTTAGTGTAAGTACAGTTTCAATGTCAAAAAACAGTTCTATTTCAAATAATTGATTTTAGTATAAGCCCGCAGTTTAAATATAAGTACGGTTTAATTATGAAAAACTTCTATTTCGAGTTATTCAGTTTAGTCAAGCAGTTCTAATTCAGCTATTTCAGTTTAGTATAAGTACTGATTTTGTTTATACACAGTTACGTGTAAAAACAGTTCTATGTTAAACAATTCAGTTTAGTATAAATACAATTTCAATGTCAAAAAACAGTTCTATTTGAAATAATTCACTTTAGCATTAGCAGGCAGTTTAAATGTAAGTATGGTTTAATTGTCAAAAACATTTCTATTTCAAGCTATTCAGTTTAATCAGACAATTCAGATTAGAATAAGTATGCCGTTAGTTCTGTTTAACCCATAAAGAAGACCCTATCAGGTGCTACTACGCCGGGCCAGAGTGGACCTGGGAGCAATGGCAATGAAGGGGTGCTTCGTATTCTCCAAGGCCCCAGCATTACTGGGATTTCACCATCAACTTTTTTAGTGTCATATCTGGGACACTCTTAAGGGGGGTGGTCTTACCCATCTGCAGAGGTGTAATCAGTGTATTCTACAGCATCAGCCCACTGGGCAAAGGATTTTTGAGAAGAGAAAGAATAAGAAATAAGGAATACAGAAAAGAGGAAAAATCAGAAAAATAAGTTTAAAAAAAAAGAAAAATTTAAATCGAGGGATAAAGATTTACATTAGGGAAATTAAAGGAACGTAAGAAGAAAAAATGGCCTGTTGGAAAAAAAATACAAGAATAATCAAGAAGAAGAAGAAATACCAAATAAAGAACGAAAGAAAGAACTAACGAAAAGAAAGGAAGAAAGAAAGAAAGAAAGAAAGAAAGAAAGAAAGAAAGATGAGAAAAGGAGACCAGAATGAAAAATGGAGATAAAAAAGGAAATTTAAAGCCATTAGAACGAAATAATAACAAAGACAGATAAATAAATAAATATGAGAAAGGAGGAAAGAATACGGAGAGATAAAGTAAGAAAAACGGGAAATGAGGGAGCATAAAAGATAAAATTTGGCAATAAAAAAAAAGAAAAAAGAAAGACAAGATGAACTAAACAACGATAGATAAAATCAAAATGAGAAAAGAGTCCAGAATAAGAAAAATATATAAGAAAGAAAGGGGAATAATAAATAAAGAACAATCAAACAAACGAAAGGTTGGTTGGGTTTTATGGCATATCAACCCTTGTAGGTCATTTAATGCCAAATTCTGTCTCTCTCTATATATATACATACATATTCAACCAAAGATTTCCAGACAAATACTTAGGTAGGTAAAATTTTCTATAAACAGGATTTCGTTTGTTAGCACAAGATTAACGAGTATTAATTCGTCATATTTTTTGGTACAACTCTGTCTCTCTCAAAAAGGACAGAATGTCATCTATTTTGACGTTCTCAAACAGATCGGTGAAAGAAAAATTAACAAAAGAAAGACAGAAAGAAAGAAAATGAAAGTACAGAGGAAAATCACACAGACACACACACACATTGGGTTCCCCTTTGATATAGCCTTGAGCCAAATCTAAGCAAAAAGTTTAGTAAATTACCACACACACACACATACACACACATACACACACACACACACACATATATATATATATATATATATATATATATATATATATATATAGTATTATTCGGTCCAGTTAAAGCAGAGTTGGGAGTATAATCCTAAAATAACCGGTCTTTGGTTTATTCTTTAAAGAAAGTATATATATATATATATATATATATATATATATATATATATATATATATATATATATATATATCACAATGCTCAAAAGAAAATTATCAGGACATCGTGAGATCAAATAGGAAATGGAAATAAAATAAATATTACACATTTACAACCAGCCCCCCCTCCACCAAAATATTCCCCCTAATTATTAAAGTTAGTCTCAACCTTCAAGTAACAATAAGTAGCATGAATTTTGGGTAGAATTATGTACTTGATTTTTAGAAAAAATTAAATGAATACTTTAGTAAATAGATAAATAAAAGATGTTTAACCATGATTTATTAAATTGGTAAAGATACTGGAATTTATAATTTATATAAGTAAGCTTGATTTTATAATTGTTATTTGGGGTGGTTTGACCATCAATTTTAGTTGTATGTTTTTTTAAGGAAAAATATAATATACTAAATTTAGATTGTCTGAATAATTTTGTTATAAATGTTTGATTTTTTTATATGCGTTAATGTAACTGTTATTGTTGCCTCTGTTTGATTTCAAGTAGGATGATTCCGGATGTAGTTTTAAATGGCATAATTCTTGCTACTAATTGTTACTTGAAGGTTTTGCCTAGCTTTAATAGATAGCAGAAATATGGGGGGGTTGTCTGGTTGTAAATGTGTAAAATTTATTTTATTTCTATTTCGTATTTAATCTGATAAATTCTCGTTAATTTTTTTATTGGATTTTAAAAGCATTTAAACATTTTTTAATGCTGTTAAAAGTATTGATATAAATTATCAATGCTTTTAACGGGGTGTAACATAAATGTATTATCCTAATGTGATCGATTGTTGTTTTTTTTTTTTCAGAAAAAAATTATTTGCTCGGTGGATTTTATTTATATTGAGCTCTTTACCGGGAATATTAAAATTTGATGTTTTATTTTTGAATATCTTTTTTTTGTTCCGATTGGAATTATTCCCTATTCTGGATTTACTGGATTGAATATTATATATATATATATATATATATATATATATATATATATATATATATATATATATATATATATGTATATATATATATAACGACAGTGTTGGTTGTCACTAAATCACTTTGTGGGTTTGAGTCGAAACAAGTGCAATATAATATGGAGAGTGCTCAATATCTTGGATAGAGCTATTATATAATAATAATTAATGAATATATATTAAATATATATATCTAATTCATGGAATTTAGACTGTGACTCCTGGGTTTCATTGAGTTTTTACAAAACAACAATCATCAGGCAGTTGAGAAAATGAATATATATATTTAAAAATTTTTTTTTTAATATAAATTTGTCGATGTAGTTCGACATATATAGGTATGACTTATCAACGCCTCAGAGTGATAGTTAGACAGCATATACCCAGATCTCTCTTGTCAGGCCGATTCTCAAGCAATGGATTCGGCTATCGGCGAGCATTTGCTCACTATAAATAACTGCAGAAACAGTTATGAAGATAATTGTTTCTCTGTCCTGCATAAAGCAAGGGATAAATCCCACCTCAAATTTATTGAGGCGATTTATATTTCTATGAATCACCCTTCTCTATGCAGGCAGTTAAACAATCATACTTTAAATATTTTGGGGGAACTGCTAGATACAGGGGTGACTTGTATTCTTTTTTTTTTTTACACCCCGTATCTGGCCATCCAAATTATATAATTTATACTCCCGTTTTTACCTATTTTCCGGTGTATAAAACTTCCCCTTCTTTCATTACCAATGATATATTTGCTAATCAGTTTATATAAATCTTCCTGTACCAGAAATTTAATAACGTGTATATATATATATATATATATATGTGTGTGTGTGTGTGTGTGTGTGTGTGTGTGTGTGTGTGTGGCAATACAAATGTCAAGAGAAAATAATCAGGAAAAAAAGGCAAAACCACGTAAAACGCAGCCAAAATATTGTGGATGACTAACTTGCAAAGTGTTCAATTTACAAACCATAGAGTTTTGAAGAAATCAGAGATAACAGAACCCCCCCCCAAAAAAAAAACCCAGCCATTCTAAATAAACAGAGAGCAATAAGTCGTGAAGGATCATGGAAGAAAGATACATGAAATACGAAAAACATCAATAAAGTAGAAAGTAATATGAACTCAAATGGAAAATACAAAAAAAAAATATTTCCGAGAATCACATAGCTAAAAGTCATCACAGAAATGGAAAGAGAGGAAAAAAAAATCTGAAGAGGTAGGATGGCACTTGAGATTCAACGAATCAGTTCGCGTGATTGGTCAAGAATGAACCAAGCAGCATCTATGAATTCACACCATTAAACTACATACAACAATGAACATCTGAACAGCAGTATGTTTTTTTTTTTGTATATTGAACTCATATATATCAGTTGAGAATTTCTATATATATTTATTGCATTTATTTATTCTATTATATTTTCGACCCCTTAGCAGATGTTTGTTGAAAACCAACAGCTTTGCAGTTGATAAAGTACAAAAATAATCAAAGAAATAAGTAAAATAATGATGGTTCTCTTAATGTGACAATCGCCATTTTGTCGTCTTTTGGTTTTACTTAATACCTTTTCGGCTGGTTGACTCCCTTTACCTTTACAAACCAAGGCTCAATAAGCAAAACATTTGACTGGTTTTATAACTCCATCTTTTAGATTCGTTTCAATACGCGTTGATAATTAAAGCTGACCAAAATAAATCGACATCTTTCAATCCCAGCTGTTGACACTAACAAATTATATTAGAAGATTTTTTACAATAATAGAGTAGTTATAATGGCTAACATACGTGACTGCAACATGGCTGTAAGCGAGTTCAAACTCCAGCCACGTTTCGACAAATACTTTCGGTTTAATGCACTTGGGAAAGGTAATAACTCCCTTATATTTCTACCAATGTGAAAAATATCTTCACCATTTTCTTTCTTCACGGATGGCTTCGGCATTAAATAACACAAGGAGGTTGATATATCATTAAACAGTGTCCTGATGAACTGATAAAAATGCTGATATCTACATAGAAATATATCTATTATCATTTCGTCTCATATTTGCTTTTCAAAATTGCTTCCTTTTTTTTAAATTTCCAATCAGTTGGTGTATATATTTACTCAACCCCTTTATTACGTATACGTCATAGGTCAGTTTTTTTGCAGATTTTGTGGGTTTGAATTCAGAGATTTTCGTTCTCTTGGGTTGGTTGCCTTAGGAAATCTAACGAAGCCAATTTTGCCAACTATTTTTGGGAAATATATATATATATATATATATATATATATATATATATATATATATATATATATATATATATAGTTTGTTAGCGAATAGTTTGTACGTAACTTTTTTTTAAAGCAGATGTTAGACCTCATTTATGTACCCACAGATAAATGGTTTGAAGAATTCCGATTTAAAAATGATAATTCTTTTTAATATTAATTGTGTTTGAACAAAATTAGATGTTTTCTATTGATCAAGTTTTCTAATCTAATATGTGCCTGGATATGAAATTGGATAATCTAGTAGCAAGGCTCCAGTAATGCTGGAGCTTTGAGAAATGCAGTGTATTACTTTATTGCCATTACTCCCAGGTTCATTCTGTCCTGGAGTAATAGCACCTGATACTAACTATGGGTCAAATAGACCTTTATGACATTTAAAATGTGTGCAAACAAATGACGTAAGATGAATTGAATTGTTGGAAATAGAACTGTTGGATCGTTGAACTATGTGCAAACAAATGACCAATGTTTAACTAAATTGTTAGTGATACATCGCAATAGGTGGGATCATTTATTGTTGCATAGTGACCTCCGACCCGACCAAGCTGTCAAAAGAAGAAATGCACCTGTGTAAGTAACAGGTGCATCCGGTCGAAGATATCAGGAGATCAGGGGCGACCTTGACTGTTGAGGGTTTGAATTGAGCGCGAAATTGTGACACTCGCAGGAAGTAGGTGGACGTCAAATTATTTTATAACCCCGGCGACAGGAAGTTCAAGTCAGTTGGAGAGAAGATGCTGGAATAGGACCATGTCCCAGAGAGGCTGGGCCCCCAGCCCCCCCCCCGTTGAGCAGCCCACGAGAAGGTGAAAGAAACGTTGTTATGTCCATAAGAGTGGGAGTCAATTTTGTTGCAGTTCTGTTCCGTCTCCAACTCACCTCTCACACAGAAAAACCTTTAGTAACCCTTTCGAACCCTTTCAAATAAAGTGAGAGGTATATTTTTCTAAGGAACTGTGTCCGCTCGTCTTTATTGTGTTGAATATGTTCCTGCATGCATATGTATTAGGTGGTTAGACAACATTATCTGCCGACGACCAAATGAGGATATAGAATAAAATAATTTGTGTTAAATAGCAATACTTGGAACCATTTAACTTTGTGCAAAAGAATGAAATTTGGCTTGTTTATAAATGTTATCAACAAAACGTGTTTAAAAGTTATATATACATATATATATATATATATATATATATATATATGTGTGTGTGTGTGTGTGTCTGTGTGTGCAACAAGTTTAGCATTAAAAAACCCACACGGGTTTATATGCCACAAAACTCCAACCTACAAAACCCAAAAATCTGAATACTTTCAGAACACCTGACTTAAATCAATTACTAGCCGAATTGTTTTGCAAATTTAAAGATAAAAAATTGAAACCCACCAGAAGTCCCACAATTTGACGTTAAACTTTAACTGTCTACTTTTCCGATATATCTAATTCGTTTAATTTCACAGTTGCCAGGCAAAATAACAATAACATCAATTCAAATCCTTTCTTATTTTTCAAATCAATTTGTGATGCATTTCGTTGGTAACAACGATATCCAGTTGATTCTTTTTATTATTACATCTGTCAATATACAACCCCGAGAAATCTCAGTTTATATCTATATTATAAACATAGGTAACGTTTGAATGTTTGCTTTCAAGTATTGCTATCCAACAACTAACATTTTAATTTTCACCCAGTTTAATATTTTGTAGCTTTTTATCACTGGTAACATTCAACATTACACATTCGTGTTTACACAGCTAAATGGTTTCAAGTATTGCTATCAAATAACTAATACTTTAATTTTCACCCAGTTTAATATTTTGTAGCTATTTACAACTGGTAACATTCAACATTACACATTCGTTTTCACTCGGCTAAATAGTTTCAAGTATTGCCATGTAACACAAGCAATTCAGTTTGACATTTGTTATTTGTTTTCACACAGATAAACGTTTATACAGTTCTGCTTAACCTTTAAATAGTACTATAATAAACAATAAAAGATGTGCTCAAGGCAAAGCTGAAAAACCAGACTCTTAAATAGCGCCGTTTTGTCTGCAATGTTATACGCAAGTGAACTGTAGTCTACCACGATGAAGGAAGAATAGAGACTGGTTATAGCACAAAGAGTTATGGAATGATCCATGTTGGGAACATTTATGTTCGAGCAGAGATGCAGCGGAGGAATTCGGTAACGGAGTAGAGAGAATGACAAGATGACAGAGTACAGAGAACTGAAGTTCTGCAGAAGTGTATGCGTCGTAAGATTTACTGCCTACTGCTGTTGTCGAGTGATATCCGAGAGACCGTAAACGATTTCTCGGTAGACAATCGGAAAATAAAAGTGTCAAGCGATTCAACCCCATATGGAAAAGGGCAAGATCACGTACAGTCTGGATATAAAAAAATATCAGACAACGGGGCCAATAAAAAGAGATAGAGAGAAATGGTTGGGCCGTTAAAGTTGCCGTCGTTTTCAAAGTAGGTAAAGTTGGTGAACTTAGTCGAGGGTGAACTGAAGGCCCCCTTTTCAATAGTTACTACAGCAAGGGGTACAGGAGAAATCTACTCCGTTCTCTTGATTGCACCACTTTCCCCTTACCTTTTAGTGCTGAGTGCTAAGCATCAAGTACCATTTTCGAACCTGTGGTATGACTCGACTGGGGATTGAACTCCGGTCTCCCAGACCATTGGCGAACACTCTACTCATTAGTCTTATATATTGGCCCTTGACCGAGCCGTCAACCAAGAGATGCACTTGTCTAAATAAGCGGAAGAACAGCTGAAGCAGGTGGTTGTCAGGAAAGAATATAGGCAGGTACCCGCGGCGCCGTCGAGGCAGTCGGGGACAGGAATGCCAGTGTTAGAACCAGCTTGCAGAATGAGGGATGTGGTCCTCAGCGACACTCGGTTGAGCAACTCAAGCCAAGATGCGGAGGAAGTGCTGCTATGGTCAAGAGAGGAACTTGGGTCAATATAGCAGTCTGTCCCTGTCTCCACACATCTCTCACACACAACAGAACGTCACCCTTTCAAGAATAAAGTGTGAGGGTTATATTTTTGTAAAGAAGTGTATTCGTTCGTTTATTGATGTCGTCATTATTATTGACTATGTTTCCAGCTTATATTTGCGTAAATTGCTATACAACATTAGGCCAAAATCATGGTATAATATAGTTTTATAATTTCTGGAGCAGATTTTATCAAAAAAAAAAAACAATCGTAAACTCTCCACCTTAACAAGCACAGACAAAAACTTTTAAAGAATAAAAAAATACATTTGTATGTCAAGGTGAATTAATGACAACGATTTATATAAAAGAAAAGCATTAAATCTCCACGGAGAAAGATTTTATTGGTTATTTGAGTTGGATAAAAAGCTGGATTTATTGTCTGTGGCTGAGGATATGTGTTTTTGTCTCGTAAACGAAGAAATCTTATTCTTAAATGCAGGATTTGCTGAGTAAAGCCAGTTGGAGGATAAAAATTAAATCGAATACGATTAAGATCAAATTAAGATCGATGAGAATTAATGATCTAAAGAATTAAGTGATCAAGGGAGATAATCAGTGTTTGTTTTCTTGAAATATTTTCCGCTAGAGTATGTCGCCAAATAGTGAAAAAATAGTTTCGAAGTTCTTTTATTTTTTGAGTTTTTAAAAATGTTTTTTATCGGCATTTTTCTAGTTAACTACTTAATAGTTGAGCCTCTCAAAAAGATCCAAAGTAATGGTCAACAGACATACAAAAATAGATTAAAAAAAACGAATAAATAAATCGAAAAAAGCTACATCAATAGGTTTATGGAAAAACTGATGCAGCCATCAGTTAGTTAGGATTTATAAATTTCTAAAAATAAAAAAAATGATAAAGACTACGTTTTTACCACCAACGGCATTTTGCTGTGGTATAATGACAAATGATTCTCCTATACCAACAACAACAGAAGTATAACGATGAGGGATTTTATGATTATTATTATTAGGTTTTTGGTTTAAGTTGGTTTTACCATATTTACCAACCCCTCCGCTCGGGCAGGATATGACTCAAGGTCATTTTTAAGCGGAGTTTAACAGGTTTGAATTCAGAGTTTTCCTTCTCCTAGACTAGTTGCCTCGCCAAGGCTGAAGAACCTAGTCTACCCTACTATTTACCCATAGCTGAAGGGAGAATAATTGGATTCAAACCTTTCCCAAGGGTATTAGTGCAATGTGAAATATAATCAGTCTCGTCCAGGATTTGAACTCGTGTCACCGTGTCCATTTCCTACGACGATAATCATTTACGTTGGTTATGTTGGTATTACGTTGGTTGCGTTGGTATTTCATAGGTTGAGTTGGTATTACGTAGGTTGCATTGGTATTTCGTTGGTTGTGTTGGTATTATATTGGTTGCGTTGGGAACGACCTACCTAGGGCGATGAAGGAAAAGAGAGTTTCGCGGGTTTTCTTCAATTTTGGGGGCTGCTAGGAAATATGTTTCGGTCTGAATAGAACAGGTCATCCTGATTGGGTGAAAATGTACGGCGACTCTAACGGTCATATTAAATTACGCGCCAAACAAAAAATACAGGTTTCTTTCTGCTACAGAAGTGAGTTCGATCTTAACAAAGTGCTCAACACTTTCTACCGTATCTGCGGTATCCTTAGTTGGTAAAAATGAACTTTGCCGCTTTGAAATTGTTAAGAATCAAGTTTCTCAGAACATTTCTTTTTCATTAGTGATGTTTGACTCTCAGTAGGTGATTCGTAATTCTGGCTTTGTGCTAAATCTAAGGTCGGCTTTCAAATAAGGGCATTTATTCATTGCTGTACATAAGCTAGCCTTGCACACAACTTACCACTGAGTTAAGACTTTCACCCTCATTACATGCCTCATATATGTGGTCTAATTCAATCATCACCAAGTGTTCTATAAATCCAATCTTGCGTAAAATCTAAGCGTTTGCTGAGAAATTGTTAGCGTCGTGGGAAATGGGCGTGGCGATCTGAGTTCATATCGTGGCTGGGCCTTTTTGTATTTTATACTGCAGTAATATCCATGAGAAAGTTATTAATCTAATTAATCTCCTCAAGCTATGGGTAAATTGTCAGACAAACAGAGTTCTTTAATCTTAGAATGGCAAACTTGTAAAAAATTCTCTTAAAAACTGACATTTTTATCAATTAAGGGTTTTCAGACCATTGTCTTCAGCTTTATTGTCATTTCGACAACGATTCGGCCTATATGTCCTCCGGCCTTCTTCAGGTGTTTGTCGAACTCGGGAACCTTCACAGAACTTCGAACTACGTCCTTTATTGAATCCACGGGGGTCACCTGTTCTGATTCCGTTAGCCATAACTGGGTACAAGTGTCAAGTATTCCTGTATAGTTACTCACCTGCGGTCAGGATTGAACCTGCAATCTCCAGATAATTGTCTCCTTAGAAGCTTAGGAAACCAATGCCTATAACCGTTACGCCATATTATGGCTAACGGAATCAGAACAGGCGACCCCCGTGCATTCAATAAAGGACGTAGTTCGAAGTTCCGTGAAGGTTTCCGAGTTCTACAAACACCTGAAGAAGGCCGTAGGACATATCGGCCGAAACTTTGTGGAAATACCAATAAAGACGAAGACAATAGTCCGAAAACTCTTAATGATAAGAATTATCAAGCTTCGTCTCAGAAATTTAGACAACTAAAACTGAGATTGTTTTGCATCTTTCTCGTGCAGAAGAGATGGTAAATGTATATAAAATCTCGGCCAAAATTATTTTAAAGGACATCTCATCTGTAGCTGTGATTAATGAGATAAACTAACGATTGATTATTAGTGAGTTTGATTACTACTGGGTTTGTAGGAAACTAATCTTAGCTTAGTAAATACCAACAGTTATTTCTCCTGATGTTACAAAAACATCATTCCAAGAAGTAAGAAAGAGAAAAAGAAAGAATACGTGTGACACTATGTAGGTGGTCCGCCAAGCAGACGATTCCTTTGTCTGTTTTGGCGCAAAACCAGACAAAGGGTTTGGACACGAGATCTCGACGTGACCGCAAGTTGGAAGAGAACGCAAGTAGGGAGTTGGACAAAGGGACTCAGAGAAGGCAGTTGGCGACGGGAGACGCAGAGTGGCGGTTGGGAGTCGACACCGGACATCTGAGTGACCATTCACATGAGATAGAGTCCAGCTGCAGTGAGGGAAGACCGGTCAATATGGGTTGGCATTCCTAGTAGCTTTGTAGAAATTTTGCTAGAAATCCACGCTAGCGTTAGTCTACATATGCACAAAGGAATGCACAGTGTCACAGAATCACCCTTCTTACACTTGAGTTAACCCAAGCCCTCGTTTGTTCTTTGTTCTTTCCTCTCACTCCCTTGATTGTATTTCTTGTGCTGTAAAGAAATGTGCGATACCCCTATCGGAACCACAAGATGATCACCGGCCATGATCGAAATGGTGGTAGAAGTTGATGTAACGGGGGCCAAAGGGGTATAGTCACATACGGGAAAACTGTGTGTGTGTGTGTGTGTGTGTGCGGGGGGTAAATGAAAGAGTTCAATGTAAACTTTTCAGTTAAACTCGAAGAAGTACATGACAGATGTAATTATCAAAAGCATCGACTGGATATCATTGTTACCAACAAAATCAGTTAATGGTTATGATACTTATTATAATTTGGACTACATTTTATGTTTTCCTTTCATTTCCTTCTTATTCGTGGTTTAATAAGAAATCTTACCAATTCATTTCAGACAATTTGAACTTGGCCTATATTAGCATTTAATTAAAATGGCCGCCTATTCTGAAATAAGATTCAATAGTTTTGTCTCCTGGACGACCACGAGTTCGATCCATGTCACGTACCTAACACATTTGGCCCAAGAATAAGGATTATTTAGTTTAGGTTATTTAGTTTAATGAAATATCAATCGTTCATAGTTATTTAACACCAAATCATGAATACACATATTTTCTTTTATTAAATAATAGCGCTTTGAGAAAAATCTAGATAACTGCTATGATGCTGACAAAAGAAAGACACGGGGAACACAAAAAGGGTTGATAGAAAAAAACATATATATATTCAAGTAACAGAAAGAAGATAGAAGTGAACCTGGTTAAACAGTAGTTACTTGATAGGAATATAAAGGTCCAGTTGGGTATTGACTATCCGTCCACTACGTAGCTGGTATCACACGTGACTGTATCACGCTGATTTGGTTAACTCCTTCTAACGCTTTCATTGATGTGTATTTATGGAGGAGTGCGAGTCCTTATATAGGGAGTATAACAATAACAACTGCAAAAGGATGCTGTGTAGTGTTTTGCACAATTTCTGGAAGCAACATCTACAAAACCGAAGCTGCGAGACTAATTGCTTCCCATGTCACAAACCATCCAAGTGAGATGAGCAAGACTTTCTGGAGAATTTAAGATGAACTCATAACCATCTGTTTTCATATGGACTCCTACAGATGGGCACACCAGCGTTATTTGAAGAGAAGAAATTACATTCATCTATCAGCTCAATGTAGACACCGTCAAGTTTGATGAATGATATGGACGGATGTCGAGAGAGAATCAAAGAAATCTGTACTGTTGGATGTATTGATAAAGAAGATTAACGTTGACATCGATTGCCATCAAACATTAACAGTTTCATGGAAGACAGTTGAATGCTTTCAAGTATTGCTTTCACACGCTAATTGTTCTATTTTTCAGTTAAAATGGAAGTAAATAATGGATTGTGATCAGATAATATGTAAAGAAAAATTGATAACAAGACAATCCTTTCCTTAATCTATCACAAGTTTGATTTTAATTCTGCAAAGATGCTCATCTACATCCATAATAAAAGTCTAAGACGAATTTTCGAAGCCACTGCTATTTCACTCTTTAATTCCCTAAATACTCGTCCTGGTTTTTATAACATTTCTCCTTACTTGAGCAGGTCCACTTTAAATAGCTACAATATATTCCATCTTTAGATAATACTTTCCGCATACATCATAGTTTTTATGCTTTCTATTATTTTTTTGTCTTTCTTTTTCTTCCTTTTCACTCAGAATCTTTCTCGATAAACAAACGTAACATAAATTCTATTCAATATTCCTAATAAGGCAAATGACGTAATTTAAAACAACAAACGCTGATTCACTAATTAAACGGCCAACTTTTTCTTGTTACACAATTTTTCCCCAGGTTTTTATATTTTGCACTTTTTACACATCCATTGGTGACTTAGCATCGCTAATATCACCCCTCATAGTCCTGATAATGGTTCAGTAGAACCGAAACGCTATAGTGTTGACTTCTTAATAAATCTCTCCCTCCACTTGGATAACTTTGTGATCAATTTTCCTTTAAACAGTTAAAGTGTTTTAAACAGTGTCATGTCATACTTGTAGATTAAATTCTAATGGATTACGTTGGCTCCCAGTCTGTCAAGTATTGTAAATGTTATAGAAGTAATACTAACAAGTACTGCTACTCAGAGTTAGACTGAACCTGGGAATGCAACCTCATCATCAGATGATTTAACGCAATATCAAGGACACCACTGAGGATGGGGTCTTACCCTTTGGCAGAGATGAAATCAGTATGTTCTAGGTAGGTGTTAGGTAATATAAGCAAGTAAAAAAAAAGTAAAGTTGGAAACCATAGTCAAGGGAAAGCCAAAGGCTCCATTTTCAATAGCTACTACACCGAAGTGTAGAGGAAAGCGCTACTCCATTCCATGGATTGCTCCATTTTAGCCTTGATCCTTACTTTATAATGCTGAGGGTTAAACAAGGCGGCATCAAGTCCCATTTTTTTTTAGTCTCACTCTACTCATTAAACCAATGGCCCAGTTAAAATAAAGGTTTACTAGTTCTAATCATCAAGGTATAAATAGCAAAAATAAACATCAGTTTTATTTATGTACGCAAAACTAGAATTTAAGATTCCTATGGCAAAGGTAGTTAGTTGATCGGCTTAGTAAATGATAATTCTTAATTTCTAAGCTTATCAACTATTCGGAATATCTGCTGTATCGTTTGATGCAGACAGTAGACGTTGACTCAGATAAAGCAAAGTTTAAGAGTTACATTTTTCGTTCGTCTTAAATTACTGAACCAGTTCAGTATCTTAAGTAGAAATATCACATTTACTGATATCGATGTAAATATACGCATAGATAAAACATAAACTGTTTTTGTCAAGTGATCGACCTCATGGGAATCTAATCTCTGATAAAATAGCCCAGAAATTCTTCCAAGCAGTTGCAGAATCAGAACTACTGTATGGTTGCTCCACTAGGACCCCAACGAAGCCCTTAGAGAAAAATCTAAATGAAAACTGCCAAAGGATTCTGTGTAGTATTTTGCACAATTTGTAGACGCAACAACCCCTACAAAACAGCAGTTGCTGGACCAATTGCCTCCCATGTCACAAACCATCCAAGTAAGATGAGCAAGACTTGCTGTAGAAGTTAAGATTAATTCATAATCAACGGTTTTCCTAGGAATTACCATACATGGGCACATCTGCGTTATTCGACAAGAAAAAAATTACATTCATCTATCAGTACAATGTGGACACCATCAAGTGTGATGAATGACAGGGACGGATGTCAAGAGTTAATCAAAGAAATATGTACTGTTGGCACGTATTGATAAAGAAGATTAAGGTTGTCATTGACTGAAATAAGGACATGCAATTACGTATGGTATTTTTGTTTTATGGCATATCAATCTTTGTACGTCATTTAACCGAAGCCATCCTTGTGGAACAGCAGTAACTATATAAAACCCAAAGTTAAGTAATAAGGGAATTCACACCTTTCTCAAGGCTATAAGTCTGCAAATGAGGGTAATAGCGCGACTGGATTCCGATGTCACTTACTTCGAGGCCGAAGTCCAGCACTTTAGACGTTATGCCATGGGGACACACCTACCCACGTTCTTGGACAATAACTAAGAATAGTTTCGTTTGATTTAAGACTTTTATACTTTTATTCCTAAGTAGGAATAAAGACTAGATATAAAAACTGGCTTTTACATCAGTTCACACATCTTTAATAGACACTGGCAAGAAATATACAGTTATCCGTATTTACCCTGCTATGCTTATTTTCTCGTTTTCAAGAGAGAAAAAACATAACAGCGTAAATACAGAAAGCGCTGATTGTACTGTATACGATCTTTTCTTCACTGTCTTTGTTTAATAGCATGTCAAACTTTGTGGATGATTTAATGCCAAAAACCATCCTTTCAGATTAACAATTGGGATACTGGGGAAATTGAGAGGTTTGGTTTAGTTTTGAGAGCTGGGGAAATAAGAGGTTTGGTTTAGTTTTGTTTCTTTAGGTTAAATGGCATATCAACCCCTGCTCATTATTTAATGCCAAATCCTTTTAATACATATTATACAAGATTTTTCAACACATAGTTTGTAGATAACATTTTTAAACGAATTAGAATTCATTTGTTTACACATAGTAAAACGTTTCCAATTATTCAAACACGATTAGTCCTATATAGTATTAATCATTTGTTTACTCTCAATTGGATGGTTTCAAATATTGCTATTTTCAATAGTTTTATTTGCACACAGTTAAATAGTTTCAAGCACCGCTATGTAATATTGAGAATTCAATTTAGGCTCCCAATTAAAGAGTTTCAAACATTTCTTATCCATGCTAATAATTCCATCCGACATTACTCCTTTCTTAGTGCGAGGTTAAATGGTCCCATTTGTATCGATAACAATTCAATCAATCATCAGACCTTTGTTTACACACTGTAAATTGGTCAAACAATCCTGTTTCTAACAATTCAATTTAAAAAGTCGTTTATTTGTACACAGTTTAAAGATCAGGTGCTACCACTTCAGATTATTGTAAACCTAGGAGCAATGGCAATGAAGGGATACTCCCCATTCCCCAAAATCTTCAGGGTTGGAGCCTTTACCATCATATTGTTTAATATCGTATCCAAGACACTTTTACCCTTGTAGAGCTGCAGTTGTGGTATTCTACAGCCGTAGCAGACTGGACTGAATCAAAAGATTCAGACTTTACCCAGGTGTTCGAAAGTGAACGTGATTGCACGACTAAAATTTGAACTTGTTTATAACGATATCCCAGTCGAGAATAAAAACAACTACATCCAAGAAATGCCCAGTAATTTATGTAATTGCACACATTTTTGAAGTTAAATCTTTCTTTCTATTTACAGTAATTTATCTAATTCGAAGCCTGATTTATATTTTAATATTAAAATCGAAAGTAAGAATATAATAAATAGAATTGTTTGTATCAACATCATCATCATCATCATCATCATGTCGCGCTGGTAGCACGGATATCCCTGACCCTCTCTCGCCACTCCTCCCTATCGTTAGTCGCCCTAGGAAGGTCTTAAGGACAACATCCCGTATCCTCACATAACTGCTGAATGTATGTTCGTGCTGGTCGTCCTGCTTTTGCACGGCCATGTGTGGGGGTCCATTAGAGTACATCTCTTATGAGTTCGTCCCTGCTTCTCCAGCAGTGTCCTGCATGTCTGGGTCATCTAACTTGAATAGTTTTCGTGATAGGAGCCAGGTGGCCGTACAGTTGGTGTCTTGTGGTTTGTTGCCGCCAGGACTTGTTCAAGATTGCACGCAGCATTGTTGTGTGATTGCCGTCTAGCTTCTTCTCCAGCCGTTTTGTTAGCGTCCATGTATTGCACCCATATAGCAGTATCGATGTTACCGCTGCCTGGAAGAAACTGCGTTTCATTTTATCGGTTAGGTCTGATTTCCATATAATCGATAGCCTATTGATAGCTGTCCATGCTTTCGTTAACCTCGTGTCGATGTCCTTTTCGGTTGATGCGACGCTGCTTCCTAGGTAAGAGAATTTGTCTACTAGTTTAAGAGGGGTTCCGTCTAGAGTGGAGATGTCCCCCGTTTGATTATAGCACATATATTCCGTTTTGTGTGCATTAACAAAGAGGCCTATGCCTGCGGCTGCTCACTTGGAATAATTGGACTTTATTCACGTGAATGAATATGGTTCAACAGAATCGTGATCATCACGTTGCACCCTAAGCATGGATATCCTTGACCCTCTCTCGCCACCCTTCTCTATCGTCCATTGCTTCCGGCAGATCTTCAGGGCTACATCCCGTATCGGCACATAGCTGCTGTATGTAGGTTCTAGCTGGTCTTCCTTCATTTGCTCGTCCATGTGAAGGGGCCAACAAGAGTACATCACTTATGAGTTCCTCCCTACTTCTCCAGTAGTGTCCTGCATGTCTGGTCCGTCTAACTTTGATAGTTTTCGTAATGGGTGGTAGGTGGCCGTACAGCTGCTGATTTGTGGGGTGCTGCCTCCATGACTTGTTCAGTATTGCACGTAGCATTCTTGTGTAGTTGCCGTCAAGCTTTTTCTCCATATTTTTAGTTATCGTCCATGTAGTGCATCATATAGTAGTATCGACACGACCACTTGGAAGAAAACACGTTTTATAAAGCACTTGAAACCTCTTCAGTGTGAAGAAACAACTGATAAAAATTTAATAGGAATATTAGTATCAGATCGCAACAATTTAATAGAAATATTAGTTTTAATTCGCAATAATTTAATAGAAATATTAGTGTTAGATTGCAACAGTTTAATATAAATATTACTGTTAGATTGCAATGATTTAATAGAAACATTAGTGTTGAATCGCAACAGTTTAATAGAAATAGTAGTGTTAGATCGCAACAACCTAATAGAAATATTAGTGTTCGATCGCAACAGTCTAATAGAAATATTAATTTTCAATCACAACAATCTAATATTAATGTTTTAATTTAATAAGAATATTAGTGTTAGATCGCAACAGTTTAATAGAAACATTAGTGTTAGATCTCAACAATTTAAACCTTTTAACTGTGTAGAAACAACAGAAATTCTTGCATACAAAAATATTAGTTATAACTCTTTTAGAAATAAAAATTACCTACAAATGATTCACTTACAAATGATATATGTATAACCATTTTATTGTGAGCAAACAAATGCATTAAATTGTTAGTGTTACATCGCAATATTTGAAACCATTCAACTGTGTGCAAACAAATGATTGATATTAGATTAAATTGTTCCTATTACATAACAATTTCTAAAACTGTGTTTAAAAATAGTCTCAGGTTCGTTTAAATATGTTATCCACAAAATGTGTTTACAAGTCGTATATTAGATTTATTTGTATGAACAGGATTTGGCATCAAAAAATCTACAAGTGGTGATATGCCATAAAACCCAACCCAACCCAACCGATCGACCAAACATATGATAAAATAGGAATTGTTAGAGAATTGTGACTTACGAGATAATTACGCCCAGTCAACAGCACTTATGTAACATATTGACCCCGGCCAAGCAGTCAAAATAGGAAATGCACCTGTGTAAATAACAGGTGTATCCGGTCGAGGAATATCAGGATATAACCTTGACCGTGGACGGGTTGAATTGAGTGCGATTTGTGACGCCCACAAGAAGAAGGTAAATGTCGAACAATTATATAACCCGGGTGAAGACAGGAGATCAAGTAAGTTGGAGAGAAGATGCTGGAATGAGGAAGATGTCCCAGAGAGGCTGGGCCCCCAGACCCCGGTTGAGCAGCCCAGAAGAATGGGAAAGAAACGCTGTTATGGCCATAAGAGTGGGGGTCAATATGTTGCAGTTCTGTTCAGCCTCCAACTCACCTCTCACACAGTAAAACCTTTAGTAACCCTTTCGGACCCTTTCAAATAATGTGAGAGATATATTTTTCTAAAGAACTGTGTTCGCTCGTCTTTACTGTGTCGTCGTTATGATTCTGCATGCATCGGCATATGAGTATGCAACACTTAAAATGATAAGTTGCTGAGGCAACTAGTCTAGGAGAAGGAAAACTCTGAATTCAAACCTGTTAAACTCTGCTTAAAAAATTGACCTTGTGTCATATCCTGCCCGAGCGGAGGGGTTGGGAAATAGGATGATGATAAGTTGACTGTTCGCCAGTGGGGTAAAACCCACCAAAAAGGGGGTTACTAGATATGACACTAAACTGCATCTGATAGTAAGGCACCAGTTTTTGATATCTTGGGAAACTAGAGTGGCCTTTCATTATATCGGTAAGATTTTTAAATGAGCTACAGCTTATTTGTTTGCACACAGATGAATAAATTTGAATATTGCTATCTAACATTAATAATTTAATTTGATGGTTGTTGTTTGGGTGTTATGACATATCAACCGTTTTAGATTATCAAATGCCCAATGCATTTTTATACAAATAATCAGTTCCATTTCAAACAATTCAGGTTAGCATGAGTACACAGTTTAAGTGTTAAAACCATTTCTATTTCAAACAATTCAGTTTAGTCTAACAGTTCCACTTTTAACAATTCAGCTTGGTATAAGTATAGTTGTTGTCCACACGCTGTGAAATATCAAAACTGTTCTATTTCAAGTAATTCAGTTTAGCATGATTACGCAGTTTCGTTCTATTTGACCCATAGGTAGGGCCCTATCAGGTGCTGCCATTATGCGCTAGAGTGGAGCGATGGCGATGAAGGGGTGCTCTGCATTCCCCACAGCTCCAGCATCACTGGAACCTAACCATCAGATTGTTTAGTATCATATACATGACACTTGTTGGCGAGGTCTTACCCCTCTGCAGAGGTTCAGTCGGTATATTCTATAGCCCCAGCTGACTGGGCAAAATTCAATTTATATTAATCATTTCTTTGGGCACAGTTAGACATTTCAATGTACTACAATCTAGCTCTGATAATTTTATTTAATATTAATAATCCACAGCAAATGATTGAACAGATACTACCACTCAATTCAGAGTGGAACTGGGAGTAATGCAAATGAAATGGTGCTCCACGTTTTCCAAACTCCAAGACTGATGCTTCATAATAAGGTACAGTTTTGTATTTCCCACCGGACACATGTTAGGGGTTCATCTATGGACAAACTGATTTATTTAAAAACTATTCGTATTTGATAGAACCAATGCCAAAAAATCTCAAGAAGCAAAAAAACAAAAAATCTAAATGTGAGCGTTTTTTAAATGTGATTCCCTAACATTTAGGCGTAAGATAACTCTATAATATACTAGCTTAGCAGGCGACGATTAACTTAGCAGATTCAATGCGGTCGGAAGATAACATCGACAAAGTGGTTTTCACAGGAAAGAGAAATATAAAATATGATGGCAAGAATATTATTTATTGCCTATGGATAGAGTGACAGATCTTTCCGTTCGCAGATAAGATCAACAAATTACCGGAAAAAATAAAACGGAAATATGTATGTTCCGATAACCAACCATAAACAGAAAAATACGTGGGCGAAGAGGATATTCATATACCCGCATGGCACTTGAAAAGCCAATATAAGGTGTGTAATTTTAGACTGAAGGCAGAGATCCACTGGTCGCTCAAGTGAAGGGGAGAGATCCGCTGGTTGCTCAAACGAAGGGGAAAGGTCCACTGGTCTCTCATTCGAAGGAAGAGACCCGCTGGTCACTCAAGCAGACATGTCAGCTCCCCGAGTGTGTTTTCCGGCCGTTGCTCTACTTCACAAAAAGGGTCCCCACCACAAAAGAAAAATATATGGGAACCATCTCTTACTGTATTCCTACTACACACAATCGTTGCCGTCGAAGAATAAAAATATACATTATATTTTTATATATCTAGGCGTCCTTCGTTGTTTGTCTAGCGGTGCAATATACGACAACAATAGACAGCTTGATATGCCATTAAAATCAATCAATCAGTTAAAAATAGAAAGACTACTCAGCGTCTTTCCTGACAGTATCTTGTATTTTTTGTGTGTTTGTCGGGGTGTGTATGTGTATGTGTGGAGACATGACTCCATACGAAAACACTCCAAACGCTTTTTATTGTAACGGAATAATCTTGTCTGAAAAATCGTTAAGAGATTGAAATTTTGATTACTGAAAGCATGGGATTAAGCAAACGAAATAATCTTTTTTTTACATCTTTGTTTGAAAATCAAAAACTATATACACAAGCTAAATTTTCAAGTTGCATTATTTAAAGGGTTTCAATCCCTGTGTGTTTTTGTAATTTGATCCTCGGCAGATCTTTCAATACAAAATCTAACTCGTTTACAACAACTATTATGACAGCACATGATTTACATTATTCATATTGCACATTTCTCGGCCAGTGTTTACTAAATAATTAAACTATTTCGGTAACATTCCAATTTACGACAGAAACAATACTTAGTCAACCATTCACGTAATGACAGATATATATATATATACACATCAGTTTCGGTGAATTCTTCAGCATGTCAATATTAGTTTATGAAAATGATTCGATATTGTTAGCCCATAAAATAATTATGAGCGTTCACCAATGGCCCCGGAGAACTGTGTTCAATCCCAAGTCGAGTCATAACAAAGACTCAAAAAATGGGACTTGATGCTACCTTGCTTAACACTCAGCATTATAAAGTAAGGATCAAGGGTAAAGTGGAGCAATCCAGGTAAAGGAGTAGCCCCTTCCTCTACACCTTGGTGTAATAGCTATTGAAAAAGGAAACTTTGGGTCATCCTCGACAAAAGGGAGACAACCTTACTTACTTTATCGGCCATTTAGTTGCTGTGGAAGAAATGAAAAAGTTATATAAATCTATTGAACAGTAGAACAATAGCAAAAAGTATTTTAAGTTTTTGGTAATAAATATTATCTGCTATTTTATTATACATATGAATCCAATAACACTTAAGTGAGACTAATATGGATATAAATGCAAATGTTTTGGGTAGTATGATAATATAGATTGGTTTGCTTTAGTTATTTGGTTTAAAGACAAATCAACACTAAATCCTCTAATATATATATATATATATATATATATATATTATGAGAGTGTTGGTCGTCAGTAAATCACTATGTGGTTATGTGTCAAACCAAGTGCAATATAATATGTAGAGAGCTCAGTATCTATGATAGAGCTATTATCATAACAACTTTATAAACTTATATATATAAACTTCAAGAAACCTGAGGTTGCAGAGCAATATTTTCCATGGATGAAATATATATATATTTTATATTATCATTATATATATATATATAGTTATCAACAGACAGACTGTATCATTGTATCACAACTCAGATTCGTTTTGTTTACATTTATACTTTACCAGATACCAGAATGCTCAATTCGTTCGAAGAGTTTTGCATTATGTGAGTGGCAGTCGTAAATTCCTTATATAATATTATTTTATACATGAATGTATTTTCGGTAACTTTATTATTAAACAAGCAAGAGCTGATTTGTTTACACACAAATAAACGGTTTTTAGGATTCTTATCAAATTTTAATTTTTCTATACAACATTAATCATTTGTAAGCACACAGATAAAATGTTTGCAAATATTACAATCACAGCCCAACGGACCGACAGCCACCACTTTTAAAAACGTTAAAATAAAATATGATTTAGCACTTGTCTGCTACGAGAACAATATAAAGAATTCGGTCTGAATATATATATATATATATATATATATATATATTAGACATCAAACGAGGATCGTTTACTCAAAAAGAACTTGACTCGTTACAGAGAAAAATTAAAAATATAAAGGTAGCCGGGCTCGATGAAATACCCCTAGAAGTGTGGAAGACAAGAAAATTCGACGACATACGGCGCCAACACTGTAATACCGTATATAATAAAAAGTCTATAGACAGATGGATGAAGTGATGTATCCTCCCCTACCTTAAAAAGGGCGTCCTCGGATTCCCCAAGAACTTAAGTCCATAGCGGTCAACCGCAAAGAACCCAAAATTGACAACATGCTTTTGGCAAACGCACCCGCCCAAGCCGAAACCCTGCTATATAGTCTGGAACGATCCGCTGCAGGCATCGGCCTCCATGTCACGTGACGGAATGTATGTGCTTTAATCAAAGAGGCAACATCTCCACACTATACGGTAGCTCTCTGAAACTGGTTGACAAGTTCCCCTACCTAGGAAGCAGTGTATGATCAAACGAGACAGACATCAACACGTGTCTAGCAAAGGCATGCACAGCTATCAATAGACTTTCGGTCATATGGAAGTTAGACCTGACCGATAAAATGAAGCGCTGTTACTTCCAAGCAGTGATCATGTCGATACTGCTATATGGATGCACTACATGGACGGTAATTAAACGGATGGAGAAAAAGCTTAACGGCATGTACACAAGAATGCTGCGAGCAATATTGAACAAGTCCAGGAGACAGAACCCCAAAAAGCATCAACCTAACGGCCACCAACAACCCATCACAAAAACTATCAAAGTTAGACGAACCAGGCATGCAGGACACTGCTGAAGAAATAGGGACGAGCTCATAAGTGATGTACTCCTGTGGACCCCTCCGCATAGACGAGCAAAGGTAAGATTTCCAGCTTGATCCTATATTCAGCAGCTCTGTAGCCCTGAAGATCTGCCGAAACCAATGGACGATCGGGAAGGATGGCGAGAGAGGGTCATGTATATCCGTGCTGATAGCGCGACATTATATATATATATATATATATGTGTGTGTGTGTGTGTGTACCGATTGATCAGATCGGAGTTCTCCGACTCCCAATCTTGCCTAGTTAGGGCAAAAGTGGTGAGTTGTAGGTCAAGCAATCTCTTCATTTACAGGATCACGTACTGCTCATCAACATAATAATTAGGGATTTTGGTTGATTGTATTTGTTGCAAGTTCTTTTCTAATAAAAGGTCAACCAGATGACAATGAAAAAGGAGGAACATATACAAGAAAGTGGTTCGAGGCAGTAAGAAAGAGACGGAGAGAGAGAGAGAGAGAGAGAGATGAGTCAGTAATAATTGGGCGCCAGTCGCAGGAAAGGGTGAAGACCTGACGGAACCCGGAGCAGCTAGGCGCGAGAACTACAACAGAAAACGACCGGGTCGAGGACGTAATAACCGGGTCTGTGTCTGCCTCTCTCGTCTCGCGACGGTTTATTGATCTCTGTCTATCTAAAGTATTTTACGCATTTCATACTCTATCCCTCTCTTTTCGACGACTAGTATGTAAAGAGAGTAGCAAATAAGCTTTTTTTATCAAGTGAAGCAACAGAGGGTGTTTTGTGATCGTCTCTTTTATCACTGTAATTTTAACACGGGTTCCGATTAAAACCTAAGGGGTAGTGCCATACCCATCAACTATTTGGAATTGTGGTCTTACACACCCACCCACATCACATCTCCAAGGATTTCAGGTCTCCTTCCACGGCCAACAGGTGGCGTCGTAGCTGAGTTATATTACCACACAACTGCAGTTGGTGTATTCTAGAGTCCAAGCTGACAAGACAGTAAAATTAATTGATATACATTTAAAGAAAAATAAATTAGTATCTGCTCGGTAGGGTTACTTTGTTTAATGGCATATCAACCTTTGTGTGTTATTAAATTTCAAAGCCCTAAGGAGAAAAAAAGTAGAGGTACTACTCAACACATAGCTAGGATATATATACACATATACACACAGTATATATATATATATATATATATATATATATATACGTGGTACATTCAATAAGCTCCTAGACTTTTTTTGTACAGGCATTTGAAAATTCAGTATGTTATTGCTGTACATTGTAAGAGATGCCTGACTAATTTTTATGATTTCACGTTCAAATGAACAGCAACAGCAGCAATTGGAATACACCCTACAAAAGCCTGATTGTTACAGCTGGTGAATTTCAAAATTGCAATTTGGACACTAGAAGAACGATATGCAATAAAATTCTGTTTAAATTTGGGAAAATGCCGAAGAAACGTATGGAATGCTTCACACTGCTTTTGGAGCATATTGCATGTGTTATGTTTTGACCTGTTGACCCGGCCAAAAATGCCATTCAAGGTAATGCAACGGAAGGAGGTGACACATTCTGGTGGCTGTTATGAGAGGAAATTGCGTGGGCGGAAATTGGCTGATGAAATGGGACGAGGTAAAAAAGATCCCATTATAATCTCATAGACTGACGCACCGGAAGAGAGTGACCTCTGAACAGGATGACAGTTATTTCCGCTCGATGACGATCACACATGCCATTCCAAAGGGAGCGGAAGTGACACATCCCGGTCCCCAGATATCGGAAGTAGTCATGGAGGCGTGTCCATATCAGCGCGTGGGAGTTTGAAGGTAATACAAGGCCGACGAGTTGAGTTCCGGTCAGTTGAGTTCAACGAGAGCACGGACAGGCGAGTATAGTTGAGGACAAGCAGTATAGTTGGAGACGGACATAGACGCGATGTAGTAGGAAAAGCCAGCACCCCGGAGAGTGGACTCTCAATGCTCGGTTGAGCAACCATGGAGAACGAGAAAGACACAACGCTGACGGCCATAACTTCGGGGTCAAAATATTTCAGTAATGTTCGGTCTCCAGCTCACACGCAAACTTTGAACAACCCTTTCGAAACTTACAAATAAAGATGAGAGGTAAAATATTTTATAAAGAAGTCTTCCTGCGTCTTTCGGTGTGCGTCGTTTAGTCCTGCGACTTTATCATCGGGCGTCTTAATTATTATTGCATCGATATGTATCCAGCCTATATATGTATATTTCTGAATGAATCAGCAGATGACTATATAATACATGAATCGCTTCAGTTTCTGAGTGGCATGAGAGATTCAAGGAAGACAGGAAGTATGTGAGGGATGGTACTATTTACCAACCCCTCCGCTCGGGCAGGATATGACTCAAGGTCAATTTTTAAGCGGAGTTCAGCAGGTTTGAATTCAGAGTTTTCCTTCTCCTAGACTAGTTGCCTCACCAAGGCTGAAGAACCTAGTCCTAGTATGTGAGGGGTGGTGAGAGGTGTGAGAAGAGTAAGGAAGTCAAAATACCAGTTTTGATTGGCCAAAGGGTTAGGGTAAGGGTTAAGGTTACTATGTTGAGGTTATAAGGGAGTTCAGGAAGAGATTCGGTCGGAAGAGGCCAGCACTCTTCAAATCGGGTCAGTGGCATATCCACCATGACAATGTACCAGTTAACAACTCCATCCTTGTCACTGACAATTTGACCAAGATGGGCATCAAGACAGTTCCTCAGCCTCCCTATAGTCGATACCTTGCTCCCTGTGACTTTTGGTTATTCCCTAAGCTTAGAGGCTTAGAGATGAAAGAGGCTGTGACAAAGGTGTTGACACGCTCACACAAGAGGACTTCCATGGGGCCTTCCAGAAGATGTTGGAACGGCACAACAAGTGCATTGCAGCTGGAGAGATTACTTCGAAGGGGACTAAAGTTTCAGGTGTGTACAATCAATAAAAGTGCCTATACGAAAAAAGTCTGGAAACTTATTTAATGGTCTGCATACTTTATATAAAACTATATCATGTTTGTCATACCTTATAACTATGTTTGTCATACCTTATAACTATATAACACTTATTATCAATAATGGTATAATGGTTATTGTCGCAGGAATTGGACACAGCGACACGAGTTCAAATCCTGGACTGAATGCATTTCACATTGCACTAATAACCTTGGGAAAGGTATGAATCCAATTATTCTTCCTCCAGCTATGGGTAAATAGTAGGACAGACTAGGTTCTTCAGCCTAGTCTAGAAGGAAAACTCTGAATTCAAACCTGTTAAACTCCGCTTAAAAAATTGACCTTGTGGCATATCCTGCCCGAGCGGAGGGGTTGGGTAAATATGATTATCAATATCATTAATTGTGTGCAAGTAAATAACTTTTTGAAAAATTACCTAAGTATACTTGATGAACAGAAATACTGACCCTAAATAGTAATAGTTTTAGCAATTAAACTCTGTGCAATCAAGTGATTAATAATGAACAGAATTATTGAAATTAGACAGAAATCCTTGAAACTATTCAATTGGGAGCCCACAATTGAGTAATATTAAATAAAATTATTAGTACCTGAGAGGACGTCATGAAACCATTTAACTGTGTGCAAACAAATGATTAATATTGGATAAAATTATTAGTGTTAGATACGAATAATTGAAATTATTTAGCTATATGCAAACAAATGAGCTCTGCCAACTCGTTTAAATAAAAAAGTTGCTTACTTGGAGTAGAATCAAACCCCTCTCTCGATCATGTGTCCTTGGCATGACACTAAGCTGCATCAGATGGTGAGGCTCTAGTTTTGAATATCTGCGGAATTTGAATTGCCCTTTCATTGTCATTACTCGCTGGTTTACTGACAAATCATATATAAAACATGATTTGACTTTAAATAACCCACAAGTATTGATTTGCCATAAAACACCAACCACCCAGTATTTGTGCGACCAAGTTTGTGTCATACCAAAGACTTTAAAAATGGTAGTTAATACTTCCTTGCTTAACACTTAGCAATATAAGGTACGTATCAAGGGTAAGGTGGAGAAATCCAGGAAAAGGAGTAGCGCCTTCCCCTACAGGTTGGTGTAGTAGCAATTAAAAAGGGAGCCTTCTGGTCGTCGTCGACTACGGTCGCCAACTTACTTTTTATCATAACTGCTACCCTTTCAGAAAGCGTATCGTTTAGATTCTTGCCAATACTAAATATATATCAAATAGCGCCAAAATTAATACAGACTTGGTTGAGGCAAAAAATCCTACAACAAGGCGACGTAAATCATCTGTGAATTACATAGCTGGCGGAGATAATATTGTTCGTGTATATTACTTTGCTGGAACAAACGGATCCAGTTGGTATATTGTCAATGATTGTCTGCCTGAATCTTTATCTATAATTTTTTTTTCTTTCCTTGTCGATTATTCAACCGAACAAGTTTGGAGAATGGATCCACCGAAACATAGTGTTACCAACATCAACAATCGAATTCAATTGTCCACACAAAGCTTGTGTTGTTAATGGTTCTCTCAAAGTTATAAAATACAAAACAAACCCTATTCAAAGTCTACGATATGATAAACGCTGACAATAAGTCGTAAGGGTAATGGTGTGCGTATAACAATTGCGGAGTCGGTAATCATTTTATAGATAATGCCAAAACTTCGAGGAATTAAAAGAAATCCCACTAAATTATGCACGTTAATTTAAAGATAAAACCGGTGTTTGAATGATCTAATTTGAAAAACAATGACGGCAAAAAAATAGAATACGCTGACTGTAACTCTTGGAGAGTGATCAACCACCTCTCTCGAATCATGTGTCCTTGGCATAACACTAAGCAGCATCGGGTGGTGAGGCTCTAGTTTTGAATATCTGAGGAATTTGAATTACCCTTTCATTTTCATTACACTCAGGTTCACTCAGACCAGGAGCGGTAGCACCTATTAGAGTCCGATTTATGTGTCAAATAGATCAATGTAACAACTGCTTGTATTTGATAGGAATAATTGATGACATATAATAACTTTTTTGCAGTAAGAATAATTTTTTGAAGATATAGATTTTTTTTGTTGCTAAAATTTGGTTTAATTTCTTTGTTTAATGACATATCAACTTTCGCGGGCCATTTAAAGCCAAAGAGACCTTTTCAGAAGAACAGACGTGATACGATTTAATATATAGTTGAGACAATAAGAAAGTTCATTTTTAATCAAGATTGTTTTTTGTTACTTGAAAGCATATAACTGCGTGCAAATCAATGATTACTAATAAGTATAAATCATTACTTGAAATCATATATCAAAATTATTTGGATCAAATAGGAATCCTTGAAATCATACAACTGTGTACAGATTATTTGTATTAAATAGCAATGTTAGATATCATATAACTGTTTAAAAGGCGCAGGAGAAAAAGGCGCTAAAAATGTAAATAAAAATATATAGGAATGCAATTCCTTTACCACAAAGCACAAAATAACCCTAAACAGGTTGACATACATTTAGATTCAATCAATCAATTAATTCGAAGGCTTAAGCAGAATTTTAGGCAGTAATAATTACATTCTTATTACAGAGATCTGCATTCAACCGGACATCTTGAGCAATATTTTGGATCAACTTTCAAATCTTACTTTGATCACTGGTACAATACAAGTTTGAAATATGCAATGCATACATGTGACACTATGAAGGGGGTGCGCCAAGCAGACGACCCCTTTGTTTGTTTTAACGCGAAACCAGAAAAAGGGTTTGGACTCGAGATCTCGGACGCGACCGGAAGTAGGCAAGGGAACGCCAGAGAGAGAGAGAGAGAGAGAGAGAGAGAGAGAAGTTAGCGACGAGCGACGTATAGGGGCAGTTGGGCAGTCGACACTGGACAGCAGAAGAGACCAGTCAGCATGAGATAAAGTCCAGCATCAGTGAGGGAAGACCAATCAAGATGAGTTGGCATTCCTAGTAGCTTTGTAGAAATTTCGCTAAAAATCCACGCTAGTGTTAGTCTACATATGCATAAGGACTGCAGAGTGTCACAACTTAACCTTCCTGCGCTTGAGTTAACCCAAGCCCATATTGTTCGTTTGTTCTTTGTTCTTTTCTCGCACTCCCTTGATTGTATTTCTTGTAGCCATAAAGAAATGTGTGATACCCCTGTCGGAACCAATAGATGATCACCGACCAAGATTGAAATGTTTCGAAGAAGTTGATGTAACGGGGGCCGAGGGGATATTGTCACATACAAGCTCGAGTTTAATGTATACTTATCGGTCAAAACAAGCATTTTCAAACTCTTTGAAATGCATAAGCATGGAAAAATTGCCAATTCTGCTTCGTTGGAGACATATTACTCAACCGGGTATCGGCTTTTTGTTTGCTCCTCAGCTAAAAGTTTTTAAAGACTCAGAAGATTACCAGGATCCTGAATTACGATACAACCCCGGAAACATCAAAAATATGTAACAACCAAAATTGCCGAAGAAACACTCAATTATATTTGATGTATAAAAAAGTTTTCGTTTGAATTTAAGATTCTTCGGAGGATAAGTAGTTTTCACAAATTGGGTGATTAAATAAATATTGTTTTTCGATTCTTTTCGACCGCCCTCTCTTTTTTGCCCCCTTAGGTGATACTCCAGAATACGCAGACTGCAGCTCTGCCGAAGAATAAAATCATCCCCCAAACGAATATCAGGAATATGATACTTAACCATGTGATAGTGAGGCTCCAGTCCTAGAACTTTGGAAAATCTGGACTATGCCTTTATTGCCATGAGCCGCAGATCTATTCCAACCCGTACAGCGTAGTATCTGTTGGGGTTCAATATCTAGGTTAAATAATACTATTTAATCATTTGCTATTCTTGAAAGAAATTAACTGTGTGTAAACAAGGGAATAATGTTGAATAGAATTATGTGCTGGATAGAAATACTTGAAACCATTTAACTGCGTGCAAACGATAACTGGCAATAACTTAATCCATTTTAATCCATTATTTTAATCCATTCCACTGGGTATAAACAGATGAGTACTTGCTCGCTTAAAAATGTTACTTACAATGTATTCGCATACCAATTACACATACACTCACACACACACACATATATATATATATATATATATATATTTAAAGTGAAATAGACACAAAATAACCCACGAGGGTTGATATGCCATAAAACACGACCAACCAACTAACCTCTTTCTGCGAGTCATTGCTTTAATCTTCTTATCACTTTTTTATCTTCTTTCTTCCAAAGATTCTTCTTCTTCTTCTTCTTCTTCTTCTTCTTCTTCTTCTTCTTCTTCTTCTTCTTCTTCTTCTTCTTCTTCTTCTTCTTCTTCTTCTAATTTTCCCTTGTTTCTTTCACAAGATGTTGGTATCTTTTCAGATTTTTAATTCCTCTACTTAGACCTGGCTTACAGGCTTACTGGTTTGGTTTCTGTAACACTATAAGCGAATAGTAACGGGACGTGAATAGATAACTTATCTAAAAAGTCAGTAGCCACATTGAGGATGAGTTGACCAAGTTCACCAGAGATGGTCATCCAAATGGAGACGAGGACTGGCTGGATGATGACACCGACGCGAGATTTATGTGGAGGTTTGAGCGTTCTGTGAAGTCCAATATAAGACGATTGATTTCTTGATTTAATCTAACTTTTGGTGACTGTGGTGCGAGGAGACAAAATTTCGCGTAAGGGAGAACAAAGAACGTTTGAAAAATAAGGTTAAGGCCGATTCCTATTTTAACAAAGCAGCTTCAAGTACTTCTACCACCTAAAAGTTTGAACGGATAGAATATAACAACCAAATCTTATTGCTTACAACGAGTTGTGTTTTTGCGTGCCCAAGTGTGTGTATGTGTGTGTGTTTCCTCTCCACTAAGATCAGCCATTATCGACATAGCAATCAACGATGACTACCCTGCACTTTTTGCATTCAGATTACTTAGTCTTATACTACTGTATATTAGAATAATGAAGGTGCTCGTGGTGTAATGGTTATCGTCGTAGGAAATGGACACGGCGACACGAGTTCAAATCCTGGGCCAGGCTAATTGCATTTCACATAGCACTAATACCCTTGGGAAAGGTATGAATCCAATTATTCTCCCTCCAGCTATGGGTAAATTGTAGTACAGGCTGGGTTCTTTAGCCTTGGGGAGGCAACTAGTATTGGAAAAAGAAAACTCTGAATTCAAATCTGTTAAATCCAGGAGGTGTCTGTTCCGGCAACCGGCGTCCTCGGGTCACTCTGTCAATGCGTTTGTGGAAAATCTGCAGCAAACAGGGCGTTTTTCGGGGTAGGACTTGAGACCCTCCCCTCAATCAAATCCCAAAGTATCTTCTTCCATGAGCGACATATTACTTGCTCGGGAGGAGGCCGGTTCAACCCGACCAGGGTGAAAGCCGATACAAGTAAGAAAGTTATATTAGAATATCTTCTGTTGTGTTTTTATATATTTACGATAAAGTCTGCAATATGTTTTAGCGCAGATTCAAGTCTGAGCTCTCAGTGAACTGGTCTCTTTTTATATACTTCTGATCTCTGCCCACATATTTTGAACTGTTTCAGCTCACTGTTTATATTATCATAAGAATGTTTTAATTCTTATCTTTAGTACTCTATTGTCATATACAACATCAAATATTGTTATTTCAATACTTTCTTACAAAAACAAAGTTTTTAACGTGTTTCTTCAGATTTCGTGAAAAAGCAACTCGGCTGAACTCCCCATTATATCGTGTTGTCGGAAGATTATCTTTTAAAAGGGTATTATTTTCTTTCAAATTCCATTTCTTACACAATGACCTTACAACTCCAACCTTACCCGACTGTTACCCCGGCTGCTGTTGTTGCTGCTACCGAGGAGATAATGTAGGACGCACTGACCCGCCAGAAAGCCTACAGACAACACAGAGTTGTTGATAAAAGAGGCCTGCAATTTATCGCCATTTTTATTGGTCAATATTGGTATTTTCTATTGCATGCAAATTTATTAAAATTGTAAGTTTCAAAAAGAAAGTAATATCATTACTTACTAAATGGACAATAATAAATTGATCTGGTTGTTGGGGTTTTATGGTATATCAACCTTGGTAGGTAATTTTTATACAAATAATCAGTTCTATTACAAAAACTTCAGTTTAGCATGAGAACACAATTAAATTGTCAAAAATGTTTCTATTTCAAGTTATTCAGTCAAGTCAAACAGTTTTAATTCAAACAATTCGGTTTAGTATAAATATATTTTTTGTTCCCTCACAGTTAAACGTCAAAACAATTCTATTTCAAAAAATTCAGTTTAACGTAAGTACAGTTTCAATGTCAAAGAAAGTTCTATTTTAACAATTCAGTTTTGCAAAAGTACGCAGTTTACACATCCAAACAGTTCTTTTCCAAGCAGTTCAGTTTAAATGTCAAAACAGTTCTATTTTAGACAATTCAGTTTAGCATAAAGACGCAGTTTAAATGCAAAAACAGTAAACTCTGAAAACCACGGTTTACTTTTATCTGAACCATAGATAGGACCCTATCATGTACTACCATTCCGAGTCAGAGGGGACCAGGAAGCGATGGCAATGAAGGGGTGATCCGAATTCCCCAAAGCCAGCATAATTCATCATCATCATGTCGTGCCGCCAACACGGATACCCCTAAATCTCTCGCCACTTCTCCCAATCGTTCATCGACTCTGGCTGGTCTTGAGGGCTACATCCCGTATTCTCACTCAGCTGCTGTATGTATGTTCGAGCTGGTCGTCCTGCTTTTGCTCGGCCATATGTGGGGGTCCATAGGAGTACATCACTTATGAGCTCGTAGGACCGTCTTTGGGATCATACCCCTCTGCAGGGGTGAAGTCGGTGTATTCTATAGTCCCATTTGACTGGGCAAATAATAAGTTGAGGGTTAGGTTTCTTAAGTTAATGGCATATCAACATGTATAGCTTATTTCATTCCAAAGCCATCCTTGTAGAAAAATTATTAGGATACTATTTGATGCATACCTAAGCGTATAATGGGGTTCATAGAATATTAAGAAGAATGTATTACATTTGCTAATTTTATCCTAGTAGGTTAAGAGACACGCTTAGCGTCGTACGAAATGGAATCTGGGGCCTGAGTTCAAATCCTGGTAAAAGATGTTTGCGTTTCACTTCACATTAATCTGCATGAGAAAGGCATGAACCCATTTGTTCTTATTCAGCCTTAGATACATTGTTGGCCAAACCCAGTTTCTTTAGCCTTGGTTAAGCAACCAGTCTAGCCGAAATAAAACTTTTAATTCAGACTAGTATTACTCCGCTTAAAATATTGACCTTGTGATGGGTCCTCTCTGTGACTGAGGGGTTGGATAAATGTATACCTTAATACGGCATGAGGCTCAAATAGGTGAACAAGTTCCTAAGCAGATTTTATTACGTTAATCTTCTAAGAACTAATAGTGCATATCCTAAAACTTTGAGGTGTTTAGTAAGGATAATATTAACTATACAAATGAATAGTTTGTATGTCTCGTTTGCTGAAAGAAGCTTTCGATATATTACTTATTGATCAAGTGAAGCGTTGTTATCGGCGTCGGGTAACAATTAAAAGTGCATTTCAATGGGTGAATAGACCCATTTTGGGGGGATGACAATAAGCCTTCGCAGAGGATACAGTCATCATATTCTAAGTCTTACTGACAAGACTGGCTGCATTAACGTCTCGGGAAGTAAATTACTAAATTGCATCTAATGGTGAGTTTTAAATCGTGGAACTCAGAGAAGTTTGGAAAAAAAGTTCATTGCCATTATTCCCAGGCTCACTCTGACCCGGAGTTATAGTATCCGTTAGATTCCTATCTATTGTTTAAATATGTATGTTTGATTGGTTCGGTTTGGTTTGGTGGGTTTTATGGTATATCAACCTTTGTAGGTTATTTAACGCCAAATCCATCTTTATGCAAATAATCTGTTCTATTTAAAACAATTCAGTTTAGCATGAGTACACAGTTTAATTGTCAAAAAACATTTCCATTTCAAACTATTCAAGCAGTTATATGTAACAATTCAGTTAAGTGTAAATACAGTTTTAATGTCGAAAAACAGTTCTACTTCAAATAATTCAGTTAAGCATAAGCACGCAGTTTAAATGTAAGTACGATTTAATTGTTAAAAACATTTCTATTTCAAGCTATTCAGTTTACTCAAAGAATTCATTTTAGCATAAGTATGCTGTTAGTTCTATTTAAGCTATAGATAGGGCCCTATCAGGTGCTACCACGCCGGGCCAGAGTGGACCTTGGAGCAATGGCAATGAAGAGGTGCTCCGTATTCTCCTAGGCTCCAGCATTACTGGGACCTCACCATCAGATTGTTTAGTGTCATATCAGGACACTCGTTAGGTGGGGGGGGTCTTACCCTTCTGCAGCGGTGCAGTCAATGTATTCTAAAGCCCCAGATGACTGGGCAAAGATATGTTTGAAATTGATTAGTATTGGATAACTTTTATCATTAAGGTTTTTCGGACTATTGTCTTCATCGTTATTGTTATTTCCCTAACGTTTCGGCCGATATGTCCTTCGGCCTTCTATAGGTGTTTGTCGAACCTTCCCGGAACCTCGACCTTTATTGAAACCACGGGGGTCACCTGTTCTGATTCCGTTTGCCATAACCGGGTACAAGTGTTAAGTATTCCTGTATATTACTCGCCTGTAGTGAGGATTGAACCTGCAACCTTCACATGATTGTCTTCTTAGTAGCTCAGGGAACCAACGCCTATAACCGTTACGCCATGCTGGACAATTCAGAGTGAATTTTTGGGTATTATAAACTTAATGTTCTTACTATAGCTAGAATTACTACTATTATGTATGATTTTTTTAACTGTACTCATATTCAGATTTCAGTTTTATTTTTATTTATTTATTTTTTTTTTATCTAGCCTTCTTGATTATCGGTTCCCATATTGTATTCAACTCTATACTTGGTCTACTCAGCAGCTCATTGTAGCCCAAATCATATATAATAGTAGTAATTTTAGCTAAAGTAAGAACACATTAATGATAAAAATCAACTAGCTTCGTCTCAGAAATTTAGACAACTAATATTGGGGAACTGTGTGGAAATAAATGATTTTCATGAATAAATAAATTCTATCTTATCATCAAAATCATTTATTTTGATGTTAAGAAGACTTGAAGCCACAGGATTATTATTAGTTACAAGCAAAAATACACATCTTCAGACATAAGTATCTCAGTTTTGATATAATAAAATGCATTAAAATATTAATCTACCAAACTAAATAATAAGGATACAATTATCCTATTTACCAACCCCTCCGCTCGGGCAGGATATGACACAAGGTCAATTTTTAAGCGGAGTTTAACAGGTTTGAATTCAGAGTTTTCCTTCTCCTAGACTAGTCGCCGCACCAGGGCTGAAGAACCTAGTCTGTCCTACTATTTATACATAGTTGGAGGGAGAATAAATGGATTCATACCTTTCCCAAGGGTATTAAAGCTATGTGAAATGCAATCAGTCTCGTCCAGGATTTGAACTCGTGTCGACGTGTCCATATCCTGCGACGATAACCATTACACTACGGGCACCTCCATAAGGATACAATTATAGTTATTACAGTGTGTATGTGTGAGTGTATGTGTTTATTTAAAAAATATTTATTTTGGACAAAAGAAAAAAATAAGATTTATTTGATATTGTTCAAAATTAAATCATTTCCGTAATCTTAATTTAAACAATGGGGGTATAATCAATAAATATAATAACTTGAATGGTGAATCTGCTCCTCATTCCTGAATTTCAATAGTAAAATTTCCTGTTTTAACGATATCACTAAATTGGACTGTAAAAAATCAAATTACCGATATTTCTTTTTGTTAATGCATTTCTTTTACGATTTATCCTGCCCATATCTATTAAAATAAAGATAAACAATAATGTGACGCAAATATTTATTAAAATCAATTCATAAAAAGTAATGTAAATTAACTTTTACGTTCTCACTAAAAACTGCTATTTCGTTGTATATATAAATACAATTTCATGTCGATAGTATGTAGATAATGCCAACAATATTAATTGTATAAAACAATTTTCTGAATAAATAAGTTTTAAATATAAAAAAAATATAATCAGAAAGAATAGAACCTGAATCCCAAAAGGGAATTGCTGTTTTATATTCATAATACTACAAGACGTGTACATTTATAAATATACACTTACATGCGGAAACATCATTAACCGGTAACGACAACTTCAATAAACGAACGAATACACTTCTTTATAAAAATATAAATCTCTCACACTTTATTTTCGAAAGGATGTTTGTTGTGTGTGAGAAATGAGTGTTGACAAGGACGGGCTGCTATATTGACAAAAGCTCCTCTCTCGACCATAGCAGCTGTTCTTTCGCATCTTAGATTGGGTTGCTCAACCGGGGATCACTAAGGGCCCAAAGTCCTCTGTCTGCAGCTAGTTCTCACTTCGGCATCCTGTCTCCCAGTGACTCGAACCGCCCGGCACCTGGTTATATTATTTTATACGTCCACCTGCTTCCGCTGTTCTTCCGCTTATTTACACAGGTGCATCTCTTGATTGACGGCTAGGTCGAGGGTCAATATATAACAGTGTGACGTGGGCGGTGACATCATTTTGGTTACAGAAAGACAGACACAATCTCTAATATGGTAAGATTTAAAATTATATAATTGCATGCAAATTAATAGTTTCAGATAATAATATCTGAAACCTTTAAAAAATGCAAACAAACAGTACTTATAATAATTAATTTAAACCATATAATTGTGAATATATTATTAATAACATTGTAATTTCTGTATCATGTATGGGAGTTATAATATCCTAATTGCATCCTCGGTCGAGGGGTAAGTTTCCCCTGACAAAAAAAAAGTGTGGCCTGCTATGACACTAAATTGCTCCTACGTTATATAATTACGGAATATTTTTTTTTCGTTAATTATATTTTATCATTCAGTTTGGTTGGGCTTTGAACTATTTGGCTCTTAGTTCAGGTACACAGAATTTGGGTACAGTTTACGCTCATGCGCAGAGGATATGACAATCACAATTGTCATAATAAATCCGAGATAGGAAATGGGCTGGAGTGGGAATGACGTTATGCCCGGAAGCGATGGGCTAAGAATTTGTTCATTTTGAAAAAGACGTCAGTTGGGTCTCGGCTGTGGGCAGCCGAGTTGGTTGTTTAGTTTAGTTGGTAGTTTAGTTTAGACGAACAGTAGGGGTTGAGTTCCGACTATGGTGTTCAGAATTTTGGGTTTCGACCGTTGGGGCATACGGTTAAGTTTTTCGGGTCCCGATCAGCAAATTGCCCAGTCGGCTGGGGCTGTAGAATACACCGACTGCTTCTCTGCAGAGGGGTAAGACCCCCCCCCAACGAGTGTCCTGGATATGACACTTAACAATCTGATGGTGAGTTTCCAGCAATGCTGGAGATTTGGGGAATGCGGAGTACCACTTCATTGCCATCGCTCCCAGGTCCACTCTGGCCCGGAGTGGTAGCACTTGATAGGGCCTTATCTATGGGGTAAATAGAACTAACAGCATACTTATGCTAAAATGAATTGAGTAAACTGAATAGCTTGAAATAGAAATGTTTTTGACAATTAAACCGTACTTACACTTAAACTGCGTGCTTATGCTTAACTGAATTATTTCAAATTGAACTGTTTTTCGACATTGAAACTGTATTTACACTTAACTGAATTATCACATATAACTGCTTAAATACTTTGAAATGGAAATGTTTTTGACAATTAAACTGTGTAGTTATGCTAAACTGAACTGTTTTCAATAGAACTGATTATTTACATAAAAATGGATTTGGCGTTAAATAACCTACAAAGGTTGATATGCCATAAAACCAAACAAACCAAACCAAACCAATCAGCGAAGATGAAAGGAGATCTAAAACTCCACGAAATGTGCCGAGCGTTTGACTTTTGTTAGCATAGTATGATACGAAAGACTTTTAAGAAATGTCTCTCTCTCCTCGTGTCGAAGAACCGAACTCAGAAGTCAATAAATGTTCGTACGTGAAAAACAGTGAGTCCGCCTGTGTTTTTGCATATGTATAACGTTTGTGA
>OY757920.1:6021555-6119055 GCA_963585895.1 Sepioteuthis lessoniana
AAAAAATATAAATATTCATCAAACGCGTTTGCCTAGCCTCTAATAACAAAATAACATTGACGGGTTGCCATACAGTTAAGATCAATAGAATATTATCATTAATTTCCGATCGATCTATTTTTTTTTTTATCTATCTAATTGTTTATTTCTCCTCTTGACCAGGTTATTCCAATGCAAAATGATGCGTTTCTTAAAACTGATGAGAGAAAAGATGCGATTTAGAATTAGACAAATGAGTTTTTTTAAAGTTCCGAACTCTGCTCTTTCTGAACGATTAAAAAATAATTAAATCAAAATTAAAGTTCTACTAAAACATACAAAAATGAAATAAAAATAACAATCAAATATTGAAATAAATCTGCGTCATTCCTTACGATCTACTAATTTTCGAAGTCTCTAATATTGTCTAAATAAAAAAGAATTTTCATTTTTCCATATAATTTTTCGGACAATCGTTTTCATCTTTATTGTAAATACAACGAAGACTAAAATAATTGTCCGAAAAACTATATGGAAGAAATAAAATCATTTTTATTTAGACAATATCTTCTCCTATTTCAAGAGTTATTATGACAAAAGGTCGGTGGACACATTTCTAAATGTGGTATGATGAAAAGGAAGAGAAGCGTTTCAAGCTTATACGTGGGGAATTCAATAAATTTCCAGAGTTTTTTTTTTTTTTGTACAGTCATTTAAAATTGTCGTAGACTCTTGAAAATTCAGTATGTTATTGCTATACATCGCATGGGATGATTGACCAATTTTTATGATTTCAAGTTCAAATGAACAGCTGCACCAGGAATTGAAATACACCCTACAAAAGCCTGATGGTCACAGCTGGTGAATTTCAAAAATGCATTCTGGATTTTAGAAGAACGACATGCAATAAAAATCTTTTTAAAACTTGGAAAAAATGCCATGCGATGAAAGTTGGATCTACTGATATGACCCAGAGACCAAGAGACAGACTTCCCAGTGGAAGCATGCTGGCTCTCCCAGACCCAAGAAGGCCAGAAAGAGCAAATCCACCCACAAATTTTTGATGATCCCTTTTTTTTTTTGACAGCACTGGTATGATCTTCATGCACTAGGTTCCAATTGGACAGACAGTCAACAAGGAATACTATGTTGAGTTTTTAAGGGAGTTCAGCAAGAGATTCGGTCAGAAGAGGCCAGCGCTCTTCAAATCGGTTCAGTGGCATTTCCACCGGGACAATTCGCCAGTCCACAACTCCATCCTTGTCACAGACTATTTGACCAAGATGGGCATCAACACAGTTCATCAGCATCCCTAAAGTCCAGACCTTGCCCCCTATGATTTTTGCTGATTCCCTAAGCTCAGAGGCTGTCGTTATTAGACAATTGAGGAGATGAAAGAGGCTGTGGCGAAGATCATTGACACGCTCACACAAGAGGACTTCTATGGAGCCTTCCAGAAGTTGTTGGAACGGTACAACAAGTGCATTACAGCTGCAGGGGATTACTTTGAAAAGGACTAGAGTTTCATGTGTGTACTATCAATAAAAGTGCCCATACGAAAAAAAAGTCTGGAAACTTATTTAATGATCCTCGTACGTTGACAGGTGACACTATATGGGTAAGAATGTTTATATTTGAGATTTCAATACTGAACATCTTGACATTTAAAAAATAAATATTCCGAGGCTTCAATAAAACCGTCGATCCCCGATTGGAAATGCACCATAAAACAGATCTGCTGATCATTTAAAAAACAAAACAAGAAACTAAGAAATAAGGAAAAAAAACATCTTAGGAATATATTGCCAAGTAGGGGTGTCTCTGTGGAGTAGTGGCTAACGAGCTGGACTCTATCTAATATCGCAGTTAACGAGATCAAACTTCATTCACGTTCAGATTGATATACTTGGTAAAGGTAACATTGTTGTATATTGACCTCCGACCAAGCTGTCAAAATAGGAAATGCACCAGTGTAAATAACAGGTGCATCCGGTCGAGGAATATCAGGATATGACCTTGACTGTCGAGGGTTTGAATTGAGGGCGAAATTATGACGCTCGCAGGAAGAAGAGTGGACGTCAATTTATTATATAACCCCGGCGACAGGAAGTTCAGATCAGTTTGAGATCAGACCAGTTGGAGAAAAGATGCTGAAATGAGGAACATGTCCCAGACAGGCTGCCCCCCCCCAGGACCCCGGTTTAGCAGACCAAGATAACGGGAAAGAAAAGCTGTTATGGCCATAAAAGTGGGGGTCAATATGTTCTGTTCTGTTCTGTTCAGTTCTGTTCAGCCTCCAACTCACCTCTCACACAGTAAAACCTTTAGTAACCCATTTGAACCCTTACAAATAAAGTGAGAGGTATATTTTTCTAAGGAACTATGTCGCTCGTCTTCATTGTGTCGTCGTTATGATTCCGTATGCATATGTATAGTGGTCATGGCTATACAACAACATACTGAATTTCCAAGAGTATACGACAATTTTAAATGCCTGTACAAAAAAGTCTGGAATACACCACGTAAATCTTAGAAATCTTAAGAACCTACACAGTAGATGTAAATATGAACTAAACAGTAAATTTAAAGATAAATGTAAAATGTCTACAATTTCCCAATCTCTGGGTATAAGATATTAACCCCTGACGTGTTTACATCCCATTAAATTCAATCTATCAATCATCTAAAATTAAAAAAAAAATTTATAAAAAAATAAAAAACGTTATATTCTAAAAACTGTTAGTCCCGCCATTGATTTCGAGTCCACAGACGATCACTCCCACTGTAACTGTTGTTTCTGTGAACAATATCTCATATAATTGTACATTTTTTAGAAGATTCAAAAAATCAATTTTGTAACGCACTTCAAATATTTCTGCAAATTTTCTCTCTGGGAAATAAAAATTCCCCAAAAAATATCTTCAGCATTTTTCCTTTTTTATTTCAAGGTAGATCGTCAGCAAGAAAGAGCGTCATTTTTCAATTCTTAACAATTGAAATTTTCTTAGAATCGATCGTTATAAGAAATATAAATGTTTTACTATGCAGATTTTTTCTTTCTTACAAAAATCAAAAATAAATAAAATTAAGCAAAAACTTAAGGATAAATTTCGACATTTTTTATCTAAAAAAATTAAAACGTTTCAATGAGAATTGAATAAATTTCGAAAACGAAATTCATTAGAAATTCAATTAATAAGAAAATACAAAAAAAAAAAAAACATTAAAAAACATTCATTGTATTCGTCGAAAAATCATGTTATCATTAAGTAAACACAGTAATGAATGTAATTATTATGAAAATTAATAAATTATAAAGTAATTAAAAGCAATAAAAAGGATTGTGAGGTTGTTATGAAAATCATGTAATGAATAATTAAGTACAAACAATGAAAAATCCCGCATATATTATAAAAATTATGTAATTATTAATTTAGTAGAAAATTTTTTTAAAATTGAGTAATTATTATGCAAATCACAGAATTTATAATTGAATTCGAACAATGAAAAAATTTACGCAATTTTTATGAAAATTATGTAATATTATTTAAGTACAAAAATATAAAATAGTGCACATATTATTAAAATTACGTAATTCCAATTGAATGTGAGAAATGAAAATATTTACGCAATTATTATGAAAATTATGTAATTATTGTTAAGTAAAAAAAAATAGTGTAAATATAATTAAAATTACGTAATTTCAATTGAATGTGAGAAATGAAAATATGTACGCAGTTATTATGAAAATTGTGTAATTATACAATAGAAAAATTTTAAAAAATATTGTAATTACTTTTAGAATTATGTAATTTCAGTTGAATGCAAGCAATTAAGATATTTACGCCATATTCATGAAAATTTTGTAACTATTATTTAAGTAAAAAAAATTGTAAAAAACGGACAATTACTATAAAAATTACATTATTAGTTATTGAATGCAAGCAATGAAAATACATATGGAATTAATATGGAAATTATGTAATTATTTTGTAAGTACAGAATATAGAAAAAATATTGTTGTAATTAGGAAATTATGTAATTATACATAATTAAATCCAATAAAAATATTTATACAGTTATTATAAAAAATATGTAATTATGTATATGAATACAATCAATAAAAATAATCGAGCAAATATTATGAAAGTTATGTAATTATTAAGTTATTACAAACAATAAAAAATCATGTAATTATTATGGAATTTATATAATTATTAAATAAATACATCAATAAAAGTAATCATTTAATTATTATGGAAATTATGTAATCATTTTGTTAAAACAAGCGAAAAAATTAATCTTATTAATAAGAAAATGGAATGTTCATTGAAAAATGTTATAAATATCCGTCTAATTATTTTACAATGAAGTTAAAATGCAACCAAAAGTAACCTTAATAACGGTAATTATTTTATAGGTATTGTTTTTTTCCGCAAATCAATTTCCTTAGAAACAAAAAAAAAAAAAGAAGAAAAATCGTTATGCAATTCTATGTATTCTTTTTCGCTTCTTCCTTCTCCTGTTAGCTATGCAGTATAAATATATGACATATTTTGGTCTTGATTTAATTTTGAAAGCTGAAAAATCAAGAGAAATAGTTGCATTGGCAGTTAGATATAAAAACGCTACATTCTTTCTTTTAATCTAGACTAAAATTACCGAAAACTTTACTCCTGGCAGCCATACCACCTGAAACCAATTTCCCTGTCATCACTGGAGAAAATTAAGAGAGCATTTCTGTATAAAAGTATTTGCTAAACGGTCTTGCTTTACAAATAATTCGCTTATAAACAGATTCAGAGAATTATTATAACACGCTAACATATAAGCACACACTTTCACTGACATTTACTCTGATAGATAAATAGATAGATAGGAGTAACACTTCGTTTCTGCCTATTTTATCTTTGATCCGTTCAAGTCTTTGTACGAGTCGTTTGACTAGTGGACTGAATAAATTTAGAAAGGTGTTTTTTTTCCAAAAACTTTCGGCCGCAACTAGATCATATCCAGGGGAACATATAAAAACATAAAAACATAATGAAGAGGCATACATATCTATAAAAAGAACAGGAATAAGACAAGTAAGAGGGGAATTTACTGAATACATTTACAAGAGGTAAAAGGAGGAATTGGTGACTACCTACATTCATTCCATCAAATAGTCAAACGAATCATGCAACTATTTTAATGAATCTAATTTAGAATTGGCATATAGGTAGAGTCTTTTCTATTTACTCTTTAAAATCGAAAACGCTGCACACACACACACATATATATATATATATATATATATATATATAAGTGTGTATGCATGTTTGTGGTATGTTTAAGTATTAATTCTATCTCTGTTAAACGATTGGAAATTTGGAATTTATCTTATATTTTTATTATTTTATTCTGTTAAGGGTTTTTTTTTACAACAGCATTAGCTGATGGATTTTCACTGAGGTCTGAGTGACAGCAAGTCTTCTCAAGTATCCAGAACTCTTCTTAGTATTCTGGCTGATTTCAACAAGCTGTAGTTTGGATGTTCTCTACCCTTCTTCTTATTTCCAAGTCCTCAAGTCCCTGACCAGTCGTATCTAGTCTTATTCTCTTTTTGCACTAATTTAGACCATTACGACTATTTACTCTTTGAGAGTTTTTCACATGTGTTGTCTGAGGGTCTTTCACTGAAGTTTGAGTGACAGCATATCTCCTCAAGTCTCCAGGACTCTTCTCAATATTCTGGCCAATCCCAATAATGCAGTAGTTTGGATGGTCTCTACTCGTCCTCCTATTTCCAAGTCCTCCAATCCCTTTATTCATCCTTAGGTGACTGTACCAAGAGCACCAAACTAGGCACTAAATGTGTCTTGGACATTTGAAAATAATGCCAATATGCCAGATCGATGACGACTCGATACTCTAAATAAAAGAAAAAGCTTCATAGATTAAGTGAAACCAACATTAAACAGAACTAAGCCCACCATAATGAGCTTAAAAATTAATCTTACAAGGAGCAAATGAACTCTAACACACATTGAATCTACCCAATGGGCTTGTAAATATATTTATATATCTAAAAGTGCACATATAAATGTATATATATATATATACGTGTGTTAACACACATTGAACACATACATGTACGCACACACACACACACACACACACACGTATACGTGCGCGCACACACACGTATATATATAGAGAGAGAGGGAGGGAGAGACTTTAAGGAAAACGAAAGGAAAGGTCAAAGAAAGACAACAATCCACCCAATACAAAATACACACAAAAAAGAGATTAATCACACACACCCTTGTACGCGGAAGATAACAATCGATTAGCAAAAAAATAAAAAAAAAAAAAAATCTGAAGATCCTGATTGTCTCAATGGGAATATACATCCAGGGTATAGGAATGGAATTCAACATTTGAAAGTGTGCATTGCTGACGAGGCAGTGTGGTATAAGAGAAATAGTGAAAGGAATAGAAGTGCATAGATAACGCTAAGAAAGACAGAAAATTACAAATACTTGTAAGCGGACTCTTAAAAAAACGCAGATACTTGTAATAATGAAATGAGTACGTCAAACGAACGAGAAAACTTTTCGAAACAAATCTCCAAGGTAGAAATCAAAATAATAAAAACCTGGACAGCCACTTTTGTATGATATTTATGACTATTCTTAAAATGAACATAAGAGGGATTCACACAATTTGAGGAACGGATAAGTTTAACTGAGGTTATTTTGTTTGATGGCATATCAATCTTTCTGAGTTATCTATTTCCAAATCCTGGTTTTATATATATATATATAGTACAATTGAATAGAGACTCAAACTCGGTTAAGTCGTCATAATAAATTTATTTCGGCGGAGAATATTATTGCTATACTCTACATCTCGTCAGATGACCCTTTACATACTTCTCTCACGTCGCAGAGTAGCGAATGTGGAGTTACAGTTCGTATTCAGAAGATAAAATAAAGGAATTAGAAAATAAAAAAAATTAAAATTGGAAAAAAAAATGAACAATAAAAATAAAAATAAAATAAGAATAAGTTGGAAATCAAATTACAAATTATTTCATTCATAGGCGTGAGCAGAGAGGGTTAACATGTTATGTGTTAGAACGATTAAGAAACAGGAGTGGAATTAATCTGCTGGTCAGTCCCTTCTAATTTTGCGTTCTTGTAGTTATTCCTTCTACTTGGCAGGTGTGATTTTCTAAACAGTCTAAGATCGTTTAACTAATGGCTATCTCATATATGATTTACATTTATTCTGTTATATGTCTGTTAATTAACTTGGCTGTTGCCATCCTAGATATTCCTCTCGTTTCAATTAGGACCGAGATAGTTAAACCAGATAAGGTGGGGACATTTTATATAGTCGTCAAGTGTTTTTTAATTTACCCTAAAAATAGTCAAGGGGAATTAACCTCTCCAGAATCACAGGCCCTAATTTTTGGATTAATATTCTACGTTCATCTGGTCCTTATCTATCTTTATCTTTCCTTGTCTTGGTGATATCTGTTATTGGGCTGATCTTTATTAGTTTCTAATACATCTTTATCATTGGCCTTGTGTGTGTGTGTGATTTGTAAGCGAATAGTTTGTAGATAACTTTTTAAAACTACTTAGAACTAATTTGCGTGCACACAGTTAAATAGTTGCAAATATTTTTAAGCCCAGAAATTCAGTTTAATATTAATAATTTGTTTGCACACAGTTAAATGGTTTCAAGTATTCCGCCGTCAATTATAATTCTATTCAATATTAATTATTTATTTGCGCACAGTTGAATTATTTCAAGTATTCCTATCTAACTCTAATAATTCACTTTGCCCATTGTTTGATGGTTTCAATTTCTATTAATGAACTTCTGAATATTTGGGATATTTGGTTAAATCGCATATCAGTTTCTGTGGTCTATTTAATGCCAAATCCCGCTCACACTCACTCACACACACACACACGCACATATATATATATATATATATATATATATGTGTGTGTGTGTGTGTGTGTGTTTGTGTGTGTGTATGAATTGTAAGGCTATAGTTTCTTGGTAACTTTATTTCAAATACATCAGAACTTATTTTTTGTGCATATTGAAATAGTTTCATGAATTTCGATCGGACACGATATATATATATATATATATATATATATATACATTTTTGGCACGCAGTTAAATGATTTCAACTATTTCAATTTATTATTGTATTCTTTCTATCAAGTATTCCTATTAAATATAAAATTCGCCATTTGTTTCCATCAGGTAAGCATTCCAAGCATTTCAAAGATAAATAATTCTATGTAATGTTCATCATTCCAAGCATTTCAAAGATAAATAATTCTATGTAATGTTCATCATTCCAAGCATTTCAAAGATAAATAATTCTATGAAATGTTCATCATTCCAAGCATTTCAAAGATAAATAATTCTATGTAATGTTCATCATTCCAAGCATTTCAAAGATAAATAATTCTACGTAATGTTCATCATTCCAAGCATTTCAAAGATAAATAATTCTATGTAATGTTCATCATTCCAAGCATTTCAAAGATAAATAATTCTACGTAATGTTCATCATTTATTTGCTCACAGTTAAATAGTTTTACGTATTACTATTCAATATCAGTAATTCTTTTTATCAAGTATTCCTATCAAATATAAGCCATTTTCTATAGTTGCATTGTTTCACTTAATTAATAATGATAATCTTTAGTAAAAAAACTGAACAGGTGCTTGCTCTCCGAGTCAGAGATCATATTGACCCAACCCCTCCTCTCGGGCAGGATATGACACAAGGTCAATTTTTAAGCGGAGTTTAACAGATTTGAATTCAGAGTTTTTCTTCTCCTAGACTAGTTGCCTCACCAAGGCTGAAGAACCTAGTCTGCCCTACTATTTACCCATAGCTGTAGGGAGAATAATTGGATTCATACCTTTCCCAAGGGTATTAGTGCTATGTGAAATGCAATCAGTCCAGGATTTGAACTCGTGTCGCCGTGTCCAATTCCTGCGACGATAACCATTACACGACAGGCACCTCTGAGCCATAGATGACCTGGGAATAATGACAATGAAGAGTTACTCCCTATTCCCTCAAAGCTCCAAGACAAATGCAGTTTAATGACATAACTAAGACACTTTTTTGGTGGAGGTCTTCCCCACACAAGAGAGGTGCATTCGGGATTACATCCACGTGATAACGTTGAGTGTAAGTCTCAAGAAAAGTAAAAGGATTGTTGTATAGCCATTTACGCAAATATATACCCAACTGATAATGATGACTTCAACAAACGAACGAATACACTTCTTTACAAAAATATAAATCTCTCACATTTCATTTTTGAAAGGGTGATGTTCTTTTGTGGCTATACTGACCCAAGTTCTTCTCTTAACCATTGCAGCACTTCTTTCGCATCTTAGCTGGGAAGCTCAACCATGGGTCACTGAGCGCCGTAAAGCCCTCAGTCTGCAAGCTGGTTCACACACTGGCATTCCTATCTCAACTGAACTCGACCCACCGGGAACCTACTTATATTATTTTCTAACGTCCACCTGCTTCCGCTGTTCTTCCGCTTATTTACACAGGTGGATATCTTGATTGACGGCTCGGTCGAGGGTCAGTATATAACAGGATGATGACTCTCCAGCAATGAATTGGATCATTAATACAAAGTTTTGATTATAACATGCTAACTAAACGACTGGAGAAGAAGCTAGACGGCAATTACACAGGAATGTTGCGAGCAATATTGAACAAGTCCTGGCAGCAACACCCCACAAGGCACCAACTATACGGCCACCTGCCTCCCATCACAAAAACTATCCAAGTTACACAAACCAGACATGCAGGTCACTGCTGGGGAAGCAAGGACGAGCTCATAAGTGATGTACTACTATGGACCCCCACATATGGCCGGGCAAAGGCAGGACGACCAGCTCGAACATACATACAGCAGCTATGTGAGGATACGGGATGTAGCTGAAGACCTGCCAGACGCGATGAATGATAGGGAGAAGTGGAAAGAGAGGGTCAGGGATAATGATGATGATGATTATAACATAAAAAGAAGCAAAGAAAAACTAATTAAATCAGCTGATAACGGTAATGGCAACCTAAAAACAAACGAAAAAAAAAACGAAAACTAAAAAACAGAAATGGGAAGAAAACAACTGCGCGGATATTTCAAGTGACCAACTGGTGAGATTGTGCACGAAATGACCTGGACAGGGCTACGAAAAGGAAACCTCAGAAGAGAAAGTCAATCTCTTTTTGGAGAAGGTGCGGTGCTGTAATGATTGAAATATTCGACTGCTGCCTCGAACTCCAGTCACGTTCACTTTTTGAATAATACTCTTTGAAATGGTGTGAATCCTTAATTCTCTCAACTATTGGTTAAACAGTACCACTGCTGTTTTTCTACAAGAATGGTTTTGGTATTAAATACCCCATGAAGGTTAATACGCCATTAAACAAAGAAATCGAACGGAACCAACTTTAATCTCCTACAATAGCAGCACGCATCGACATTATTAGGAACAATTATATTAAAGCAAAAAATGATACACGCAGCAAAATTGCAAGTGAATGTTTATTTGTTTTTTTAGGCTTACTGGCACATAAACCTTTGTAGGTTATTTAATGCCAAATGTATTTTTATACGAATAAACAGTTCTATTACAAACAATTCCGTTTAGCATAACTGTTTGTCAAAAACACTTCTATTTCAAGGTATTCAGTTTAGTCAAACAGTCCTAATTCAAACAATTTGGTTTAGTATAATTATGCCTTTTGCTTATACAGTTAAATGTAAAAAAAACTTTTATTTTAAACAATTCACTTTAGCATACAAAAACTGTTCTATTTCATGCAATTCAGTTTAGCATAAGTACGCAGTTTGAATGTCAAAACAGTTCTATTTCAAGCTATTCAGCTTAGCATAGATACACAGTTTCGTTCAATTTGATCCATAGAAAGACCCTATCAGAGGCTACTACTCCGGGCCAGAATGGAACTGGGAGTGATAGCAATGAAGGGGTAGTCTGAATTCCCCAAAGCTCCGGCATTACTGGAACCTCACCATCAGATCGTTTAGTGTCATATCTAGGACACTCATTTGGTAGAGTCTTACCCCTCTTCAGAAAAGCAGTCGGTGTAATCTACAGCTCAAGCCGACTGGGCAAGTAGGTTATGATGGGATATAGGTTAGTATGTAATCACCAAATGCAACAAACTGATACAAAAAGACGCTATGTCAAGACACAACTAAGTGATCAACTAGAAATAATGCGAGAGTTTAAAATCGGAACAAAAACCGACGGTGAGACAGGGGTGTAAAATGCTGAAGTGATACAGAACCTCAAACCCCACAAAAAATTAAAAAAATATCTCAAATTTAATGAAATAAGAAAATATCTTCTACACAGAACTTCTTAAATGGAGGTGCCCGTGGTGTAATGGTTATCGTCGTCGGAAATGAACACGGTGACACGAGTTCAAATCCTGGACGAGATTGATTGCATTTCACATAGCACTAATACCCTTGGGAAAGGTATGAATCCAATTATTCTCCCTCCAGCTAGGGGTAAATAGTAGGACAGACTGGATTCTTCAGCCATGGTTAGGCAACTAGTCTAGGTGAAGGAAAACTCTGAATTCAATTCCTGTTAAACTCCGCTTAAAAATTGACCTTGTGTCATATCCTGCCCGAGAGGAGGGGTCGGTAAATAGGATAAATATAAGGAACTTCTTAAATCAACAATTATCAGTATATATTTTATATCTTAAATGCAAAAAAAAAAAAGAAATTATTTCAACGTTTCAAATGGTTTTTGTTCTCTTTTTTTTTTTCTCTTTCTCTTTTTTATTCAACCAGTTATCTAGAGAGAATTGTGACCAACTCTTGTTCATGTGAACTGATCATTTGACGACAACATAAGAAAACACAATGTAAGCTTACAAAAAAAATCGATCAATCGATCGACATTAATGAAGTTAGAAAGATTAGGAAACGTATCGATCTTAGCTTGACCCATTTGAACAAAACTGCCACTGACCACTCTCACCTCTCCCCTCACCAGCAATTTATCTACTTAAATACTTACATCTAATTTATCTTTCAAAGTGAAGCAAGCAATTTATTTACGCCAAGCTTCCTACCTATCGATAAACGGATTTACCTTCATTCGAAACTATCAAAGATTTTATTCACAAAGAATTACCGATGCTGCAACAAATTTATTCGCAAAAAAATCAAGAGCAGTTTAAAATCCAAATTCCCACACATACCTCTTTGGTCATGTGTTGTGTCTGGTGCTTGCGTACTTTTCTACTCACCGTCTCAATAATCTTTAAACGTGTCTCAGTTTAATGGCTTGTGGAAAATCACCCTACTAATTTCTGGTGCGGGCATCTCAGTTGGTCTAATGGTTCGCATGTTAGACTAGCAAACTCTCACGAGTTAGTTCGACTCTCATTGGATGCCCTATTCATTCGGCCTTGTGCCACATAAAAGCAAAGAGCTTCCTTACTTCTGGCGTTCAATTTTAACTATGTTTTACGGAGAATGTACTCAACCCACAGATTTCCAAATATTACCCGAAACAGGATTTATACGATGAATTAATCCTTGTTACTTGGACATCCCTTTATATGTTTGATACTGTTAGATTAAGAATATGATAGAAACTATTGATTTAAAAATAAGATAATTACTATTAGATTAAGTATAAGGTTATTACTATTAGATTAAAATAAGATAATATTAGATTAAGTATAAGATAATTACTATTAGATTAAAATAAGATAGATACTATTACATTAAAAAGGATTTATATACAATTAGATTGAAAATGCGTACATTATTAAACCTTGATTTTTCTATTATTTGATTTATCAAATAAATAGAATATTTGAATACATATAAAGGAACATGAAGTTTAAATAAATAAGTTGAAATATTTAGTTCGGTAATTGTGATTTATGGCATATCAATCCTTGTGGGTTGTTTAATGCCAAATCCTGTTTCTACCTTTATATAATATGATGTGTTAACAAATACTGTAATTGTAACATCATTTTTAAGTGGGTCAGAACTCATTTATTTGAGCTCTGTTAAATGTTTTCAAGTATTGCTATTCATTTTTTACATACAGTTAAAAGGTTTAAATTATTGCAAACTAACCCTAAAAGTTCTTTTACACACAGTTAAATAGTTTCAAGAAAATTAAATGATTAGATAGTTTTATTTGACCCTTTGATGGGGCACTAACAGGTTCTACCAATTCGGGTCACAGGGGACCAGAGAACGGTAGCAATAAACAGGTACCCTACATTCCTCTCATCTCATGAGCCTAAGCCTCCCGATCCGATACAGTTTAGTGTCAGATACAGGACATTCGTAGGTGGATGAGGCGTATCTCTCTTCAGAGATGCTGTCGGTGTATTCTGTTGCATCAGCCAATTAGGCTGAAATAAAATATTCCTTACTTGAAACGTAGCCAAAATTTCACAAGTGATGATGTTTAAAAGACAAGTCTAAGTTGCTACTTATGGTCTAATCTAGCAACTGTACCTCAAATGACACACTCTGCAAGTTTTGTCATATTGTAGCAAAGTAAACAAATGGTAGGATACTAGAGAAGCGAGAAAAGATAGTTTACCGAAAGAGCCAGCGACCGAAGAGAAGAAGTGTTGACAGAATTCAATATCTCTTCCAGTGGACTAGCAGTAACAATATATAACTAATCAAGTATTCCGAACCCTGAGTCACCTAATATAACCAGGTCTAAGAAGTGACAGTAACCTCCCATGTCACTCATCCGAAGTGGACGGGTTTGTTCTGTGAAGCCAAATATATATAGAGTGACAATATATATATATATATAGTGACAAAAATTATTTCGTGAGTCAGGAACCAACATACTACAGTTTCGCCTAAGCGGATTATCAGGGTACCTAATTCCGACTTACAAAGCATAGAGACAAACCTATTTTTATTTTTAAAAACTTATACTTTAAAAAACCTATATTTTATATTTAAATATAAAAATAGGGTTTTCTCCATGCTTTATTAGTCGGGATTAGGTACCCTGATGAGCCGCTTAGTAGTAGGTTAGTTCCTGACTCACGAAATAATTATTGTCACTATTTTGCTCTACTTAGTATTGAGCACTTTTTTGCACTTGTAGCTTTGCAGCAATTACGGTGTTTTTTCTTTTGACCAATCAATTGCGTATCTATTGATTTTTTTTTTGGATTGGTATGACAAGGTTGGCCTTTTCTTTTTTTTCCAATATATATATATATATATATATATATATATATATATATATATATATATATATATATTTTCCCCTAGACAGTGATTCGTTGTATATTTTTATCTTCGAATTAGTTGCGGGTTTTTTTTCGCTTACCGTAAGTGCTATTAGTCAATAAGTTTTTTAATTATATATATATATGTTTGTGTGTATGTGTGTGTTTGTGTGTGTGTGTGTGTGTGTGTGTGGCCAACAAAGAAGTAAAAGATTGAATAAAACACTGATTGACAAAATAAGTTTTTATACCTTTAAATTGAGTGAAAAGAGTGTTGAAAAACAGAAATTAGTTCTTTCTTGTAAGAAAATATATCAATAAAAGCGTAAATATTTTTAGGAGAGGAAGTAAAGATCCATGCATGAAATGTGGCAGTCTTTGTTAGCCTTCATCAAAATGGATATATTTTAATGTGTATAAAAGACCTGATTTCGAGAATATTTCTATGTAATGGGGAAAAATGTTATTACACGAATGTCAGTTTGTAGGCAAAATGAAATGATCCGTAGACTACTTCTTTAATAGCAGTACTATCACATCGTGTAAACCTTAACATATTCGTCCAATTTAAGATAGTTAAGCGATTTTGAAATTGAATGCATTCTTAAAGAAAAAGGATTTTAAAATTTTCACTCAAGAGAAATAAACACAAAAGTTTTTAATTGGTTCAATTAATACATCTGAGAGACCTACTGGATAAATATTTGCTTTTAGCGCAACTTATAAGATTTACGAAGGCTTGATATTCGAAAAAGAAATAGTTGATGATTTACATAAGGACCATATTAGCTAAAAAAAAAAATTATAGCAGTCTAGGAGGGGAAAGATTTCTTTCAATATTTTTGATTTTGATCCTTCAAATTTTTCGAAGCAAGTAAAAATGACTCGTCTGCGAATCTCAAAGACATTTTAAAACGAGCGGATAAACGTCTGTTGGTCAATAAATATGAAAATACATGTACAAAAATTATAACTTTTTCAGCCGATTATGGCTCAAAAATTTATTTACAATTTTTTTTTTATGGAAATCAGACGATTTCCCCATATATATTATACGAAACCCAAATAGAGAATAATTTTTCAAAAGTCTTTGTCGTCTGACTAGTCCCATTTAAAAAAAAGACAAATAAAAGACAAAAAAAAACGGTGTAATGATTAAAGACCTTGATTGCAGGATTGTAAAGAACCATTTCAAAATCCAGTCGTGCTACTACGTTCACTTTTAGACAAATACCCTTCGGAAAGGTCCGTACTCACTTATCCTCCCAGCTATGGGTTAAATAGTACCACTACTGTCCTTCAAGAAGGATGCCTTTGGAATTAAATAACCCAAGAAGGTTGATATGCCATTAAAAACGCGATAAATCTAAATTTTCATTATGACTTCTATAATTTAAGTAATTTAAAAAAAAACTTAAAATTCAGCTCAATATGAGTGAGCAAGAAAAAGAAACAACAAAGAATCTATCATTTGCTTAACGTCGAAACCAGGTCAAAGTTTCTTTGTCTACAGTTTTGAAACAAAGAAAATTTCTTTGCAGAAAAAGAGAATTTCATGGGCAAGTGGGAGTGGAGGGTTGAAAAAACAGAAAGAAGGCTTTTAACTGCTCTTGTGAGGGTTATTAATTAGTACCTCGCAACGTACATAAGAAAGCATGCAAATGAATCTAAACTCCACGAGAAAACTGTGAGGACAAGCAATTCAAGAAAAATTAAGCCCAGATCTTAACCCTCTAGATTACGCTATATGGGATGCTCTAAAAAAACAAAACAAACGCAACTTTCCATTCAGACATTGGTTCGCTTAAGACTACTATTGAGTAGGAATGGAACAAAATATCTGAAGAATTTATTTTGAAGTTATGCAAATCATTTTGAAGGCGTGCAGATGTAATAAATGAAAAAAAATAGCGACCATATTGAGTAAATTTACTGTCTATCTTTTTATTTCGGTGTTTATCTTTAAAAAACTTATATCAATCTTGTTTTATAATTAAGTTGTTTATTATTATATTTGAATAATACAAATTTTGTTTCCACTCCTAGTTTTGATACAATTTCAGGGTTCGATATCTTTGGGTAGCTGCGGCAAAAGCATGCATGTGACGTCCATTTCTTTTATTTCCACGCCCACTGAAACTGAACAGAAATTTAATAAAACAAAGAAGATCTACTCCTAAAACGAATTGTGTGTTTTCTTTTTTCTCCTCCCTCATCTAACAATTAACCATCACGGACATAGCAGTCGTCCGTAACAATGCAGCAATATTCTTATCTAGATTAAATTTATTCTCCTTAGTTAAGGAGAAGTGAATAAAGAAAGTAGCAACGAAAATAAATAAATTGATAAGAAACATAACAGAGAGATTTTTTTTTCAAAAACTAATATTCATTTTCCATTGAACGGTGTGAGTAATAAAAATGGAGCAATCTTATTTCCATTGAGATAAGATTATCGTGTTACTTCTTTTATGCTAAACCTTGTAAAAAATTATAACACTTGAACAATGCGAAGTTAAACTTCGAAAAATGATAGGCTTGTGCTGCGTTGTGTCATATGTTGTAACCCTATGTCAGACTTATCAAATAACAGAAAAATATATGTCTACCTCAATATGTCGTCAATCAGTGAAGGTGTCACGAGACTAGCGCGTGCGGGCAGAATGACCGGCAAAGCTAGACGTGATTTTAAAATAATCACAGATGAATTATCACGTGTTTCACTGGTGATATCGAACATTCGGGGATCTTCGATTTGATCTCCAAAATCTCTATATAAGAAAACAAGTAATGAGATTTTGGCAGAGTTGAAGGCAGCTTTCAAAAGAGGCGAGTCAAAGGTTCCGAGGCCCCGACCCGTCCTACCCAGTCTGCTATGACAGGCGTGTGTCAATAGCCAGCTCTCACCCACACCGCTGTCACCACTAAGAGGAAGGGAGAAAAAGAACGTAACTAAAATGAACTTTTCGAGTTGCAGCGATCATAGCTGAATAATAAACGACTGTTATATTTTCTTCCCTTACCTTCAAGTTTGAGTATTTCTTTTTCTGTGGACTTCTTTCTTTACAGTACAACACATTGGTCCTATGGTACACTGCATAACAGTGCCTTTTATATATTCAAAATCAACTTAATACACACATACACCTATGTGTATGTTTGTGTGCTCATGTCTGTTTGTGTGTGTTCAATCATGGCAAATGTATTCATACATAAAAATAAACGTATATCTATATAAATGTGTTCGTGCATCAATCAGTTGATGTGTACGTATTTTTGTGCATCTAAATATATATATATATATGCCAATCTATCTCTCTTTCTCCCTCTTTTGCTCACTCTTTCTCTCTCGCTTTTGCTCTTTGTTTCTCTTTTTCTCTTTCAGACGCTTTTTTCGTCTAATTACATTTGTATATCATCAGGTAGGTTTATATATATATATATATATATATTGTTGTGTTCTGGTTAATGAACACAAGTAGTTATAATAATAAGACAAACCACGAGATGTGAGGCATTAGTTATATTTACAGGAAAGAGTATTTACCAGAGAGAGACGGTTAGTAGTAGGAACATAGGATTAGTGACAGAGTAAGGTATACTTCAACAATAGGAAACACTCTTCAGACTCGTAGACGTAGACTGGTCGGAGACTGATCTGGACTGATCTCTGACTACTGCCATATATGGCAGATGGAACAGCTCATTATGTCGGGAAGGTAGGTGATACCCAACAGTTATATATATATATATATATATATATATATATATATAAGCTCTTCGTATGAATTGAGTACTATGGTATCCGGTAAGGCAAAATGTCCACAAGCGAAAGCAACTAAATAATGCCTTATGATTCCCGAGCTGACGTATGTCAACTGTTGTTGAGTGGTATGAAAATAAGTCTAACGTAAATTTGGGCGGGTTTCAACCCAAGTTTGAAGTTTCCTTCGTGTCTAGCCACACTGAAGAGTTGTGATACAACGAAACATTTTGTCTGTGGATTACAATATATATGCCCACCCCCAGGGGTTAAGCACTCTGGTGGAAGAATTAACGGCTGCCACTCGCATAATGCAAACCTCCTCGTAAGAATTAAGCACTCTGGAATCCGGTAAAGCAAAAGTTAAGCAAACGAAAGCTACTATATAATACCTTAGAATTTCCGAAATAACTTATGTCGACTGTTGGCTGAGTGGTATGATTGTAATTCTAACGTTAAGCTGGGCGGGTTTCAATCCCAGCTTGAATTGTCCTACGCGTCTAGCCACAGTGAAGAGTTGTGATACAACGAAACGGTCTATCTGTGGATGAATATATATATATATATATATATATATATATATATATATATATATATATATACATGTGTGTGTGTGTGTTTACCACCCTTCCACAGGGGTAATTTTCAGTACAGTTTAACAGGTTTGAAATCAGTGTTTTCTTTCTCCTGGACTGGTTGCTTAGTCCACCCAAATATTTGCTTATAGCTCAAGGGAGAAAGACTATGTATACTTCTCTTAAGTTTATTAGCGCAATATGAAATGCAAACAATCTTGTCTAGGATTTGAATCATGTCACCATCTCCTAAATGATAACCATTTCAACACGAGCGCGTCTGTATATATATATATATGTGTGTGTGTGTGTGTGTGTGTGTGTATCGTTTACGTATGTATGAGAGAATATGTGCATATCTTTGAGCTTTGCGTCCTTCTTTTCCAAGAAAACTAAAAAAAATACTTATGGCATTCTCCGAAAACTCTACCTATTAAAGTCGTTTCATTCCCTTCGATCCCCTCCCCGTATCCATCATCGACCATTCGGATTACCAATACTAAAATCACTTATTGATTTCTGTTGAAGACGTCCAATTCGGTCAGATCTTTGAACCATCATCCATCAATATTGGGCCGGTACGTAACGGCAGGAATATCTGTCAAACAAAAAAACGCCAAAGAAATCAATTTGTCAAAAAAAAAAAAAAAAAGAAAAGGAAGGAAAGGAAAAAGAAAAAAAGGAAAAGGTGGAAGAAGAAGAATATATGAAAAAAGGAGAAAATGAAAAAAAAGAAGTTAAGAATAGAAGTGAATAAGAGGGAAAGAAAGAAAAACATACAAAAAATGACATAAAGGAAACAAAGTGACTTTTAATGTAATAGAAAAAGATGAAGAAGAAACACAAAAACAGTGCGGAGTGGGGAGAGAGAAGAAAAACATTTTGAAAAAGTAAAAGAAGAACAACTCGATATTTAAGAAGAAGTTGAAAAGAAAAGTAATGAAAAAGAGAAAGAAAGAATAATAAAGCTGCTTCTTTTTCAGAAAAAGAAAGATAAGGAAAAGCAATAAATGTAAACTTAGAAGAAGAAGAAGAAGAAGAAGAAGAAGAAGAAGAAGAAGAAGAAGAAGAAGAAGAAGAAGAAGAAGAAGTGATTAAAGAAAAAGAAGACGAGAAGAAAATATTGAATAGAAGAAGAAGAAGAAGAAGAAGAAGAAGAAGAAGAAGAAGAAGAAGAAGAAGAAGAAGAAGAAGAAGAAGAAGTGAGAAAAGGAAGGGAAAAACGAAGAAAATGAGACGATGAAAAAGAAAACTTGAATTAAACATACAATAAAAGGATTTGTGGGAAGTGAAAAAATAAAAGAAAAAATATTTTGTATAGTGAAGAGGGGGTTAATAAGAGAAAAATGAGATATGAGAAAAATGCCATGAAGAAAAAGAAAGTATAATAGAAACGAAGAAAGAAACAACAATAAAAGTAAAAGAAAGAAAGAAAAAAGAAAGAAAGAAAGAAAAAAGAAAGAAAGAAAGAAGAAGTGGCTAAAAAGGAAAGGAAAAAGACGATGGAAATAGAAGCAACACGGTGTGGATATGCTTGAGCAATTAATAGCCATGATTGAGCAACGATAACTTTTTTTGGCAGACATTTTGATTTTACTACAGATTTTTTTTCTCTGTGTGCATGTGTGTGTGGGGGTACCTTTTTTTCCAACCGGAAGTTGATAGAGAGAATACAAGAAGTCCAATGATTGATAGAGACAATTTCTTTCATTCAACGATGTTCAAGAACTTTTAATACCTCCCTCTCTTACTGTTTCTCTCCCCTTTTTCTCTCTAGTTTATTCGTTAAAAAAATTTATTGCTAAATGTCGGGGTATTTCTGTTCAAATATTCAGCAAGTGTATGCATGTGTGGCTCTAGATTTCTCGCTATCATTTATGCGTGTAATCAGCACAAGAAACAATGCTTTTCGTCTTTTTATTCCATTGCACTCGTTAACCTTCACATGTTCCCTTTTTCCATTCTGATATCATTTCACAACTACCACTTCTCATTTTCGAAATGTTTTATTTCGATACTGAATTACTTATCTCTATTTTCCTCGCTGATCGTCTTGGAAAAAAAAATGTGAATAATGAAAATAGATAAAGATCTGTCCTGTAAAGCCTGATTTACATCAAAATTACTTATTTACCTTTTGCTTTTGTCCAATTTATCTTCGGTCCGCTTCTAGCATTGCCGCAAAATCCGCTAATATTTTATGAAGGATTCGCTCAACGCTATTATTTGAAGTATCGACATGATAAAGTGTCTTCTTCTGTGACTTTACTAAAACCAAGCTATCATCAAAGCTTGAAAGGATTTCAACCCATTGATGGGTTTAATAGTACCACTACCGCCATTATATAATGATGACTTTAGCATTAAATGACTCACTAAGGTTGATATACCATTGAACAAAGAATGGAAGAAAACACACACACACACACACACACACACACACATATATATATATATATATATATATTGTCATCCACAGACAGACTGTTTCGTTTTATCATAACTCTTCAGTGTGGCTAGACGCGTAGGGCGCTTCAAGCTGGGATTGAAATCCTCCCAACTTTACATTAGACTTAGTATCATACCGATAAGCCAACAAGCGAACCACGTCAGCTCGGGAAGTATAAGGCGTTACGTAGTAGCTTTCATTTGTTTACACTTTATGCTTTACCGGATAGCAGAGAGCTCAATTATCTCGAAGAGCTTTGCAGTATGCAAGTGGCAGCCGTAAATTCCTTCGCCAGAGTGCTCAACCCCCATAGGGATGCGTGTGTGTGTGTGTGTGTGTGTGTGTGTGTGTGTGTGTGTGTGTGTGTGTGTGTGTGTGTGTTAATTAAAATTTAATGCCTCAAAAGTTTTAAATCCATAAAATCTTTACAGTTCTCAATGCACGAAAATGCAGAGCACTATCACCGTATATTTTAAGTATAAAATAGGATAATAATGAAGCAGGGTGATATTGAGAGAGGTGGTGAAAACTAGCTGAGATGGTCATTTGCGGTAAAGCTATGAGCTTCTTTAAATTCCAGCTATGTTTTAAAAAGTATCACAAATGTTTTTTTTACCCGGATGACCTTAGTATTAAGTAAGCCTCATTGGTTGATATGTCATCAAACAAAGAACCCAAACTTCAAATCTTCTTATTGGTGAAGATCAACGAGTTGCATTTGTCGTTGTAATGTAATTTCTTTCTAACTTTCAACATCAAAAGGTGAAAATAAAATTTTGAAAGTGACATGAAGAACCGCGCATATGTGTGTGGAGGGACTCCCAAATAAGTCTTGAAGGCCGAATTTAGCCCATGCAGGGTGGATTGGATACCCCAGAAATATGTTTCTATACATATGTTTTCTTTTTTTTTTTTTAGCATTTATTTTTAGATATCAAGTCTTATACTCTGCGAGGTATTTTTTCTTTAGGTATAAAAGTAAGTAAAGTTGGTGACCCAAAGGCTCCCTTTTCGATAGCTACTACACTAAGGTGTAGGGAAGGGCGCTACTCCTTTCCCTGGATTGTTCCAATTTACCCTTGATCCTTACCTTATCATGCAGAGTGTTAAGCAAGGTAACATCAAGTACCATTTCTTTAGTCTTTGGTATGACTCGACCTGTGATTGAACCGAGGTCTCCAGGGCCATTGGCGAACACTCTAACGATTTTGCCAATGTCCGGTACGTATAAAACTTATATTTCTCAGTACAAACATGAATGCTAAAGAGTAGTAATTTGATGCTTTGGTTAACAGATACTACACTCTGACCCAAGTAAAAAAATCTCTTCAGACAGTACACTACATCTAAAATAGAAAAAAATTGAATATGAGCACCGATAAAAAATCATCCATAAAAGAAGTAATCCAAGTCAAGTAAGATCATTAAGTTTATAAGTCCCAAAAATTCACTCCTAATTGTCTAGCAGGACACAGGGCGTAACGGTTATAGGCGTTGGCTCCCTAAACTTCTAACGAAACAATGATCCGGATGTTGCAGGTTCAATCCTGACTGCAGGTGAATAAGAATACGGGAATACTTAACACTTGTATCCGGTTATGGCTAACAGAATCAGAACAGGCCATCCCCGCGGATTCAATAAAGGGCGTAGTTCGAAGTTCTGTTTAGGTTTCCGAGTTCAACAAACACCTGAAGAAGGCCGGAGGACATATCGGCAGAAACATTGTGGAAATTACTCTAAAGATGAAAACAATTGTTTGAAAACCCTTAATGATAAAAATCATCAAGCATCGTTTCACATATTTAGACAACTATCAATAATAAGGTTATAATTTTGACATTTTTGCCGGATTTTTTTTTTTAACGAGGAGAAAAATTTTCTTCTGAAAAGAAACATTTTCTTCTAAAAAGATTGAGGAATCATATGTATTGGATGTTGACTTATTCTGCTGTAATTGCAATCCGTTGTGACTTCTGTTTGACTGAGAGTTAAGGATATATTTATAATAGATGAATGACGTCAATTTAAGGTTGGTTGGTTGGTTAGGATTTATGGCATATCAACCATTGTAGGTTATTTAACGGCAAATGCATTTTTATAATAATAGTCAGTTCTATTTCAAACAATTCAGTTTAGTTAATTGTCAAAAACATTTCTATTTCAAGCTATTCAGTTTTGTCAAACAGTTCTAATTCAACTTATTCAGTTTAGTATTAATAGAGGTTTTGTGGACACACAGTTAAATGTAAAAATAGTTTTATATTAAGCAAATCAGTTTAATGTTAGTACAGTTTAATTGTCAAAAACAGTTCCCTTTCAAACAATTCAGTTTGGCATAAGCACGCAGTTTAAATGTAAGTACAGTTTAATTGCGAAAGACATTTCTATTTCAAGCTATACAATTTAGTCAAACAATTCTAATTCAAACAATTTAGTGTAGCATAATTATGCAGTTAGTTCTATTTCACCCATTGATAGGGCCCAATCAGGTTCTACCGTTCCGGGCCAGATTAAACCTGGGAGCAATGCCAGTGAAGGGGTGCTCTACATTCCCCAAAGCTCCCGCATCACTGGAACCTCACAATCAGATTGTTTAGTGTCATATCATGACACTCTTTGGGTGCGATCTTACCCCCCTGCAGAGGTGCAGTCGGTGTATTCTACATCCCCAGCCGACCGGGCAATTGTCAAGGGATATAAGAGACGCACTGTTGAACATTGGTATTAATAAGATGTCGCTAAAACCGGATGCAATTACGTTTACAAGAAATATATGACGTCAACTGGATGCCAAGAAAATAGTCTTGCAACCATCGCATATATATCATCGGGCATCCCAGAAATGACAAAATTACATTAACTCGTTCTTGAGTAATTGTTCGTTTAGTTGTGTTTTATGGCATATCAATCCTTGGAGGTCATTTTACGGCAAATCCTGTTTATATATATATATATATATATATATATATATATATATATATATGATTTCTAAGCGCATAATTGTGGATTGCATTATTTTTGGAACGAGCCAAATCTCATTTCTTTGGATACAGTTAAATGGTTTCGAGTATTGCTATCTCAGCGCAGTTAACCCTCAGCCATCGCCTTCTTGTACCGATAAGATAAAAAGTATTGGATGTTTGCCACAGCACCAATAGAATTGAAGAATACGTTCGGATAAATCCTATAGGAGCAAGATCTTGACTTGGCCAACCTATTTATCGGATCAAGCCTTTTTGACCGATGAGTGTTGCAAATCACGTGACAAATGTAGTTGCCTGGCCACAGACTGCTCAATCACTAGGAAACCGTTTTAAAGGATGACAGTTCGCAACCTACGGCCACTAGGTAACCTCGTTATGGAAACTTTACCCCTCTGAATTGGGGTAGTAGGCGTATTCTACGGCCCCTGCCGACAGAGCAGATATCAACTGTTTAATAATACTAACTATACGATACTTACGACAATACCTTTGTATGGATCGCAATTTGTAAATGTTGTCTTGTGAACGGCCCTTACTTCTAAACAAATGTCGTCTTTTTTTTATGTTCTTAAATTTTTTAAATCTGATTCTATTCATTTTAGATCTTTCCTTTCAAACACAATTTTCTATCTAACTTCCCCTCTTCTAACTCTTCGTCTTTTTCTTAATTCATGTTTTATTACCTTGAATACTTTAAAGCTGTGGGGAGTATTCTTATTATGAAGCTTATTCAAGAACGTGGAAAAAACTAATTTTCTTAGACGGATGACAGATATATAGGTTGTAAATAGTTGGCTGTGGATTGCTCAAACGGAGAGCGAAAAATAAAGGATGTAAGGAAAAGAGAGAGAGAGAGAGAGAGAGAGAGAGAGAGAGAGTGTGTGTGTGTGTGCGTTGTGAGGAGTTTTTGGATTGGAGAAATAACCATTGTTAAAATGTAAGTTGAGGAGGTGCCCGTGGTGTAATGTTTATCGTCATGGGAAATGAACACGGCGACACGAGTTCAAACCTGGACGAGATTGATTGCATTTCACATAGCACTAATACCCTTGGTAAAGGAATGAATCCAATTATTCCCCCTCCAGCTATGGGTAAGTAGTAGGGCAGACTAGGTTCTTCAGCCTTGGTGAGGCAACTAGTCTAGGAGAAGGTAAACTCTGAATTCAAACCTGTTAAACTCAGCCATCGCCTTCTTGTACCGATAAGATAAAAAGTATTGGATGTTTGCCACAGCACCAATAGAATTGAAGAATACGTTCGGATAAATCCTATAGGAGCAATAGACTAGGTTCTTCAGCCTTGGTGAGGCAACTAGTCTAGGAGAAGGTAAACTCTGAATTCAAACCTGTTAAACTCAGCCATCGCCTTCTTGTACCGATAAGATAAAAAGTATTGGATGTTTGCCACAGCACCAATAGAATTGAAGAATACGTTCGGATAAATCCTATAGGAGCAAGATCTTGACTTGGCCAACCTATTTATCGGATCAAGCCTTTTTGACCGATGAGTGTTGCAAATCACGTGACAAATGTAGTTGCCTGGCCACAGACTGCTCAATCACTAGGAAACCGTTTTAAAGGATGACAGTTCGCAACCTACGGCCACTAGGTAACCTCGTTATGGAAACTTTACCCCTCTGAATTGGGGTAGTAGGCGTATTCTACGGCCCCTGCCGACAGAGCAGATATCAACTGTTTAATAATACTAACTATACGATACTTACGACAATACCTTTGTATGGATCGCAATTTGTAAATGTTGTCTTGTGAACGGCCCTTATTTCTAAACAAATGTCGTCTTTTTTTTATGTTCTTAAATTTTTTAAATCTGATTCTATTCATTTTAGATCTTTCCTTTCAAACACAATTTTCTATCTAACTTCCCCTCTTCTAACTCTTCGTCTTTTTCTTAATTCATGTTTTATTACCTTGAATACTTTAAAGCTGTGGGGAGTATTCTTATTATGAAGCTTATTCAAGAACGTGGAAAAAACTAATTTTCTTTGACGGATGACAGATATATAGGTTGTAAATAGTTGGCTGTGGATTACTCAAACGGAGAGCGAAAAATAAAGGATGTAAGGAAAAGAGAGAGAGAGAGAGAGAGAGTTTGAGAAAGAGAGAGAGAGAGAGTGTGTGTGCGTTGTGAGGAGTTTTTGGATTGGAGAAATAACCATTGTTAAAATGTAAGTTGAGGAGGTGCCCGTGGTGTAATGTTTATCGTCATGGGAAATGAACACGGCGACACGAGTTCAAACCTGAACGAGATTGATTGCATTTCACATAGCACTAATACCCTTGGTAAAGGAATGAATCCAATTATTCCCCCTCCAGCTATGGGTAAGTAGTAGGGCAGACTAGGTTCTTCAGCCTTGGTGAGGCAACTAGTCTAGGAGAAGGTAAACTCTGAATTCAAACCTGTTAAACTCCTATGAAAAATTGACCTTGTGTCATATCCTGCCCAAGCAGAGGGGTTGGGTAAATATCTATATTGAGTTTAGTCATATGCCAAAAGAATTACCAACTTTTATTTCCTGAGTACAAACTAGGTCAGTTTTCATAACTGATAAAATTTAACCAAATGGGGGCTAAGTGGAATCCATGCATGATTGAACTCTGATCGCTGATTCCATCCCTCACACTGATCACTGTATCGGTAAAACCCAGCCACATCTCTTTACACAGCTACTTATATAAAACCAACCAGAATGTTTTGGCTAACCTGGTAGACAGCGATATCATAGTAAACGAATTCGAACTCCAGTCGTGCAAATAAGTTCACTATCATTGTGTTTGAAAGATCTTCAAAAGAGGGATGACACAATCTATCTGTAGCTTCTTCTGGTTCGTTGGAACAAAATCCCAGTTTGTTGGTAACTCAAAAAGAAGAAAAGCTTTCTGTTAGCAATTAACAACGATTTATTGAAACACAATGGTGTAACAATGATATATACAATATATATGAGAATCGTGTCGCTTTTTGCTATAAACGTGAGACAAACAAATGATGTGTCTTGCAAGTGCAGTCTTTCTGTGTTTATTAATTTTTCGAATAGCGAGGCTTTTGCAAGCGAGGCTTTCGTGCTAGAAAAGATTATTTTAAAATGTTCCAGTCTTCGGTAGAGACATGAGATATCTCATCCTCTAACCGTAAAAACCGTGGTGTAATGGTTATCTTCGTTGGAAAAGGACACGGTGACACGAGTTCAAATCCTGGACGTGGCTGATTGCATTTCACATAGCACTAATACCCTTGGGAAAGGTATGAATCCAATTATTCTCCCTCCAGCTATGGGTAAATAGTAGGACAGAGTAGGTTCTTCAGCCTTGGTGAGGCAACTACTCTAGGAGAAGGTAAACTCTGAATTCAAACCTGTTAAACTCCGCTTATAAAATTGACCTTGTGTCATATCCTGCCCGAGCGGAGGGGTAGGTAAATATGGTAAAAACATTCATTTTTATAGAGTATTCTCATGAGAACGAACGTTCCCGATTGGAAAACCAATCACAGATTATTTTGTATTGTTCTACTATTTTATGAATGGTCAGCCAATCAAATGCGCTGATCTACGTCTGTGGGAAAAGTACCCATCCAACGCATCAGATATTAATTGGTCATCTAATCAAACAATAACATAGGGGTTTAGTTAATTAAGGTCCCAGTTTTCTCATTAACCAAGACAATAATTAAAAGTTTGATTTATCAATCCGAAGCCTAAATTTGGCATTTTAAGTCAGAGTTAGTTAGGGATGTCATGATTTGAAATTGATCAATGCACCGTCAAGCCCCAAGGTTAATGCCCGCTTATTTTTTGTTTTGAAAATTTGAAAGTTCGGTTAGTTCAAGTCCCTCAATGACCTTTAGAATCGACTTTTGAATTTTTTTATAATCTGTTTTATATTCTAAAAAAGGGAAATTTTATTTTCCAAATAAAAAAAGATACATCATGCCCTTCATAAGTTTTTCGCCATAGGGAATTCTTCATCTTGTTATTGGGGGTCAACAGTTAATTATAGATCTTTTGGACATGTTCTCAAGGGAAAATTTTTAATCATTAAAATGGTTGTTTTCAGGACGAATTATTCGGTGACAGAGTTGTTTTTGAATTTAATTTGGGTCCAACTCCACAAATACAGCTACATATTTTGAATAAATCAATTCGGTTGTTATTATATTATACAAGCACGTGAAACTGACAATATTACCCATGCGCGACGGTTGTATATATATATATATATACAGAGAGAGAGAGAGAGAGAGAGAGAGAGAGAGAGAGAGAGAGAGAGAGAGAGAGAGAGCGTGTGTATGTGTGTGTGTGCATCCAATTATTCATGTTTGCTTGACTCCGCACAAGTCTCATTTGGTTCTCTTTGACTTCACTCTTTGAAAAGAGGGGAAATTTTGACCATGGACATGATTAAGGAGAATGAGATGAGGCAGCTTAGAGTGATCTCAAAATAGGACTTTTTTTATTTTTTGAAAAGTTGGTTAAACGCGAGGATATGCGTATGATGTGGTAAGGTGAGTTCTATGAACGAGAAGACGGTACCAATACCCTAGGTAGGCTATTTGTTATCAATACGCATAATAGATTATTGTTTTATAATACAAAGTAGGCTGGGAGTCATCTTCTAATCAATATTCATTTCTTCATGACCAACCTTGAATTTAATTTCAAATGGCTTTTTCAAATGGCTTTTTCAAACTTGAATTATTGAGAGTTTCCAAGATCTTCCCGATTATTATCTGTATAATTTCATGAATATGGTGTGTCATCTTTCTTGAGAATATCCACTCAGCTTCACCAATAACCCTGGAATAAAAAAAAGAAGGAAATCAGACATTTATGAGGTCATAATAAACCTATATTATATAATTAATGTGGCCAGAATGATACGATTAATTTCTAGTAATTTTACTTCAGCCAAATTCCCGCCCCGACGAGAATCAATACTTGTACGAACAATATAATTTGAAATATTAGGTATTATATTCTAGAAATTATATCAAGATGCTGTCGGTGGGAAGTAGAAAAGACTGACAGCCTCTTTTTCAGAGAGGTAAAAAAAAGGTGGGGTTTTGGGTGTGACCCTAAACTGCATCCTGTGGTAGGGTTTTAGTTCTGAAGTTTTGTAGACTACATCTTCGTTGCCATTACTCCCAGGTCCACTTTTATCCAAATATTAATAGTTTTTAGAGCCGCTACTATACGTTAAATACATCTTCTGGAAATTATTAGGATTAATGATATTGAAGGTATCGTTGTGAGCAAGTAACTGACAAGTATTGTACCATAGCCAGATATGGATATGTGAAATGTACATAGAATGTTCATAACATATATACATAAAACATAGGAATCCCGAACACGAAAAACAACCTACTAATTATTATTGAGTGATTTCGACTTTTCTTGCAGTTTTCTGTTGTACTAAGCAGAGTAAATATATTCGCGCATTATATATATATATATATATATATATATATAATCAACATTATTTAACTTTGAGTTCATCGTTTCATATACCTGTCTCTTATTTCAATTTTGTTAAAATTTCAATTTATTATTTTCCATTTAACATATTTTTTTTCAATCGTCATCTTATTTTTCTTTTAATGGTATAATAGACTGCAATTGTTTTTATCAGAAAATGCAATGAAAATAGAGAAAAGATAATGGTTACATATTACTTTAATGAGTTTTACATTTTAATTAGTGAAAATTCAGTTATTATATGCAGTGTATATAACCAGGAGCAGAAAAATGCAATTAAATTTATTGAGGAATTGTCAAAAATTTCGAATATTTTACAGACATTTTCACTGTTTACTTGTAAATTCCAGGAATTCTTTCAGAGTACCATACCCATGATACGGATATGTGAAATGTACATAGAATATTCATAACATATATACACAGAACATAGGAATCCCAAAACACGAAAAACACTTAAAACTTCTTAGTTCAGGTACGAAACTTTTTTATTACCTTTGAGTTTAAAGGTTTTTCGACATAAGTAGAGAGGCATAATTTTTCTATACTGGCTTTTCCATCTGCCCCCACCCACCAACACGTGTGGTGCCCGTAGTGCACAAATTCGTCTGGCCTCAGTGAACCCCGAAAGTCGACCCTTCCCGTTCGGAGTCTAGTTCTCAACTAAACTTACTTTTCTCAAATCCTAAAATCCTCCGCGCACGCTTTCGGTGCGTGGCGTCATTCGCACTCCTTAACCCCGTTACCCATCTGGGCTATTGAGACTTCTCTGAGTGACACGTTCGCTCCTAGTGTGCGCGTGGACACCTGTGCTCATGTTTGCACCTAGCAAACCCATGCACTGAGCCAAAAGGTTCTCAGCCTAACTAAACCCAAAGGCATAAAACGAAATCCCTCGGCCTTTATATAACAGTGTTTGTAACCGTACAATTGCGTTCAAAATATCACACTCATTTGGCTACTGCTCCAGAATATTTTGATTGTATTCCTTACCGATGGATATCTGTTGTGGAAGCCTTACCCATCTAACCATAATGGATTCTTCTCACCGTTATTAGTACTGCCAAGAAGCAGATCAATATCGGTGTTATCTGAACAGTACGAGACTTCTTACCTTTTCTATGTAACTCTATCATTCTTGTGTAATATAATCTGTTATCTAATATCCGTGTTTGCGTTTTCATTAGTGACCTTTTCCAGAGCCACAATACCCCCCCCAACAACCGGTGGGTTCTGGGTATGAGACTAAACTGCATCTGATGATGAAGCTCCTATTCTAGAGAGTAATGGATATCTCTTCATTGCCATTACTCCCAGGTCCACTCTAATCCATAGTGGTCGTACCTGTTAGGATTCCATCTATGGCTCAAAGAGATCTGTTTAAAAATGTTCGTACTCCTTTTGGCCGTTTGCTTAAAATCAAATAACTACAAAAGAAAAAAAAATGGAATGTTCAATGTATTAATATTCAAGACAAGTGGAGATGTGTTTAAAATCAGTCAATGAATCAATCAAATTATTAGTACTGAGAAGAATTACTTTAACCGATAATTGTTTTGAGAGATTTATTATTATTAGTTCTTCGGAATAAAAAAGACTCCCGCCACCAGTAAATTACCCAAAAAGAGTTGACATATCATACAACCCACCAACGAACTTATCAACCAAAAAAATATCAACTCTCGAATTATGACAATTTTCCGCTTCCATAAATGCGTAAATGCAATAAACCCTTATTTGTTTAATGATAAAGAGAAGTGTATAGAAATATTCAGTTGTTTATCTCGTGTATTTTATTTGTCTGCGGGAAAAACCGAATAACATCCGGGTCAACACATGTCCGATATTTCCAAACACACCATCACCCTCTGTCTTTTTGGTTTGTCGTTTCTCTAGCCAGTCTCATAAAATCAGTCGGCTGAATTCTTGCTCGGCGATATGGTGGAACTAGTTTGAAAGAAGTCGGGCTGGGATGATAGCTGGGTGTTGAAGCGATCAAGAAATAATGAAATATCGATTTTTATAAAACGGACTCCAGAATTTTGTGTGGGAATGTAAAACTAAGTGCCAATCGTGGCCGCACATCGACGTTGAATTGTTTGCTTTTGAGAGAAATGAATTTGGCTTCTTATCAGGACCGTTGATAAATCGGGGAAGAGGAAGAGATAAGCTCGCGCCAAAAACTTAGACTTAGATTTAGAGAGAGAGAGAGAGAGAGAGAGCAAGAGAGAGAGAGAGCAAGTAAGAGAGAGCAAGAGAGAGAGAGGGAGAGACACACATACACACACAAAATATATATATATATATATATATATACTCACAATGAACGTGTGTATATATATTTGTATATATATATATATATATATATATAGAGAGAGAGAGAGAGATTGTGTGTGTGTGCGTGTGTGTATGTGTGTTCGTGTGTGTGTGTGTGTGAGAGAGAGAGAGAGAGAGAGAGAGAGAGAGAGAGAGAGAAAGACACTGGGGCAGTCGTGATGTAATGTTCATCATCAAAGAAATGGACCTGGTGCTTCGAGTTCAAATTCTTGACGAGGCTGATTGAATATCACCTAGCGGTAATACCATTGAGAAAAGGATGCATCTAACTCTATTACCTTCAGATTTGGGTGAATAGTAAGCCAGACTGATCTTTATTCTTTGTATGTATTGTGTTGGAGAAGGAAAAATAAAAGCTCTTAAATTCCACCAAAAATGGCCTAGAGCTAATTCCTGATTATGACAGAAGGGTTGATATCTCTCTTATCTCTCTCTCTCTGTATATGCATTGTCATCCACAGACAGACTGTTTCGTTCTATCAGAACTCTTCAGTGTGACTAGACACGTAGGACGCTTGAAGCCGGGATCGAAACCCATCCAACTTTACGTTAGACAAAGTCTCAGACAGCTCGGCCAGCATGCGTACCACGATGGCAGAGGGAATTTTTAAGGTATTTATGTAGCAACAGCAGCAGCAGCAGCGTCCGTTTGTTTACATTTTTGTACCCTATCGGCTACCAGTGTGCACAATTCTTTCGAAGGCCTTTGCATTAAGCGAGCGGCATCCGAAAATTCCTTCACCAGATTGCTCAACGATCATAAAATAAGTTTCTAGACTATTTTCGTATGGGCACTTTTATTGAAAGTACATACATGTAACTCTAGTCCCCTTTGAAGTAATCTCTTCCGGCTGCAATGCACTTGTACCGTTCCAACAACTTCTGGAAGGCCCCATCGGATTCCTCTTGTGTGAGCCTGTCAATGATCTTCGTCACAGCCTCTTTCATCTCCTCAATTGTCTCATAACGACAGCTTCGGGAATAACCAAAGGGCACAGGGAGCAAAGTCTGGACTACAGGGAGGTTGAGGAACTGTCTTGATGCCCATCTTGGTCAAATAGTCTGGGACAACGATGGAGTTGTGGACTGGTGCATTGTCCTGCTGGAAATGCTACTGACCCGATTTGAAGAGTGCTGGCCTCTTCCGACCGAATCTCTTCCTGAACTCCCTTAAAATCTCAACATAGTAACCCTAACCCTAACCCTTTGGCCAATCAACTCTGGTGTATTAACTTCTTTACTCCTCCCACACTTCTCATCTTCCCTCACAGACTCCCAGCCTTCCTTGAATCTCTTATGCCACTCAAACACTGATGCTCGATTCATGCAAGATGGTCTAAAAGCAGTCTGAAGCATTCCATACGTATCTGTGGCTTTTTTTTTTCAAAGTTTAAAACAGGATTTTATTGCATATCGTTCTTCTAAAGTATCCTCACGTCCAGATTGCATTTTTGAAAATCACCAGCGGTGACAATCAGGCTTTGCTAGGCTGTATTCCAATTCATGCTGTAGCAATTGATTTGAACCTGAAATCATAAAAATTGGTCAGTCATCTCATAAGATGTATAGTAATAACATACTGAATTGTCAAGAGTCTACCGCAATTTTAAATGCCTGTACAAAAAATTCCGGAAACTTATTGAAGGCACCACACACACACACACATGTATATATATATATATACATTCATGCATAGCCACATAAAACGTTATACACGCGTTGATATACAACTTCACGTACATATACATGTGCAAACAGTATTACTCATGTACTGACATTCACGCATCTATCTATCTATCTATCTGTGCGCATATAGGCTTGTATTTAAAAGATATATATATATATATATTTATATATATATATAAAGGCAAAAAGAAAAAATCGCTTTCTTGGTATCATTATAAATTTATCTCAGGATATTATACGTTTAAGTTTTATTATAAAATCCTTCTTCAGATGAAACACTCAAAATTTTGATGAGATGTTTTCATATAGATTCCTACAAGAATGGAATGAAAAAGAATTCTTTATTTTTCTAAAATTTGAAATAGGTTGTTTTATTTATATATTAAACAAGAAAAAATTAAAAAAACCTAAATAATTAAAAAAAAAAATTAATTTAAAAAGATAAAAATAAAAAATAAATTTTTTTTTCAAATTCCATTTTCACCAGAAGCCATATGAAAGCATCCCAGTGAAATTTTGAATATTTCATCTCAGGAAGGTTTTTCTTATATAAAAAAAAAATTATAAGTTAAATTTATAAGAATTTGTAAGAGACTTAAATAAATTTATATTATACCAAGAAAGTGATTTTTTTTTCTTTCTGTCTTTATATTAAAGATTTGTTTAGTTCTACACGTTAAGTGTTAATGTATAATTAATCCCAAATCAATTATACATCAATAGCCGTTAGTAGTGAGCATTCATTTTGGATATTCTTACTCCTTGGATTTACTCCTTGGATCATATAAGAATATATATATATATATATATATGTGTGTGTGTGTGTGTGTGTGTGTGTGTGTATCTTTATATATGTGTGTGTGTGTGTGTGTGTGTTATTCAGTCCAGTTAAACCGGAGTGAGGAATTATTCCGTTTGGACCAACAATCATTAAACTATGAACATTTAAGTTTTCCTGGTAAAGAGCTCAATGTAACTGACATCACAGAGCAATTGTAAAATACAGCTTGGCTGACAATATGGGACAAGATAAAAATCCCACGGCGCCGTCACAAAGTGATGTACCGGAAGAGAATGACTTGTGAATTGCATGACAGTTATTTCCGCTCGATGACGATCAAACATTCCATTCCAAAGACGGCGGGGGTGCATATTCCGTTGGCCAGTTATGGGAAGAGATCGCGTGGGCGTGGAGGCGTGTCTATATATCCGCGTGGGAGTTTGATGGTAATCAAAGGCCGATGAATTGAACGGAAGACAGTGAAAAATTCTGCTTTTCACGCAAGCTTGTCCCGTCGTTGCCCCGTGTGAATTTTCTCGGCCATCGTCTACTTACACCGAAGAGTCTAGGCCTTATAGACGAACGATTCTAATACCTCCCCTGATTGCTCCTACTTCACACAAGCGTCCGTCGAGAAAATAAATATATATTGTTATATATATTGCGTGTTGTCGTTTGTTTGGCCAGAGCGAAACGTAACAGCAATAATTTCTTTATGAAAAAAAACAAAAAAAAAAAAACGATCATATTAGGATTATGAATTTATTTCCATCCTGTTATGGGTATTGATATGAATCAATAACACAAAAAAAATTTTTTGGTGCTATTGATTAAAAAAAAGAGTATTAATGACAGATAAAGAAATAAGTCCTGAAAGAAGACTTCCAACTTTACTTCGCTTCCCCACGTCATCTAACCTGGAAGGTATTTGATGGTTGCGACCCAACCTATGATAAACAGATGCAGGACACATTTTGAAAAAGTCCGTTATGTCACATCGGAGTATCATCAGCGACTATAGGCTCTTGTAGGACTGCAGATGTGCTTATAAGTGTTGAAAATCCTGACTTATCAACGACTGAAACTTTCGGTTCTCTTTACACTGGTTGTAAGTTTGAAAAGTTGATCTGCCTGCTGTCTTACTGTCGTTATACACATAACCACATCAAGATTCACATTTCCCAACTTTCCGTTTGTAATTCCTTTCATAAAATAGTTTCAGAAATCCTCATCAGAACTTTTAGAACAAATAGTCTTTTATTTTAATTTCCTCTCAAGATTCTAAATTCATTATTATCGATTTGACTTTAACAGGTGAACGGCTGTTATCAAGTATCGCGGGGAATTTGAACTCCGTCTGAGGTGGCCTATTCAGCTGGGACTGCAGAACATACCGGAGGCTGATGATGAAGCTTCAGTAACGCTGGAAGCTTTGGGGAGTGCGGAGTACGCCTTCTTTGCCACAGTGCCCAGGTCTACTCTGGCCCGCAGTAGGTGGAAATTTACTAAGCTTTTTGCTTAGATGTGGCACAAGGCCATATGAAAGGGGCACCCAATGAGACTCGAACTCACTCGTGTAGGTTTGCTAGTCGAGCTTGCTAACCATTACACCCCCAGAGGCGCCTTCTGGCCCGCAGTAGGTGCAATTATCTCTGGGTCAAATAGAACTGCTGATATTTAACGTGTGAGTTGAGATTCAATGCAAACAAATGACTTATGCTAAACTGAGTTGCTTGAAATAGAACCATTAGTTTATTTACCTGTGTGTAAACATATGATTGCACGTGCACGTGGTGTAATGGTTATCGTCGTAGGAAATGGACACGGCGACACGAGTTCAAATCCTAGACAAGGCTAATTGCATTTCACATTGCACTAAAACGCTTTGGAAAGGCATGAATCCAATTATTCACCGTACACCTCTGGGTAAATTGTAGGACAGACTGCGTTCTTCAGCCTTAGTGAGGCAACTAGTCTAAGAGAAGGAAAACTCTGAATTCAAACCTGTTAAACTCCGCTTAAAAATTGACCTTGTGTCATATCCTGCCCGAGCAGAGGGGTTGGTAAATATGGTAAATATATGATTGGTGTTTAATTGAATTGGTAGTGATACACAGCAATACTTGAAAACATTAACCTGTGTGCAAACAAATAATTAATATACGTAAAGAAAAGTTGACGACCGTAGTCGAGGGTGACCCGAACGCTCCCTATTCAATATCTACAACACCGAGGTGTAGTGGAGGGAGCAGCTCTCTTTCCCGGATTACTCCACTTCCCCCATGATACGTACATTATAACGCCGAGTGTTAAGCAAAGTGGCATCAAATACAATTTTTTTAGTTTTTGGTATGTCTCGACCTGGGATTGATCCTCGGTATCCATGGCTATTGGAGAACACCTTTCCCTCAAGGCCAATGGTCAGTTAAAAAACAGCAAATATTAGTAAATATAATGATTTATATCAGAGAGAAATAAGTGAAACCATTTCACTGTGTGAAAAAACGAGCTCAGACTCGTTTAAAAATGATCTCGAAATTTTTTTTAGGAATCCTATATCTTTAATGCAAATGTATAAAAAGGATCTGGCATTAAATAACCAACAGTGGTTGATATGCCATCAAAACAAAAGAAACCAAATCCTGTATATTTAAAGTAAATGTATAAAAAGGATTTGGCATCAAATAACCAACAATAGTTGATATGCCATCAAACCAAATGAAACAAATATATCCGCCTTGAGAGCTCCTATTGTTTTATGTGCTGGAATTCATTCAGAAAATAAGAATCTGTAGATTTGAATGTTATTATTCCTTCCCTTCACGTTTTCTTTAACCTTGCTCTAAATGTTCGATCACTTTGCTTCTTCATTTGAGAATGAAGAGCTGTGAAGATATGATTGATTGTGTCGCATTTCAGGAACAATCCACAGTCACTGCACACAAAGATTTGATTGTTAGTAAAGTGGATCAAAATTCTTTGCAATAAAATTGTAACGAGAAGTAGAAATTTGACAGCCTCAGACGAATCACACTGGACTGTAAGAGGCTGAGCTTGCCTGATAATCTCGCAGTGCGACTCACCGGATTTGTCTCTGTAGCTTGGGGCATGGCCTCGGAATCTACGATCTAGGCTAGCCTGGGTTTCTTTTTCGCAAAACAAAAGTTCCTTTCGTACTGTTATTTTGTAAACCCCTTCTGAGTAAATACTGTATATTTCATACTCTAAGCTCTTTTATACTATATGATCCTTTGTCAACGATCGGACAGCACCTGTCTCTTTACAATACTACACTTCGGTGAACTTGTGGCCTTACACCGTTCGTTGGTCTCAACTTCTTAATTCTTGCTCGTTGTCTTTTGACTTTACCGTTGTACTAAATTCTTCTCTACTCGATTGCTGTTTGATTTGTATTCTAAGGCATATCAACCCTTGCAGGTCATTTAATGCTAAATCCTGTTTATACATATATATATGTTGTCTAAAGAAAACGGAAAGAAAAATACTTTTCAAATATTTACCCTTTCTTCACGCTTCCCCCTTTCTTTCCCTTTTTCTTTCTTTCCTCTTTACCCTAAGTTCTTTTTTCATTCACCGCTGTCTACGTATACAAACCGACTTTTTAGAGATGCTATGTTTCTCCTTAACTTGTTTAAAAAATCTACATTTCATGACGTAACATTTTCGAATATTTCTCGACTCTTTTTTAGTATTCTTTTCAAACCACCATTTTAAATTCATAATTCCCACCCTGAAGATGACAAAAGCGCATTATATCTGAAATTTTCGTAACTTCCTGTTCTATACAATCCTATCGAAACGCGTCGGTGGAACTAATTAAGGTGGAATTAATTGATCTTTTCCCATTAATTTATATGTATTTTTTTCATATACTTTATACAGCATATCTGACGGATTAAACCTCAGACCCTATTTATATATATATATATATATATACCGACCCCTCCACTCGGGCAGGATATGACACAAGGTCAATTTTTAAGCGTAGTTTAACTGGTTTGAATTCAGAGTTTTCCTTCTCATTGACTAATTGCCTGATCAAGGCTACAGAACCCAGTCTGCCGTACTGTTTTTATTTAGCTGGAGGGAGAATCATTCGATTCATACCTTTCCAAAGGATATTAGAGCTATGTGAAATGCAATTAGTCTAGTCCAGGATTTCAACTCAAGTCACCGTGTCCATTTCCTACGACGATAACGATTTCACCACACGCACCTGTAATATTATATACCTTATATATATATATATATATATATATATATATATATATATATAACAAATATATATTAGGAATATTCTAGTATAATGATAAACGTTACTATTATAAAAAAAGGTTTATTTTGATTTTTAAAGATGAACAACAAAATAAGGTTGACACAAAACAGTAAATTTTCTCAGTTTACTCAATATTAACTCGTCTTTGAAAAGATTTTCTTGCCTTCAAAAGGAATTCTTCATATTTTATTCCATTGCTTCTCAATAGCAGCCTTAAACGAACCAATATTTTCATGGGAAATTGACATTTTTTTTGTTTTCTAAATTGCCCCAATTAGGGTAATCAAGGGGGGGGGATAAAATCAAAGACTATAGCTTCACTATCAGATACAGTTGAGTGTCATATTCAAAACACTCGTTAAAGAGTCTTGCTTTTCTGCAGAGATGTAGTCGGTTTATTCTACAGCCTCAGCTGATTTGGCTAAACTCGGCTGGGTTGATGATCGACAATCTGACCATAATTTTGTGTGCACATATAAATTATAATTCTTTATAACCACACTTTTATCTTCAGCCCGTCTAAACCGGGAGGGAAAGATGGAGCGTTCAACCGCTTAAGTCGAGTGCTTCTCTCAAACTAACTTATATCTAATTCTAGAAATGTGTTGGTCATAAGATTGAAACAATACAATGCATGCTATGGTTTCAAAATGACTTCGAGTTCAATATTTGTCAATCATACTGATTGAACTTGCAATGTTTTACGCTCATTTAACCTCTCAGGACTTAATTTGAATGCAACATGTCAATAGTAGATATCACTGTTCTATTATGTAACTGTTATAGCTGAGTTCCAACTCGTTAAGTCCCCGAATTAAACTAAATTTCATGTACATCGGCTCGGCTTTCAAATCTCACATGAGGGGAAGCAATGCACAATGTGTCAGCGCACCAACTACCTCGGTACTACGAGCTGTTACCCTCACTGCTTGAACTGCTTCGGTGACAAAGATAACCTTGTCGCAAACTCAGAGTAACAAGCAACTGCCAAAACTTTTTTACTTAATATAGATTACTCACTAGTCATACAAAAACAATATGTACGGTTATATCTCTACGTGTATTGTGTTCATGCCTGTAGATGTATTTATTATCCATATCTCTGTTCATTTACCCAAGTTTTTTGTCTTCTTTTTTTTCTTTTTTACATCTTTCATATTTTCCACTTCCTTAAATTTCTCCAAACCTGTTACCGCAAAAGACACGCACGTGTTTACCTCTAATATTAAATTCTTTTTATTCATCAACAAAACCACCTGCTCTAGTAGGGAATGTAACTCACTAATGGCATTTAGATCTAACCTCGCCTTGAACATTTCTGTTCCACCACCTACAGACTTCAATTCTGTCAATGTTGTTCACTGCAACCTTTTTATCAATTTTGTCTTTTTGCTTTCCCTCGCAGACTATCTATTCTTCCGAAAACACTTCCGAATATACACTATCCGCCCACATGAGAAAGACTCTTTATTCTTAAAAGTACATTTGTCCGCAAGATCAATTACACTGACACAAAATTCCCACTTCCGCTCTCTTGGCAAACTATGAAAGCCAACCTATTTGGTCGACATTGACTCTCCCTGGAGAATTTTTATAGCCATTAATAGTTCAAGAGCCTTTTTCAGGACAAATGCTCTTTCACTGTGATGTAGCTATTGAATATTATCATTTCTCACCTCCAAAGATACATCTTTTTTTTTCTAATGTCTACTGAGCTTGTCCACGAAATTACAATTCTCGGATAATTTTCATAATGCTTTGACGTTGTAGCCTGTAGTTTCAGCATCTTCATTTTCCCTCGAATAGAAGATAAAACGGTTATGTATTTCATTATGAACAGGGTGAATACGCCTTTCCATCAAGAGACACAAATCATCAAATGTCTTGTCAGTTGATCACTCTTATCAGAAAAAATTCTCCCAAACACATAATTCCTTTCCCAATACAGACAATAAAACAACTTGTATACAATCGACAGAAACACCCTGAGAGAGGAAGTAAAGTTTTTTTTTCTTTCAGCGTACTTTCTCAAATGTACTTCTTTACGAGATCATCCAAATTAACGTTATGCTATTAATAATTTCTGCTTTTTAATCCAGGTTAGTCCAAGATATACGATAATCCAAAGCAGCTTCATTCGCATGTCCGTTTTTCTCGACAGATATTTTGTGTCGGTCTTCCAATGGAGAAAGGTTTTGATTTAGCGATTATCCTTTTGCATATCAACACTTGTGGTTTATTTAAAGCAAAATCCTTTTTTTTTTTGTATGATTTCTAAGTGAATTATTCGTTGATAAATATTTGTTATTAAATGAATCGTTATTGTGCGAGACATAAGTCTGTTGACAATGTTGGGTTATTTAATTCCTGATCTGTTTTTTTATATATGATCTAATGTAAATCAATATAATATAAAAAAATTACGAGGTGTATTCAATAAGATTCTACACTATATATATATATATATATATATGTATAAAGTAAAATTGGCGACCTTAGTTAAGGGTGACCCAAAGGCTCCCTTTTCAGTACCTACTACACCGAGGTATAGGCATGTGTGCTAACCCATTCCCTGGATTGCCCCCTTTTTCCTACATTCACACCTTATAAAGCTGAATGTTAGGCAAGGCGGCATCAAGTACCATTTTTGAGTCTTTGGTATAACTAGACTTGGGGTTTAACCCCGGTATCCCAGACCATTGGTAAACCTTCTACCCATTAGGCTAATGGCAGGTTCTTATATATATATATATATATATATATATATATATATATATATATATATAGTCATCCACAGACAGATCTGTTTCGTTCTATCAGAACTCATCAGTGTGGGTAGACATTAGCTTCCCGTAGCTGAGATCGAAACCCGGTTGACTCAAACGCCAAGCCAAAGCTTCTAACCATTTAGCTACGAGGAGATATTAGCTACGAAGTACATTTTAAAGGGTTATGAATCACAATTACAATTGTTTACATACATTCGTTCAACGGCTACCGAGACCTCAATTCATATTTGAAGAGGCTTGCAATATACGCAAATGGCAACACGCTTACTTCTTCTCCAGAAAACTCAACCATACGGGGGTAGGGGAGTATATATATATATATATATATATATATATACATATATATATAATGTAAACATCTTATATATATATATATAGATATAGATATAAATATATATATATATGTGTGTGTGTGTATATATGTATATATATATAAAGTAAACATCTCTTCTACACAACATTTCATTCGGAAGTTCGGTAAAACATCTCATTATGTCCAATATAAATAAACGGAAATGTTTGTTTTTGTAAATAGAATAGAAACCTGAGATTCTTCCGTTTTTTCTTTAATTCTGAGCAAATTCTATTATTTCAAAGTAATTATATGTTCTGCATTTAATGCATTCAGAATTTTATTTATGCATTATATGCCTGAAAAGAAATTGTTTTTCTTCGATGTAAGCGACTCCTTTCAATAATCTTAATAAAGGCATTTCATCCGACAAAATAAAGATCTTGTAGTTTTAAATGGTATTTCTTAAGAGGATCAAAATATTTTCAACAAATAATCTGTGAAAATCAAAATGAGGCGAAAAACTATTGAGTATATTTCATCGCGATGACCAAATCAGTCAAAAATTTCTATGTTAGATTAGAAAGGATGCATGATATAAATTGCAACTTTTTAAATTCCAATCTTTGATTCTTACGTCTGGAAAACGAGGAGACGAATCAAGCCTAACGATACTATAAAAACAAATATGAAAAATACGGAAATAATGGAAACTTGTAAGAGACGTTCAAATAGTTCTGAGCTTCATCTAGAAGGAATAAAGGAAACAAGACAATTTTTTTTTCATTATAAGTCAATGTATTCATCTTTGACACCAATTTACTTCATCCAACGGTTCTCAACCATTGAAATCCCAATACGGATGAAAGTGGAATCCTTGTCTTCCAAAATCTTCTCTCCAGCATATATTGACCAAATCATTGTTTCCCAAATAGTAACCACCTAGGTGTCGATTTGATTTTAGGAAAAAAGTAAATAGTCAGTTGTAGCTAAGTCTAATAAGATTGGGTAGAAATTTAACGCCACAGTTGGCTGCTTCAGTTATTGAAATCTCAGAAGTGTGAATGGGAGCATTATCCTCGAGGAGGAGTTCTCCTGTCCTCAACTTCTTCGTTTCGACTTGATTGCTTCCTTTAGTTGTCTTTATTCTAATGCACAATATGTTCCTTTTCCAGGTCGACTATCGTGCTTATGACTTCAGGATTTTCAAAGCTATCACTTTGCGAACAGCTGTTGCCGCTTGACGTTGTTTGAATCTGTAGTACAAGAGAATTTTCGAAATTTGTTTTTAAATCTTTGATTCAGGTTCGAAGTTTGGAGCCCAAATTTCATCTTGAGTTACTGATCTGCGATGGAAATTCTTAGAGTTAGCCTTAAAGCACGTCAGAAGTGTCGGGAAAATGACAGCCAGTTTAGCTAGAGCTTTAGTGTCAGCATTCTTGTCACACATCATGCAGATATCTTGATGATCAACAACACTGCAGTTGAAACAATGTGGACTCAATCAGAAGTAATGTTTATGAACTAAGCCACTTGCTGCATGGTAAGATCTCTGTCATTCAAAATCACAGGATGAATGGCATCAAAATTTCTTATCAGTGGTTGGGATTTTTTAGATGACCTGAACGGGGTTATCGTCTGTGCTGTCCTTGCTCTGCTTGAATTCTGCAATTCAGTTCAGGACCACGTCCCGATAGATTACCTTAAGTGTTATACCATTTTGTAGATACAAGGATCATTATTAAATAGATAAATTTCCATACTTTTTTCGTATGGGCATTTTCTTGATAGTACACACATGAAACTCGAGTTCTCTTCGAAGTAAACTCCTCCGGCTCCAACACTCTTGTTGTACTGTTCCAATAACTTCTAGAAGGACCCATGGAAGTCCTCTTGTGTGAGTGTATCAATGACCGTCGTCACAGCCTCTTTCATCTCAATTGTCTCATAACCACAGCCTCTGAGTTTAGGGAATGACCAAAATTCACAGGGAGCAACGTCTGGACAATAGGGAGGGTGAAAAACTGTCTTGATGCCTATCTTGGTCAAATAGTCTGCGACAAGGATGAAGTTGTGGATTGGTGCATTGTCCTGCGTGAAATGTGACTGACTCGATTTGAAGAGTGCTGGCCTCTTCCGACGGAATCTCTTCCTAACCTCTTTTAAAACCTCAACATAGTAACCCTAACCCTAACCCTTTGGCCAATAAACTCTGGTGTATTGACTTCCTTACTCCTCCCACACCTCCCATCATACCTCACAGACTCCCTGCCTTCCTTGAATCTCTTATGCCACTCAAAAACTGAAACTTGATTCATGCAAAATGGTCAAAAAGCAGTCTGAAGCATTCCATACGTTTCTGTGACATTTTTTCCAAGTTTAAAACAGAATTTTATTGCATATCGTTCTTCTAAAGTGTCCTCACGTCCAGATTGCATTTTGGAAATTCACCAGCTGTGACAATCAGGCTTTAGTAGGGTGTATTCCAGTTGCTGCTGTAGCTGTTCATTTGAACCTGAAATCATAAAAATTGGTCAGTCATCTCATAAGATGTATAGCAATAACATACTGAATTGTCAAGAGTCTACGCCAACTATAAATGCCTGTACAAAAAATTCTGGAAACTTATTGAAGGCACCACGTACTCTAAGACTCGGCCCTCAGTTTGGTTCACTTTTATATTTCTCGTGCATATATCATCTTAATATGAGCCTCACCAGCATAGAAATTAAGACAGGAATCTAAATTAGTTTTTCTAGTTTTATGAGAAGTGTTGGTGTGTTGCCACAACAAAAATGTTCTGTTATTACTCTTGGTTCGAGGTGCGGCGTAAGACATTTTGAATGACTTTTTAGAAATCCTAAATGGTAAACCTTTTGTAAAGAGGTATTAACCAGCTTATCTTCCTTAGCAAATGGGTGAAATTACTGTTCTTCTACAAATGTGAATTTGACATTAAATAATCCATGATTGACCTTAAACAAAGGAACCAAACCGCTTTTATTGAGCAGACTTTTACTATTCATGTAAGATAATTAACAACTATCAGAAGAAAAGAAACTGATTGTAAACAGCAACATGTATTGTACAGCCGTGATACAACTATAAGTATACATATATATGCGGAAATATAATCAACAATAATGACGAACGAACACACCTCTTTAGAAAAATATACCTCTCACACTTTATTCTCAAAAGGGTTGCGAAAGGGTTATGGGTGAGAGGTGAGTTGGAGACTGAACATACTGCATCATATTAACCCCAAGTTCTTCTGACTATAGCAGCACTTCTTTCTCCTTCTGCTGGGCTGCTCAATCGGGGGTCACTGAGGGCCGCAAGCCCTCTGTCTGGAGCTGGTTTTCACTGCCTCGAACTTTAACTCGAACTCCAACTCACTGACTCCAACTGCAACTGACTCAAACTAACTCAAGCCGTCTCTGTCACCTGGTTATATAATTGTTTGATACCCACCTGCTTCTTGTGGGCGTCACATCTTCACCGAATTCAACCCGTCCACAGGTCAAGTTGATATCTTCGACCGGATGCACCTGTTTCTTTAGTGACGGCTCGGTCGAAGGTTAATATGTTACACATATTCAGGTTGGGTTGGAAGCTGAATTGAACGTTGCATTATATTTAACAATAAATTCCACTTAGATTTTTCCTCGAAAATAGCAAAGCATTGTTCAATGAGCCACAGGATTTATCCAAATTGAGAGTGTAAGAAAAATAGCCAAATATTTTATTTCCATCTTTATACATGAATATCAATATCATCTGGACTTTCAATGAAAGAATTTCGTTGAACTGGTGATTGAACTCTTTTGTGTGCATTTGACATCTACAATCGACATTTTGTTGGGCAGATGCTGGTGTAGCCAAGAGGCATTGAAAACTGATGGAAACAATAGAAACAAAACACAGAGCTGTAACGGACGCCCTATCTTGCAGGTCTGTTGGCCATCGTTCGAAACTACTTAGAAAAAGGTGAAAATCAGAAAGATACAATAATCTATATGCAGTCAGATTTTCATGACAGAAAGAAGTGATGCAGAAACAAATTAAAAATAAAACGAAGAATTTGAAGTTTAATTAAAGGGCGCGCTTGAGGCCACCATTTGCTTGGTGTATATGACAAGAAGAAAAGACGAACGATGTTAAAAACCTTACATATATTCGTATGTATATATGTGTGCGTGCGTGTATATATGTGCATACTTACGTATGTGCGTGTATGTGCGTGTGTGTGTGTGCGCATGTAAATATACACATATGTATATATACATATGTATGCATATGTACGTATATATATATATATATATATATATATATATATATGCCCAGTTTATGTTAGACTTTCTTGGATTGGATCTCCTAGCCAGCTGTTTGCCAATAAGGTTTTCTCCTCTGTTACACGCTGTAATAATACGGTTAAGGTTCGAACCATCTTTACAAACCGAGCTGTATTTCGCTGTACTCATAAGGATGTGCTCTTTATTTCCGACAAGTATACAAAGTTTACTTTTCGGTGGGCACAAGGCCCAACTCATAAGAATGTGCTCCTTATCTTTCAACAAAGCGATTTAATTTATAAATTTCAATGTTGCTGTAATGCCACTTATATCGGGCGCACTTCTCAAAGTCTTAAGGTTAGAGTCAAACAGCATGTTCCTGGAGATATTCGTCACCGCACAACATTCGGGCATTCAATATTGCTCGATTCTGCCATCTGTGAGCATTTGAATTCTTTAGATAGTTGTGTGGTTAATTATAACGATAAGTGTTTTGGAGTCCTGGCGGATGTTCCCGATTCGGTATTGAGCTATTGAGCTACAGCCAGTGATTTTTAACGCTTTTTTTAAGCGCGCAAAACTTTTTTCTTTTTTTGTGGTTCAGTATTGAGTTACTGGCACTTTTTTTGTCTGATAGCTGGACGCTAGCTGCTCCACTCTCACTCCCCGCTATGTCCAGTTGCCAGACTTCATCAGCAACTGACGGCCGCGAATGTGTATTTATTTTTAAAAAGAAAAAAAAATAACTTCGTGAGTTGATCATTAGTCCACCTCATTAGACTTTTTTTCATAATACCGTTTTAGTTAGTCTTTTTTCTCTTTTAACTTTGTTATTTTCACCTGACTATTGCAAACTACGCTGCCCCTCCTAGTTGACTCCCGCAACAATGGAGGAATCATCCTCAATGGGTTTCCCAAAGGGTTCCAAAGAACTTTTTGGACTCTCTCTAGGATCTCTTGAGAGTCGACAAAAGGAAGTAGATGCAATAGCTTTCCGACCAACTTTGAAAGCTTTCCCAACCAAGCAGGAAGTACGATCGGTAAACACTGAGTGGTCAGCTCTTCCAGTCTCTTCACACAATGAAACTAAATAAACTGCATCCTCTGTCAGTTCAGTCCAACCAGAACAAAGTCCAATAGAAACTCCAAGCTCCAGTATCGTCAACCAAAAATCTCCAAATGGTTACAAAAGGGACAGGATTGGCAAGTATGTCCCTTATTTTAAGGGCAATGTTATCTTGCCCGTCCCAGAGGTCACCAACGTACTGGAACCTCGGACTGTCTCGCTGGTAAACTTTGACATCAAAAACAGATTTGCAGGAAAGACAATTTTGAGGAGCTACTTTGCATAGCAGGCATACCAGGACAATATTTTTGCCGAAGGAGTTTTGCAACGTAGGATGTGCTGCTGCCAAAGAAGGAACAAGCGGCGAAGCTGGCAGAGACCTGTGTCTCAACCAAGTTCTCCCGGTTACAACCGGAATACTTTGGAACGCGTAGGATCCGTGTGACTGTCTGTAATTTCACCGTAATCATTACAGGAGAAATTGTGGCTTCCTTTCTCTCTGCGTACGTATCAAGGACATAACGCAATTAAAAAAAAGACCCAGACCAGCAAGAGCATTCCTATGGATGTAACTCCAAATTTAAAGAGAAGGGATTGTAGAGAAGTCAATGACAAAAAGCTCTCCCCCTAAAGAACAAAAACCACTCCAACCAACGGACCAAACAAACCCAGCAAGAAGAATCCTACCCCTACTCAAGAAGAGTCCCAAAAGCACCCCACTCAAGGAGAATCCCAACAACCTCTCTCTCAAGAAGATTCCCAACAACCCCCTATTCAAGAAGAATCTCAACAATACCTCCCTCAAAAACAATCCTAACAACTCCCCATCCAACAAGAAACTCTTTCACATTTCCTCAAATCAGTCATTGTCACACATTGTGAGCACCCTTCCCATCACTCTCTTTCCCTTCTCTCTCTCCACTAGAACTGTTCCGTCACTCGCAGACACAATTGGAGGACAGAGCAGCGTGAATCCCATCTCCAGACTCAAAAAGTCGGTGCAGAACCAAATATGTTGAAAGTAAAGACTCCATTCTGGCAGCAGTAGCCCAGTGTTCTATAGTCCTGGAGTCCATCCCCGATTTTCAGCTCCACTGCCAGAACTTGAAAAAGTGAACCAAAAAGGTTTCGAATCCAAATAAATTTAGGGATGCACCCATAGTGTCCACCTTCGTCTGCTCGAATGGCAGCCGAACCCAGGGCGTGTGGAAGTTCCTGGAAAAGGCTAATGAAGCCGACGCTGACGTAATGCAGGCGAAATTGGAGCACCTCTTCTTGAAAAAAATTTCATACTGTGTGGAAAGGGTCCCGATTTATGTTCACTTTTCGTTTTACTGAGCGTTAAAGGTGCGGTTTAACATGGATGTTGGAGGAGAGTCCAGGAATGGCAGAGTTACCCTGAATTAGGCATTGGCTCCCTGAAACAGGGCGTTGGCATCCTTACCCCTGAGGATTTCCGGACCATCGTTGACGCTGATTCGGTAAGTGGGTAAGAATGACGCTAAATGTTGCCAGCTTGAACGTGAGGGGATTGAGGGATCCAAGCAAGCGTGCTCACTTGCTTGGTGAACACTCGAACCTCTGTGTTGATATTGCTGCCGTTCAAAAGACTCAGTTGATTCGTGCAGAGGACTGTCGGGTGCTGGAGGGCGACTTTGTGGTCTTTTTAGCATTTGGCAGCCGCTGCAACGCAGAGGTCTCTTTGCTAGTTGGGCGTGGCCTTGATGCGATTGTCAATCTTGTCTTTGCACATGACAGGGACCGGCTGGTTGTGGCTGATGTTGCTGTTAAAAGCTTCGAGTTCCGGGTGGTGGAGGTTTACGCACCCAATTGCGTTGGCGATAAACGCTCCTTTTTGCGACGGTTGGAGCCCTTCTTCGACGATTCGAATGGTTAGTTTTAATGAATGATTGGAATGCGATTCTTGATCCCTAGTTAGATAGGGGTGGCCGAGTGTGTTGGATAGGAGTGAAAGCAGCCTGGTCGATTTGCAGGCCGAGCACAATTTGGTCGATAGGTTTCGTCTGGATCACCCTGGGCGGGAGATATGGACGTTGTTAGGAGATCGTCCACTGGTCAGATTTCGTCTTGTCTAGACAGTGTTCGAAGAGCAGACAGTGATTTCGTTATTTTTCCCATGTTCCACTGGATGGTACAGACTGACCCTAAACTTGTTCGGGTCAGTCTGCATAAATGCCCTGGATAGTTTCTTTTTTCATAGCATTGGATTTATTCCGATTTTCTTCACACACACACTGACACAAATACAAACATGTATATTTATGTGTGTAGTATTTGTATATATGTATGAATGTATGCATATATGTTTAGGTGAATTTCAGTGTATATGCATGTATGCATATTTATGAATGTGAACATGAATGTATATATATATATATATATATATATAGCCGAACATAGTCGAGGGTGACCCGAAGGCTCCCTTTTCAATAACTACTGCACCGAGCAATGATACCTCAAGTACCTTTTTTGAGTCTTTTGTATAATTCGACCTTGATGTGATTAGCTTATGAAACCCAGAAAATATTTCCTTCAAGTCTGAATAAAAATAAAAATTGTTAGCGTTATACTTTGATTACCAAACGATATCAAACTTTGAAAATTGTGAGATTAGAATATGAAATCAGTTCAGAATGCGTTGTAATATTATTCTTTAATTTTGGGAGGGAGAAACATCTCAAGTTTTACAAATGTACTATGAAAAAATACATCAGGTAAAAAAAATATCGATAGTGTTTACTATCATTCTTTAATTTTTGTAAACTTGAAATGTTCATCTTTAAAAATATATCAGAATTAGACCAGGAAAAAATCGATAAAAACAGTGGTATTATTATGCAACATACTATTAATTTTCGCTTTAATATGATTAATTCTTATAGCATATTTTTATAATGTTATTAAAAGTCCATAGGAGGTCTATAGGTGTACTCCTATGGACCCCCACATATGGCCAAGCAAAAACAGGACGACCAGCTCGAACATACATACAACAGCTATGTGAGGATACGGGATGTAGCCCCGAAGACTAGCCAGGGGCGACGAATCATAGGGAGAAGTACCGAGAGAGGGTCAGAGATATCCGTGCTAGCGGCACGACATGATGATGATGATGATGATTAAAAGTAATTGAGTTTCTTTTTCGTGTTTAACCTTTCTTATCAAAATCCCGGTTTCCTCGTATGCAATCTCGCCAATTTGTCACATGAAAAATCCATTCACTTGATTTTCTTTTCATTTCTGTTGTCCCCTTTTCTCTCTATATATTTTTTTTACTTAATGTTGACATACGAGGATCATTAAATAAGTTCCCACATTTTTTTCGTATGGGCACTTTTATTAATAGTACGTACATGAAACTCTAGTCCCCTTCGAAGTAATCTCCTCAGACTGCAATGCACTTGTTGTACCGTTCCAACAACTCCTTGAAGTCCCCATGGAAGTCCTCTTGTGTGAGCGTGTCAATGACCTTCGTTACAGCCTCTTTCATCTTCTTAATTCTCTCATAACGACAGCCTCAGAGCTTAGGGAATAACCAAAGTCACAGGCAGCAACGTCTGGACGATAGGGAGGGTGAGGAACTGTGTTGATGCTTCTCTTGGTCAAATAGTCTGAGACAAGGATGGAGATGTGGACTGGTTTATTGCCCTGGTGGAAATATCACTGACCCGATTTGAAGAGTGCTGACCTCTTCCGACAGAATCTCTTCTTGAACTCCCTTAAAACTTCAACATAATAATCCTAACCCTTTGGTCAATCAACTCTGGTGTACTGACTTCCTTACTCCTCCCACACCTCTCATCATCCCTCACAGACTCCCTGCCTTCCTTGAATCTCTTATGCCACTCAAAAACTGATGCTCGGTTCATGCAAGATGGTCGAAAAGCAGTCTGAAGCATTCCATACGTTTCTGTATCGTTTTTCCAAGTTTAAAACATAATTTTATTGCATATCGTTCTTCCACACGTCCAGATTGCATTTTTGAAATTCACCAACTGTGACAATCAGACTTTAATAGGGTGTATTCTAATTCCTCCTGTCACTGTTCATTTGAACCTGATTTCATAAAAGTTGGTCAATCATCTCATAAGATGTATAGCAATAATATACTGAATTCTTAAGAGTCTACGACAATTTCAAATGCCCGTACAAAAAGAATCAGGAAAAGTATTGAAGGCACCAAGTATTTATTACTTTCTGTTGTAGTTCGTCCGTCTTTCTTTGATCTTTTTTGCATATTTTTCGAGACTCTGAATTATTGCATGTATGCAATCTTCAATGGCAACCCCTTTTTTCTTCACACTTATATTCCATTTCATCAGAGTGATGCCTTGTTCATCGTCACTAACTTTCTAGTTCTTTGGTCAATTCTTACGAGTTCTTTTTTTTTGTCCATTTAAAAAATGATACATTGTTATCTTACAAAGTTTTCTGCCCAGTTGTTTATTCCTTCGATGAGGTTTCTGTTCTAGAACTTGCTTTCGAGTTTTCTCATTCTTTATATATTATTTTCTCTCTGATGATCCTCGCGTTCAATATTCCCAAGTATTTGTAAACTGCTTTCTCTCAAAGCCTTCTGATACTTTTTTGATTTGACAGATCTTTTCCTTAATTTTTTTCTTTTTTCCCATTTTTGTATTAAGAGCGTTTCGCATTTTCCAATCACAAATTCCATTTTTATATTTCGGCTGTATATTGTTGCTACTATTTCAAAAGACTTGACCCAAACTGTTTATCGCTTCTAAAATTTTGGTGGATTGGTAAATATTCTGAGAAACCTACTTTTTTATTCTAAAAGTTGAAAACAAAAAAGTGCCAGTTTTATAATCCACTTGTCAGTTCTTCGAAGAATGTCGAGTCAATGACATTATGAGATTTCTACTGCAACCTAATTTCAAAAGGCCATGAATTCTTTCTAGCACATATGATCTGGTCAGTAAACTGATTGTAGTTTTATTTGGCAGACGGAAAGATAGAGGTGAGATTCTCAAACTCAAAACAGAGAGTGTGAAGATGGTTGGTAGATTAGAAGTGAATGGAGCAGCTCGTCTGACTCAGATTAGCGTAAAATCGGAAACAAACGTTGGTCAGGTATTCCCAAGTTAATTCAGTTCACCTCAATTACCTTCCCAGATATTTTTTTACTTTTATCGTTTTTTCTAAATTTTATTTTGAATGTATCATTTATTTTTGGATTGTTCTCAACTAGTTTCGACTTAAGTCATTGTCAGGAGAATTTAGTAAAAAAACCCACATTTTTATAAAGTTTTTAAAATATTTTCTTAAATCGACCTTTATATGATTGCTACTCTGCTATACACATGGTACAAAATTATATATATTTTGATATTGTACTTTACGTTTATTTTTTTCGATTTTCTCTATACTGGTGAGCTGATTATTATGGAACCACTTCCGTACGAATTATATATATATATATATATATATATATATGTGTGTGTGTGTGTGTGTGTGTGTGTGTGTGTGTGTGCCATTATTCTCTTAACAGTTCTATATTTGATCTGTTTTTCTGCCTGTAGCAAAGAGCCCAGTAAAGAGTAAGATTTGAAATTAAAATTACCAGTAACAATGGCGTCTATCTTCTTGTCGGCTTCAGACAATAATTTTTCTTGCTCACTTTTCTTTTAATACTGTCGTCTTTTTTAATGCATTTTAAAAGCAAGAGAAAGTAAGGGCTATATGAAAGAATGGCAGTCATTTTAATCAATCTTTGTAATTTCTTTTTATGTTTTCCGAATTAATGTATCTTTGTAATGGGAGAATATGAGAGAAAAACAAAAAATGAGAGAGGGTAAAATTCTAGCATCGATTGTATTCTGGAGAGTAACTGTTCGGTATGAAAGAAATGGAGAAATATACCCCGAAGTAACTTGTAGTTAAACGAATATCATGTTCACATTTTAAAATTTAAAAAAAATGTCACTTTTCTTCTTCAAATGTGACATTGACATGTATTTTCTTGCAGCTGTTAAAAAATCGCTTCCAGATAATTTTCTACTTTGCTAAAAAAAACCTCTTGGGTAGCCATTATTGCTTGTTTTCTCTTATTTTTTTCATTCTTTCTCATTATGTTGGAAATATTTTTTTTCCTTTTTGGCAACGTTACCGAATTTTGCACAAGTAATTATGCATTTGCACCTGATTATCTTGCAGTTTAGATAATAATGAAACTTATCTTAAACTGAAACATTGCCAAATTGATAAAGCACCCAGTACGAAATAAACTCATATAATAAAAATAGTCAAACCATTAATTAACAGCAACTATGTTATGCACCAGATAAAGAAATACATAAGATACGATTAGAGTTTTTTATCTTTTATTTTTACAGTTCCAGAACAATAACTAAACGTACGAGGATAATTAATTAAGTTTCCAGACTTTTTCCGTATAGGCACCTTTGTTGATAGTACACACATGAAACACCTTCGAAGTAATCCCCTCCGGCTGTAATGCACTTGTTGTAAGGTTCCAACTTCTGCAAGGCCCCATGGAAGTCCTCTTGTGTGAGCGTGTCAATGACTTTCGTCACAGCCTCTTTCATCTCCTCAATTGTTTCATAACGACAGCTACTGAGCTTAGGGAATAAGTAAAAGTCACAGGAAGCAAGGTCTGGACTATAAAGAGGGTGAGGAAATGTGTTGATGCACATCTTGGTCAAATAGACTGTGTCAAGGATGGAGTTGTGGATTGGTGCATTGACCTGGTGAAAATACCACTGACTTGATTTGAAGAGTACTGGCCCCATCTGACGGAATCTCTTCTTGAACTCCCTTAAAACCTCAACATAGTAACCCTACCCTAAGCCTTTGGCCAATCAACTCTGGTCTATTGCCTTCTTTACTCCTCCCACACCACTCATCATCCCTCACTGACTCCCTGCCTTCCTTGAATCTCTTATGCCACTCAAACACTGATGCTCGATTCATGCAAGATGGTCGAAAAGCAGTCTGAAGCATTCCATACGTTTCTGTATCATTTTTCCAAGTTTAAAACATAATTTTATTGCATATTGTTCTTCCACACGTCCTGACTGCATTTTTGAAATTTAACTGCTGTGACAATCAGGCTTTAGTAGAGTGTACTCCAATTCCTGCTGTAGCTGTTTATTTGAACCTGAAATCTTAAAAAGTGGTCAGTCATCTCATAAGATGTATAGCAATAACATACTGAATTTTCAAGAGTCTACGACAGCTTTAAATTCCTGTACAAAAAAGTCTGGAAACGTATTGAAGGCACCCTGTATTATAAATATTTTGCATCATTCGGATTTTATAAAAAGCCTAGATAAAAAAAAAATAACTGGATCTACACGAGGATACTAGCTCGGTTTTGAACAAATCTTAGTAGCAGAACCTTACGAAACAGCAGCGGTACGGCTACTTACTTCCAATATCACATATCATCCAATTAAGACGAGCAAGTCATGTTGGAACATTTCTGGAAAAGGAAGAACTCATAAAGAAAGTTCTCCAATAGACCCCTACACATGGACACTAACACAAGCTTACATTCATCACAACTGAGTGAACTCTAAATTTCGTTTTGAGGACTTACCTAAACCTATGATCGATAGGGATGGGTGGCGAGATGATGATGATTAGAAATTCTAATCTTAATTCTGTTCAAGTTTTTCTTAATGGTTGTTAATGTATTTCTCCAAGATAATCATAAGCCAATTTTTTTTTATCATACAATATGTGAAAGCACGTGTGATACCCTGCCCCCATCAGCCGCCAACCAGGGTGATAACAGTTTCGGTTGCTCAAGGCGATACTGCCACTCCTGGCACTACCAAGCAGCTTTTGCCACCGGACAGGATATTTAAAAGATATATATATATATACGCCAGATCAACAAAAAAAAACAGAGATTACATTGGATATAATAAGTCATATATTTACATTATATATATTCTGTCAATAATGCTTTCATTGATCCCAGAGCAAAGAAAACTGATTTACCGTACAATTTTATAATAAATCATTTGCAATATATTCAAATTATATATCATCCGTATCAAAGTCGTTCTCATAACACTGATTTCCTTAACTCTTTGCGGCCATCAGTCCTTATCGGTCAGCCCTCCTTGTAGTTTATCTAGACGACATCTAGAGTCTGTAAAGAGCTGGTGTAGGAAAATTCTTGCTAGTCGTCCAACACTGACAAGATCGTGAGTAGGTGACCATAAGAGAAAGTTGTTTACGGCTTCATCCTCATGTAATGAGGATTGTTCGTGAAATTAAAAGTAAATGGCTGTACAACAATATTATTCTTTCAGGAACTCATGCCCTAAGTCCGTACAACAGACAATCTTAGTCCTTTCAATGAATATTCAGCAATATTTTTACATTACATTTATATTATCCCTAAGTTATTATCTCTAATTTCTGACAGTCGATAATTATTTCCTATGAATTAAGAATACATAATGTACCAGAGCCAGATATGGCTATGTGTGAAATGTACATCGAATGTCCATCAAGATAGAACATAGGATCTCGAAAACACGTAATGACTTCTTTGTTCAGGTACGAAACTTTTTATCACCTTTGAGTTTAAAGGTTCTTCGACATAAGGAGAGGGAGGGACAATCTTTCTATTCTGGCCTTTTCATCTGACCCCCACCCCATCTCGTGCGACACCTGCCCAAGGCCTCCGCGAGCAAGCGCAGCTCAGCCGTCTCGTCCGGTGTCTAGTCTCAACTCTACTAACTGACTTTTTCAAAATATCCCCAAATCCTCCGCGCACTTCCGGTGCTTGACGTCATTCGCACTTGCTAGCCCCTTTTCTCATCTCAGGCTATTATTACATCTCTGAATGACACGTTCGGTCTGAACACGTGCGCATGAACACCTGTGTTAATGTTGCTCATAAGTAACTCTTGCACTGAGCCGAAAGGTTCTCAGCCTAACTAAACCCAAAGGCATAAACTTATTTAACTTTATTTTCAAACAAGTTGTTAGAGCTCTTTTTTTCCACACAGTTATATTGATATTTAACACAAATAATTCTATTTGATATTGTATTATATTCAGTGCTTTCAAGTATTGCTATTTAACATTAGTAGTTCTATTTACCATGTTTTCCAATGTAATATAATTTATCAACACAGTAGTATGGTTTCGAAAAACTAATGATTATAATCATCCTCAGTAAATGATTAAAAGTTATTATTGACCAATAAATAGAGTCTTAATATGTTCCATCAGTCCTGGTCAGACAAGACCTGTGAGTAATGACAATGAAAAGGTTCTCCACATTCCCCAAAGTTGCAGCCTCACTAACAGATGCAGTTTAGTGTCATACCCAGTGGTGATTAGCCCTCTCTGCAGAAATGCTTTTAGCTTATTTTACACCCCCAGCATACAAAGTGGGTAACATTTTCATTTTAGATTTTTTCCCAGCGATTTGAGAGAAAGGAATGAAGAATCACTGAGGAATATTGACAGAACCACTTGGTGCTTAAGCTGTATGTTGCCATTCTTTCCTTTTCAAGATCAAACCTTTCTTTGATGAGCTGAATAATTTTTACTTCTCGCAACGTAATGAACACATGGCTAGATGAATCTCTAGTTGGAATTCCTCTAGTGTTGTGGCTAACGTGCACGATGTCAGAGTGAGTTCAAACTAAAGTTGCGCTATTACGTTCACTTTCGGAATATCATTGAATAAGGTATAAAATCCTTTATCATTCCAGCTTTCGGTTAAATAGTATCTTTATTGATCTTTTACGATGATAGCTTCAGTTTTAGATAATTCACAAAGGCTGATAAGCTATCAAACAAAGAAACCAAATCAAACCAAAGAAAACGAAATAGTAATCCGTGTTTTAAGGCAGTAACATGAAAAGCTGTTACCCCCTTATTTAATCTTAAGGAAGTCCAATTTCTCACAAAACATCTGGCAAAAACAGCTATTAGGATAAAAGAGAGAAAATCCTGGGTGGAGTAAACCCTAATTTACATAATAGGTTTTTTTCTTTTAGCAGAGTTAGGGTTTTTTATTACCCTTCAAACAATCTAGTTGTAAGGAAAACGCCCTTGATAGTAACCGAAGTCTCAAGTAATTCAAATTGATATTTTCAGATCACTCGAGAACCCTGGTTGATATCTTTTAATCCAAGGTCCAATAGCTTTCAGTTCTTATTGCAGTTATTGAATGTTCGATCAATTATTGAATGTTCGATCCTTCGGTGCTCAGTCCAGCTTTGACGTCCGATTGGCTAATAATTGAACAGATGTTTCGAATTATATTTGCTTCTTTTTTTTTTACTAAATAATGGACAAGCACAGAATTAGGAATTCGGGAAGAAAAGAAATTAACAAGACAAAGAGAGAATAAAAAGAGAAAAAGAGATAGTGAAACATCACCAAATCGATTGTTTCAGGCTGATGAAACGTCTAAACATCTTGAAAAAGATAAATAAAACAAAAACAAAGAACAAAATCATACTAGTAATAGGGGCCATATATTTTCTTTTTTTTTTCTCGGGTTCTACGAGGGCGAGTCAAAAAGTAATGTACGTATTTTCCTTTAATACAGGAATAATTACCCGACACAGGAACATGCAGCATAAATCAAAATGAAGCTGGTCCTCTGGGAATCACAGTCCTAATCTTCAGCGTTGTCACCGTTTCTCTCAGTAGGGATGTTTCACATTCCTTGCGTCGTAAAATTCTGCTGACTGGTCTTTGAGTCACTTAATTATTGCAATTTTCACTTGCTCGTTACTGGCATAATGTTTGCCTCTGAAACCTTCTTTCATGGGACCAAAGAGATGATAGTCTAAACGAGCTAACTCTCGTGAGCATGGAGGATGCGGTAAAGTTGTTCACCCGAATAAAGTGATTGTCTTCCTTGTCCTGATATTTATGTGAGGTTGAGCATAGTCACTAAGAATAAGGACGTTATCGATTAGCAAGATTTAGCGTTAATTATTTTCAATCGATAATCTTATTTTCAAACGTGTCAGAGATAATTTATTTGCACAAAAGTATTATCTTTGTTTGCACACAGTTAAAAGGTTCCAAATTTTCTAACTCGAATTGTTCTATTAAGTACTAATCATTTGTTTACACTTACTTGAATGGTTTCACATATTGTTAACAACATCAATAGTTTTATTTATAGTTAAATGGTTTCAAGAAATAAAATTTTTATATAGGCATACAGTTAAAAAGTTTCAAATGTTGCTAATCAACACAGATTCTATTCAACATTACTCATTTGTAAGCAGAAAGTTTAAAAGTTTCCAAGTATTGCTTTGTATCTCCAACAATTAAATTAGAAATCAGTCGTTTGTTTACACACAGTTAAATGGTCAAATAGTTCTATTTCTGACAATTCGATTTAACGTAGGTATTTAGTTGGGCAATGAAGGAGTATTGGGCTGTGACGAGATTTTCTTATTAATGTTTTGGAGTATTCCTTTCAGATGAGTATCACATTTGCGTATTCTAGTTAGTGTTTCAATGGATTATTCATAGTTATATATATATATATATATATATATATATATATATATATATTCATAGCTTTATTTATAAGTGACAACTACTCATGACAGGTTATTTTGATAGTTTGTTTCTTATTTCTGCGAAGAGTCAGGCCTATCCTCGCCGTGACGATTCTGTGATTGGAAGAAAAATATGCCTCATAATCTAGAGCGCCATTTATTCAATTCTTGTTTATGAATATATAATTTAGCTGTGATTTAGAGTTATTTAGGTATGTGTACGTGTATCTTTTTCCGCCCCTTTTTCTTTTAAATTTAGTGTTTAGGCACGAAAGTGCGTTCTCAAGTTAAAAATCTGTTACATACACACCATTTTTATTAGGCACAGTCTTAAGCTAAATTCATTATTTACATCTTTGCCTATTTATATATTCATGTCTCCACCGATAATTTGTACGTTAAGTTTGGGAATATGTTGAAGCAAGGAAAGATAACCCGTCATTGGAGGTGATAATATCCGTTTTTTTTCACTGGCTTTAGTGGCGATGAAGCATGGGATGATATTTGTACCGGGGTTACCATAAAATGCAGCACACATGATTCTCGATTGGGTTTTCTCAATGCTATTTAGTAATGATGACCGAGAAGCATTTTTATACCCCCTGGGACGGCACTGATGTACTTTTTCTCGCAGATACCTAGACAAATATCCACCTATTACCGGTATAGGTAAAGTTGGCGAGCTTAATCGAGGGTGACCCGAAGGCTTCTTTACAATAGCTAAAACACCGAGGTGTAGGGGAGGGTGCTACTCCATTCCCTGGATTGCTCCATTTTACCCTTGATCCTTAACTTATAATGCTGAGTGTTAAGCAAGGCGGCATCAAGTACCATTTTTATAATATTTTTGAATTCTACTTCATCATGGTAATATCCATGTTCTTGCACGCATATAATGTCTATATATTGCTCTGCTGCTGAAGATGTAAGCACGGGTAGCTGGTTTATTATGTTTAATATAGCAACGTTGAATGTTGCTTCGTTAACAATGTTTTTTTCACTTTGTCAAAAACACTTAGATACCACAAAAAATGTTCACTTAACGAACGAATGTGTTACCTTACCTGCCCCTTTTTCGTCGATTTTTGTGGCATATGAACTCTAAAAAATATGTCAGACTTTTTTTTTAATAATTTGGCCACTAAAAATCTTTTTTCTAGTGACAATTTAAGATCGAAATAGATAAGAATATTAATAAAAGTAAACTTAACGACTGTAGTCGAGGGCGAACAGAAGGCTCCTTTTTCAATAGCTTCTACACCGAGGTGTAGGGGAGGGTGCTACTCCTTTCCCAGGATTCCTTCATTTTTACCCTTGAAACATACCTTATATTGCTGAGTGTTAAGCAAGGAGGTATCAAGTATCATTTTTAAAGTGTTTGGTATGACTCGACCTGGGATTGAACCCAAGAATATTAATAACCACAAAGAAATATTCGTCTGATCTTCTCACTTTTGTCCATGTTTATATATATATATATATATAGTCATCCCCAGACTGACTGTTTCGTTGCATCACAACCCTTCAGTGTGGCTAGATACATAGGACGCTCGAATCTGTGATCGAAACCGGTTCAACTTTATGTTAGACCTACTATCATCCAACAAGCGGACCACGTCTGCTCGGGAATTATAAGGTATTAAGTAGTAGCTTTTGTTTTGTTTACATTTATACCTTACCGGATACCAGACAGCTCAATTCGTTCAAAGAGCTTTGCATTATCCAAGTAGCAGCCGTAAATTCCATCGATAGAGTGCACAACCCCTATATATATATATATATATATATATATATATATATATATATATATATATTATAGGCGAAACTATTGTGGGTTAGTTCCTGACTCATTAAATAATTATCGACACTATTTTGCTCTACTTAGTATTGAGCACTTTTTGCATTGTAGCTTAGCAGCCCTAACGGTGTTTTTTTTCTTTTGACCAACCAATTGCGTGTCTTTTGATTTTTTTCAATTGATATGACAAGGTTGGCCTTTTCTTGTTTTTCCAATATATATATATATTTTTTTTTTTTTCACCTTGATAGTGATTCTTTGTATATGTTCATCTTCAAATCCCTTGCCGGATTTCAGAAACACCAACTCCAAATGACGAATATGAGAACTTCATCAAAGCCTACTTAGAAGTGGCAGCAGAATGCATACCAACTGAACAAAGAGTTAAACCGAGAGTCCGATGGGAAAAATCAGCGGTTAGAAAAAAGCGTGCAGACGTGAAAACAGCTTCCAAGTGCAGTAGGTGGAGCCAAACTAATATTTATGCCCAGAAACTTAAGAAGGCACATAATGAATTAACTAACATTTAGGTATTAAAAGAGCAAAAATACATACAAAATCAGATCAATAAGATTAGAGACTCGGTTGAAGATAAACAATCTAGAATAGCATGACAGACGGTAAACGAATTAAGCAGAAGGAAGAGCACTGCAAAAGCTAAACTGAAAGCTACCAGCCAAGAAAAACGAATACACCTGTGGAAACAACATTTCGAGAATTTACTCGGGAAACCTCCAAAATTTACGCATGAACCAATCACGAAAATTATTCTGGCAAATACAGCCGCCCAAGCCGAAACCCTGCTACATAGTCTGGAACGAGCAACTGCTGGCATAGGCCTCCATGTCAACGCAGACAAGACCGAATACACGTGTTTTAATCAAAGAGTCGACATTTCCTCACTAAACGATCGTCCTTTAAACAAGTGGACAAGTTCACCTACCTATGAAGCAGCGTCTCATCAATCGAGAATGACATCAACACGCGACTAGCAAAGGCATGGATAGCCATTGATAGACTATCAGTCATATGGAAGTCAGACCTGACCGATAAAATAAAACGCAGTTTATCCAAGCAGTGGTCATGTCGATACTGTTATATGGATGCACTTCATGGACACTAACTAAACGTATGGAGAAAAAGCTTGACGGCAATTACACAAGAATTCTGCAAGCAATATTGATCAAGTTTTGGAGGCAACATCCCCACCAAAAAGTAGCCATACCGGCACCTACCACCCATCACGAAAACTATCCGAGTTAGGGACACTGCTGGAGAAGTAAGGACGAACTCATTTGCGATATACTCCGGTGGACACCTTCACATGGACGAGCAAAGACAGAACGACTAGCTAGAATCTATATACAACATCTATGAGGCGATACAGGATGTAGTCTTAAAGACCTCCAAGGTGCGATGGACGATAGAGACGGGTGGCGAGAGAGGGTAAGGCAGATCCGTGCTGGCAGAGTGACATGATGATATATATATATATATATATATATATATATATATATACTGACTCGTTTTTGTTAAGTTTCGTTTCAGTTCTTTGCTTAATGGAGCATCAAAGATCGCGTATTATTTTATACCAGCAGTAGTGTTTATACTTAACCCATGGATTTACGAGGATAAGGATGTGTTCATATTTTACCGAAGGGTTTTAGTAGGAAATTTAACGTAATTACGGGACTAAGGTTCGTATTCTTTACGATGTCACAGTATAGCACGTTGACTTCTACATCACGTGGAATACCCTCTTATATAGTTCGTTATGGTCATAAGAAAAAGTGCTCAATATCGGTGCTCGAGTATATGTGAATTTTAGTTTCAATAGCGTTGACAGAGTCAAAATGACTTGGTGGTGACTGTATCATGTCTATGGGATCATTAAAGGTCTTAGACTGATGATCACTTCGACAAAGAACTAGCAGACAAAAAGCTCTGTTGACTCCGCATCTACGCTCCGGGAAACATTTATATATATATATATATATATATATATATATACAATAAAGCAAATTATTTCAAAACATGATATTTTTCTTCTTTTCTCTTTCATAAAAAAATCAAGACAGTATATTGGGAAAATGAAACTCACTGTCACGAAAGAAAATTCAGCGAATAATTAGTTTGACAATTGGGTTTGTTTGTTTGTTTGGGTTTTATGGCATATCAACCTGTGTAGGTTATTTAATGCCAATACATCTATATACAAATAAAGAGTTCTATTTCAAACATTTCAGGTTAGCATAAGTACATAGTTAATAGTAAAAAAAAAACATTTCTATTTCAATATTCAGTTCAGTCAAACAGTTCTATTTCAACTAATTTAGTTTAGTATAAGTATAGTTTTTGTTTACACAATGAAATATCAAAAACATCTACTTCGAACAATTCAGTTTAACATAAGTACAGTTTAATTGTCCAAATCAGTTCCATTTCAAACAATTCTTTTTAGCATTAGTACGTCGGTTACAAGCCAAAACAGTTTTATTTCAAGCAATTCAGTTTAGCAGAAGTACGCAGTTTAGATCTATTTGATCCACAGATAGGGCCATCTCAGGTTCTACCCCTCCGGACTAGATTGGACCGGGGTGCGATGGCAATAAAGGGGTGCTCCGTTTTCCCCGAAGCTCACGCATCACTGCAACCTCACGGATTGTTTAGCTTCATATTTAGGACACTCATTGGGGTGAGGGTCTTACCCTCTTTTGAGATGCAGTCCATGTATTCTACAGCCCTAGCAGATAAACAGTCATGCTTGTTGGAACTTATTGAGGCGATATCTACGATAGTGAAAGAGAGAAGGCATCATATTGGTTTGTCATCATTTCTCTCTTTCATCATCATCATATCGTGCTGGTAGCACGGATATCCCTGACCCTCTCTCGCCACTCCTCCCTATCGTTCATCGCCCTAGGTAGGTCTTCAGGACAACATCCTGTATCTTCACATAGCTGCTGAATGTACGTTTGAGCTGGTCGCCCTGCTTTTGCGCGGCCATGTGTGGGGATCCATAAGAGTACATCTCTTATGAGTTCATCTCTGCTTCTCCAGCAGTGTCCTGCATGTCTGGTTCACTTTATCTTTATATGTAGGAAAACACTATTTTATTAGTATATAAGTGTTTATAATATAGAGTTAATTTTCTCGTGCAAGCTCTTCTTGCAAGTATATCCAAAGTTGATAGACCTTTATAGGTACACCGTGTATTACTGTGCGTTTTATTCGTTCCTTTCTATATTTCCATTCATAATGTCGTTTCTTTATTCTGCATCTCTTGTTTGCCTCTCTCCCCAGCTAATTGCTGCGTTCTGTATTTGTAAAAGTAAATCATAATTAATTATAATCTAGTTAGAAAAATCGTCGCCATCAACGTTCCACCCCATTTTCTCTGTTCTAATTAGATTCTTTGAGCGCATATCGTAGTTGTTAACTGAATAAGCGAATCGGTACGAAACAGCAAAAAACTATGGAGTAATATTTGGTTTCATAAATGGAAGGCGATCGAGTACAGTGAAAATCATATCTAAGATTTGCAAACTTACGAGGTGAAAACATATGAAGGTGTTATCCAAGGAAATACAAAGTTTAACGAATCAGTAATGTCTGAAAAGATGCAACCTGAACAAAATACAAAGAGGCCGATTTCTAATATCAGTATTGCTGAAAAAGAATATTATTCAAGAACCTCTTTCTATTTGGCAGTTAGAAGTCACCTAATACTCACAGACTTTAAGTGATTTGAATTATGATTGGTTCCTTTCAATGCAGACACAGGAACCAACATCTTTTTCGTCTTAATAACTGGGTTAATAAAATAGTTGTCGGAATGTAGTTTAATCAACTGATTCCTCATCTATTCTCTATCATCAGAACAAATTAAAATACAAGACATGCGTCTCTATATATCCACGAGAAAGAAAGAAATATTTAGTGGATTTATACATTTTTTAAAAGTAAAAGTAAAAATAAATTTTGTTAAAGACAATGGGGGCACATGATTGATCGATTGATTGATCGATTGATAGATTGATTTTAACCGCCTGTCAAGGGTGATCTTATGCCTACCTGGTAAGGAATTGCTTTCATTTTTATATTTGCATTTACATTTTTTGTAGTCTCGAAAGAGTTTTTGACGCTCAGTTATATAATATCCTGAAAAACTATCAAAGGAAAAATAATTGACACAATAATAAGTTTTCATGTAAGCCTATTTGATCCTGATAATATATGGTTTCAAGTAAGTTATTTGTTTGCATACAATTGTATGGTTTCGAGTAACTATCAATAATTCTTAGTAACAATTATTGTTTCAAGAAATTATAATATAAAAACTAAAAGGCATTAAGTATTCCAGTCGAATACGAATTATTTTGAAAGAACTCTATTTGACACAGAGCAGGAAACTTAAAAGCTACGACTACTCCGGTACAGAATGAATGGCAGTAATGTTAATGAGAAGATAGTCGACAATCTTCAGATCTCCAGCACTGGATCCTTACCATGAGATTCAATTTAGTTTCATACACAGCCCCCAACCACTTTTTTAAGGGGGTGAAGTCTTACCTCTCTGCAGGTAATACTTGTAACGAGTTCTTTGCTCAACCAAAAAGCCGGTAAACACTCGATTCCCATATTTCATTATCGTATTGAGAATGTCCTCTCTCTTTAAAAAAAGTAGAATGAAATATTATTAGACAACGAATGTTTTCATTTCTTCTTAATTGGTTCATAAACTTTGTGGGAATAGTTATTCTTGATCCAGTAAAACGGATAGTATATCATAATATATTATTTTCCTTGGAATGTTGTAAACAATTGGTTTTTGGCCGCTTTTGCAATCAGGGACATCGAAAGATTTGCAATGTCACTTCAGGGTGGCGCTCAATTACTCACGCCCCCATTTTGTACGAGTATAATTCAGTATAATCTGAAGAAAAGGTTAATAGGGGTCAAAATTCTGTCAGTCAATATGTTAAGTTTACCCCAAGCTGGCAATAAGAATATAGATTTTGGATCTTCGGGTTTCAAGCCAATGTTATCGTAATAAGTGTACGATAGCTCTTTGCATGACTATATAATTCGCAAAGTCCATATCAAAATCGTGATCGAATGAGGGGGATCAGTGATTGTATTTGATGTTGCTTTTGGTACTTTAAGGGCTTTTTTTTTCTGAATTACTAAAACGGGAAGTAATTATTCGAGGAATTTATTGTCTAGCATCAATAACTTTAACACAGCTCTCTGTCGGCTGGGTTGTGGTGGGTCTCTAGTCAAAGCCAAATGTAAGATCCCCATACCGCAACAAATATACTGGTTATATGACACAAAACTGTATATGGGTCACCAGTCCTGGAATATTTGGTAAAATAGAGTACCCCTTCACTGACATTACTCCCAGGTCCACTCTTCATCTTAGTGGTAGTACATGTTTGTGTCGTGTCTATGAGTCAAATGAAACAGTTCAATCATTTACTAAGGATTAGTATTATTAGTAGTATTAGTGGTAGTATTAGTATTAGTACTTGTTGTTGTTGCAAAGTCTAAGAATTTGTCTTTTCGCTTTCTTTAATGTTCAGTCTGTGATCCACTGGGAAGGCAACATTCACTAGAAAGCAGGTTCTTTTTATTTTTTCAATTTCTTGTTAACTATCACTTATTCTTGACTTCAAACCGTTGTAACATGCTCATCTGCAGATGCATGCAGAAACATATTTAACACAATAAAGACGAGCGGACACAGTTCTTTAGAAAAATATACCTCTCACTTTATTTGAAAGGGTTCGAAAAGGTTACAAAAGGTATTATCTGTGAGAGGTGAGTTGGAGGCTGAACAGAATTGCCACATATTGACCCCCAACTCTTCTGGCTACAGCAGCATTTCTTTTCCGTTCTTCTGGGCTGCTAAACCGGGAGCCTAGGGTCCAGCCTCTGCTGGGACATGGTTCTCATTCCAGCATCTTCTCCCGAACTCATCTGAACTTTCTGTCGCCGGAGTTATATAATAATTTGATGTCCACCTACTTCTTGCGAGCGTCACAATTCGCACTCAATTCAACCCTTCGACAGTCAAGGTTGTCCCCTGATATCTTTGACCAGATGCACCTGTTATTTACACAGGTGCCTTTCTTCTTTTGACAGCTTGGCAGGGGTCAATATGTTACACCGCCTGTATCACAAAATCCCAGAGAATTTTCAGCGTCTCATTCTTCAAGACGGAATCTGGTTTGTCCATATTCCACTAATTAGTATGGTTAAATGTAAATTTCTTGCATAATTCTCAGTGGATCTCCTTCATTATCCTGTTAAGTCTTGTACTCTTTCCGCGCTATTTTGCTGTATTCGCTTATGCAATTCATCTTTGTGTCTCTATCATCACATGATTTACACTTCATATCCTGTTGCATATTTTCTATATTCGCTTTAACAAAGTTGGTCGTTATATCCTTGTTTTGTGATTTATCATTATTATTATTATTATTATCTAATCCTTTAGAGTTTTTCACATCAGTTTTAGCTGACGGTCTTTCATTTATGCATGGTCTTTAGTTTTCTTGTTTTTTGGTCCATTTGCTAAAGCTCTTCTCTGGTCAACTTCAAAAAGGGTCTCGAATATCGAACGAGAGGTACAGTCAAGGTATTTATTCCTTTGATAAAGTTTCTACTTGATAGTTTTGTCTCGAGTAGCTTTCTGGTTCTCCTGAGATATTCATTCTTAATATTTTCTTTCATCTCCACTTGTTTGTGTCAGCTTCCATGATGCCCAATATTTGTAGGTTTCCTTTTCTTCGATCGTTTTAATATCGTCTTCATTTGGCAGTTCCATTCCGACCATCAGATGTCGTTTGCCACTTTTCATTATTAGCATAGCACATTTTTCTATGCCAAATCACATCCCTATGTCCTGACTATATATTCTGACTGCGTGTATTAGAGTTTCCAGTTCTTATTAAGTTTTTGGCCAACAGTTTTATGTCGTCCATGCACATTAGGTGATTGATCTTTTCTTACGATTTACTAAGATTGTTTCAGGCTACGTATTTTCCGAGTATATGGTTAAGTGGCATCATCGCAATTATGAATAATAACGGTGATAGTGCATCTCCTTGAAATACACCTCTTTGGGCCTTTGCTTCAGCTAAGCGTCTCACTCTTGCAGTCAATTCCACTTTCCAGGTTTTCATGGTTTTCTCGATAAAATTTATGACTTCATGTGATATTTGGAACATTATGAGGCAGTGTTTTGCGGGACAAAATCATATGCCTTTTTTCTGTCAATCCAAGCCATAGCTAGATTTTTCCGTCTTGTCTTACTATTGTTTTGTAAAGTAACAATCCTGCGCCTCTGGATCCTTTCTGGCATCCTATCTGTTCCTTAAGTGAACAATCCGTGGCTTTCTTGCGAGTAGTAAATCTCTTCCCTTATTTGTGCTGTTAATATTTTCCACATAATCGGTAGGCAGGTTATGGGTCTGTAATTGTTTGTGGCGCTTTCCTTGAGTGGATCCTCCGAGACCAATGTGTTCTTTCCTTTGGTTATCCATTCGAGTACGTGTGCTCTTTGTAGGCATCTGTTCATTTCTAGTGCTAGTCCGTCGTGAATGAAGGTGGATTTCTTGAACCAGGATCCATGTATTCCATCAAAGCCGGGCGTTTTCCAATTGGATATTTCTTTAGTGTTGTTTAGAGCAAATCGATGTGTATTTCCACTTTTGGACCTTATTCGAGCACTCCTAATTCTATTGTCTTATTTCTTAGTCATTAGGCTTTTTTGATATATCCTCTTAGTTGCCATATTTTAGTCTAAAACTGTTCGGTTTCTCATGCATCCGGTTGTTGGTATGCTTTCGTGTTATCTCCCCACTCATTTGTTGATAGAATTTCCTTTCGTTGTTTTGGAATGTTCTGTTTTGTCTGTATTTTTTAGCCTTTGTCGATATCTCTTTAATCTTTCTTCTTTCGCCAGTACCTTCTGGTTTAATTCCTCAAGATGTATTGTTATTTTTTTTCTTTTTGTTGCCTTTTCTTTTTTGTCCCTACAGCGTTTTTCATTTGTTTTATCCTTTTAGCCTGTTTTCGTAGATTTTTATCTGCGTTTCCAGTCAAATTCCCCATCCTGGTTTTGATTTTTACTTCGTGCTTTTTGAGGGGATCCCAATTTATTCACAAATAGATTAGTTCATTTGAATCGGTTCCATTATTTGTTGATATAAAAGTTAGTACTTGATTTATTTTTTCCGTTTCTGTCTTGACTGTTCTCCATTCTGTGTTTCCAAGTGAAAGTAAGGTAGTCTTTTCCCCGTTCATAATTTTCTTTAAATTTTCACGATTTACTTTTTGTTCTTATGTTAGTCTTAACTCTGTGTTGTTTGGTTGTATGGCGTTTCTATTTTCAAGTATCCTATCCGAACTCAATATGTAATATAATGGTCGAGGAATTTCGTTTTCTGCCTTTGGGTTTAGTTAGGCTGAGAACCTTTCGGCTCAGCAAATGGGTCACTTAGGTGCAACATTAACGCAAGTGTTTACGCACGCGCGCACAGAGCGGACGTGTCACTCAGAGATGTCACAATAGCCCAGATTGGAAACGGGGCTACCGAGAACGGGTGACGTCACGCACCGGAAGTACACGGAGGATTTTGGGGATTTTGAAAAAGTCAGTTAGTTGAGTTGATCCCTGCCTCGGGAGAAGACGGTTGGCTTTCGTTTGGTCGCTGAAGCCTGGCCAGTGGCCTTTGTGGCGGGTGCCACACGTGTTGGAGTGGGGGCAGATGGAAAAGCCAGAATAGAAAGAATGTGTATCTTTTTCCTTATGTCGAAGAACATTTAAACTCAAAGGTAATAAAAAGTTTCGTATCTGAACTAAGAAGTCGTAAGTGTTTTTCGTGTTTCGAGATTCCTATGTTCTATGTATATATGTTATTAACATTATATGGACGTTTCACATATTTCGTATGGCTATGTAACAAATAGCGCAGTAATTTGAATGGTCTCCATTTCTCTTATTTCCAAGTCCTCCAGTTCTTGTACCAAACTTTTGGTGAATGTACCAAGAGCACCAATTACAATTGGTATCATCGTCACTTTCATGTATTGGAGTTTTTTTTAATTTCCTAGCAAGGTCCAGGAACTTATTTTTCGTTTCGCTTTTTTTTTTTCAATTTTAGTCAGTGGTCAGCCAGGACAGTATAGACCACGATTCGGCAATTTGTCTTTTTTTGTAGATTATTGCTTGGTGCAGGCGTCGGGACCAGATTAAGTGATCTGTTTGTATCTCAAGATCCCAAAGGAGTTTGTACGTCTCATTCTCCCAGACGACATTCTGGGTTGTACATAAAACATTTTATCGTATGGTCAAATCAATTATTATTTGAAAGTGTGTTGCATATTACTTATATTAAATAGGAATATTATATATATATATATATAGTTAAAATACTGGACGAGACTGATTGCATATAATATAGCTCTAATACCATTAGGAAATGTATGAATCCAACTATTCTTCCTCCAGCTAGGGTAAATTGTAGGGCAGACTGGTTCTTCAGCCTTGGTGAGGCAACTAGTCTAGGAGAAGGAAAGCTCTGAATTCAAACCTGTTAAACTCCTCTTAAAAATTGACCTTGTGTGATATCCTACCCGAGTGGAGGGATTGGTAAATATGTATATATATACCTAATTAATCTGCCTAGACATCTTTCGTCTACATATTTTCGTTTTGATCTATTTAAGTCACCCTAAGGATGTTATAATATCCCGCTTCAGTTATCTAATAAATCTTCTCTAATTAATTGGTTCCTAAGTACTTTTCGACAAATCTTGAGCACTCATTGTGGCGGGGTGTATATAACAAAAGCGATAAAACCTTTGCAAGTAGATTACAACCTTTTAAGAATTAAGTGTTTAGTACTGCAATGTACGCGCAAAGGTTGTATTTCTTTCGCAATATACCCACTTCCTGATGATGGCCCACGATGGGTTGGAAAGTACATGGGAACCAATTAATTAGGAAAGGTTTATTAGCCAATTCTGTACGGATATTATAACCTCCATACGAAGATTCGAAAGAATCAAAACAAACACGTCAACATAAAAGATATCTATATGGTTTAGTTAAATATGTTTCACCGATGAAATACGCCCCCCATATATATATATATATATATATATATATATATATATATATATATATATATATATATAACCAATCGGTATAGGAAAATTTATATAAACAAAGGATTAACGGTATCATCGGTAGAGAGGGGGGAAACAATTTTTAAAAAATATTTTAAAAAATAAAAAAGATAAAATATATATATATATATATATATATATATATATATATATATATATAAACTGGATATGGTAGTAAATAACCCACAAGGCTTTATAAGCCGTAAAGCACTAACCAATGAAATAACCCAAAGGATATTTATCGAACACTCACGTTAGGATTTTCTAGTGTAAAAGACGACACTTAATTCATCGACTGAAATCTTTTAATGAAAACAACAAGGAACCTGTTACTTCAAATTATTTGTTAGAATGTCCATTAAAAAAATGTACTCCACATTAAGAAGTGAACCTTTGTTTATTTCCTTACCTAAATAATACGCAGAATTGTTCCAACGAAACGAGATATATCCAAAACCCAAAGTCGCCTTCATGAAAAAGATAGAAATTAGAAATAACAAACCAACAAACAACAAGCAAACAAACAAAACAATGAATAAAACGCTATTCTATTCTTTCTTGATAATAGATTCGTGAAAATCGACACGCTTATTCGATCAAGTTTTTTATTAGTCAGAAACCCGCTTTTAATATGGTATAAAATTATTGGTCAGAACCCCTCTTTTGATATGGTATAAAATTACGTCGGCAAGATTTGTTCCAGTTTCTCAAATCTTACCTTGGAGATGAATTCTCAATTTCCTAAATAAATCGCACGTAGTAAATAAGAAGATTGCAGCGTTTACATAATTTTGTGTTTCTTCAAAAAGGAAGGGCTTCATGATTTCTTTTCGTATCAATACAGAGTGGTTGAAACGAAGCATAAAAGACTATACAGTAGTCAATTCGTCTAGACATAATTACTTTATTATTTAAGTTGTTCAGCTGTGGACACTCATTCATTTAAATTTGACAAAAAAGAAACTTCACTTTCTATATATTTTATCAAAGCTCATATATTAAGAAAGACAGAGGAGAAACGAAGAAAAAAGATTCTCAAAATATGAAAAAGGCATTATATTTTTAGTTCATATCCCAAAACAGACCATATTGGACAGTCATTTATATTCCATGACGTCAACAATATAAGGAAAGTATATTCTTTTCCCACTTTTCAAGTTATAAAAGTTTGGCTTTCAGATGGAAAGAAGTCAATCAAATGTCCTTTATGTCTTTTTTTAATGTGTGTTTTCTTGTGTTGCTTTTTCCCGAGAGACTAAAACTTACCTTTGCACGTGCGAAAGAGATAAATAGAGCGAAACAAAGACAGAAGAAGAGAGATACGTGGGTGAGAAAGATTTTTTTTTCTTCTTAGTGAGTCTGCATCTAATGGGCCATTAACTTTGACTTTAGTCTGATTGAAGGCAAAGAAAATAGGACTACAGAAACAACGGGGACATTTTTCTTGAACATGTTTTTGTCGGTGACAATCCCATATTCCAAGATTAACTAGTTATTGACTAAGCTTAGCTGGAGTAAAAAGCCAGTAGTCTGGGGCACCGAGTGAAAAAAAAAATGCCAGAATTGGTTTGTTAGACAAGCACGTTAACCACCGCATGATACGAAGAGCTATCAGAAAATATGAACTATTTACTCATTTCTCAGTCTGATTATCTTACATGTCTCTCATTTTTCCATCCCTTCCATCTGTGTGAATATGAGCGCCTGCTTGTGTGTGAATGTAAAATCTGTAGATTTTTACAAAGAAATACGAAATCGTTGCTAAAAGTTATACTTATTGTACGGTATAGTTCAAACGACGGTAAAATCCAAAACAGAATAAAACCATGGTAAAAGACAAAAAAGCATGAAATAATTCCCTCATCCAGGAAGGTTTTATCTTGTTATATTTTATAGTATATCAAACTTTGTAGGTTACTTAATGCCAGGCCCTGTTTATATATATATATATATTATCATGTCGTGCCGCCAGCACGGATATCCCTGACTCTCTCTCGCTACTTCTCCCTATTATTCATCGCCTCCGGGAGGTTTCAGAGTTACATCCTGTGTCTTCACATAGCTGCTGTATGTAAGTTCGAGCTGGTCGTCCTACTTTTGCTTGGCCATATGTGGGGGTCCATTGGACTACGTCACTTACGAGCTCGTCCTTGCTTCTCCAGCAGTTTCCTGCGTGTCTGGCTCGTCTAACTTGTATAGTTTTCGTGATAAGAGGCAGGTGGCCGTATAGTTGGTGTCTCGTGGGGTGTTATCGCCAGGACTTGTTCAATATTGCTCTCAACATTCTTGTGTAGTTGCCGTCTAGCTTCTTCTCTAGCCGTTTAGTTGGCGTCCATGTAGTGCATCCATACTGCAGTATCGATACAACCGCTGCCTGGAAGAAACTGCGTTTCATTTTATCGGTCAGGCCTGATTTCCATATGATCGAGAGCCTATTGATAGCCATCCATGCTTTCGTCAGTCGTGTGTCGATGTCCTTTTCGGTTGATGAGACGCTTCTTCCTAGGTAGGTGAATTTGTGTACTAGTTTCAGGGAGGCTCCGTCTAGTGTGGTGATGTTGCCCGTTTGGTTGTAACACATAAATTCAGTTTTGTGTGCATTGACATGGAGGCCAATGCCTGCTGCTGCTCGTTCCAAACTATGCATTAGTATCTCTGCTTGATTAGGCGTATTCGCCAGTAACGCCAAGTCATCAGCGTAGTCGGCGTCTGTGATTGTTTTTGCGGGGTACCTTTTGCTTCTTTTCTTAGTCAGCTCGAAGCCATTTTCTCTGATTTTGTCGATCGACGTTCTAAGCACGTAGTCTAGACAAATGATAAAGAGGTATGGGGCTAGTGTGTCTCCTTGTAGTACTCCTGCAACAATGTCAAAGTATTCCGTGTCTCCATCTGGTGAACGGACTTTCACTTTCGTGTTTCTGTATATATATATATATATATATATATATATATGAATGCGTATGTGTGCGTGCATGTATATGCGCATGTGATCTAAAAACAAATAGTTTATAGGCAACATTTTTAAATGAGTTAAAAAGATATCAAAATAAAATCAGAAAAAAAAATGATGGTAAAAGCTAAAAAATAATAAAATAATTCCTTCACACTTGAAGGTTTCGTCTGGTTGTAATTTCATGGCATACCAACATTTTTGGGTTACTTAATGTTATATCCTGTTTACATATATATGAAAGCGGAGTAAGACCCGCCCCCTAACGAGTGTTCTGTATATGACACTAAACTGTAATTCTTGAGAGTTAGGGAAGTGGAGTACCCCTTCATTGCCATCATTCCCAGGTCGACTCTGGCCCAGAGTGGTAGAATCTGATAGGGTCTTATCTATGGGTCAAATAGAACTAAAGTGTGTACTTATGCTAAACTGAATTGCCTGAATTAGAACTGTTTTGACAAGTAAACAGCGTCCTTATGCTAAACTGAATTATTTGAAATGGAACTGTTTTTGTATGCTAAACTGAACTGTTTAAGATAGAACTGTTTTGACATTTGACTGTGTACTTATGCTAAACTGAATAGCTTGAAACTGAAATATTTTTAACAACTAAACTATGTTCTTATGCTACATTGACTTTTTAAAAAATAGGACAATTTATTTGTATAACTGAGTTTTTCCATGCCGATACAGTGGCTAGTGTCCAATCATTGCCAGTTTCATGATATTTGATATCTTCGGTTTGCGTGTATTTGTGTTCTTGTATGCATATTATGTCTATCTTGTGTTCTACGGCCGATGATCTCCACACTAGACGGAACCCCTCTTAAACTAGTAGACAAATTCTCTTACCTAGGAAGCAGCGTCTCATCAACCGAAAGGGACATCGACACGCGGTTAACAAAGGCATGGACAGCCATCAATAGGCTCTCGATGATATGGAAATCAGACCTAACCGATAAAATGAAACGCAGTTTCTTCCAGGCAGCTGTCGTATCGATACTGCAGTATGGTTGCACTACATGGACGCTAACAAAACGGCTGAAGAAGAAGCTAGACGGCAATTACACAAGAATGCTGCAAGCAATCTTGAACAAGTCCTGGCGGCAACACCCCACAAGACACCAACTATACGGCCACCTGCCTCCTATCACGAAAACTATCCAAGTTAGACGAGCCAGACATGCAGGACACTGCTGGAGAAGCAGGGACAAGCTCATAAGAGATGTACTCTTATGGACCCCCACATATGGCCGGGCAAAAGCAGGACGACCAGCACGAACATACATTCAGCAGCTATGTGAGGATATGGAATGTAGCCCTGAAGACCTGCCAGAGGCGATGAACGATAGGGAAAAGTGGCGAGAGAGGGTCAGGATAACCGTGCTAGTGGCACGACATGATGATGATGATGATGATGATGATGATTTGTATAACAATGGAATTGGCATTAAATAACCTACAACGGTTGATATGCCATAAAAGCCAACCCCACCAAATCATATATATCTAATATATTTGTATAAAGAGGATTCGGCATTAAATAACCTACAATGATTGATATGCCATAAAACCTAATCAAAAAAGCAAACAAATAATTCTTTTAATATTTGTTTGTTTACTCACAAATTAATGATTTGTTTACAAACAATTAAATGGTTTCAAATATTGCTATGTAATACTAACATATCAATTTAACATCAGTAATTTGTTTGCCAACGATGAAATGGTTAAATTAATATAAGCATCAATATCATGTTCGATAGTTCTTTTTAGTTCTCTAGCAAGGTCTACATATAATCCCAATTTTAGCTTTCTTTTAATGTTATTCTGTGGTCTGCCGTAACGGCTAAGTCCACAGTTAGGCACGTTGTCTCTTTTTTGTTGACTATCACTAGGTCTGATCGTCTGGCCAGGATTTAGGGATCAGTTTGTATGTCAAAATCCCAGAGAATTTTGTGCGTCTCATTTTCTAAAACGGATTCTAGGTGGTGTATATAGCATTTGTTCGTATGGTCAAATTTAAACTTCTTGCACAATTCCCAGTGGATCCATCCAGTTGTGTCTGGTCTTCTACCCTTTTTGCGCTAATTTGCGGCATTTGGTTATTATATGATTGATTGTTTCGTCTCTATTACCACATAACCAACATTTGCTGTTTTGTTGCGTCTTCTCTATTTTCATTTTAACATATTTTGTCCTTATGGCGTTTGTTAGTGATGCTATTTGAGAAGATAGAGTTTCGTTCTTAAAGTTTGCCTTTCTTAGACATGTCCAGGTTTTCTGTGTGAGATTTTGTTGTTTGTCGTTTGAAATCTCCATACACTATTTTTGTTTTCGTCCTTTTGTTTCTATTTATTGTAGGTTCTGTTTATCCTTTTAGTATTCGTGTTGTTTCTGAGGGCTGAACAGTCCTTTCTTTGTTTTTCTTATGTAGTCTTCGAGTCGTTGTATCGATGTGTCAACGCTGTCTTCGATGCTGGCAAGTCCTCTTCTTTCCTATTTTCTTGAAATATATAGTCTGTCAACGTCGTCTCTGGGATGTAATGCCCTATGCATGGTCATTAGTTTTCTTGTTCTTTGATCCACTTGTTTAAATTCATCTCTGGTCCACTTGAGAAAGGGTCCCGACATGTCCACTATGAAATTTGGTTTTAAGTTGTTATCTCATTCTCCTGTGGTATTCTTTTTTAAAATTTTTTTTCTTTCTTTTCCACATGTTTAATGGTGTCTGCTTCCATATTTTCCCAAGTATTAGTCGGTTTCCTTTTCTCCGAGCGGTCTGATTTTGCCTTGATTTGGTATTTCTATTCCTTCCTTCTCATGCCGTTTTCCACTTTTCATTTTTATCATGGCACATTTTTCTCAAGCAAATTCAATCCCTATATCTTGACTGTAAATTCCCTTTGCCTTTTTTAGGGTTTCCAATTTTCTCATTTTTGGCAAACAGTTTGATGTCGTCCAAGTACATTAGGTGGTTGATTTTTCTTGCGATTTATCCACCTGTGCATTTCCTAAATATGTGACTGAGAGACATCGCTTTTACAAATAGTAATGGTGAATTCGCATCTACCTGGAAGATCCCTCTCTAGATTTTTACCTCAGTTAAGCTTTTTGATTCACCATGGTATTTTTCATAAACTTTCTAAATTCACTAGATATCTGGTACATTTTAAGAAATCCTTTTATCTTGCTTTGCGGGACTATATCATATGCCTTTTGCAGTTAACCCACGCCATAGTTTTTTTTTTTTTTGTGTCGTTTTGCTCAAGTTAAAGTTTTGTTGATCCATGTAGACTAGCTTTTCCCTAGTCCACTTGCTTCATCCTTTCTTTTCCTCGGGGAACAGTCAACGGCTTATTTGTGAATCGTATATCTCCACCCAAATGTGTACCATTAGTATTTACCGCATTATTGTTAGGTGCATTATGGGTTTGTAATTATTGGGGTCTTTTTTGGGGGCCTTTTTGGATCAGGTTGGTCTTTCCTTTTATCATCAATTCGGGTATGTTTGTTCTTTCACATCAGCGTTAGCTGATGGTCTTTCACTGGAGTTTGAGTAACAACAAGTCTCTTCAAGTCTCCAGGAGTCTTCTCAGTATTCTGGCCATATTCAATAATGCAGTCGTTTGGATGGTCTCCACTCGTCCACCAACTTCCAAGTTCCTTTCATAATCTTTCAGTTACTGTTTAAAAAGCACCAATCACAAATGGTACAAACGTCACTTTCATGTTCCACAGTTTTTTCAATTATCTAGCAACGTCGAGGTATTTATCCTTCTTTTGACATTCTTTCAGTTTTATTTTGTGGTCAGCTGGGATAGCGAAGTCGACAATTTTGCAAATTCTCTTTATTATTATTATTATTATTGTTATCACTGCTGTGGTGCTTTTATCATTATTCTGTCTTTAAAGCTGATAGGAGGTGTTTGATTATATCACAAGCAGAGAACTAATCTTCCATTTCGGTAAGAAAATTGTTTTCAGGACACATCAACTTTTGGTAGGTTTAATTGGAGACGTAGGTCATCAGCTGACAATGTGGCCGCAATGACAGAGACAAACAAAGGAACTCTTTCAGACTTTCGATGATAGTAAAACAAATGAATAAAGAATAGAAAGACATTTTTCTTTCCATTTTGCTCCTAATGAAATTTACATCAGGATAGAAAGGGAGAAAAAAAAACTTACTAACGAAAGAAGAAAAATAATCGTATACATCGAAGAATAATTGTATTCATGAAACAAACACGAAAGAATACTGACAAAATTTCTGGTTTATTTTGGAAATATCCGATCACACTCTTAATGACACTAGACGTTCTTAGGGATAGCAATATGGCTGTAATTATACAAACTACTTGTGCTCTGTCATATAGATAAATATTACTTCTGTGAGTTGGCTATAGAAAACATATTAGGGTAGACAAAGTCTTCTGAAAACCAACACCGAGTCTGAATTTTCTCATCAGAAAAAATATTTCACCAAATTTAGTCCTAATGATGGTTTGACGTAAAGCAATTGTTGTTTTTATTACCTGAATGGCTATTGATGCTGCTGGTTGGTTAGTCAACCTTTGTCGGGTTATTTATAGCTAAAGTCTTTTTTTTCGGCAAGCAAAAAAATGTATTTATATAACTATTTGTTTAGTTTTTTTAGTTTAATGTCAGATCAATCTTCATGTGTTATTTGATATCAAATCCATCCTCGTTGAAGAAAAACTCTGATACTATTTACGAGGGTCATCAGACTTTATTCGTATGGGCGCTTATATTGATAGTACACACATGAAACTATAGTCCCCTTCGAACTAATCCCCTCCGATTTCAATGCACTTGTTGTACCGTTCTAAGTACTTCTGGAAGGCCCCTTGGAAGTCCTCTTGTGTGACCCTGTCAATGGCCTTCACCACAGCCTCTTTCATCTCCTCAACTGTCCCATAACGACAGCCTCTAAGCTTAGAGAATAACCAAAAGTCACAAGGAGCAAGGTTTGGACTATAGGGAGGCTGAGGAACTGCGTTGATACCCATCTTGGTCAAATAGTCTGTGACAAGGATGGAGTTGTGGACTGGTGTATTGTCTTCGTGGAAATACCACTGACTCGATTTGAAGAGTGCTAGCCTCTTCCGACGGAATCTCTTCCTGGACTCCCTTAAAACCTTAACATAGTAACCCTAACCCTAACCCTTTGGCCAGTCAACTCTGGTGTATTGACTTCCTTACTCCTCCCACACCTCTCATCATCCCTGCCTTCCTTGAATCTCTAATACCACTGAAAAACTGATGCTCGATTCCTGCAAGATACTCCAAAAGTAGTCTGAAGCATTCCATACGTTTCTATGGCATTTTTTCCAAGTGTAAAACAGGATTTTATTGCATATCGTTCTTCTAAAGTGTCATATTGCATTGTTGAAATTCACCAGCTGTGACAATCAGGCTTTAGTAAGGTGTATTCCAATTGCTACTGTAGCTGTTGATTTGAACGTGAAATCATAGAAATTGGTCGGTCATCTCATAAGATGTATAGCAATAACATAGTGAATTTTCAAAAGTCTACGATAATTATAAATGTCCCTACGAAAAAAAGCCAGGAAACTTATCGTATGCACCTCGTACAAATATTTGAAGCGAGCTTCACCCAAGAAACAGAAATGAAAGTGAAAGAAAGAAAGAAACTTCTAGTCAACTGATGCACTAATACATTTTCAATGTAACTGGAAATATGTTTAATCAAGAAAAGCAAAATTTAGTGGAAAATAGAAATCCAAGAAATAACAACACTATTCCTGATAGATGTCTGGCTGCTTGTTTTAAAACAAAGCATTTTCTGATTAGGCGTGCTGCTGCTACATGAGAGAAAATTCTTGAACCATCTGATTACTTTACTGTGACCAACAGTGTCTTAATCGTTCGCACTTTTTAATATTTTTGGTTGATTAAGTGGCGTTATGACTCAATTTGAACAGATAAAGAATAAAATCTCTAATTAGACTTTGTTTCTTGTTAATTCATGTTAAACACTCAGAATATAGCAATGCACAATATCAGCGCCCAACTAACAACGATAATACCCACCAGCAATCATAAAATTCCAGCTAACTGATTTGGTCAAGTAATATATGGTTCGCAAACAAGCATGTACTTAAGATTCATCCTCATACATTAATTTTCTTTCCGAAAAGGAAAGTAAGAAAAACTTTTCCAAACTATCCACAAGAAATTTAAAGGAATATCTATAACAGGACAGTGTCTTTTGTAAGATACTTTTGACCTTTCTTAAAACGGTCTACGAAGGAACTCAGATAGATGGACAAAGAAGAAGGAAAGGGTTTGTTGCGTTCTGGTTAGTGAACGCTTGTAAAATTAAATGAAGGACAAACCACGATATGAGAGGATATAGAGTTATATTCTCAGGAAAAAGTATATACAATAGAGAGACTATTAGTAGACAAGATTATAGGTTTAGTGAATACAGGATAAAGATATAGTCCAACGATAGTATTGGCTTCCGTTATTACGGTAGCAAGTAAGGTGATCTAGTGCGATCTCCAGTCTCCAACGCTTTAATACTATTTCTATAAGAAGCTGCTCGTCACCTTCTAGTCTGCCCTGGTATTAGTAGTTACTGCTATATATGGCAGATGAACTATTTCATTGTGTGGAAAAAGGAGGGTGATATCTAACAGTGTCAATGCACAGGGCTTTACACCAACGAACTGACACTGACATGCACTGTGTCAAGAAAAGACTTTGAGAATTCAAGGATTATTCAATAAAGAGCAAAGAAAAACAGATTTTAGCAGCCAGTGGCAGTAGCATGAATACGAAAAAAAAAATTGAAATAAACAGAAAAAAACATCAATTAAAAAGCAAACTGAAAAACAAACTGAAAAAAAAAAAGCTATATAACAACTTCAATCAAAAATTTAAAAAAACAAGGAAATTGCATATAATGTTATTTGGAAACAGCTAAGAAAGGTACAATAGTGGAAAGAAAGTGAATCTCTTTTAATAATAACGCAAGAAAAATTATATAAGAAGACATAAGAAATATGAAGAAGAATCGTAAAAGCTAGTTATGGGGTGACTGAAATGAAATAATTCAACAAATATCACGCGAATACAACTAAAGTAGAAGTAAAATTGGAAACTGTAGCCGAGGGTGACCCGAAGGAACCCTTTTTTCAGCTGCTACACATATGTGTAGGGAAGGGCGCTACTCCATTCCCTGGATGACTCCACTTTACCCTTGATCCGTGCCTTATAATGCTGAGTATTAGGCAACGTGGTATCAAGTAGCATTTTTTTAGTCTTTGGTATGACTCGACCTACGATTGAAACCCGGTCTCCAGGACCATTGGTGAACACTCTACTCACTAGGTCAATGGCACGGTCAACTAACTGGCAAAAAGATTCAAGTCTTGCTATATCTAAGGGGAAGAACGATCGACTCGGAATAATGAAAGACACTAAATTGTGGCCAAGGTGACAAATGACAATTACATTTTCTTGGACTTCGTGATACAAACTTATCATGCAACCCGAAGCGAAAGACCACACCTATTTTTAATTAAAATAGAGAAAATAAACTTGTTATCTACCGAGTGAAAAGAAAAGGAAGCGAAAAGATAGACAAATACTTAGTACTTGAAGGCGCCTCTGGTAATGTAATGGTTAGCAAATTCGACTAACAAACCTACACGAGTGAGTTCGAGTCTCATTGGGTGCCCATTTCATATGGCTTTGTGCCACATCTAAGCAAATACTTAGTACTTGTCCGAGAGTTAAAATACTGTGGAACATGAAGGAGACGGTGATACTATTTGTAGTCGGTGCACTCGAAACGGTCTTCAAAGGCCTGGAAAGGAGATAGGAGAACTAGACATAAGGAGAAAAATAGAAACCATCCAGACCACAGCGCTGTTAAAATCAGCGAGATTACATACGTGGAAGAGTTATGAAGACCCGAGAAGACTTGTCATCACTCAGACGTTAGTGAAAATCCGCTTGTTCAAATCGTTTTGTAAAGCTCACCAGAAGTAGAACAACAATTGAAAAAACTCAATAACGACATGCTTTGTGATTATAAAGTTTGACAGTAAGATATCTACTTGTAGATAAAAGATATTCAATCAAGAAACAAGAACATTAGTTTTCGTTATTAAATTTTGTCTCAATGTTCGTTCCGAAAACACCTTGAAGAAAATAAATTGGAGAGATTCTTGTATATGAAGAAACCACGTGACTAAATGTTCAAAATTGTGTTTCTTTTAAAGTCGCCAATCAATTGAACTTATTTATTTTTTTTTTATTTTGTTTTAAACCGGTTTTCCTCGTTAATTCATTAAATTTATTTCTTTATCTCTTTCTGAACAGAGACAATTCCCGTTTTTAGTCTATTTTTGCGTTTGCCATATTAGGATTTGATGAATATGCTTGCAGTAAAAAATATTATTGGCACAATAAAAATGATTATTTAGATACAAATATTTAAACGAACGTCGTCAAAACTCAAAGCTGCCTTTGTAAAGAGAAAAATTAAAATACTTGGAAATACAGATTGATCATTCGCAAAAAATAGGACTTTTTTTTTGCTAACCAGAAACTGAAAAGAAAAAAGAACTTAAAAAGACAATAGGTTGATTGTAAGTGTCTTTTATATGATGGTTTAGTGATCATAATTAAAGGGATACGGACAGCGCTCCAGAAACCCTGTGCTCAGATGACGTTTTATATATATATATATATATATATATATATATATATGTAATTTAAGTCTAATCATTATGCAAATATATAAGGACTCTAACTAAAAGATTATAGATGCTTACTATCACTTGATTCCAAGGGATTTCTACCGTATTTCTCAGCTGTGCGAAGAATAGGAAGCTGCCCCACTCATAACTTCTCGATCTCTTTTGTTGAATGGGTTGCTGAGAATGGAGTCATGTGCGTGACGTTAGTTGCTGAGAATGCGATAAAGAAGTCAGATTAGTAGCCATTAATCTGTCTCCCTCCTAAATTGACATTTGCAGAAAGGAGACTCTTCTTCATTGGTTGAATGGTTGTGCAAACGATAGAAGAAAAATAAATAACATTACTTATCTAATTACTTTTAAATACATTTTAAAGTTGACGACCTTATCCAATTCAAGGTTATAAAAATTTCTAAATAATTTTAATTTTTTTGAATGATATTAGTAACTAGAAACCCTAATAAACAGATCTATTTAAAAATATTCCTGACATGGTGATAACTTTATCACTTATAATGATATTTAAATCCAAATAGTAGGTCAAACTAATTGACAGATATTTTCTATATCACTTTACAATAACCGCTATTAAGTTGCGTTTTAATTTCCCTACAAAGGAAGGCTAGAACTGCTGACTCTAAAAAAAATAATTTTTATGAGTATGATTTTTTCATATGAACTAGTTTATTCCTTGTATTTAATCTTGAAAAACAAAAATAAGCATGTTAACTTTGTTTTTGAATATATATTTATGCTAACAAAAGAAAAAAAAAAACAAATAAACTTAGCTCAATTGTCCAAAGACTTGGAAAGAAACTTTATTTTCTGAAAATTACTATTACTTCTACTACTACTACTACAACTACTACTACTACAAATAATAATAATAATAATAATAATACTTCTGCTACTAATAATGATCAGATAACTGGTTCAAAAGGAATATAACTTAGGCTTGGCAGGAGAAGTGATCCACTAAGAATTGTGTTAAAGATTAAACTTTCACCATGCCGACAAATAATAGATCTACAAACCAGGATCTGTCCTTAAGATGAAGAATGATAAAATTCTCGGGTACTTTGAGGTACAAACGGTTCACCAAATCCCGGTCAGAAGATTATTATTAATCAATAGAAAAAATTAATCATTAATTATCAATTATTAATTAATTGGAAAGAAAAACACTTCTAAACTCATGGGTTTTACCGTTCCAGCCTACCAGATAGTCAAAATAAAATCATCGAAAAGATTAATAAATTATCAAATCTTGCTCGAGAGCTCAAAATACAGTAGAATATGAACGTGGCGGTAATACCAATTGCAGTTGGGGCACCTGGAACGGTACCTTAAGGCTTAGAAAACTAGAAAAAATATCAAACAGAGGATAAATCGAGAACATTAAGACTGCAGCATTTTTAAGATCGGATCGAATATTTAGAGGAATCTCGTAGGCCTGGGGAAACTTGCAGTAAATCACACTCCAGAGGTGGGGGGCGTTCCTCGTGGTGTAATGGTTAAAGCGATGGCCTGCGGAATCGTAGTAAACAAGTTCGTACCCCAGTCGTTTTGTTACGTTCACTTTCAGGTAAATACCCTTGGGAAAGCTATGAACCCCCTTATTCTCCTAGCTATGTGTTAAATAGTACCACTACTGTTCTTCTAGGAAAATGGTTTTGGCATTAAATAACCTATAAAGTTTAATATGCCATCAAACAAAGGAACCATGCCAAACCAATCACACTCCAGAGAAAGGCCTATAAGTAAGAGTGGTGTGAATAACTTATATAATAATTGGTTGTCCAATTTGAACGGTCTTTAAAGGCTTGGAAAGAAAACTGAAAAAAATGGAAATCAGAGAATGAATAGAGATCATCCAGACTGCTGTTTTGTTGAGATCGGTTACAATATTCTGAAGAGTATTGGAGACGTGAAAAAGCTTGCCTTTTCTCAGAATATACTGAAAGACCAACAGCTGATAACGATGTGAAAAAACTCATAAACAGTAAAATATAACTAATATAAAGAGTGCATGTGGAAGTACAAATGGTGTTATACAGTGCCTATAAGTGTGAACGAAATAAATTTTTTGGATCATAATGTATGACTGAGATCCATACAGATCCATTTATCTTAAAATGAAGATTTAATCAAGTACTTGAGATCAAGTAATAACATACGTCAGGTCATAAACATTCTAACACTTGCGGGCTAGACAATGAGGATGAAAGAAAATAGAAGAATGTGGGTCGATGCAGAACATGAGCATAAGTCTCGTGCACCTAATGAATCGTGTTAACAATCAGCGACGTGTTATCGTTAAAGCACGAGGTTGTGAAATCGCAGTAAGCGAGTTGGAAATCCATATTTACCAACCCCTCCACTCAGGCAGGATATGACACAAGGTCAATTTTTTAAGCCGATTTTAGCAGGTTTGAATTCAGAGTTTTCCTTCTCCTAGAATAGTTGCCTCGCCAAGGCTGAAGAACCTAGTCTGTCCTACTATTTACCCATAGCTGGAGGGAGAATAATTGGATTCATACCTTTCCCAAAGGTATTAGTACAATATGATATGCAATTAGCTTTGTCCAGGATTTGAACTCGTTTCGCCGTGTCCATTTCCTACGACAATAACCATTACACCACGGGCACCTCCCGCGAGTTGGAAATCCATTCGCAATTTTTTTTATTATCGGATAAAAACCTTTAGGAAAGGTATGAACCTCTTTATCCTCCTATCTATGGGTGAGATAGTACCACTAATAATCTTCTAGAAGGAGGGCTTTGGCATTAAATAACCAAAGAAGTTTGATACACCATTAAACAAAGAAATCAAACGATTTGGCACCTTTTTAATTTTGTTTAGACGGAGCATGCGCATACACGTCCCATCCGTTACCGTGCTTGTGTGTTCTTGGAATACATCTCTTCTGTCATGATCATTGTAATTGTGAAACAATAGGGAACTGGATGAACCTCAACCTGAAAGTGCCTAATTTATAGTTTGTTCCCCAATGATTAGTTACTTAGATATCACATTAATATCTATTCTTGATCAGTCGGTCGGATTATTTGTATTCATAATATTTGTGTATTTCTTTAACTATCTTCTTCAATGCTATTTAGGCTTTTCTTAATAATAACAAGGATACAATGAATAGGATGTGTATAGAAGGGAAAATACATTATAACACAAAACAAAATGTTCTTGTATAAGGCTTAAGAATGTAGCAAATGGAAAACTATGGGAAGAAAGATCAAAAATAAGAAAATTAGTTCGTTGTATATAAAATGCTATGATTCAACACCCAATCAATAATAATCCTAAGACTTTTAAAGTTAAAAAAAAAAGATGTCTTACAGAAGACGAAACAGTTGTTGCAAAAAAACATACGAGGATCATTAGATAAGTTTCCAGACATTTTTTCGTATGGGCACTCTTATTGATAGTACACTCATGAAACTCTAGTCCCCTTCGACGTAATCTCCTCCGGCTGCAATGCACTTGTTGTACCGTTCCTACAACTTCTGCAAGGCTCCATGGAAGTCCTCTTGTGTGAGCGTGTCAATGACCTTCGTCACAGCCTCTTTCATCTCCACAATTGTCTCATAACTACAGCCTCTGAGCTTAGGGAATAAGCAAAAGTCACTGGGAGCAAGGTCTGGACTATAGAGAGGGTGAGGAACTGTGTTGATGCCCATATTGGTCAAATAGTCTGTGACAATGATGCTTTAGTTATTGTGCCAAACGCACCAATCACAATTGGCACAATCGTTACTTCCATGTTCCACAGCTTTTTCAATTCTCTCGCAAGGTCGAGGTACTTATCCTTCTTTTCACTTTCCTTCACATTTATTCTGTGGTCTGCCGGGACAGCAAAGTCGACAATTTTGCAGATTCTCTTTTTTTGTGTTGATTATTATGAGGTTTGGTCTTGTGGCCGGGATTAGGTGATCCGTTTGTATGTTAAAGTCCCATAACAGTTTATGCGAGTCATTTTCTGGGACAGGTGCCGAGTTGTGCATATACCATTTGTTTGTATGGTCGAATTGAAATTTCCAGCACATTTCCTAGTGGATCACCTTGCCGACCCTGTCGTGCCTCGCATTATTATTATTATTATTATTATTACTTTATGCCTTTGAGAGTTTTTCTCACCAGCGTTAGCCGATAGATTTTCTCTGGAGTTTGAGTGACAGTAAGTTTCCCCAAGTCTTCAGGACTCTTCACAGTATTTTGGCCGTTCTCAACAATTCATAAATTTGGATGGTGCCGACTCGTCCTCTTATTTCTAAGTCCTTCAGTCCCTGTACCAATCATTTGGTGACTGTACGAAAATAACCCATTACAATTGGTATCACCTTTAAATTCATATTTTTTTTAGTTCCCTAGCAAGGTCTTGTTACCTATCTTTTTTTTTTCCTTTCTTTCAATTTTAAAGTCCGCAGTTCAGCAAGGTCTCTTCTTTTTATGTTGGTTATCACAAGGTCTGGACGTCTGGCCGACATTTGATGATCCGTTTGTTTCTTGAAATCACAGTTTGTGCGTCTCATTCCCTAGGACAGATACTGGGTTGTACGTATACCGTTCGTTGGCATGGTCAAATTTAAATTTCTTACTCAGTTCCCAGTAGATTACTTTCCCCACCCAATCGCGTCTCGTCTTATATTTTTAATGTGCTAGTTTACTGCATTCGCTTATTATGTGATTTACTGTTTCGTCTCTATCACCACATAACCTACATTTTCTCTTTCGTCGCGTCTTATCTATTCTTGCTTTGATATGATTGGTCCACATGGCGTTATTTTTATAGCTATTAGAAGAGATTCAGATTATTTCTTGTTTCTCATTTTTAGCTATGTCCAAGCTTTCTCGAGTGAGATGTCGTCTATACAGTTGTTTTTCTTCTCATTTGTGTTTCCTAGTTATTTTCGTTCTGTTGATCCTCGTGTTGTCAGTGTTGTTTCTGGTGGTTGTAATCAGTCTTCCTTCACGCTTTTTTATGTAGTCTTCGAGTGGTTGTATCCATGGATCAACGCTATCATAAAAGCTGTTAAGCCCTTTCCTGCAATATTCTCTTGACACGTATCAATTGCCAACGTCATCTATAGCATGTAAGGCCTTATGTATCGTGATTAGTTTTCTTGTTTTCTAGTTCATTTATTTATGTTCTTCTTTGGTCCACTTCAAAATGGTCCCGAGTATCTTACGAGGGGAACTGCCCTGGTATTAATCCCTTTCATAAGGCTTCTGTTATATAGTTTGGTTTCAAGTAGCTTTCTAGATCCCCACTTGTCTAATAGTGTCTGCTCCCAATATTCCCAAGTATTTGTAGGTTTCCTTTTCAGCGAGCGTTCTAATTTTTCTTGATTTTGTATTTTCAGTTTTTCCATCATGTGTCGTTTCCCACTTTTTATAATTTGTATGGCACATTTTTCTATGTAAATTCCATCCATATATTTTGATTGTATATTATCACTGCCTGTATTAAGGCTTCCAATTCTCTTTCGTTTTATGGTAAAATTTTGCTATCGTCCATGTTCATTAAGTTATTGATATTTTTAGCGATCTACTAAGTTTGTATATTCCTGTGCATTTCCTGAGTAGGTAGTTGAGTCGCATCATGATAGCACATCTCTCTGGAATATACCTCTGTGGATCTTTGCCTCAGCTAAGCTTTTTCCTCCTTTTTTCATATCATATGCCGTTTTGTAGTCAATCCACAGCTTAGCTGGATTTTTCTGTCTCGTCTCGTTGAGGATGTGTTGATGAATGTGGATTAGCTCTCCTGTGCTTCTGATATACTTGCAGTATCCTTTTTGTTCCTCAGGGAACAGTCTACAGCTTATGGAGGAGTAATAAATCTCCTCCCTAATTTGTGCCGTTAAGATTTTACACATTATCGGTAGGCACGTTATGGATCTATAACTGTTTGGGGGCAGCTCTTTTTTGGGGACTTTTTGAATTAGGTTTGTTATTCCTTTGGTCATACATTCGGGTGTCTGTGTTTCTTGTTAGCATCAGTTGATTTCGATAGCCAGTCTGTCATGGATGGAAGGGAACTTCTTAAACCAGAATCCATGTATCCTCACGTCCAGATTGCATTTTTGAAATTCACCAGCTGTGACAATCAGGATTTAGTAGAGTGTATTCCAATTCCTGCTGTAGCTGTTCATTTGAACCTAAAATCATAAAAATTGGTTAGTCATCTCATAATATGTATAGCAATAACAGTGAATTTTCAAGAGTCTACAATTTTAAATGCCTGTAAAGAAAAGTCTGGAGATTTATTGAAGGCACCACGTATTTGTTGGTGCATTTCCAATATTTCAAGGTCAGAAAACTAACTTTTTTTTATTTCTGTCCTGATCTATTCAGTGAGTCTTTGGTTTGTCGTCTCAAATCTAGCATATTCAGTCCAAATTTCGATCATTCTTTTTCTTTATCCTTAAACAGTAAAGTACCCGTTTGTTATCATCCCTGGTTGAATTCTTGGTCTCTGATTTGAGGGATTGCTTTTTTTGACGTTTGTGTATCTGAAAAAAGAGCAACCAATATTTGCAAGATGACGACCGCACTCTAATGTTGGCTATCAAGGGCACCTGTCAATAGTGACACTGGAACCTGTTGTCTAGGTCTCATGTTGAATTATGATTCAGTCTGTCATTTTCTATCGGTAGTATACTGTGGCAAGAACAGGACTTGTTTATTAACTGCGCTACTGACACAGATGTGACCAAGAACCGTTTGGTAAAGGAAACTTTCAATGAGTCACAAAAAAATAAAAAAATGAAAAACAAATCTGCATTCTTTAAGTTTTAACTTAGTATAACTCCACTATTGAGCGTTTTTGAAAAGTTTACGAGTATTAGTAAATCCTGAGCGATTTACTGGTATTTCTGTGTCGTGATTTTTGGCTTGCTTTAATTAAAACAAAGTCCATTGGGAACTCGTTTCTGCTGAGATTAAGCCCCATAAGAAAGGTAATTATTTCTTTCTGCTTCATTTTTTAAGTCTGGTTCTCGACACTGTGTAATCTAAGACATAAAAATCTACACCCCAAATCACTTTTTATCATTCAAAACTCAGAATTCAAAGGTTTCGTTTATCTATTTCTTGACGGTCAGTCAAACATCTATTGTTCTTTTCAGAGTATGAGTGCTTATATATTATCGTTATTTGGTTCTTTCGCATACGTCTTTCGGAACCTTAAATTTTTACTTTCTTCAGAATTCGACCTTTGAACAATTAAAAGAATTAATCATTGCACAGGACATATATACTATCAATACAGTCTTTATATACGAGGTGCATACGATAGGTTTCCAGACCTTTTTCGTATAAGCATTAAAAATTGTCGTAGACTCTTGAAAATTCAGTATATCGTTGCTATACATCTTATGAGATGACTGACAAATTTTTTAGGATTTCAGGTTGAAATTAACAGCTACAGTAGCAATTGGAATACACCCTACTAAAGCCTGATTTTCACAGCTGGCGAATTTCAAAAATGCAATCTGACACTTTAGAAGGACGATATGCAATAAAATTATGTTTTAAACTTGGAGAAAATGCCACAGAAAAATATGGAATGCTTCATACTGCTTTTGGAGCATCGTGCATGAATCGAGCATCTGTTTTTGAGTGGCATAAGTGATTCAAGGAAGGCAGGGAGTCTGTGAGGGATAATTAGAAGTGTGGAAGGAGTAAGGAAGTCAGTACACTTGAGTTGATTGGAACGGTGCAACAAGTGCATTGCAGTCGCAAGAGATTACTTCGAAGTGGACTAGAGTTGCATGTGTGTACAATCAATAAAAGTGCCCATACGAAAAAAAATCTGAAAACTTACCGTATGCACCTCGTACGTAATTATAGTACTTTTAGGTTCCCATCTATGGATCAAATAGAAATATTTAATCGTTTTCTATACTTGTACAATTTAATTGTGTGCAAACAAATTACTGTTAAAATGAATTATAAGTATTACATAGCAATGGTTAGAACAATTTAACAGTCTGCAAACGAATGAATAATTTTTACTAAATTAACGAGTGTTAAATACAAATACTTGAAATTTTTTAAGTATTAAATAGGAAAACCTGAAAGCTTTAAACTGTGTGCAAACAAATGATCTCAAGCCCGTTTAAAATTAGTGCCAACAAACAATTATTTTACAAATTATATATATATATATATATATATATATATATATATATATATATATATATATATATATATATAGCCCAGTCGGCTATGGCTGTAGAATATATCAATTGTTTCTTGGCAGAGTGTCCTCTATATGACATTAAACAATCAGATGGTGAGGCTCCAGTAATGCTGGATTTTTAGGGAATGCAGAATATCCCTTCATTGCTACTGCTCCTACGACGCAAAGGGATAGCACCTGAAAGGGTCCTATCGGTGGGTTATTTCGAACGGTTTGATATTTAAAGTGATGCTAAACTGAATTGTAAGAAACAGAACCGTTTAACCATTTAGTTGTCTGTATCTACAAATCATTCGTCTGATACATATGAAAAAAACAGGATTTAGCATTGAATAATTAACAATGGTTTATATGCCATAAAACTAAACTATATATAAAAACAGAATATGCCGTTAGATAGTTGGAAGGATATATATGCCATAAAACAAGCGATCAATTATTCTCAATAAAAGTTTGAATATAGACGTACAGCGTACATTATTCCCTATGCATAGAGCATAAAATTACCACAGACAGATTGAAACGCCATTCAAATCCATCAACCAACCAATCATTTCACCAGGTAACGGTAATGACATACTGCATCAAATGCCTTGCTAAAATCCAAATAAATAATATCCGCTTTATCCTCTTTCTTCAAATATTCATTTGTAATATCAATACTTTCCAAAATATTAATTATCACAAAATAAATAAATTAAGATCACAAACTAGAAACTTCAGTTTATTATTGTTATTGAACATCTCGATACAATTAGGCAACGCTATCGAAATAAAAGTTTTATTCTTTTATAAGATTGGAAATATTGCACAATCGTACTCATTAACCAGACAGCAGACCTTATCAATTTAGACTTAATACTAATAATGGATTCTCAATTACTTTCTGTCTGGGTTGTGTGTGGAAATTACAATGAAGACCCCAAATAAATGAACCATACAGAAGATACTAATTAGATAATAGAGAAGTAGAAATTTTAATAGACAACAAAATTCATAATTTTATATAGTACTACATTTCCTTTATACTGGTTTCGATAAGAGTGTTGTTATTAGATTAGTATTTAAGTCGGTCTTGCAGTAAAACCCATTTGTTTTCTAATATGAGGCAAAATTAAATACTTGGAGAATCATCCAAATTTGCCAATATATATATATATATATATATTGGCAAATTTGGATTATACATATATATATATATATATATATCAGTGGCGACTCAAGCCTATTTTTCCTATTCGTGACCCCCCCACCCTCTGTCAACTTCAGTTCCCAACCCGTGGTCCGTGGACCCAAAGTAAGTCATCATAGTTGCTATTGCGTGATTCTCCATTGTATAGCACAGATTGACTAACGTACCTTGCATAGTGGGGGTTTTTTGTAAACAATCAAGATACTATATAATTTGTAGTCTTGTTAATACAGTAGATAAGATAATTTTTTTTCCTTTCAAAAGTATAGAAGAAAAGAGAAGATGTTCATTACTATGACGAGAAAAATATGTTTATTAGAATAAAGAAACTGATGACAATATACACAGACACAGCTAGTAGTTTCAATTTCGCTTAAAATAAAGATTATTTGTTGAAAATGTATTCAAATAAACAAATTTTATGCAACATTCATTAAAGAAATAGACATCTGTTAGTGAAAAAACGAATTAAAACACGCCGTTTAACCAACATTTACCATAGCGATGATGATGATGTCGGCGACGGCTCTAATCGGCTATCCCCTCTCTCTCTCTCTCTCTCTATCACTCTCTCTCTCTCTCTCGGTCCCTCTCCCTCTTCCCAATATATCTATCAGCAGTCTGTGCTAAGATTTTTCAGCACAGTGTATGAGTTGCTCTTGCTATTGGCTACAGCCAAGAGCGGATTTCTCTAACAATACTGTTATTATAAGGGTCTAGTGCTCGGCACGGATTTGCGCGTGTTCAACATTATAGCTGATTTTATGGGATGTTCAATGAATCTGACGGTGGGCGGACGAAGACCATCCGTTCAAAACAGCATCGTTGTATTATTCCCAGATATATTTATGAACTTTTGGCTACTTAGTTATCGAAACTTGAATAGATACGTAATTTAATTGATATCAGACTAAGTATGTTTGCTTGAAATTAATGGATGATTTTTAATCCATTTTGAATAACATTGACGGAGTTATTGGTCGTGCCGGGCACGAGTAGCACTAGTCCCGTCTCCGCCCCTGATATATATATATATATATATATATATATATATATATTGTCATCCCCAGACAGACTGTTTCGTTGTATCACGATTCTTCAGTGTGGCTAGACAGACTAGAATCCCTGAAGCTGGGATCGAGACCTTGCTGACTGAAACAATAAGATACTAATTAGATAATATATATATATGTATATATATATATAAAGAACTGAGGCAAAGTCTGGTAATTCTCCAAGTATTTTAATATATATATATATATATATATATATATATATATATTTACTAACCAATTATCTACCAGTATCCACGGTACCAGAAAAAAACAAAAAAACCCTGGCCAGGAACAAGAGATAAAAATAAAAATATCTCGAATCCCGGTCTAGAGGAAAAAGAAAAAGTTTTTTGGGTAAAAAAGAAAGAAAAGACCAACCTCGTCCTACTCCTTGAAAAAAATCAAGGGGTACTAAGTCAGTGGCCAAAAGAAAACCAAAAAACCCTCCGCGAATACTGCAATGCTATAATTACTAAAGTGCTCAACATTAACCAATGGAGCCAATTATAGAATTAAAGAATTAACTTAAATCGCTAGTCGAAAATCTTCTACTAAAGTTTCACCTTAACGGATCATCAGGAAGGAGGATCATCTATAAGATAGATATTAGCCATGTAAAAAGGTATCAATTGCTTTAGAAATATGTTAACTTTCTTTACTTGATTCAGAATATTTGATTTATTAATAATTATTGTATACAAACAAAACATCTAAAGATAAAACCTAAAAAATCGGTTAATGTTGTAAACAGTAATCTTTAATTGGAATCATTTTGAGATGAGGCTTCTTAATCTGAAATTGAATCTGAATCTCAGATTAATTAATCTGAACCTCTATCCACTGCGCCCCCAGGCCCTTTTCACGGCCCACGGCGTAGCGGATAGAAGGCGTTGAGATTCTACGGTTCCAAGTGAGCATTCTCAGAAGATAGCGGTTTCAATTACTACCCAAGCCGGCCAGAAGTTTACTTGGTCAAAAACGTGGTGCGATAGACAACAACTATGGAAGGCAGTAATTGCTGGGGATACGGTTACAAGACTCAGCATTCCTATCTGAGGTCGTGGTTAATCACCTGAAGAAGGACAGAGGTGAAATTTGGCCGAAACGTAGTGAAGAAGAAACAACACAAAAACTACGAAGATGAGGACAAAATGTCCGCAATAAATAAAAAAATTAATTCTGTTGTAAACAGGTTCTTCCAAGAACGAAAATTTAAAAAGAAGCCTAAATGTAACCATTGTAATTCAATATGTTTTATTTACCAATAAGAATAATTCGGAAATACGAAAGAAAGAATAATCAAGGACGATTTACAGTTGATTACTAATTTTGGCAAAGGTAAATTTAGGGACAATTATTTAGGTAATTTTTCCAGATTTATATACAAAAAATTCTTCTGTATTTCTCTATAAATAATGTTTATTATATTCTTTATTATAGACTCAATGATCAATTTTATAATTGATGCATGTTGTATCTGACAATAGTTTTAGCTAATTTTCTTTTATACACTTAAATTCACTGAATCCAAAAATATCCAAGTGGAATATTAATTAAGAGATAGAGAAATCAAAACATAAACGAAAAATGCAACATTGATGAGAGATTTAAAGCTGCCAATCATATTGTATTTATTGTATCGAGAATGAATAGAATCATTTGCTGTTTGGTTAGAAATTTTATTTCAAAGGAGGCAAATGTTGGCTAAAAAATATTAAACCTTAAATAAGACCTCATATAGAATATTCTTCTTGGATTTAACTCTAATTACGAGACAGGGAAATTGAAGAATAATTCTGATATTAGAAGGCATACAAGGAAGAGTGAAAATTATTAAGAAAAAGTTAAATGGTACAGTTATGAGGAGAGTTTTGAGAAATTAGTTTTAACTTCATGTCTAAAAAGAAGAATGAGAAGTCATCTAACTGAAACTTTTAAAATGATTAATGAAATTACTAATTCTGGTTGACATCTTTTTTAAAATTTCTCCTCGAATCGGAAATTTACTATGCAGAGATTTTAAAAACTAAGTCTTCTAATCAATTGGATTTTTTGGTTAAAATTTGATGATTTTAGGAAAAAATGGTTAGAAAAAGAATTTAAGAGGTCATTATGGTGGAATGGATAAAGAGTTGGGCTGCGGAATCGTAGTACGCTATTTCGACCTCCGATTGCACAATCACGTTCACTTTCAGACAAATACTCTTGGGAAAGGTATAAACCCTCTAATCATCCCAGGAATGGGTTTAATAGTACACTACTGTCCTTCTAGAAGGATGGATAAGGCATTATATAACCTTAATAAGGTTGATATGCCATTAAAACAACCAATCGGATGAGAGGATATTAAGATGGAGAGTTGTCCAAGGATGCTGAACAAACGACCAAATAAATAAACAATGTTAATGATTTCTTCTCCGATTATGGATTTTCTTAGAATATCTTAATGTTCCTTGATTTTAATATTTTCACATGACCGTAGGGAGGTAATGGCATCTACGAGAGACACGCTGGAAATTTTTTACACATTTAAATGCGAGGATCCCTGATTTTATTTTATTAATTTTAAAGGCATTTAAACGAATATTGGGTTATTCACAGTTTATATGTAAGTGAATTGCATTCATTGTACATTTTATGTAGCTGTTTCCTTTTTACTTTTTTTCTTGTCTTTGTTTAATGGCATATCAAAATCCGTAGGTTATTTAATGCCGAAGCCATCCTTGTAGAAGAAAGCTAGTAGTGCTATTTAATCCATAGCTGAGGGGGAAAGAGTGGGGTTTTCATAAGTATTTGTACGAAATTTATAGTAATATACCGACTGAGGTTCGACCTCGCTTACTACAATGTTGCAGTTCTGCACATTGACTTGATATCTGATAGAATTATTTGTGTCAGCTGGCAATACTTAAAACCTTTTAACTGTGTCAACATGATTTTTTTATAGTTAATACCATTACTTGTGTGGCAGCAAATGAATAATCGGAATAGAATTATAAATATCAGTGCTTCTTAAAACATTTTTAACGATTAACATATATAAAGTTGATTCTGGTGTTTTACCGGAACAAATAATCAGATAAAAATGATGTTAAAAGGATCGTACAAATCGTCATGATCAAAACGTGCCGATAACACGGATCCATTCAAATTACTCACGCCATCAGTCCCTATGGTTCCTCATACTTTGTAAGTCCTCTGGACGGCACGCTGTGTTTGTAAAGAGCTAATGACTGTACGTTTTTGTTGGTCGGCCAACACTTATTTCTTCATCTGAATGAGTCTGAAAGAGAACACCGCTTATGAGTTCGTCCTTGCTTTGCTATCAGTACCCAGCATGTCTTCCTCATCTTTCATGGATGTTTTATAAGATTGGAGGTAAGTGGTCCAACAGTCACTGATTTGCTGAGTATTGCTTATATGATGTTTCCTTGTGTAGTTCGCATCAAATTTTTTCTCCATACGTTGGCATTAGAGCCTGAGTGGTGTAACTATGTCGTAGTACTGACATGGTTCCTGCCAGGACGAATTATCCTTTCTTTTTATTAAAGAGTTCTGATTTCGATATGATCGATGACCAGTCAATAATCGTCAGCACTTTACCTATGACATAAGTTTTAGTTGAGAAGATATAGTTAACTATGAATACGAGCTATTCTAATCATATGTTTTAATCAAGATTGTGCTTTCTCCTCATAATGCAAATAGTAAGAGCCATCTACGTGGAAAAACCTTGGCATTTGCTTTGTCTGGATCCGTGCCTTCTTCTACAATTTCCAGGAAGATCCATCAGAACAAAGCTATGCCTTTTTTTCCCACAAGTAAATACGATCATGAAAGACAAAGACTAAAAATGGTTGTCGTGAAAAAGAAAGGAAAAAAAAAAACACTCCCTAAACAATCAACATTTTCAAGGTCTCATAACATCGTAAAAGAAAACTAACTATAAATTTCGAATGAGTCTGACGTAAGCAAATAAGAAATCAAATAATAACATTTTGTGACAGAATTCCACACGGGAATTTTTCGCGCGTCGGTTGCGACAAAAAAAAATTGAATTAATTCGGTTGTTTGTAAATTTACTTTCATTTTTTAAAAACTTCTTTTCTACTTTTTCATGGCTGCTGGCTTGTTTGATCATTGAATTAATGACTTTCTGCATTTCTCTCTTAGTTCGAGTTTGATCTCTTTCCCTCTGTCTCGCCCCACCCCTCTCTCTCTCTCTCTCTCTCTATCTATCTATCTATCTATCTGACACACACTCTTTTATCTGCAAGTTTCTTTTGTACCTTTCGACTTCATTTACCTTTTTCTTCGGTTTGTTTCCAGGCTTTTTCTTCATTTTTTTTTTCATTTCTTCCATTCAGTTTTCTTCGTTCACCGATTTTATTCTTCAAAACAGAAGAAAAGTGATGGAGAAAAATATCTTCCGTATCCCAAAAGATTTCAAGTGATTATTATTCATTTAATATCCTTAATAACCTTATTTAATTTTATTCGGTGCTTTTTCCATTTTTATTGCTAGTTCTTTCTTTCATATTTTTTTCTTTTTTACATTTGTTTTCTATTTTCTTCTTCTTTCGTTTTTTTTTTATTTTGTTTTGGGGCTTTTTAGTTCTTTGATTTATTGATTTTTATTATTTTTT
>OY757920.1:6124055-6184055 GCA_963585895.1 Sepioteuthis lessoniana
GACTGCACCTCTGCAGAGGGGTAAGACCCCCCCCTAACGAGTGTCCTGGATATGACACTAAGAAATCTGATGGTGAGATCCCATTAATGCTGGGGCCTTGGGGAATACGAAGCACCCCCTCATTGCCATTGCTCCCAGGTCCACTCTGGCCTGGCTTGGTAGCATCTGATAGGGCCCTATCAATGGGTTAAATAGAACTAACGGCATACTTATGCTAAACTGAATTGTTTGATTAAACTGAATTGCTTGATATAGAAATATTTTTGACAATTAAACAGTACTTATATTTAAACTGTTTGCTTATGCTAGACTGAATTATTTGAAATTGAACTGCTTTTGACATTGAAACTGTACTTACACAAAACTGAATTGTTATATATAACTGCTTGAATAAACTGAATAGTTCAAAATAGAAATGTTTTTGACAATTAAACTATGTACTCATGCTAAACTGAATTTTCTAAATGGAACTGATTATTTACATGAAAATGGATTTGGCGTAAAATAACCTACAAAGTTTGATATGCCATAAAACCCAACCAAACCAAATCTACTCTTTTGGGGATTTTTTTCTCAGCAGTTTTAGCTGATAGTTTTCAACTGGAGTCTGAGTGACAGCAATACTCCTCATGTCTCCAGGATCCTTCTTAGAATGCTATAATTTGGACATTCTCCACTCATAGTCTTATTTCGAAGTCCTCTAGTTCCTGTACTAATCGATTGATGACTGTACCGAGTGAGCTAATTATAATTAGTATCACGGTCACTTTCAGATTCCGTAGTTTTTTTTTTTTACTTGTCTAGCAAGGTCTAGGTACTTGTCTTATAACTTTCTTTCAGTTTTAGCCTATGGTCAGCCGGAACGGCAAATTTCACTATTCGGCAAATTTCACTATTCGGCAAATTCTCTTTTTTTTTGCGCATTTCATTTTCTAGAACGGATTCTTGATTGTGCACATACCATTTTTTCGTATAGTCAAATTTAAATATATTACACAGTTCCAAATGGATCACCTCCAATCAGTTGCGTCTTGTCTGTTCCTGCTTTGACATAGTCCTTATGGCGTTGTTTTATGCTGCAGTTAGAAAAGATTAAGGTTTCTCTCCTAATATTTCCCTTTTTAGCCATGTCCATGTGAGATTTCACTTAATTATCGCTTGAGATTTCCATACGGTTGCTTTTGTTCCCATTTTTATGTTCTGGTTATTTTGGTTCTGTTAATGCGTGTGTTGTCTGTATTGTTTTTGGTCGCTCTAATCAGATTTCCTCGGCGTTTATTAATCTAGTCTTCAAGACGTTGTATCGTTCTATCTTGAATGCTGGTAAGTCCTCTTCCTCCTTCTTTTCTTGACTCATACATTCTATCTACGTGATCACTGGTATGACAAACCTTCAATGAAAATTCAACTGATTGAATGAATTTGAATGCAAACGTGCATATATTCGTAAAGGTGCTTGTAGAGTATTCGTTACTATTGAAGGAAAATTGACATGGTTACATGAGTTCGAATCCTGGGCAAGGCTCTTTGAATTTCCCCTAAGGAAATACCCTCGGGAAATGAGTAGAAGGACAGACTAGCCTCTTTGACCTCGCTACGTCAACAAGTCTAGGAAAAAGAAAACACTGTATTCTTTGTTAAACCATTGATCATATGCCACATTCTGCTCATGTGAGGTATATATATATATATATATATATATATATATATATATATAATAATAAATAGATATATATTATATATGTATTTAATCCATGGAAAATATTATTCTGCGACCTAAGGTTTCATGAAGTTTATATCAAAGAAAATCTTAACGGGTTTTTGTCTGTATTTTGCCGCATTTTCGATTTTCAATTTAATTCCATCTTGTTAACTGTCTGATGAATCTTGTTATAAACTTCATGAAACCTAAGGTCGCAGAATAATATTTTCCATGGATTAAATATATAATAATATATATTTATTAATTATCATTTATATTATTATGACTACTATTATTATAGCTCTATCCAACATATTGAGCACTCTCCATATTATATTGCACTTGGTTCGACACATAACCACATAGTGATTTACTGACGACCAACATTCTCATAATATATATATATATATATATATATATACAATTTCTTCTTTGTATGTGTGTGTGTAATTTTTAAGCAAATAGTTTGGATGTAACTGTTTTTGAAAGATTTGGTAGAGGCCATTTGTTTACTCACAGACGAATAGTTTTAAGTAGTGCTATATATATATATGTATATATATATATATATATATATATATATATACCGGCTAGTGGGTAGAGTGTTCGCCAATGATCCGGAAGACTAGGGTTCAATCCCAGGTCGTGTCATACCAAGGCTTTAAAAACGCTACTTGATAGCGCCTTGCTTAACACTCAGCAATATAAGGTACATATCAAGGGTAAAGTGGAGCAATCCAGGGAAAGGAGTAACGCCCTTCCCTACACCTCTATGTAGTAGCTATTGAAAAGGGAGCCTCCTGGTCGCTTTCGACTACGGTCGCCAACTTTACTGTACTATATGTATATATATATATATATATATATATATATATGACTATCTGTAAGAGTTCGAACCCTGGGAAGATTCTCATCGTCTCTGAACAAGTGACGGACAGGGCAGCTCGGGTAATGAGTTATTTACAGTTCAACTGACATTTTTGTATGGTGATGACATTCTTTACAAGGAAAGCTGATGTTCTTCACTTAGAAACGTTGTTGATTATGTGTCAAATAAACGTCATATTTCTTTTTGAATAAAATCGGTTTTTCCGATTAATGCACTTTATTTACTTTTAAATATCAAACATACAGATTAAACAATTTACATTGAAATATTTTTGTCGAGATTCTGCAAACCGATATATATTATCAATTCTCGAATATATTCTAAAAATATTGTCATAACACACAATATCTAATATAGACACTCGCACTCACGCATATTTTATATGACCGTTAATAATAATAATAATAATAATAATAATGATAATAATAGGTGAACCCAGCCTATATGGAATACAAAGAATTCCACTTTACGGGATTCCTCATCTTCTTAGGACTGTACAATCAACTTAACTAATAAATTTCACCAAAAAGCGGCAGCAAAAAAAATATATATATAGAATACATATAACTACAAACATTCCTCATCGTTTGTGTGAGAAAATACTCGATATAAGTAACTACAAATAAATCTGACAATTGAATAATAATAATAATAATAATAATAATAATAATCACAGCCCAGAATCCGTCCTAGAAAAGGTGACGTAAAATCTTCTGTGGAATATTGAGATACAAACGGATAAACTAAACTCGCCCAGGCGACCAGACCTAGTGACAGACTACAAAGAACGAAAACCTGCCAAACAGTGAACTTTGCGTTTCCGGCTAACCACGGGATAAAACCTAAGCAAAGCAAAAATTGTGATAAATACTTCGACTTTGCTAGAGAACTGAAAAAACTATGGAAAATGAAAGTGACGGTGATATCCGTTTTATTTGGCGTGCTCGCAACAGTCTTCAAAGGATTGTTACAGGGACGGAAGGAAATAAAAGGACAGGTGGATACCGTCCACACTACAGCATTGTTAAGATCGGCCAGAATACTGAGAAGAGTCCTGCAGACTTAAGGAGACTTGCTATCACTCATATTCCAGTAGAAAACCATAAGCTAACGCTGGTGTGAATAACTCTCAAATGAATGAAATAGGTCGTGCTAGGTTATATGAAATACAAAGAATTCCTCTTCGCAGAATCATTCCTCTCCTTAAAAGCAAAAGTATAAACCATAAGGAAGCACTCTTGTATGTATTTACCACGCACTCCGAAGAGGTAGGATGTGATAAAAGGTCAGTTTTTAAGTGGTTTAAGATACCCAGGACCATCTTTAAAATGGACAAGAGAGCAGCTCCGACAAACGGATCAAATGACATTGATTATGCCCAAAGCTTTACATCCCAGAGAAGACATAGACTGCATGTCTCAAGAAAAAAAATTACTCGATGTCTCGCCTGCATTGGGTACTGCGTAGATGCATCAATGAAAGGACTTGAGTAGTATATTAAGAACAACAAAGACATATAATTGTATTTGCTGATGAGAGCCTTAGCAACATAATTACAGATGGGGAAACAATAAAAAACTACGAAATAGAAACCTGAATTAAAACAACTGCATGGATATTTCAAGCAATCAAATTTCACGCAAGAAACCATTCACAAGGGTACAAAATGAAAGTCATTAAAAAGAAACTGAATCTCTTTTATTAACTGCACAAAACAATGCCATAAGGACCAATTATATTTAAGAGAGCTTGCAATCTAATGGATTTTGCTGTTTCAGTGAACCACAGAGGGAATGAAAATAAGAGAAAATGAAAAGATTGACCAATACATGGATCTTTCTTGAGAATTTTTAGAAATATTAAAAATGAGGGTGATAATGATACCAACTGGAATTGGTGTGCTTGGAACAGTTCATAAAAACTTGAAAAAGGTAATAAAGGTATTGAATGTCAGAGGAAGAATTGAGACAATTCATACTACTGTATCGCTATGATCGGCTACGAGACTCAGTAGGGTACCCAGATTTCTGAGGAGACTTGATATCACTTAAACTTCAGTTAAAGACCAGCGGATAACGTTGGCGTAAAAAAAAACTTACAAGGAGTATCCACTGGGAAATGTGCAAGAAATTTCAATTTGACCATAGTATATTCACAACCCAGCACCTGTCCTAGAAAACGACACACACAAACTCCTATGAGACTTTGATATACAAACGGATCACCTAATCTCGGCCAGAAGACCAGACCTTATAATCATCAACAAAGACAAAAAGAAAATCTACAAAATTGTCGACTTTGCTGTTCCGGGTGACGACAGAATAAAACTGAAAGAATGTGAAAAGAGAGATAAGTACCTCGACCTTGCTAGAGAATTGAAAAAAACTATGGAATATGAAGGTATCAATTATACCAATTGTGATTGGTACTTTTGGCACGGTAATTAAATGATTATTAAAGGGCCTGGAAGATTTAGAAGTTGGTGGCCGAGTGGAGACCATCCAAACAACAGCATTATTGAAAACGGCCAGAATACTGAGAAGAGTCCTGGAGACTTGAGGAGACTTGCTGTCACTCAATCTCCAGTGAAAGACCATCAGCTGACGCTGATGTGAAAAACTCTAATGATCATAATAATAATAATAATAAGAAGAAGAAGAAGAAGAAGAAAACTGAAATTTGACCATACTACTTCACTGGGATTCTGAGATACAAAAGGATCATCTAATCTCGGCCAGACGTCCAGACCTCGTGATAGAAAACAAAAAAGAGAACCTGCCTTTCCGGCTAACCTCAGAGTAAAGCAGAATGTAAGTGAAAAGAGGGATAAGTACCTAGACCATGATAGAGTTCTGAAATAATTGTGAAACATGAAAGTTACGATGAAACCAATTGTAATTGGCGCGCTCGGCAGGGTCACCAAATTATTTGTACGGGGACTGGAGGACTGGGAGATTAGAGGGCAAGTGAAGAACATCCAAAATGCAGCATTGTTGAGATCGGCCAGAATTGTAAGAAGAGCCCTGAAGGCTGAAGGAAACTTGCTGTCACACAGACTCCATTGGAAAACAATCTATTAACGCGGTTGAGAAAAACTCGGAAATGAGCAAGATATCAATAATAGTAGATGTACAAAGTTGTCTGTTCTTCAACCAAAAACTGTCCACCCAATTTCCGCCTCTCGCCTACCACAATTAATTTAAACAGAAATGTGGTTGTCACATTCCACCAATGAACCTTCTGCAGATTTTTGGAGCTGAATTTATTAATTAGAAAAAAAATTAACTGTAAATTGTCTTTCACCCTTTCTTTTCTTTCATATTGATTGTCTTGTCTTTTTTGGGTCATGTGCCAACGCAAGTGTTCCTCTCCAAGATCATATTCACTCTATCGTTGACATTAATGATATTCGACAATACTGACAGAACAAAAAAGAAATTAATTAAAATAAATTACTAAATTTGAGAGAGGGATATGCCAAAAATGTTGTCAAATTAATCTGCTTTAAAAATTGATATTTTTGCAAATAAATGGACAAAACTATCTAATAAACGGAACACTACTGTCACTCCCACTCACTCTCAAAAATATCCCTCTCTCTTTCTGTAAATATCTGTGATTCAATAATCGATTTCGCGCTCTGTCAGACCTTTCTATGCTAAATTCACCCTCCTATAGTTACTTCATCCATACCAATTCAATAAGATTCTAAATATACGCTATACTTGGATTCTTCAATACACGTAGAATCGATATGAGAGTTTTTAACACCAGTGTTTGCTGATGGTCTTCCGTTGGAGTGTGTGTGACAGCAGGTTCTCCAGCAAGATCCAGGTATTTACCTATTTTTGCTCTCTTTAAATTGTATTCTGTGGCCTGCTAGGACAGCAAAGTTCGCTAGTCAGCAGCTTCTAATGATTATTATTGCTGTAGTTTTTGTTGTTGTTTTAGCCTTTGCGAGTTGTTCACACCATCGTAAGCTGGTGTTCTTTCATTTGATTCAGTGTGACAGCAATTCCCTTCTGGTCTCCAGGACTGTTCTTAGTATTCTGGCCTATCAAAAAGATAATTAGGTCTGGTTAGTCTTGGTTCTTTCTATGATTCCCTAAAACCTCCAGTCTTTTAACCAAGTCTTTGGTAACCGTTCCACATACCCCAACTTTAGAAAACCGTTCCACATACCCCAACTACACTTGTTATCAACTACACTTGTTATCTACTTTTTAAAAAAATCCTATATAGCAAGTATTTGTCAATTTTGGGAGTTTCTTCTATTTTCTCTATGGTCTTCCCTTTTCATTGTTTTTCTGTTAATAAGTTGCTATTGCTGTTATTGGTTGCTGTAATTATTTTTCTTGGCTCTTTTTAATGGATTCGTTGAGTCCTTGTATTGATGTGCCAACGCTTTTCTCACAGTTAGTGATGACCCTTCCTCCTCATTTTATTGTCGCGTAGAGTCAATATCATCTTACGTGTGTAAAGTCATGAACATCGTCATCACCTTCTTTGTTCTTTGGTCCATCTGTCTGAATTTTTCGCAGGTCGATTTTATGAATGGTCCAAAGTATCTTACTAGTGGTCTGCTCAGGAACTTCTGTTTAGAGTTTCATTTCGAGAAGTTTTCATCTTTTTTATCTCTCTGTAATGGTGCCCGCTTCTAATATTCCCAACTACATGCACATTTCCTTTTCTCCAAGTATCCTTAGCTTTTTCTGGTAATTCTGTTTCTTAAGTTTTTTTTTTCCTTATTTTTAATCTTGAGCAAAGAACATTTTTAAATGACTAATTCAATTCCTTTATCCGCTTTCTTTTTCATTTTTGCCAACTATCTTGATATCATCCACGTACATGAGGTGGTTTTACTTTTCGTATGATTTGTGAATATTAGTTCCCGATACATTTCCTAAGTATCTTACTGAGTGACTTCATTGTCATAACAAATAACTAGAAATGGTGAGAGTGAGTTTCCCTAGAAGATTACTCTTTGGATTTTCCTATCTGTCAATGTTCATTTCCACTTATTAGTTTTCTTGGCTTTTGTAATGAAGTTTATGATTTTGTCGGATATTTGTTATTATCTCCATTGGAGTTTTTCACATCAGCGACATCTGATGGTCTTTCGCTGGAGTTTGAGTGACATCAAGTCTCCTCAAGTCTCCAGGACTCTTCTCAGTATTCTGGCCGTTCTCAATAATGTTATTATTTTGATGGTCTGCACTCATTCAGTCAACTTCCAACTCTTCCAGTCCCTTTAGTAATCCTTTAGTTACTGTTCCAAAAGCATCAATCTCAATTGGCATAATTGTCACCTTCATGTTCCATTGTTTTTTCAATTCTCTAGCAAGGTCGAGGTACTTATGCTTCTTTTCACATTCATCATTATTATTATTATTATTAATATTATTATAAATAATAATAATAATGATATTATCATTATCCTCATCATCATGTCATGCTGGTAGCACGGATATCCCTGACCCTCTCTCACCACTTCTCCCTATCGTTCATCGCCCTAGGCAGGTCCTCACATAGTTGCTGAATGTATGTTCGTGCTGGTCGTCCTGCTTTTGCACGGCCATGTGTGGGGGTCCACAAAAGTACATCACTTATGAGTTCGTCCCCGCCTCTCCAGAAGTGTCCTGCGTATCTGGTTAGTCTAACTTGAATAGTTTTCGTGATAGGAGGCAGGTGGCCGTACAGTTGGTGTCTTGTGGGGTGTGGCCGCCAGGACTTGATAATAATAATAATAAGAAGAAGAAGAAGCATAAGAATAAGCAACACAGGACAACGCCATAAGAACCAATTATGTCAAAGCGAGGATAGATAAAACGCAACAAAACAGTAAATGTAGGCTATGCGGTGACAGAGACGAAATGATCAATCACATAATAAGCGAATGCAGCAAATTCGCTCGGAAGGAGTATAAGACGAGACACGACTGGGTCGGCAAGGTGGTCCACAGGGAAATGTGCAGGAAATTTCAATTCGACCATACAAACAAATGGTATATGCACCACCCAGCACCTGTCCTAGAAAATGACACTCATAAACTCCTATGGGACTTTAACATAGAAACGGATCACTTAATCCCGGCCAGAAGACCAGACCTCGTAATAATCAACAAAAAAAAAAAAGAAAATTTGTAAAATTGTTGACTTTTCTGTCCCGGCGGACCACAGAATAATTCTGAAGGAAAGTGAAAAGAAGAATAAGTACCTCGACCTTGCTAGAGAATTGAAAAAGCTATGGAACATGAAAGTAACGATTGTCCCAATTGTGATCGGTGCGTTTGGCACAATAACTAAAGGATTATTAAAATGCCTGGAAAACTTGGAAATTGGCGGACGTGTAGAGACTATCCAAACGACAGCATTGCTAAGAACGGCGAGAATCCTGTAACGAGTCCTGGAGACTTGAGGAGACTTTCTGACACACAAACTCCAGTGTAAAACCATCAGTTAACACTGATTTGAAAAACTCTAAAGGAGCATAATAATAATAATAATAATAATAATAAGAAGAAGAAGAAGAAGAAGAAGAAGAGTCATGGAGATTTTAGGAGACATGCTATCATTCAAACTCCAGGGAGAAACCATCAGCTAAAGATTGAGGGAAACGTCTTGATAAAATAAAAAATGATAATATTGATAATAATACGAATACACTGAGGTTATAGGGATGGAATTTGGCATAGAAACATGTGTCAGACTAATAACGAAAAGCGGAAAATGGCAAATAATAGAAGGAATAGAACTATTAAATGAAGAAAAAAAAAAACGCTCGCAGAAAAAGAAACTTACAAATACTTGAGAATATTGGAAGGGGACACCATCAAACAAGCGGAGCTGAAAGAAAAAAATTTAAAGAATACCCATGATGAACGAGAAAACTACTCGAAACCCAACTAAATAACAGGAATCTCATCAAAGAGATAAAGACCTGGACTATTACTTTGGTAAGATACTCAGGACCATTATTTAAAATGGACAAGAGAATTACTTCCGTAAATTGAACTGAGAACAAGAAAACTCATGACAATGCATAAGACCTTACATCGCAGAAATTATATTTTCTATACGTGTCAAGAAAAGAAGGAGGATTAAAGAAAGCATCGATAAGACGTCTCAAAGACAACATAAAAAGGAATAAAGAAAGACTGATTGCAGCACCCAGAAAAAAATACTTATAACACAAGCATCAACTGAACAAAAACAACTAGAAAGCCAAAATTGGAATAAAAGTAACTGTAGAGACATTTCAAGCGATAAACAAGCGAAATCTCATACACAAGACTTGGATATGGCTAAAAAAAAGGAAAACCTCAAGACAGAAACCGAATCTCTTCATATAGAAGTACAAAAAAACGCCAAAAGAAAAAACTACGTTAAAGCAATTATATATAAGATGACAAAATTGCAAGTGTAGGTCATGTAATGGTAGAAACGAAACTCTCAATCATATGATAAGAGAATGTAGTAAGTTAGCACACAAAGAAAGTATCAGACTAAACACGACTCGGCGGGGAAGTTGAGCAAAAAAATTATAATTAATCATACAAACAAGTGGTATATGCACAACCAAGAATCTGTACTGAAGAGATGCACACACTTCACAGGAATGTTGATATGCAAACGAATACCATAATATCAACCAAAAGAGAGTTAAGTACCTAGACTTTGCTAGAGAACTAATAACTATGGAACATGAAAGTGACAGTGATAGCAATTGTGTTTGTTGAACCTGGCACAATTCCTAAAGGATTAGTGACAGGACTAGAAAATTTCGAAATTAGAGGACAAGTGGAAACCATCCAAACTACTGCATTATTGAGATCAGATTACTGAGAAGAGTCCTGCAGATTTGAAGAGACTTGCTATCACTCAAACTCATAAGAGAATCCATCAGCTTACACTGGTGTGAAAATTCCCAAAGGAGTAAATGATAATAATAATAATATGGAGAAATGATTGGAATTTCACTTTACATGGCAAATATATATATCCAAACTAATATATGTCTTTAAGCGAATGAAATAAAGAGAATGTTTTTTTTTAAAAAAATGAAATTCAGTTTGATTCTTTACGAAAAAGAACAAATGCTGTCGTCTTAAACAAGAAGAAAATTTGCCGGAGAATGAATTCAATTGACAAATTAGAAATCTGAAGAACATATATCTATATTGCAAGAAAACTGGAAAATTTAGATCGTATAGGTAACAGATGGCCTATTATTAACGGAACACGTAGAACCGAATCAAATACCTTTTTTTTTTTTTTTTTGGAACCATGAGAAATCTCAGAAAGAATCTAAACCATGGAAAACACAGAACCACAAAAACGATATACAGTAGAGAACGCTAGAGATTTATAGCGATTTTTACCACTTGATATTAGGTAACTTTTCCAAAGTACTCCCAGTGGGTAACTCAACATGTACATAATATATTTGTAATCAAAGTAAAGAATTACTGAATGAACATAGAGCATTTTTTTCTTGACGAAGAAAAAATTGAAATATAGAAATCCTTTTTCTCAGGAATTGAAAATAGCCGTCCACTGTATTTGCTGGGTTTAGAATATGCTGATTATATACTCTGTAGATAGGTAATCCCTCTTAAAAGAGGTTCTCTGTATACGACATGAAACTGCATCTGATAACTAGGCTTCATTCTAGGAAATCTGGAGAGTGTTGAATACTACGTCATTGCTATTACTCCCAATTCCACTCCGACTCCAAGAAGTAGTACCTGTTAGAGTCCTATCAATCGGTCAAATATAGGGAGTCTCAATATACACGGGATTTATTTGACTACCTTAATATTTCTGCTCACTCTGTGTAAATAAATATATATATATATATAAAGTAAGTAAAGTTGACGACCGTAGTCGAGGGTGACCCGAAGGCTCCCTTTTCGATAGCTACTACACCAAGCCGTAGGGGAGGGCGCTACTTCTTTCCCTGGATTGCTCCACTTTACCCTTGATACATACCTTATAATGCTGAGTGTTAAGCAAGGAGGCATCAAGTACCATTTTTTGAGTCTTTGGTATGACTCGACCTGGGATTGAACCCAGGTCTCCCGGGCCATTGGCGAACACTCTAATATATATATATATATATATATATATATATATATATATATATATGTATGTATACGGTGTCTTAATATACATGGGACCCATATGACTGTTAATAACTCCACTACTGATAATATTCTATTCTTTTTTGTTTCAGATTTGAAGAAAATATGGTATAACCACTATTAATATTGATCAAAATACCTCGTACAAGAGTAGAAAGAATATTTTGCGTCACTAATTATTTGGAAACAAAATTATTCAAAACAGTCTCAATGTAGATGCAACCTTTTAATATGATACTGATTTATTACTGAGACAGGAAGCTCAAAAATAACTGCATGTCCTGGAAGCTGATATAATAACAAGTAAAAAAAAAAACATTGGTTTGATGTATCTAGCTCAAAGGATGCATTTTTTTACAGGACGAGCTGCAAATGACCGCCTTTGCGCTTGTCTCAGTAATAAATCATTATCATATTAATGGGTTACATCTATTTTGAGACACCCAAAATATCTTTTTTTTTTTGTTTTAAGAATGGTTATTTGCAGATATAACTGTTCAATAAGCACTTGAAACAACATAACAATGTGCAAACAAATCATTATTGTTAAATAGAATTAATTAATAGAATACTTTCTTAATTGTTTATAGATTAAAGTAGTAGATAGGAAAGTTGATATCATTTAATTGCGTGCAAATTATTTCTATGTATCATTTAACTTTATGAATAAAAATAACTTATCAGGGAAAACTCCTCAAGAAAATGTAAATATAAACGTAAAATGAACATGATTCCCTAACCTCTACACTTGAAATAAGCTAAAACGGTTTGACTTAACGTTAATATCAATAAATACAATTCATAAAAAGGATTGAAATGTGTTTATGCTTGCACCGGTTATAAATGACTGTCGGGTTGCCGTCTTAAAATTAATAAATCAGTAAATTGGAGATTTCTCGTAAGTTTGTGATCGCTTCGGTTACGGTGGGGATATTGTCGTCAAAGATATTGAGAAAAGTCCTGTTGCTTTCGGAAGACGAGATGCCAGTTGATTACTAAACATCAATTATTACGCACCTGATGTGAACTTCAAAAATTATTGTACACATTCGGTTTATAGGCGAATTTAAACATTGTTAGTTCATTTGAATTGTTGCGTAATTATTTTAACATACCGAATTGCGTCTGTTTTTTTTTTTTTAATGAGGTTTTAGATATTCGATTAATTCTACACGTTCGTCGGTGTTGGTACGGGATTAGTACGTTACCGAAATTTCTATTTTAAAGTTTTCTAAAAGTGCTTATATTTCACGATGTGATGGAGGTTGTTGGTAGATTCAGCATTTCATCCTTGTTTCTAGACTAAAAAGATTTGTGCTTTTGAACATTGGCACTTCAGATCATTCCTTTCATTTAAAAAAAAGATTTATGTTAAGTATGTTCGAAAGTTACTACAGAGCAATTTTTTTTCAAACTAAAAACAGAATGTATCAGAGAAGATTTAAAAAATAAATAAAGTAATTCAGAAAAAGTGAACACAGTCTGATTAAAATACTCTTGGTCTGGTATAAGCCACCTTTTGTGCACGCGCATGCGTGCCTGTCTGTGTATTTGGTAAAATATATGTGATATACGGAATCTGAAAAATTACATGTACAAAAAATTCATTAATACGTGCAGTAATAAAAATAAATAGCGTCTGTTCAGAGCTGATACTGGTTCGATTAAGTCTGATTGTAATATAATAGCCGAGGGATTTCGGTTAATGCCTTTGGGTTTAGTTAGGCTGAGGACCTTTCGGCTCAGCACATGGGTTAGTTAGGTGCAAACATTGATGCAGGTGTTTATGCAGCCGCGTGCGGGTGGACGAAGGTGTCACTCAGAGATGTCACAATAGTCCGAGACGAAACGGGTGACGGAGTGCGAGTGACGTCACGCACCGGAAGCGTGCAGACGTTTGTGGAGATTTGAAGAAAGTTAGAGAGTTGAGACTAGACACTGGACGAAGACGGTCGACTTTTGGGGCTCGCTGAGGCGAGACGAATTTGCGCACCATGGGTACCGCACGAGATAGGGGCCAAATGAATAAGACGGCATAGCGAGATTGTGTCTCTCCTCCTTATGTCGAAACATTTAACTCAAAGTTAATAAAAGAAGTCGTTACGTGTTTTCAAATTTCGAGATTCCAATGTTCTTTATATGTTCTATCGTTATGAGCATTATATGTCTATTTCGCACATGGCGTTAGTTATGGCTATAGTATATGATATACTGGTTTGAATTTTTCCTAAATATTAAAAAAACACAACAAAAACAAATCGGAACACGGCAATTGTTCTTGCTTTCATTCCTGGTAGAATCTCTGTGCAATTTTAACACATGAACAAAATTTTAACACATGGACAAAATGTTAAATGATTATTTTAAAGATAAAAAAATCTTCAGATTTAAAGAGACATAAACAATATCCTAAACAATTCATATACAATAATGAAACTTAATCATTATTTGTTTGTTATGCCTCCATGGACATCTTCGCTTTTTACTATTTCCTCACGTCACCCATACAAAACATCTTTGCGCAGAACGTATACATTATTGATAAAATATTGATATACAGAACAAATTCTGTCATGAAATTCAGGTAATACATCCCCAAAATATACTATTAAATTCTTTCTTAACATTTTTTTTCTGACATCATTCAATTTAATATTCTTTTCACACGATTGCTGTTTTTTCTTATTTGGCAATTTCTTCACGAGAACGCCATATCTAATCGTAAGATGTGGGGCATTTTAATCAGTTTTTCTGTTTGACAAACTCCTAAATTCTATTCATATTCTTTTCTCTAGGAATGAAGTCACTATATCAATCCCCAGAAGAGTGTTCAACTTTCCAGTTGCCCAGTTTTGATGCTTTTTTTTAATTAGATTTATAATATAATGATTTGTAAAGACATTACTTTCTTCTGGCTTCTCTATCTGTGATATAAACATCGTATCTCTATTTTTAAGCTGATTTGATACACCCTACTGTACCTGCAGGCTTACAACATATTTAAAACAATATTTTTCATTCCTATCATGATACGACACATTTTTCCAGTTTTGCATATACACATTGCAATATGTAGGGATACTAAAAATAATTATCTACTTTAAAAATATGTAGGGATACTAAAAATAATTATCTACTTTAAAAAGTTTCATATCTGATAGAGGCTCCGTAGTCAGTCACATGGCCGTTGCAGAAACCTATTTTTGGCACTAGTCTTTGAACAGTATAGACGTTGTTTTTATCCCAACCAGTAAATGGTCAATCCACATGGCTATCTTACTTTTTCATTTCAAGTAAGCCTTTTTTCTATTTTGTATCCTTCCAACATACTGCTTGTTCATTGAACAATGCGTGTATAGTTCTAGCTTTTGGGACACTTGTAAATATATTGTACATATAAAATGTTAAATATTCTCGGTAAATATAAGCGACTTTATGCGTTTTCTCTTTTTTCCCGAGTTCAGCGTTATTATAATATGGATATATCGATTCCAGTATTGGTTCTTGAAGAGCGGGGAATCTACTGAAACGTATTTTAGAATTCTAAAAGATAATTAATTTGAATGGCATCAGATTCATAGAATATGCGTAGAAAAGTAACATCAAAGACTATATAACGTATAGAATAACATTTAAAAAAAAATTCTATTAGGGTCATAATTTTGTTAGAGTATTTGCTGCGAGCAATATTGAACAAGTCCTGGAGACAGCACCCCACAATACAGCAACTGTACAGCCACCTACCACCCGTCACGAAAACTATCAAAATCAGACGAACTAGACATGCGGGACACTGCTGGAGGAGTCGTGACAAGCTAAGGGATGTTCTCCTGTGGACCCCTTCACAGGGACTTACAAAAGCAGGACGTCAAGCTCGAATATACATACAGCAACTCTGTGCCGATAGTGGATGAAGCCCGGAAGACCTGCCAAAAGCAATGGATGATAGGGAGGGAAAGCAAGAGAGGGTCAGAAATATCCGTGGTGATAGCGTGACATGATGATGATGATGATGATTTAAGTAATATTATTCATAGCAGATATTTTTACGATAGAGTCGTATTTTTACCAGGATTATAAATTGTTTTTACTCTATATTTAAACAGCAGGGAGTTGTCATATTTTTCACTGACAGAAAAGTTTTTTTTTTTTTCCTTTTAAATTATTTTGTAATCAGGCTCACTTACTTATTCCTTTCTTTCATTAGTGTCCAGATTAGAAGGGCTATTTTAACGTGAACAATTAGCTAGTATTTTAAAGATATGTATTGCGTTAAAGAGATTTGTAAATTTCCGGGAGGTTTAAAGCTATTTTAAAATCCGGGAATTTTTAAAAGTGTAGATGGCTAGCCTTAAAAATTTGTAAACATCGATGAATCAAAATAAATAAAATAGCCAGTTACTCGATTTATTTTAATGAAATTAAAAATGTGCAGCAATTTGACCTTTGATAGCAGGTTAGTTGTGGATTTCTAAACAGGATATACACCCGCGTAAACAAGGGGGTAGCGGCAATGAATCTCGTGAATTGGGAACCGGAAGGAAAATGTGTATGCGTTCAGAATATTATATCATGACAAGAGACTCATAATCGAGACATACAGAGAACCGTAGGTGCAGCCAGAGGGTGATGTCCCTCACCAGCAAAATGAAGTAATGTTCTGAGTATATGTCCCCAACGTGGTATCAATGATAGTAATCGTCCGTCTTTTGGTCTTTCTGTCTCTCTCGGTCTCTCACTTGCAGCCATTTCGACCCTTTCGTGACAATAAAAAAGAGAGATATTTTTATAGACAAAAGTGTAATGGTCTCTTTCTTTATGGTTAAAAAACAAACGGCTCAAAGAAAAATTCAGACAAACGCTTCAGTTTGATATATAACAATCAGTATAAGGAGTAAGAATCTACTCGACAGAAGAATGCAAGCTGTTTTTAACAGCAGTTGTACGGCCACCTACATCCCATCTTAGAAACCCTCCAAGTAAGACGAACAAGAAATACTGGGCCCTGCTGTAGAAGTAAGGACATATTTGTAAGTGACGCTATCTTATAGATTCCTATGCGCCAGTGTCGGATGACCAGGTGCGATGAATTTCATGTAGGGAAGGGTTAGGGTTAGCGCGACTTGATAATGAAGACTAAAAAACACTACTCGCAAACGTTTGCCACAAGTTATATAATAACAAATTTTACTTAGTCTCGCTCGAGCATGTTTCGAGTTGAATATACCATTCTCTCTTTGTTGAGCTTATATAGCAGCAGCCCCTCACCATCAGTCGTGGGGGGTGTCCTCGTGGGGTAATGGTTAAAGCGATGGACTGCGGAATCATAGTAAGCGAGTTCGTACTTCAGTCACGATATTACGTTCACTTTCGGGCAAATACCCTTGGGAAAGGTATGAACCCCCTTATCCTCCCAGCAACTACTGTTCTTCTAGGAGAATAGATTTGGCATTTAATAACCTACAAAGGTTGATATGTCATTAAATAAAGAAACCAAACCATCTGTCGTTATTTGTTTAAAACACTCGCTTGCGTGGAAGCATTCTCTGAGAAACACGCCAATTTTAGATCGAAAAGCTACATGTTGTCACGATCTTTTCTAAATAATCTCGCTACGGGCACATTTATAAATCATAAGTTCTTTATTTTACTAAAGGCTAATATTTCTATTAGGGTAGTTTAATTATGTTTTTGGAGAGCAGTATAGGAAGCAAGCAAAATAGTAATTATTTACGCCATTTTGATTGCAATAAAATCTGCGTAATTATTCTATAGACTTGGTGTAATTTTTCTTTTCTTCCTTTTCTCTTAGCGATTTAGACTTATGGGAAAAAACAAAATGTTGTCAAGTTATATCATCCATTTGTTCTTAGAGTGCTTCTCCCAAGAGAAACGAGGGAAAAAGATGCAGATAGATAGAAAGGCAGGGATAATGGAATATTTCAAAGAAAACGTTTCTGTAAATGCGAAGAGTAACATCAGCAGTGAAGAAAGAGAGGAATGTATAACACGAAATATAAAAAGGCAATCAAACAAATAATTAGGAGATAGTATCCAATAGGTAGAAAAAAAATTATTCAAAAGAAAAATACTTATTCCGAAAAAAAAAAGTTAACGATAAAAAGAAAAGCAAAGAAAAAAACGTATGAACAGAAGGGTAGAGGATCTTGGAGAAAATAAATGTGAACGAAAATCGCTTATCAAATGCTCGAAAACGCATTTTTCAACCGAAAGAGAAATCAGAAAATATAGACAGAATGCTGGCAATTGAATTTTACGTGTAATAACGAATAAATGGAAATGAATACAAGGTGTACATGACAGTTTAAACAAAAAAAAAAAAAACGGCTTAAAAAGAAAGACCGACTGAAGAATTACGACAAAAAATACTTAGAATTGTTTCATTGGGAAAAGAAGACATATATGTTAGTTGCAAGAACTTAAAAAGAGATGGTAAAGAGAAATTTGGGAAAAAATGTTTTACTGATAGTTATTTCTCAAGAGAGATTGAATATAAGATAAAATGCTTAAGAGGATGATGTGCAAGCTGTAAGACTTGGCATTAAGAAATAGAATAAAAAAATGGACATATATGTTGAAATAGCTTAATACAAAGCAGTACATGGTCTGCTCGTAAATGAGATAGCTGCATATTTAACAACTACATTTGTTATCGAACTTCAAATACAGATTTTCAAAGCAGCATAGCCTCCTCTATTTAAAGAATTAGAGAATTATAGTCTTTCTGCTTTTATTTTCTCTTCCATTAATTAATAACTAATTGTTAATGAGCATCGATCAGCTGTCAATGCTCCTTATCCTATGTTGACTGTATGTTTGCAAAGAAGTGTCCGAATAGGTTTACCTAAATCAAATCTGGTTGTGGGGTTCTTGTTCTGGTAATCTTAGAACTATGGAGAAGTTTATCGATGCATCGTTTTGTTTCAGATAGATGATCTATTTATGTCTATGTAAAACCTATTGCGATTTGTATTTTACTAGATAAAAAGAAAGTAAGGTTTATAACAGTGATGTGTAACTATATATAAAGAAATATAAGCAGCACGCAATGATATTTATATCAGTGTTAATATTTATTGAATAAATCTCAACAAGTGTAAAAGTGATAATATTTAGCTTCTGATGAATTGAATTTTTAGATACAGAAAAGTAACAAAATTCAATCAATGAAATATTGGCAAACGATGGACCAAAGTTGAAAAAACTATAAAAAATAAAAATGTACTATTGGATTGTTTTTAAAACTTTTTTAGTCTGATTAGTTAATTTTTTGGGGAAAAAATGCGGTAAATCTAAATTTCCACGATTAACCCTATTATTCAAGCACTTTTTTCTTTAAAATTCAGCCCAATACGAGTGAGTAAAAAAGAAAAGACAAAAAGCCTATGACTCGCTTAACGTCGAAATCAAACCAAAAAATATCCAAAATAATTGGAGTTTCTTTATGGCCTCCATCTAGCCTAGATCATAACCCCCTTGATTGCGCTAAATAGTGCGTTTTAGAAAACAAAATAAGATGCAATTTCCCGTCCAAATATTGGGTCACTTAAGCCTGCTATTGAGGAAGAATGGAACAAAAATATCTGAAGGATTTATTTTGAATGCATGCAAATCGTTTCGAAGACGTATTGATACAATAATCGAAAAAAATGGCGGCCATATTGAGTAAATTTACTGTTTTGTGTCTATCGTCTTATTTTGTTGTTTATTTTTAAAAATGAACATTAATCTTCTTTTATAATAAAGTCGTTTATTATTATACTAGAATATTCCTAATTTTGCTTCCTCACCATGTAACTGAAAACTAAGGTCTACCTTATTCCATCGCTTATTAATAAGAATAAGACCAAATCAAAAGATTAATTTATCAAGGATTTTAATTGGTTATAAAATCTTTTAAAGATATCTATTTTGATTATTTACGGAAGAACAGATAGTTAAATTATACAGAGTTTTAGATCCCTAGAATTTTGTGAACAAAAACGGATATTGCCTGCAAATAACGAAGACGAACGTATTGAATGGTGTCAAAATGTAAAATTTTCGCTTGATATATCATGGCTAACAATTTTTGTTTTCATACAAAAATTGACACTTTTGGTTTGCAATTAAAATCAATTAATTTTCTGTTAACGACTCCACGAAAAATGTGAATATGAACATACAATAAACGCCATTTGCAAACTTCCACACATAAAATAACACTTGATGGATTGACATGAGGAAAAGATTAATCAATCGTTAAAATTCATGCACTGAGAATCATCTCATATTGTTACTGAGTAAATACCCTACAAAGCATTATACATTTATCTTGAGGGCTCACAAGACTTTTTGTTGATATTATCGATGCCAGTTAACTAATTATTTTAGAGATTTTTTTTTACCAACTACTCACAAAGCCAATGTCTCTGACATGTCAATAATGAGAGATGTGTATCGGGCAATGGGAAATTGACGAAAGAAAAAGATGCGAGTCGATATCAAGGATATTAACGTTAAATGAACGCTTGAAATGTCAGGTCAAAAAATTGAACATAGGTCTATGAGAATATTTTTGGTGCTCAAATATGACCATATCATTTTACAACTCATAAAAATAAAGTAAATCTTTCAAAAAAATTATTGGGTATTTATTGCAAAGCGAACACACACTTTTTTACTCTTGAAAAAAGTGTGCGTTTTCATTATGTCTGTCATAAAAAAGATCACAAAATTTAAACGAAATAGACTACCTCCTAGTGAACAGCAATGATTAGCAAGTTATCATTTAAACAAATTCCTGTGCTGTGAGATTTTTGTCAAGATTATTCATATCATAACCCACTTAAAAACAGAAATTTTAAGTTGTTTTATGGAGCAGGTAAGATTGTCTACCTTGAAGTACAGACGCAGAACACACTTCCAACAGTAACGTTATTGTATCACCTTGAATGTTCTAAATTCAAAGAGAGCAACAGGCGACTAAGTTACGAAAAAGCCTTTATTGAGACTATCTACACTTTTGTCAATCAGTCCGACGCAAACACGAAGAGAGAAGAAGGGATTTTAAGGGTTTATAAACGAATCTCGCTTCCAGCTATAAAGAGGCACCCACAACCCTGTGTCTCGCCGATCAGCACCAATGTCTAACCCAACTCGTTTCTTTGGGTTTCAAAACTCAACTCCGTCAGCCTGAATTCAAAGTTACTTTTTCTAATAAAATCTCTTCGTAATTGTTGCATCATACGATCAAAAATTTGCATTTCTCATACAAGTGACAATCTCTTGATTTGTTTATGTTAAATATCCTGTTTAGAACTATTGTGACGTGTGTTGTTTAACCTGGTCACGCAGGTGATCTACTAAAAAAATCTCTAAAAGTTGCCATCCCTCACACATAAAAGAATTATACCATATGAACTTTTGTGACGAAGAACACTTACTCTAAAAAATTTGTAACCAGTCTAGATTCTTAGCAAACTAAACTTTAAAATAATTAATGTAATAAATTATCAATGAAATAATTAATATTTATAATTAATCACCCTATTTATTTTACACTACGTTTTTCTTGTTTTTAATCCATCTTGTTATTAATCCATCTTAATGTTTGAAAATGGAAATAACTTTGTTTCTACCGTCTGATTGATTAACGTCCTGTTAACCCGCCAAGAGTTAGTTCATGCCGAGATGTGAGGAAATCGTGTTCATTGTAAATTTATATCAAGATTTTTGAGCAGTTGTTTCGTAAAAAGTATTTTGCCCCCGGTTTTATGATATCAAATGTCCTTATCTAATACAAATAATCCGATCACGGTTTTGTTTGTTCAAGAATCCTTATCTAACAATAATAATAATATGGTTTTAAGTAATTATTTCCATAATAGTCCCGGGAGACCTGGGTTCAATCCCAGGGCACGTCAAACCAAAGACTTTAAAAATGGTACTTGATACCTCCTTGCTTAACACTCGGCAATATATTATACGTATCGATGGTAAAGTGGAGCATTCCAGGGAAAGGAGTTGCGCCCTCACCATCACCTCGGTGTAGTAGCTAATGAAAAGGGAGCCTTCTGGTCGCCCTTGACTAAAGGGAGACAACTTTACTTTTACTTTATATGGGTTTAAGTAATTAATAAATAACTAAGTAAACATTTATATCTTCAAGTAACTATTCTAAACGCAAGTGATTTAGAGTTATATCACATCGAGTATTCTTATTAAATCTATTTGACCAATGGATGAGACACTAACAAATACTACTGCTGTAAGTCAGAATTGACCTGGGTCTAATGGAAATAAACGGTACTTTACAGTCCCACAATCAGGAGAACTCGCCATCAGGTTAATTACTTGCTCAGTCGGATGGGGCTGTAGAATACATCGACTGCATCTCTGGAGAGGCGTAAGGTCCACCCGTAGCGAGTGTCCTGGATATGACACTAAACTCTCTGATGGTTGGGCACCAGTAATGCAGGAGTTTTGGGGAATGCAGAGCACCCCTTCATTGCCATTTCTCCCAGGTCGACTCTGGCCCGGAGTGGTAGCATCTGATAGCGCCCTATCTATGAGTCAAATAGAACTAAACTGTGTACTTATACTAAACTGAATTACTTGAAATAGATCTGTTTTGACACGTAGACAGTGTACTTGACATTTAACTGTGTGTAAACATAAACTTTATTTGTACTAAACTGAATTTCTTGAATAATAACTGTTTGACTAAACTGAATAGCCTGAAATAGAAATGTTTTTGACGATGGAATTGTAAACTTAAACTAAACTGAATTTTTTGAAATATAATTGTTTATTTGTATAAAAATGGATTTGGCATTAAATAGCCAACAAAGGTTGATATGACATAAAACCCAACCAACCTACCAACAGTACTTACGCGAAACTGAATTGTTTGAAATACAACTGTTTTGACATTTAAATGAGTGTAAACAAAATCTTTATTTATACAAAACTGAATAGCTTGTAATAGAAATGTTTTTGACAATTAAACTGTACTCATGCTAAACTGAACTGTTTAAACTAGAAGTATAAAAATGGATATGGCATTAAATAACCTACAAAGGTTGATATGACATAAAATCCAACCATCCAACAAACCAACTAATCAGTTTAATTCTCAATATACCCTTCTTAGGAAGGCCTACCCGTCAGCAAAGCTTAAAGTCAGTGTATTCTAAATCCAGCCATCAGTGAGGCCTACTGCTCTAGTAGTTGTCAGAATAGTGTGCTAAAGACCTTTTGAAAGAACAGAATGTCGGAAGAAATAGATTGACGTATGTATTTTTGCAAAGTGAAAATTAGCAACCCAATTCAGGATCCATTTTTACTCACCAACTAACATTCTGCTAAACTTGTATCTGCAAGACAACTGTAGAACAAAATGTTAAAAAAACACTTTTAAATTAAACAAAAAAAATAATTCAAATATATACAGATTTTTAAAGAATTCTTTAACTTAGAATGCCTAAAATAAAAAAAAATCTGAAAATAAACATTTTTTGGAAAACTAGCATCTATAACGATTCTAAAGAAAAACATATTTTCGCTACGCTAAACAATGATTTGAAGATATTTTTTTAATCAATTTGTCAAGAAATTTATTGCCGTGTCGTAGATTTGGGGTATAAGGATATGTAGCTAGAAATAGAAAAAATGATGTACGATGTTTAATTGACCTGAATTATTTTAATTACTCTAAATATATCTCTGACTTAAATCTCTTAATATTGTCTGAAATACTTTTTAAAAACAAAATATTTTAGTCGATATTTTTTCTTCGGCTGTTTACAGGGAAGAGTTTACCGGTCAAAACTAAGTTGAAAACATAAAAAGAATTAAGATATTCATGTGAAAAACTATAGAAAAACGTGGCAGTTTGCGGCCAACATAACCATCTCAGGATTAAAGGATTAGTTTTGACACAGGAAACTTGTTACATAGATTTACTGATTTTTTATACTCTGGATATGGTAATAATTAAAAAGAGATAAATGCAAATGATTTTTACATAAAAAACAAAATATAAAAATTGTCAAAATAATGAACTACAAATAGAAGGAACGTAGTTTGTATAAGCTACTGTAACATAGGACCAACGTGTACTGTAAAGAAAGAAGTCCGCAGAAAAAGAAATTCTCAAACTTGAAGGTAAGGGAAGAAAAATATAGCAGTCGTTTATTATTCAGCTATGATCGCTGCAACTCGAAAAGTTCATTTCAGTTACGTTCTTCTTCTCCCTTCCTCTTGGTGGTGACGGCGGTGTGGGTGAGAGCTGGCTATTGACACACGCCTGTCATAACAGACTGGGTAGTACGGGTCGGGGCCTCGGAACCTTTGACTCGCCTGTTTTGAAAGCTGCCTTCAACTCTGCCAAAATCTCGTTACTAGTTTTCTTATATAGAGATTTTGGTGATCAAATCGAAGATCCTCGAATGTTTTATGTCACCAGTGAAACACATGATAATTCATCAGTGATTATTTTAAAATCACGTCTAACTTTGCAGGTCATTCTGTCCGCACGCGCTAGTCTCGTGACACCTTCACTGATTGACGATAGCGCCCGTCCGTAATATTACACTACGCTCTAAAAAGCTATTAACTTGGGACACTGTATTAGTTGAATAATTCTTTGATTTTAACAGCATTTCAAACCTCCAAGGGACATTTATTCCGAAAGGTTTGGAAATCGCGTCCATTATTGGTTCATATTAGAAATTTTTGTATAGCACTTTCTTAAGACTTTTTGGCGCACGGTCAACTCAAATACGAATAATGTTCTAACAGATTTATTTGACCAATAGATAAGAACCTAACAAGTCCCGTAACTCTAGGTGATTGTAAACATAGGAGTATTGATGGTGAAAGGTTACTCCAAACCTTCTTAAGATCTCCAGAAGTGGATCATCATTATCAGAGTCAGTTTCGAGTCATACAAAAATCATCTATTTTTTAAAGGCTTACTTCTCAGCAGGTGATAAAGTTAGCGTATTATACACTCTGACAACAAAAGGAATACTGTCTTGTTATTTTAACAAAAAGAAAAAAATTATAGAACGTGGTGTCTTTTTATTATGTATCATTTTACTTTGTGTAAGCTTTTTCACACCAGTTAAAGCTTATGAGCTTTCACAGTAGTCTCAGTGACAGCAAATCTCCAAGGGTCTCCAGGACTCTTCTCAGTATTCTGGCCGATCTCATTAATGTTGTTGTCTGAAAGATCTTGATTCTTTCTCTGATTCCCAATTGATCCAATCCCCTTTCCAAATCAAATGCAACCGTTCCAAGCTTAAGAACTATAATTCCTATCATCGTCACCTTCATGTTCCACAGCTTTTTTAGTTCTTTGGCAAGGTCTAAGTATTTTTCTATCTTTTATCTTTCTTTGATTTTTTACTTAGTGGTCCGCTGGAATTGTAAAATTGACAAGATAATAACTCATAATTTTTTTGTTAATTAGCAATAATTCTAGTCTTATGACAGGGGTTAGTTGATTTGCCAGTATCTCAAAGTCCCAGAGAATTTTATACCTCTTTATTTCAAGGAGGGAATTTGTTGTGTGCATTTACCATTTGGTAGTATGGCCAAAATCTAATTTTTGAACAGTTCCCAGTGATCGCCCTTCTTGATCAGTCACGCCAATTAATATTATTATCTTACTCGTTTGAGAGTTTTTCGCACCAGCATTAGCTGATGGTTTTCCACTGGAGTTTGAGTGACAGCAAGTCTCATCAAGTCACCGGGATTCTTCTTGATATTCTGGCCAATCTCAATATTATTGTAGTTTGGATAGTCTCCACTCGTCCTCATATCTCCAAGACCTCCAATCTCTGTACCAATCCTTTGGTGAGTGTACCGCGCGCGCCACTTAAAATTGGTATCACCGTCACTTTCATGTTCCATAGTTTTTCAGTTCTCTAGCAAGGTCTAGGTACTTATTTGACCCTGTGATCAGTTGGGACAGCAACATCTACTATTCGTCAGGTTTTCTCTTATTTTTTGTTGACTATCACTTGGTTTGGTCGTCTGGTCGAGATTAGCTGATCTGCGTGTATCTCAAAATCGCATTTTTCAAGGACGGAATCTTGGTTGTTCATATACTGTTACGGGGTCACATATTACCATACCCCAAAGATGGACTCGTCTACCCTAAACGTATTCGCCGAGCTTAGCTCGCTCAGAGAAGACAACTTCTCGTTTCTTACGAGACATTTGACAAGCCGAGAACGGCTAGTACTTCCTTTGTATGACTTCCTTTTTCTGCTAATACAATAACGTTCACCTATCACCCGTTGTTTGAGTTGTTCTTCCACCGGTCTTATCTGAAGACCACAACATATACCATTTGTTCTTATGGTCAAATTTAATCTTCTTGCACAATTTCCAGTGGATCACCTTGTCCACACATTTGTTTCTTGTTTTGTGATCTCCTTAAGCTATTTTACAGCATTATATGATTGATCGTTTCGTTTCTATCGCCACATAATCTAAATCTGCAATTTTTTTGTGTCTTGTCTATTTTTCTTTGGTATTATTAATATCTTTTACTCATTAGAGTATTTCAAATTAGCCTTAACTGATGGCCTTTTACTGGAGTTTGAGTGACTACAGTTCTTCTCAAGTTTCCAGGATTTTCTCAGTATTCTGGCCGTTCTCAATAATGTAGTAGTTTCGATGGTTTCCACTCGTCCACCAACTTCCAAGTCCTCCTGTTCCTATAGAAATCCTTTAGTTACTATTCCAAACACGCCAATTACAATTGGTATAACTGTCACCTGTATGTTCCATAGTTTTTTCAATTCCCTAGCAAGGTCAAGGTATTTATCCTTCTTTTCACATTCTTTCCCTTTTATTCTATTATAGTTGATGTAGTTGTTGCCGTCGTCATCGTTGAGCCCTGCCTACAGAAACTGCCTGGCAGATAAGACAATTATCGTATTACTCCTTTATATACTGTTATCATCGTAAAACTTCATGACATACCAGTGATGAGACATCAAAATATTGCGCAATATAAGTAGAACCCAAAGACAAGTTGTTTCCTCTCCCTACTAAGAGCTCCAAATGAAATAAATTGGTGCCATCAACATTCAAAGTACGAATTGCATTCTATAAGTTTCCAGACATTTTTCGTATGGGTATTCAAAATTGTCATAGACTCTTGAAAATTCACTATGTTATTGGTATACATCTTATGATTTCAGGTTCAAATGAACAGCTACAGCAACAATTGGAATACACCCAACTAAAACCTGATTGTCACAGCTGGTGAATTTCAAAAATGCAATCCTGACGTGAGGACACTTTAGAAGAACGATATGCAATAAAATTCTGTTTTAAACTTGGAAAAAATGATGTCACAGAAATGTATGGAATGCTTCAGATTGCTTTTGGAGCATCTTGCATGAATCGAGCATCAGTTTTTGAGTGGTATAAGAGATTCAAGGAAGCCAGGGATTCTGTGAGGGATGATGAGAGGTGTGGGAGGAGTAAGGAAGTCAATACACCACAGTTGATTGGCCAAAAGGTTAGATTTAGAGTTACTATGTCGAGGTTTTAAGGGAGTTCAGGAAGACATCCCGTCGGAAGAGGCCAGCACTCTTCAAATCGGGTCTGTGGCATTTCCACCAGGACAATACACCAGGCCACAACTCCATCCTTGTCACAGACTATTTAACTAAGATGGGCATCAAGAGCTCACCCTCTCTATAGTCGAGACCTTGCTCCCTGTGACTCTTGGTTATTACCTAAGCTCAGAAGCTGTCGGTATGAGACAATTGAGGAGATGAAGGAGGCTGTGACGAAGGTCATTGACACGATCAAACAAGAGGACTTCTATGGGACCTTCCAGAAGTTGTTGTAACGATACATCAAGTGCATAGCAGCCGGAGGAGATAACTTCGAAGGGGACTAGAGCTTCATGTGTGTACTATCAATAAAAGTGCCCATAGGAAAAATGTCTGGAAACATATCGTATGCACCTCATAGGTTATTTACCCTTCTATTCTGGCAGCAGTACCACACCTTCATATTCCAATAATAATTCGTCAATAAAACTTTGAAATTAAATTCTTCCTTTTTCCCAATACTTATTTAATTATGTAAATCTTTTTTGACGTGCAGTGCACTTGTTTACACTGTGCAGCATATTATCTTTTTGATTTGGTGCAGAGTAAGAAAAACAGAAAACATCCAGACATTTGTCTACATAACTAAAATGTGGCATGTTTGCCTCTGGAGACCAAAAGAAACAAATCTAGGAAGACAAGATGTAGCTTACAATTTCATGAAAATAACTTCATATATATTCGCATAGATAACCAGGTGTGGCATAAAAGAAACCGAACGAAATGTATTAAAAGTTTATTGACTTCTAACGTATTTACGTATTTCGTTTTTAATCTAAAACTCCTGAAATGCGTTAGTGCTAACAATCTCTGACCTGTAATTCTAGACGTATTCTTGTTTATTACAACCGACCAACCGGAGTTTGATTCACATTAACAATCCCAAAAGTGTTTTCAAATGCTACTGTTAGATAAGTCTTATGTTTCCCCACAAAGATGTGTCATCAACTAACTACTTACATCATATTTCATTCTTAAATTGCTCTGAAATGTCTTGACATTTTCATGTATCATTAATTTGATAGAAATTTCTTTTTGTATAACTTTAAGCATTTTTTTTTAGATATTTTATTTTTTGTTTTGTGTCTAATCATGAAAATCTGCAGCAGTTGCAGAAGGAAGTTTCTTTTTTACTGATTATAACAGGTTTCAAAGACTATAATTTGTCAAAGAAGGCTACATATTTCCGAAATACCTCAACAACTCTGTATATTGATAATAAGGATATAATCGAATACTGAATACAGTTTGTATTGTACACTCTTTACGTTTTGTTATATATTTACAAAAGGTCAAAAATTATTGCGGTTTTTGAAAATGATATATATTTATTGATTGAAATATCTGTCGAAGGGCGATAGAAACCAAGAATAAACTAAACACTTTGTTTTCATCGTTGTTTTGCGTTGAAAGTATCATTAAGGTGATCAACTCTCAACTGCTGTTACCTAAGCAAAATGATACGAACATGAAAAACGTAAATAAAATGGCGGCTTTTGCAGCGTCCCTGTAATTGTGATGACTAGATAAGAGAGAAGCTGCTTCGGTTTGATAATCTAAATGTGCAACATGGCGACACATTGCAATCTTTATTGACAAAGTAAGAGGAACATAAAATGAAAGGAAAGGAAAGGAAAAAACGAAAGTAGGAAAGAAAATCTTGAAGGAAAGAAAATCCAATCAAATCTTTGGATGTGTAATTTGCGCTTTCTAGAAAAATGAGAAACTGGAAGACGTCAAATATACGAGAAAAATTGACAAAGGACGACAAATAGTGTGGAAAGAAAACACGCAAATAATATAAGGAAAGAGGACCAGCCGGAAGGAAGAAAATCTGAGTAAAGTGAATGTACCATCAACAAAGAAATCACAAAAAAGTAAATGTAACAAAAACAATAAAAATCTCACAAATAAAAAGAAATTTAAAAAATTAAGAAGTATAAAAAAATTGTGCGTAATTTGTTGTGTGATAGATTTTTAAATATGTTTTACCAATGCCATCAGTCAGCTTTCGGGTTCTTACGAATAGTAATATTTCAAATGCAGATTTTCAAGTCTACCATGGCTTTCCCTTATTAAATATCTGATTAAAAACAACCTTTCTACTTCTTTTTATCACATCAAAGCTAGACTATATACAGATTATTTGTATTATATAGGACACTGCTGGAGAAGCAGGGACGAGCTCATAAGAGATATACTCTTATGGATCCCCACACATGGCCGTGCAAAAGCAGGACGACCAGCACGAACATACATTCAGCAGCTATGTGAGGATATGGGGTGTTGTCCTGAAGACCTGCCTAGGGCGATGAACGATAGGGAGGAGTGGCAAGATAGGGTCAGGGATATCCGTGCTACCAGCCCGACATGATGATGATGATATAGGAATACTTGATATCATATGACTTTGTTCAAACAAATGATTGGAGGTAAATAAAAAAAAGCATACAAAAATTATTCTGAAATATTAAAATTATAGTTATGGTTGAAATCAAACATCTAGAAATAAATTAAATCCCGACATTTTAAAAAAAATCATAAAGAGTTGATATACCATTATATTCAAAGAGTTGGTTCAAAAAATCCTCTACTCTAGCTGATACACGAACCATGCACACCTTATATCAACTGACTACTTAGGGTATATCAGGTTTCAGTAAATTGTACGATCCTTACAGCATATAGCTTCGAAGAGGAAATAATTATTAGAATTAGATTTTTATGCTTGTTAACTGCCAACAAATCAGTGAAACATTGATGTCTGTTTTTGGTACTCGTCTCTATTCCATGTCAAATGCACCAGTACAAAATTATAACATTCAGTAGAAAACACTATAAACTGAACATAACTGAGTTTGTTTCAAAGTCAGGAAAAGGCAGCAAATCACTGGGAATCGAAATCACGAACAATAGTTGGTTAACCCATGTTGCTAATATTACATGACGCAAGATTTCTTTAAAAATGGTGTTGATCACCTTTCTAAAAAAATCGGAATATATTTTATCCAAACATTAGGAACTCGGGAATATTGAAATGTTTTTTGACTTAGCTCGCGCTTTCATTTGTCATTGAAATATGTTTTCTTCTTTATTTTTTGATAAAAACACACATCAAATGTTATACTATATTTCTCAGCATGCGTTCATTCTCAGCTCTTTAATCATCTCTTGAAAAAAAAGAAACAATTTAAAACGAAACAAATAAGTTTGGTTGGTTTGGTTTCTTGGGTCTTATGGCATATCAACCTTTCTATGTTATTTAACGCCAAATCCATTTTTATGTGATAATCCGTTCTATTTCAAACAATTCAGTTTAGCATGTGTACACAGTTGAATTGTCAAAAACATTTCTGTTTCAAACTATTCGAGTAGTTATATATAACAATTCAGTTTAGTTTAAGTTCAGTTTCATTGTCAAAAAAACAGTTCTATTTGAAATAATTCAGTTTAGCATGAGCCCGCAGTTTAAATATAACTACGGTTTAATCGTCAAAAATATTTCTATTGCAAGCTACCCAGTTTAATCAAACACTTCAGTTGAGTATGAATATGCTCTTAGTTCTATTTAATCCATTGATAGGGCCTTATCAGGTACTACCACGCCGGGCTAGAGTGGACCTGTGAGCAATGGCAATGAAAGGGTACTCAGCATTCCCTAAAACTCCAGCATCACTGGAAACTTACCATCAGATTGTTTATTGTCATAACCAGGACACTCGTTGGTCGGTGGTGGTGGGGGTCTTACCCCTCTGCAGAGATGCAGTCGGTGTAGTCTTCTGCCCCAGCCAACTGGGCAAGAAACAAATGAAAGAAAATGTTAAATTAAAGGAAGTATCATGCAGCAAGGTCAAAATTTGAAAAAAACAAAACAATAACGGTTTGAAGTATAGATATATTTGCCCCTTCTTCTGAATAATACTTACTCTACTTCCACATTAATGACAAGCACTTTCTTTAAATACATTTGTATAATGAAAGAATGTTCGATGCATATTTAGATAGAAAAACTTTATTTCCATAAATAATGCTTGTTTTGATTCTTACTCATTTGATTTTCTTTTTTTTCCTAGAGTAAAACTCTTTATCATGCATTTCTATTGTAAAATCATTGCTATTGATTTTCGATGTTAAGCAAAAACAAATGCATTTTGGGTTAGCCACGTGAACATTTTAGGATGAATAATCGAAAAACATTCCTTTATACATAGGCATAATGTCTACAGTGAAATGGAGGCGAAGTAAGAGGAACGTGGATAGCTATAGGAACATGCTAATTGTACCTAAGGACAATGGTTTCAAATCCAATCAGCCCTAAAATATGATCATGGTTGTAGTGACTTACCACCATACAAGAATTTATTTCTATCAATAGAGAGAATGGAAATTGGAGAATTTTCAATAAATCCTACCCATATTACAGGTTATACAATTGTATTGCAGAGAAAGACGAAAATACGGATATATAACATATAAGCTGCTTCTTTTCTTTTTATAACCCAAAATGAATAGAATCCGGCAGAACCAATCACAGCTGAACTGCACACACACAAGCCGAAGAACGAATCCTACCTTTTCATCCATTTTGTTTGGATCAAAATCTTTCTGGTTAAACACGTCTCGGACGCCCAGGCAATTTCTCGTGGGGACATCTCCCCAAGCCTGTCGCTAACATGTTGTACGTAAACACGCTTCCTTCTAATATGCCACTCATACAGATTCTCGATGCCACATCTCCAGCCTTCAGTCAGCATAATGCTCGTGATCACGCTTCATTCTAGCATGCCACCGACGCAATTTACACTGCATTTCCATCGTGAACACCTACTGCCTTTTTAATTTAGGTACCAGGTGCATTTCCAGTTATTTTCCTTCGACCAAGGTCCAACGTCTGCCGCTTCATCAACAGATATCAAAGGGATCTTCAAGTCAATATCCCACAATTGAACTAGTTTGAAATAAAAAATTATGATCCTGTAAACGAAAACTTGCCATAAGAATAGATTATCGATTCAAATGTGTATTCAGTATTATAATATGCACATAGATTTTTTCTAAGTCAAACATTAAGGATTTAATTCAAACAGGGAACTTGAAGCTTTACATTCTATCTTTTGCATTCAATGATATGAGGATCATTAAATAAGTTTCCAGACATTTTTTCGTATGGGCTTTTTTATTGATAGTACACACATGAAGCTCTAGTCCTCTTCGAAGTAATCTTCTTCGGCTGCAAGGTACTTGTACAGTTCCAACAACTTCTGGAAGGCTCCATGGAAGTTTTCCTGTGTAAGCGTGTCAATGACCTTCGTCACAGCCTCTTTCATATCCTCAATTGTCTCATAATGATAGCCTCTGAGCTTAGGGAATAACCAAGAGTCACAGGGATCAAGGTCTGGACTATAGAGAGGGTGGCAAACTGTGTTGATGCCCATTTTGGTCAAATAGTCTGTGAAAAGGATGGAGTTGCTGACGGGTGCATTGTCCTGGTGGAAATGCCTCTGACCCGACTTGAAAAGTGCTGGCCTCTTCCGACAGAATCTCTTCTTGAACTCCCGTAAAACCTCAACATTGTATTCCTTGTTGACTGTCTGTCCAGTGGGAACCCAGTGCATGTAGATCCTGCCAGTGCGGTCAAAAAAAGGGATCATGAAAAGTTTGTGGATGGATTAACTCTGTCTGGCCTTCTTGGGTCTGAGAGAGCCATCATGCTTCATAGCAGTAGATTCATCTTTCATCGCATGGCATTTTTTCCAAGTTTAAAACAGAATTCTATTGCATATCGTTCTTCAAAAGTTCAGATTGCATTTTTGAAATTCCCCAGCTGTGACAATCAGGCTTTAGTAGGGTGTATTACAATTGCTGCTTATTTAAACCTGAAATCATAAAAATTGGTCAATCATCTCATAAGATGTACAGCAATAACATAGTGAATTCTCAAGAGTCTACAACAATTTTAAATGCCTGTACAAAAAAAGTCTGGAAACTTATTGAAAGCAACACGTATATATTGAAATTTTAAGTTTGATAACAATTGAACACGTTCTATAAAAAGCAAGTAAATTCTGTAAGTCAGTTACATGTTTGGACTAGTCGGTGGAGTGTTCGCTAATTGTCCGGGAGACCTGGGTTCAATTTCAGGTTGCGTCATACCAAAGAAAATAAAAATGGTACTTGATACCTCCTTGCTTAACAGTCAGTAATATAAGGTACGTATCAAGGGGTAAGTGGAGCAATTCAACGAAAAAAGTAGTGCCCTCCCTTACAATACGGTGTAGTAGATATAGAAAAGGAAGCCTTCTGGTTGCCTTCGACTACCAACTTCATTTTTTTTTATTTGAGATTACAGAATATTGTACAGGAAAAAAAAGGCAGGAAAATGAAAAAAAAAAAAAAGATAGGAAGAAACGAAGAGATGAAATGAGAAAAGAATTAAAAGAAATAATAAATTAAATAAGAAAAAAAAAGTGAAGAGAGACAGGGGGAAATATTAGAAAGGAAAATGAATTTGAATCAGATTGGAAGAGGAAAGAAAAGGAAAGGTTAGCGGAAATGGCAAATAGATTTCCGACTGAGGTAAAAGGAAAACTCGAGGACAAATACGTTTTTAAAAAGACGAAGAACTTATGAAGTCTCCCAATAATTGTATCATTATACATTTATTGATCAGATAAAGGAAATGAATAAAGAAAAAAGAAAGAAAGAAAGAAAGAAAGAATGGATTAATAAATAAGAAAAAATAGAAAAAAAATAGAGAGAAAAAGAAACAGGAAGTGTTTAAAACAAAACGAAATGAATAAATGAATGGAAAAGGAAAAAAAGCACATAGAAAGAAAGAAAGAAAGAAAGAAAGAAAGAAAGATGAATGAATGAATGTGCGAAAAAGAAAGATGAAAGATAGACAGGAAAAGACAAATGAAGGAAAAGCTCAAAGAAAGAAAGAAAGAAAGGAAAAAAAGAAAAAAAAAGAGAAAGAGAAAGAGAAGAAAAAAAAGAAAATAGGAAAAAGGACAAAGAAAGAATGCTTTAAACTGTAAATAAATAAAGAATGAATTAATAAATGGAAAAAGAAAATAGAGACAGAGAGACGGACAGACAGATAGAAAGAGATAGAGAGTGAACGAGGGAGAGGAAAAGACACAGAAAGAAAGGAAAAAAGAGAAAAGGAAAAAATAATGAATAAATAAGATTAAAAAAAAGAAGGAAGATGAAAGGTAACAAGACTTGGAAAAAGTTGTTTTTTTTTAAAGGAAAAGAAAGAACGAACAAATGAATTGAAAAAATAACAAAAACCAAAGAAAGAAAGAAAGAAAAAAAAAGAAAAAGGTAAAAAGGAAGAACAAAAGAAAAACAAGCAAACAGCTTGATAAGAAAACGGAAAGAAAAAGTAACTGTATCATTTCAAGCTTCAAATTCTCTATTTATTTACTGAAGACTTCATTAACGACATCTCTTACCGCACAATCAAATAATACACGGATGTTTGTTCATTTCCATAAATATATGGATATGGAAACGGAAAGAAAACATATTGTTCGTTCTACGTCTTGTAAAACCCGATATTTTACACCCAATTTTCAACTTCCTTTATTTACAGACAAGTGTTGCAGATGTCGATTGTACGATTACAATTGAATAACAATTACAAAAAACAAAAGTAATAAACATCAAAAATCAGTTCCGGTTCCGGTGGTCATTTTCTTCCCACCTTCTTTACAGGTTTTTTTGCGAGTATTCCAAACGTTTATTATTTAACCCTAACAAAAAGCAGGCATTGTAAATCAATGCCACACATTTCGGTGGCTTCAGTTCACTGTGTCATTGTGATGAATTATAAAGAGAAAGGGCTTGAGGTTTCGTCTGAAATCAAAATCAATCATAGTGCATTGCACGCAATCTAACAAATACCGTCTGTCAATTTGTTCTTTGCTTCTCTTTCTTCCTTTATTCGTTTACGATTTTATTTTGTTAGGATTATCTTTTCTTCTTTTCATGTATTTCCGCCATCGTACTTCATTTTTCATTGTTTTTCTCAAGATGTTTTTTTAATTCTTTTTTTTTGTTTTGCATCTTGTGCACTGTGTCACTTGGTACCTAATATAATTTTCTGTTCATCGATAATTCCTCTGGTCGCCGTTCTAATACTCTTCTTCTTCTTCTTCTTCTTCTTCTTCTTGAACCCTCTTTTAGGTAATTATATTAGGAGTATTTTTCATGTTAAGAAAGAACCAATCTATAAGGTGTCATAATAATATATACATTTTCTTTTAGAAAGGAGCCATTCTATTTTAAATCATATGAGAAAAACATCAACTGGGGAAAGAACCAATCTATATTAAGTCATGTGAAATATACTTTTCATGTAAGGAATTAGCCAATCTATATCAAGTCATATGAAACATAATTCTATTGAAACGGAACCAGTCGATATTAAATCATATGAGATATAATATCATTTGAGGAAAAAGGCAATGTAAATTAACTGATATAAGATAAACAACTCATGTCAGGAAGGAACTTATGAAGCATACATTCAAAGACTAAAACACTTAGATAAGGGCCTTATTTATTTTAGTTTTGTTGGTTTATATAGCAAATCAACCATTATAGGTTATTCAATGCCAAATCATATTTATGCACGCACACACACACACACACACACACACACACACACACACACACACACACACACACACACACACACACACATATATATATATATATATATATATATATATATATATATGTATTATATAAGATAAACAACTCATGTCAGGAAGGAACCTATGAAGCATACATTCAAAGACTAAAATACTTGAATAAGGGCCTTATTTATTTTAGTTTTATTGGTTTATATAGCAAATCAACCATTATAGTCTATTCAATGCCAAATCATGTTTATGCATATATATATATATATATATATATATATATATATATATATATATATATATATATATATATATATATATATTTCTTTAAGAAAAACAATCACAAAGGATTATAAATTTATTTCCATCCTGTTACGCATTTTTGAAATTTCCAAAAACACGAAAAGAAATTAACAGGACTTCTTCAGATCTCTTTGATAAAAAAACTAGAATAGACACATAAGAGTGGGAGGGGATAGAAGAATGGGAGGGGATAGAAGAGGGGTGAAGAGTTACCTCTTCATTAAGCCCACTTCCGTTTTCAATTTAAAATTTCGGTTAGCAATGTAGTAAATTTTTTAAAAAAATAATTTTTTAAAACTTAGTATTTTTTAAAAAAATTACATTTAGACTTAAATTATAGATATTTTTAATTAGATTTAAATTTTAATTAATAATCTCACGTAAAGATGCAGTAATAGATATATTAAAACAAAAACAAATATTTAATTTACTTAAATATTTTAAAATTTCAAAAATTTCAAAAATATTTAGAAGGCATTAATCAGTTACATTTTTTATGCGTAGTACATATGTATTATATGCTTTTTCACAATTTTCTATCTAACAATTTATTTTATTTATTCTCAAAATTAACTCTAATTCTCAAAATAACTTTATGCTTTTTTTAAAAAAACTTTATTTGTTTAATTATTTATAGTTTAAATTTGGTCCTATGTCTACACCTAGCAATTAGTTCATTTCTCTTATTTAATAATTTTTTTGGCTCAGGAAAAAGCAAAATGTGGATCTTTTTTTCAAGACACAGATTGCACCTACTATCGAAAGATTTTGGGGTACTAGATCTTTTCAATATGGACCATTGACTGTCAGGGGTTAACCCTTTATTTTTTAATCCCTAATAATGTTTTGATAGAGAAGTTTGATATTTTGATGCTCATGGGAGAAGGAATATTTATGATTTCCGTACCTAATTTTAAAATTAGTAGATGAAACGCCAATATAATATTTCTTATCACTTATGTCCTCTTTTAAATAAATAATAGCTTGATATACTACGATATCTAAATTACACAAACCATCCATTGGACAATCACTTCGAGATTTACAATTACATTCTATTTTTTTACTATTAATATTATCATTATTTACTCGGTTATGAAATTTATTAATTAATTTATTATTATGACTATTTATCATTTGAGAAATATCTTTAGTGAGAGAATAATTTATTTTCAAGGTTTTCCTATTGAATATTTTATGTAATATATTATCTTGTTTAAAATGTTTATCTATCAGTCTCAAAAAATATTTACCTACATCTATATTTGCTAGTTTACAAAAAAGGGGGTAAAACCATATAATTTTCCTTTTTCTATTTTTATTTTTTTGATCGTTGTTGTTTATCTTATATATATATATATATATATATATATATATATATTTATATATATATATATATATATATATATATATATATATATATATATATATATATATATGTATATATATATAAGATAAACAACTCATGTCAGGAAGGAGCCTATGAAGCATACATTCAAAGACTAAAATACTTAGCTAAGGCCCTTATTTATTTTAGTTTTGTTGCCTTATATGAATGTTTGTTGGCTTATATAGCAAATCAACCATTATAGGTTATTCAATGCCAAATCATGCTTATATATATATATATATATATATATATATATATATATATATATATATATATATATATATATAATTTGTAAATACGTTTTGGGGATAACGTTCCGAAACGAGTCTAAACTCATTTATGCAAACAGTTATATGGTTTCAATCATTTTCTTCTAACTCAAAGCATTTTATATCCCATTAATCATCTGTTCGTAGAAAGCTAAATGGCTTCAGGTATTGCTATATAAAAGTAACGATTTAAATCGCTTGCCGACAGTGAAGTAGTTACAAATATTACAATCCAACGATAAAAATGGTACTTGATACCTCCTTGCTTAACACTCAGTAATACAAGATACGTATCAAGGGTAAAGTGGAGCAATCCAGGGAAAGTTTTAGCGCACTCCCCTACACCTCAGTGTAGTAGCTATTGAAAAGGGAGCCTTCTAGTTGCCCTCGACTACGGTCGCCAGCTTTACTTTTTAATAACTTTATAATTATTCTATTCAACACAAATCATTCGTCTGCAAACAGGTAAATAGTTACAGGTATTGCTATGTATTAAACAATTCAATTAAACATCAGTCAAACTCAGTAAAATGATCAAACAGTGCTATTTTTAAATTCAGTTTAAAGAAAGTTATTAGTTTGCACACCGTGTAAATGTCAAATAGCGCTATTTGACCCATAGATAGGACCCCACCAGGAAGCATCACTCCGGGTCTCAGTGAACGTGGGAGTAATGGCAATGAAGGGATACCCTAAATTCTCCAAAGCTCCAGGACGAGAGCCGTGCTATCAGATGCTTTAATGTCATATCTGGGATAATCACTAGTGGTCTGTTACCTCTCTAAAGAGATGCATTCGGTTTATTTTTCAGCCCCAACTGACTGGGTCGAAAAGTATCTGAATCTTGTGACAATGTTGTATAATTTTAAAAGGAAAGTTTCACAATCATATATGCTTCTACATTCAGACTGATAGATAAGAACATCTTTTGAATTATCAATATATATATATATATATATATATATATATATATATATATATATATATATATATATATATATAAAATGTAACTGGAAGAAAAGTCAACCACGACTAATGTGTCATTTTAAGTCCATTTTGGCGAAGAATATAATTTTCATCTCTTCAGATGATATAAACACTTGATTTGACGATGAAAGCAGTATATATATATATATATATATATATATATATATATATATATATATATATATATATATATATATATACGTTTCTTATATCAGATGACGTATTTTAAAGAAACGAACGCTGATTCATGGATCAAACGTCCAATTTTTCTTGTCATAAACAGCCAACTTTTCTTGTTATACAACTTTTCCAAATTTTTATATATTTTTACACTTTTTATACATCCATCGTTAATTTAACATTACTAATATAACCCCCTCACATCCTGATGATGGTTCAGTAGAACCGAAACTCTATAGTGTCGACTTTGATTCTCAATAAATCTCCCCTTTCTATTTCGATTATTCGTTGTCAATTTTTCTTCACAAACTGTCGGATTACTATCCATTATTTTCTTCCATGTAAATGTATATATCAAAAACAATTGTTGAGGTGAAAAGAACCTAGAAAAAAAAATCTGCCGCTGCTGATCTAATCCGAGGGGAACCCGTGCTGGTTTTGTATTTTTGGGTTTGTAGTAGTAGGTAGAATTTTAGTATGATGCAAATTCTTATCATTTATTCGATTTACTCCTTGTACAAGTGTCAAGTCCTTAGGTTATTTCGGCCATCCATTCTCCCCACAAAACCACACAGTATCTACATGTGTGTCTTATGAATGAACAGCTACCACGTTTATTTTGTTTACATATCGTTGGGTGGTGATTAAGGTTACAGTTCTCTCAGCTTTTTGACCAAAATTTGGTAGAAAGGAACTAACAACTCTAAAATGCTAAAGATTCTCAATGCAAACTAATGTCCAAGACTCCAAAAGCCCCCCCCCCACCTTCGATCAATAAAAAGCCCCACAAAGGTGTTCTCTTAATTACTGGAATACATATTTATTTTTAGATATCAGCTAAATTCCTAATCCAGTTTTATCTAAAGTATAATATTTTAAAATATTCTAAATTTACTTTATGTCTACAATAAAATATTAGCACTTTACGTGAAATTAACAGTCGCCTGGGGTCCTTAAAATTAATTATACTAATTTTTTTTCGTTGCAAATGTTACATCTGCTATTGAAGCTAGAATACACACAGAATACACTTTTTTAAAGAAAAAGAAGAGAAAAAAACAGAACAAGAGAAACAATATTTGCAGAGACCAACATTTTCACGGACAATTATCAAAAGAATCACCACTATATAAACAAAAAGAAACACCAGAACACACCATTTACTACCTGAAGACATACAATGTTAACTGAATAATATTTCCTTCTGAAGATGAATATATGTTTTTTTCTGTGAACTCGAGCTTCGAAATAGCTAAAGTTAAAAAAAAATTAAAGTCTCAGACAAAAGGAAATCTCAGAGGATGCTACTTTTCTTAAAAGATATCCTTGACTCAAGTGTGATGAGGTTTTTGTTAGAAGTATTATGCAGTATTATTATAGTAGGTATCCTACAATAACTGATGTTTATACAACAGCATTGCTTCTAACAAAGCCTTCATCAGATGATGACTCTTGGTTTAGGCATGGTTTCGGGACAGAAGCATCATTACCACTAGCCCAGAGCGCCTCATCAGTATCTCACGACATCACCAGACTTTGTCAGATTGTTGTCATGATATATAACTAAGACATCTATCTATCTATCTATCTATCTATCTACTTTTATTATATAAAAGACTGTTAAAAATTTCAAGTGTACCACAGAAAAGAAAGTGACTTTTTATATAAATGCTTTCGGGATAATTTTTAGTTCTTTTATTTGTTTCATGGATTTATTTAGTCATACATTTTGCATATAACAAATTTATTTGTTTTCTGCACAAAAGAAATGTTTTTGCTTAATTTTACTTCAAATCATTCCAGTGAACCACTTTCATATGCCAATTCCTATTGCTTTCTCTGTGAATTACACCATTTTATTCTATTCTTATACTAGGAGCATCTTGCCTAATATACTTCAAATACGTTTGAAGTCTTCCTCAGAATTTCAATTAGTTTTCACGCATTTTTCTTATAGATTCGATCGTTAACCAACAAGACTATAAATCAAAAGCAAGGAAGAAAGCAAACAAACAAATAATCGTCTATTCAACTATTTTCAGAAGGTTTTCACACACACACACATGTATTTCCTCTTTTCTGATGGAGGAAGTCCAAGATTAGTCAGGAAAATGGAGGTTGAGTTTGCAATAAAACCTCAGCATCCGATTTCCATAGGAAATACCTTTCTTGTCCCGCCATTTCTGACACATTGTTCTCGCAGATTCACATATTTTTCTGACTTACGCTGGTGTGCCCAGTCGAAATTTTCTTCAAAAGGGACCGTTAACACAATAACGAAAACTTTTTTTGCTTTAACGGACCAAGTGACAATATCTGGACGCTTTGTCCTTAATGCTATTTCAGTTGGAAATATGAAGTTATGTTTTAAATCGGTTGCAACATGCCAGTCCGTACAGCCCTCCAACTATAATGGTTTACGCATATTTTTACGTGCAATTTTCGAAAAATTTCCTTCTTTAACGAACTGAATTGCTCTGTTGTTGATAATATCTAGAGCTTTATTGGCAGTCTCACAACATGTTTTTGAAACCTGAGAAAAAATCTCCAGGACTTCGTTATGGCTCCAAGTATAGCTTCTTAGAGCGTACTCACATCCAGTGAGAATATCTTTGAGGCTGGCAGTTTTCCCTCTTGCCCTGCATCAATCGGATGTAGTTAACCCAAAGCATGAAGGTTGACTGGTGTTGGTAAGACGTCGTAGACTGTTTTTATGAGGGAACTTAATTTCTTTGGTTTCATGTGCTTGTGGTCTCTCCATGTGACAGCTCTATCTTTTGCACTATCCCACTTAGTCCATGCGTCCTGTTTTCTTTGCCCTACAGCTGTAGCAAAACGCCTAACTTCCTCAAGATGAATTTCTTCCGACACCATTTTTCTTCTGTTAGACCTTGATTCTTTGGACTACCAACGCTGTGGATGTAGGCCTCAACCTGCTTTTCCAATATATATATATATATATATATATATATATATATATATATAAAGAAAAAAATTGATAACAAGGCAATCTAAGTAGAATGAGAGATTTATTGAGAAGCAAAGTCGACACTATAGCTTTTCCGTTCTAATGAACCATTATCAGGACTATGAGGGATGATATTAGTTATGTTAAATCAATGATGAATGTTAAAAAATGCAAAATGCAAAAACCTAGGGAAAATTTGTATAACAAAAAAACGTTGGCCGTTTAATTAGTGAATCAGCGTTTGCTGTTTTAAATTACGTAATTTGACTTATTAGAAATATTGTATAAAATTTATGTTCCGTTTGTTTATCGAGAAAGATTTCGAATCAAAAGGAGGAAGAAAAATAAAAATAAAAAGAAGAATAGAAATCATAAAAATTATGATATATGTGGAATATATTAACTAAAGATGGAATATCTTGTAGCTATTTAAAATAGATTTGCTCAAGTAAGGAGAAATATCATAAAAGCCAGGATGAGAATTTAGGGAATTAAAGAGTGAAATATACGTATCATTTATTGTTTTCGAACTATTGTCCTCATTGTTATTTCCAAAATGTTTCGGCCGAAATGTCCTCTTACCTTCTTCAGGTATTTGTCGAACTCAGGAACCTAAACGGTATTTCGATCTTGGTCCTTTATTGAATCACCTGTTCAGATTGCGTTAGCCATAACAAGAATTACAGTATTGTTACTTGCCTGCAGTCAGGATTGAATCGGCAAACTCCACATGATTATCCCCTTAGAAGCTTAGGGAACCAACGCCTATAACCGTTACGCTATGCGTCCTGCTGAAAAGTTTAGAGTGAATTTTTGGGATATATAAACTTAATGTTCTTACTTGACTAGGATTACTACTATTATGTATAATTTTTTACATGAGCTTACATTCGAATTTTTTATCTAGCCTTTTTAATTATCGGTTTCCATATTGTATTCATCTCTATACTTGGTCTACTCAGGTTCCCGGGTTCGACAAACACCTGAAGAAGGCCGGAGGACGTATCGGCCGAAACGTTGTGGAAATAACAATAAAAACGAAGACAATAGTCCGAAATTCCTTAATGATAAAAATCATCAAACTTCCTCCCAGAAATTTAGACTACTGAAATATACTTATGATAATATTTCCTTTTGCCACATGAAACCATCAGTAACATTATCAATATTGTGATTATTCAGTTAGTTTCCTGACCATTTGACTTGTAACCATTCGAACACTTTGATTTTATTATAAACACTCTTCTTGGTTTATAACACACACACACACACATCACACAGAGATACACATATATATTTATATTGATGATGATAAATATGACCTATGCTCTAAATAAATTGAATAATTTGATAGTTTACTTTGAGAGTGAACCAAATAAGTCACCATTAAATTCCTTTTTCATGTTATTTTCATTCTTAGATCATAAATGATATGTCTGCTGAAAGTGCGAATTATTCAATCGTAACGTCCATATACTTAAGAAAAATAGCTTCTCTACAGACATGTCATGCTTGCTGATAAAAACTCAATTTTAATAACTAAAATCTCATATTTTGTCTGGTATAAGATAATTACATTTTATTTTCCAGATACAAACTTGAAGGAAAAAAGAACAACTTCGAGATTTGATAACCAGGAAACAGAAGAGATAACTGTGTTTTAGATCCTGATTAATGAAATATATAAAGATATGCCATTACATTTCCACGGAGTTGGTTCCATTTTGGGGTCTTGAAAGTTGTCGCTTGGCACCGATGGCTGGAAATAAACGGCAAACACTTTGTGTCTCGGGACTCCACTCACGTTTATTACGATGTTTTCTTTCTCATATTTTGTCTGGGATAAGATAATTACAATTTATTTTCCAGATACAAACTTGAAGGAAAAAAGAACAACTTCGAGATTTGATAACCAGGAAACAGAAGAGAAAACTGTGTTTTAGATCCTGATTAATGAAATATATTATGGTAGACACCAAATCTATAGAAGATTCTTTCTATGTACTTATGGTAGTAGGATGTTGGTTTGAGTATTAACGAAAACCCATGAAATTAAGGTGAAGAGAAATACTAGTAAAACATTGATGTCTGCCAATGTTTGATCAAATAAAATTTCAACATAATATAATTTCTACTAATAGAATCAGTACATTTGAACAAAACAATAACATCTAATGTTATATATAAGAGGTGTTCGGATTATTGAGATATATTCATTATTTTGTTTATATTATTTCAGCGTGAGGAAGTATACAAAGGTGATACTTGTATGAAACATCACTAAAATTATAGAAAGACAGAACGTATCTGGAAAAAAGTAGGAATTATATTAGTCTGACGAGACAAAAAACAGGACAACAAACTAGTCTTTTATTTGTCGCTGCCTCCCACCAGACACGACTTGACACAAGGTCAAAAGCCCAAAGGCCGATTAAAGTGGGGATAAAGGGGAGGGGAGGTCGGGAACGAATCGAGACTCGAACCCTGCTTGTCTGTGCTGCTCATCGGCTCACTTAGTGCAATGTGAGCCTGATGAGGCAAGCAGTTTCACGAACCCAAATGTGGGTCCGGGCACGTATGCCAGTTTGCGGCTTAACTAGACGCATGGTCTAGTGCCGTACAAGGGGGACAAAGGAGACAAAAATGCAGCTCGCCCACCCGAAGGTAGCCTAGTCGAAATTAGGTGCCTAATTAAAGGCCCCAAGTCTGACATTGTTCCATTTCCAGGGCCACGCTCCGGACCGGTTCCAACAGTCTGAGTTTTGATTCGTGCAAATGAAATTAAAGATTGTTCTCGTAAATACCGCATATGAATTCATCGGTGTTACATCCATTGCAATGATTAGAATAAAAAAAAGGGTATGTTCAAATACTTATAAGTAATTATCTGTATATGGTCTCTTAGCATTCATACAGCTCTCAATAAGCCGTACATGTTCGTCATAGAGCTCAGAGTATATGCCATGCTTGCTTAAATAATATAGGTTTGGTTTGGATGCGTTTTATGGCGTATCAACCATTGTGGGTTATTTAATGCTAAATGCCGTTTATACACACGTGCGCGCGCGAAAACACTCTCGACCACTCATTTTTTCGATCTTTATCTTACTTTCTCTCTTCCCCACATCTTTCCCTTTCTCCCCTCTCTTTCTCTCTTTTCTCTCTCTCTCTTTTCTTCTCTCTCTCTACTCTCTGTCACTAAAGCTATCTATCGTTCTCCCTCTTTCTCTCGCTCTCTGAAGTCTCTCACCACCCTCTGTCAATCTATCTATCTATCTATCTATCTATCTGCTTTTCTCTCATCACTCTCTCTCTTCCTCTATCTTTCTCAATCTCTCTCTCTCTCTGCTTCTCTCTTACCACTCTCTGTCACTTTACATATCTTTATAATTCTTTCTCTCTCACTCTTTCTCTCTCTCTCTCTCTCTCCCCTTTCTCTCATCTCTCTCTCTCTTTCTCTCTCTCTCACTTACTCTTTTGTGACCCTTTTTTCATTTGTGTAACTTTTTTCTATTTTTTCTTACCATCAGTTTTCTTTGTTTTCTGTCTTTGTCTATCAGTCTGTCTGTCTGTCTCATACTCTCTCTCTCTCTCTCTCTCTCTCTCTCTCTCTCGTACTCTCTTTTTTCTCTAAAAAAATACCGTAAAAATTTCCTTCGATCAAGTAATTAATATATTCAATGCAAATACCATATAATTTATCAATTCAAAGGGTTTTATTATTATCATTATTAACCAAGAATAATAAATAAAATCCCCTGATATATATATATATATATATATATATATATATATATATATATATATATATATATATATGTGCGTGTGTGTGTGTGTGTGTGTGTGTGTGATTTTCAAGGTTTGGTTTGGTTTGTTGGGTTTTATGGCATATCAACCTTTGTAGGTTATGTAACGCCAAATCCATTTTTCCGTAAATAATCTGTTCTATTTAAAACAATTCAGTTTAGCATGAGCACACAGTTTAATTGTCAAAACATTTCTATTTTAAACTATTCAAGCAGTTATATGTAACGATTCAGTTAAGTTTAAATACAGTTTTAATGTCGAAAAACAGTTCCATTTCAAATAATTCAGTTAAGCATAAACACGCAGTTTTAATGTAAGTACAGTTTAATTGTCAAAAACATTTCTATTTCGAGCTATTCAGTTTACTCAAACAATTCAGTTTAGCATAAGTATGCTGTTAGTTCTATTTAACCCGTAGATAGGGCCACTCCGGGCCAGAGTGGACATGGGAGCAATGGCAGTCAAGGGGTACTCCACATTCCCCAAAGCCCCAGCATTACTGGAACCTCACCATCAGTTTGTTTAGTCTCATATCCAGGACACTCGTTGGAGGTCTTACCCTCTGCAGAGAAGCAGTTGGTGTATTCTACAGCCCCAGCCGACTGGGCAATATGATTTTCAAGTGAATAGTTGTTATATAACATTATGTTTAGATAAGCCTAAATTCATTTGTTTACACATAGTAAAATGGTTTCAAATCCAATGATTATAAATTGATTTTATATAAACAATTTATTGCACACAATTAAAAGTTTCACGCCCAAACCGAAATATAGAGAAAAAGCAGATGTTTATGCGTTCCCTATCAAAAATTGATTTTAATTCTTATTACACATCTGAATATGGGCATACGATATATTCGTCGAGCATTGACACATAAACGGAACATATAACTAATCTTTGAAATACTTGATGCTTTACAGGTAATTTTTTTCCAGGAGGAGCCCATTAATAAGATAATTTATAAAGCATAAAGACATTTTTTATTTGAGTCTTAATTATAATCGTTTTAAAATGTGATAAAAATGGGCGAAAGATGAAATACTTCAAATTCTCTCTGGATAAAACAACAAACACTGTAAAATCTGTGATATTCCTGAGATCCCTGGCAATATTCTGGTGTATCTATTAGTCTGCATACACACACTCTACTGTGTGGGGGTTCCATTACTTCAAAGAAAGAAGACCTTGGATCAAACCCCATCTCTGATGGAAGATTGATAAATACCAGGTTAATTAAAGCAATAGTTGTACGTAAATATTCTCTCGACACTGAACATTTATTTTAAAATGTGTGTTATTTATCTGTTATAAAGGAAAAACAATTTCAAAAATGAATAACCTTTGCTATTTTTAAGAAACTTTTGCGGAAATAATTGGCTCTGATCTGATCTTTTAATATATTTATTTACCTAACATCTCTGTCCCGATCAATAGTTTTCCTTCTGGACCACTTTTCTTTTTTTAAGGCTAAATAACCCTTTCAATCCTGCCATTGACCCGTATCTTTTGCTAAGAGAATTATATCTGATCAGATCCCTTCAAGTATGTAATTACAAAACCCTTCCGCTACGAGGGGGATTTGACGCAAGATCAATTATTTAGAGCAAAATACAGATAGTTTGATTTCAGTGTTTTTCTTTTAGACTGTCTGCCTTACCGAGGCAAAAGAACCCTATCTGCCAAACTATTTACACATTGCTAGAACAATAAAACATAGATTTATGTAATTTGTTACGCCGCCATGTTCCCAGGGGGCTTGCAGGGTGCCTAGTCCACCTGTTAATGCCGGGAACCGACGTTGGCTGTGCTTTGCCGAACGCTATTTAATGTCACAGATATCACCAACTCCCATGCAGGAACGCATTTTTAAGCTAAAAGGCGAGTTCCAGGTGAATTATTAAAATCAACTGGATAGCTTTCCCCCTCAATTACAAGGTCTTCGACAAACACAATTCTTCCACAAGAAAATAAGGACTCTGAACTGCCGTGTTTCGGTTAACAGAATTTATAACAATATTCTTTTATTTCATAAAAGAAAGAAACAAAGAAAACAAAACAATTCAGGTAAAAGTCAGGAGCGAGAAAGTCTTTCTGTATCCGGGAGGAGCCTCCACTAAGATATCCGTATCCTGGACTAAGTCCCTCATTAAAATATCTGTAAATAGCTGAAGGTGAGAAGGTAGTTCGACAACGGTAGACACGGTCCGCTTTCTTTCGGACTATGGGATTTAATGGCAGAGCACGTGCTCCAAATATTAAGTTTACCATTTCAGTGTGAATGCAGCAGGATAAAGTTGAATATACCTATGTTGTATGGTTACTTACTTGAAATTTTGTGAAGCTTATTCTCTTCTCTTCTTACTTTCGTTGTTGGGTTTCCATAACATGTTTGTAGAAAGATACACGTCTTATTTCAGATTAGATCAGGATTAATTATTGTTCCTTTCCTCGTGGACAATCTTTCCTTTGGGTATTCGTTTAACGAGACTTACCATGTCTCGGGGTGCTTGTTCATTCAAAAGATAAATTCTTTCTTTTCTCCCAGGGTTCTCTGCGCGGCAGTATTTTGGAATTTGGGTTTCTTCATATACCAAACTATATTCTAGGTTTTTCGACGAACAAAGGCAATTCCTTATCCGTCTTCATCCCTCGAGGAATAAACGGCAACTCACTGATTTTCCGTAGTTTGAAAATTCGCCACGTGTTGATTTTTTGTAGGGCTCTTCCTCAGTACCATATATGGTCGAGGGTTTGCTTCTCCGCAGACACATATATGATTAATGGAGAGGGAGGCTCTCCCACGCTCGTATCTCCTTGTAATAATGAAAGGGTGGGAGAGAGACAGCCACTCCGACTGCTTTCGTTTGCTGATTCTTGCTTGCTACCATAGTCGACTGCTGACGGCCAAATGTCTTAGGGTGTCATATTTCCTCGTCACACATTCTCCAAGGGCATTAAAACGAATTGAAATGTGAAAAGTTTCGTCCAGAATTAGACGGTAACCTTTCCACTGTGCGAATCTTCGTAAAAAAAAACTTGCCTTATAGATTTTATATCGAAATTTTTCTTATTGTTAAAATAATTTTTCTTTTTTATATATTTTATTCATTTTTTTCAAGTCGTTTGCAATGTATTTTTAGCCAGCAACAATTATTGCTTCGACACTGTCTTTTGCAGCCAACTGTTATATATTGACCCTCGACCGAGCCGTCAATCAAGAGATACACCAGTTTAAATAAGCGGAAGAACTGCAGAAGAGGGTGGACGTTAGACAATAATATAACCAGGTGCCCAGACTGTTCGAGTCAGTTGGAGACAAGATGCCGAAGTGATAACCAGCTTGCAGACTGAGGGCTTTGCGGCCCTCAGTGACCCGCGGTTAAGCAACCCAAGCCAAGATGCGAAAGAAGTGCTGCTATGGTCGAGGAAGAACTTGGGTCAATGTAGCAGTCCGTCCTTGTCTTCACTCATTTCTCACACACAAAAAATATCACCCATTCGAAAATCAAGTGTGAGAGATTTATATCTTTATAAAGAAGTCGTCATTATCAGTTGATTATGTTTCGCTAATATTTGTATACGCGTGTACAATATACAACACAGCTTGATGAAACTGAACTGACACGGTTGATGGAGCTCAAGACGAAAGAACGTACGAAGGTAGAAGAAATGAGATTGGTAATCGAGTTGCCATTGCAGGAATGCAACTTCGCGAGCCTGAACAGAAGACAGAAAAAGATGAGACATATTTCATCACCTTATAAAAGAAATAATGATGAACCGTATTGATTCCGACTTGGCAATTTATTACCGTCACACGAGAAGCTATTTATAATGGGTCTCTGATGGTTCAACTCTGATCACTAGAGGTGTGAAAAAAGACTGAGAAAAAGACAATGCTAGCATTAAAAGACTGAAAAAGAAATTGCGATTTGTTTTTTGTTTTTTTTTTTTGTCTTTTGGTGGGTATTTGTTTTTTATTCACTTTTCTTCTTCCTTTCCATATTTAATTTGCTTTTTCAGATTTTGTTTTATCATCCTTTTTCTTATAATATTTGTTTCCTTCTTTCTCTTTCTCTTTCTCTCTCTCTCTCTCTCTATATATATATATATATATCTTTGTACTTTTCAATTTCAATACTGTTTTTCATCAATGTCACGCAAATTTGTACCATCCATTTTATGCGTCTTTGTACATATCTATATTTTATATCTATTAACTGAACAATATTCACTTTTTGATTTGGTTTCTATCTATCGATCTATCTATCCCGCTATCTCTGTGTCTATCTTGCTTGTTAGCTATCTTTTTGTCTTTTATTATAAGTATCTCCTTGTCCTTCTTGTTTTCAATTCCAATACAATTTTCAACCAATGTCACGCAAATTCATACATACATATTCACCTAAATAAATGCATATATATTATCAGGAAGATCTTTACTCTCTCAGTTTAGATCTATCTATCTATCTATCTATCTATCTATCTCACTTTGTTCATATCTATCTATTTTTATTTTTATCAAATTATGATACCTAACTGAACGGTAATGATAGAGCCTCCAGCATCAATATTTGATGAGTGAATACTGGTTCTAGTTAGAATGTCGATGGTTCATTTTAAATACTATTTTTTTTCCTCAAAACAAAACAACAGTACCGGAAAATCCTGTAGCATTTTGACAGAACGGATATCTTTCGACGTATAAAATTTGCATTACCTGTCTGCAAAGGATTTAAATGTATTTTTCCTAAAATAATACCGAGGTGATAGAAAAGTAGTTTTTTCCAGCATTTTACCTCATTCAAAATTTTATAGTTGCTACTTTGTCTCCAAACTTGTTGTTGTGGCGGAATCACCTACTAATGGACTCAACCACTCTCCCTAATACCGGAAGACGCAGCAATACGAAGTCAGTGAAGATCCGGGAGCTAACCTCGTCCCCGCGTGGTTATGCGAACCAGCTTATCGTCCTATATTCTTGTAACCAACCTTTCTTCTTGTAAGTATATGTCTATACTACAACCGTGGTGTTCTGTTCTCTTTGTAACCCTTTCCAGGGCTATAACATTTGCTTAATAGATTTTATATCTAATTTTTTGCGTATTGTCTGTCTGACTGTCACTGTATGTCTTTCTCTCGTCATCAAAACTTGAAATATTCGAATTCTGAGCTTTTAAAATCCATCACTTGAAGTTTTTAGTGAATTACGAAAATATGAGAAAAGTGGCTAATTAACCGTATTTATTGTGTGAAATATTTCTTACATGGGAAGGTATTTCCAAGTAGGACCCCCACGAGAAAAAAATCATACATTGAGAGAAATCAATGCAGTCCAAATTGAAGAAATAGATCATGTAATTTGTCAGGAGGTAAATGACTGAGAAGAAATATATTAACGTGTCTACACATTACTTTTTTTGTTCAACAATTTATTTTCGGTATATTCCCAGATGCATTATTCTTCTTACTGACGTAAACTGCAGTTATTATCCTCAACTTTACACACTTGGATATTTTTTTCACAATATCCGAGTTTATTCTTGGAGATTTGCCTGCTTAATCTCTTTTTTGCCATATATGTTTAAAGAATTCGATATTGTTCGGGCATTTTCTGCTTGTGAAGTTGAGTTTATGATTATATCATCTATTTTTCGAATTTAGTTCAGTGGCACCGATGCATATTCTTTCATTGTTCTGGTTAAGTTATTTCTTTCTGACAGTGCCCTTTCTGTTGTACTCCCTATATAATGGACTCGCCCTCCTCCATAAATACATGTCTACGAGAGCGTTAGACGTAGTTAACTCGACCCACGTGACACAATCACGTGTTATACCATTTGCGTAGTGGACGGATAGTCACTACCCCACTGGACTCTCAGCTTCCTATCAACTAACTACTGTTTAACCAGGTTCACTTGTATCTTGTTTCTGTTACTTGAATGTATATGTTTTTCTATCAACCTTTTTGCGTTCCCCGTGTCTGTATTTTGTCAGCATCCCAACATTTTCATATAAGATTATAAATCAAAAAAATTCTTTTGAAAGGACGTTTTTCTCTATTCCTACAGTTGCATTTAAAAATCATAACTGCCGATTAAACTTTTAACATTGTTCATACAACTTTACCTCATTTTTGACATTATTTTTGCTTTACAATTTGTTGAGTGTGGAAGGTTTTTTTGTATTTTCTCTTTTAGTTGTAATTTTCATTTTAACATTTTTATTTTTATGAGTTCCAGGAACTTTCTCTCATTCCCAGTTATTATTATTATTATTATTATTATTATCATTTACTCCTTGAGAGTTTTTCATAGCAACGTCAGCTGATGGTGTTTCACAGGAGTTTAAGTGACAACAATTCTCCTCAAGTCTCCAGGACTCGTCTCAGGATTCTGGCCGTTTTCAATAATGCAGTAGTTTGGATGGTCTCCACTCGTCCTCTAATTGCCAATTCTGCCAGTCCCTCTAATAATAGTTTGGTGACTGTACCTAAAACACTGATCACATTCTTTTTCTTCTTCTTCTTCTTCTTCTTCTTCTTCTTATTATTATTATTATTATTATTATTATTATTATTATTATTATTATTATTATCATTATTATTATTATTGGTTCTCTTCTGGGAATTTGTCACACTAGCGTTAGCTGATGGTTTTTCACTGGATTGTAAGTGACAGCAAGTTCTCTCAAGTCTCCAGGGTTCTTCTAGTATGGTTAAACTTCAACTTCTTGCACAATTCCAAGAGAATCACCTTGCCCACTTGGTCGTGCCTAGGCTTATATTCTTTCTGTGATAATTTACTGCATTTGCTTATCATGGGATTGATCGTTTCGTCTCTATCACTACATAACCTACATTTACTATTTTGTTGCGTCTTATCTATTCTAGCTATGATTTGATTGGTTCTCATAGCGTTGCTTTGTTCTGCTTTTAGGAACGATTCTGTTTCTGTTTTAAAGTTTTCTTTTCTTAGTCACGTCCAGGTTTTCTCGTGCGACATGTCGTTTATTAGCAGTTTAAACTGCCCATAGAGCTGTTTTTCTTTCCATTTTTGTTTCATAGTTATTGTCATTCAGTTGGTCACCGTATTGTCAGTATCGTTTTTGATGGCTGTAATCAGTCCTCGTTCGTGTTTTTCTATATTGTCCTTGAGTCGTTGTATGGATGCGTCAACCCTGTCTTTAATGCTAGCAAGTACTCTTCCTCCATCTTTTCTTGATACATATAGTATGTCAACGTCGTCTCTGGGATGTAGTGCCTTATGCATGGTCATTAGTTTTGTTCTTTGGTCCATTTGCTTAGGTTCTTCTTTGGTCCACTTCACAAAGGGTTCCGAATATCTAACGAAGGGTTCATCCCAAGTATTTATTCCTTTGATAAGGTTTCTACTAGATAGTATTGTCTTGAGTAGCTTTCTTGTTCTGAGATATTCTTTCTAAATTTTATCTTTCACTTCTTTGATAGTGTCAGCCTCCAAGATGTACAAGCATTTGTTGGTTTCCTTGTCTCCGAGCGTTCTAATCTTGTCTTGAATTGGTAGTTCCATTCAGTCAGCCAGATGTCGTTTGCCATTTTTCATTACTAGCAATGCATATTTTTCAATAGCAAATCTCATTCCTATATCCTGACTGTATATTCTCAGAGCGGGAATTAGAGTTTCCAGTTCTTTTCCATGTTTTGCAAATAGTTTGACGTCATTTATATACATTAGGTGTTTGATCTTTTCCTCTGATCTACGAAGTTTGTATCTGGCTGTGCATTTTATGAGTATGTGGTTAAAGGGCATCATGACAGTTATGAATAGTAACGGTGATAGTGCATCTCCTTGAAATATACCACTTTGGATCTTTGCTTCAGCTTAGCTTCTTCCTCCTGCTGTCGATTCCACTCTCCAAGTTTTCATGGCTTTTCCTTGATAAAGTTTATGACTTCTCGTTATATTTCGTACATTTTGAAGCAGTTTATTATCCAACTTTGCGGAACTACATATGCCTTTTTTTTAAGTCAATTCTAGCGATAGCTAGATGTTTCCGTTTGGTCTTGCTCTCGTTTAGGATGCGTTGATCTATGTAAAGTAACTCTGCTGAGCCTTTGGATCTTTTGCGCAATCTTTTATGCTTCCCCAAAAAACAACCTGTGGCTGCTAGCGGGAAGTAAATCTCTTCCCTTACTTGTGTTGTTAATATTTTCCACATCATCGGTAGACAGGTTATGGGTTTGTAGTTGTACGAAGCGGATCCTTTGTTTGGGTCCTTTTGGATCAATGTTCTCTTTCATTTGGTCATCCATTCACTTACTTGTGCTCCTTGTAAGCATCTGTTCATTTCTAGTGAAAGTCTGTCGTGAATGAAGGCGGATTTCTTGAACCAGAAGCCGTTTCTTCCATCATGGTCTGGCGTTTTCCAGTTTGATATTTTTGTAGTGTTGTTTTCAGTAAATCTATGTGTATTTCCGCTTTCGAGCCTTCTTCGAGCCCTTCTAATTCGTTAGTCGCATTGTTTATCCATTCGGCTTTTCCGTAATTTTTTTTTTGGGGAGGGGTTGCCATATTATTTTCCAAAATCGTTCGGTTTCTTTTGCTTCCGGTTATTTGTTATTATTATTATTATTATTATTATTATACACATTCAGGATTTTTCGTGACCAGCGTTACCTGATGATTTTCCTCTGGAGTCTGAGTGACAGCAAGTATCTTCTTGTCTCCAGGAGTTTTCTCAGTATTCTAGTCGATCTCAGCAATGTTATAATTTCGATGGTCTCCACTCGTCGTATAATTTCCAAGTCCTCTAGTCCCTGCACCATTTTTTGTGACTGTATTGAGTGCACCATTTACAATTGGTATCACCGTCACTTTTATGTTTCATAGTTTTTAGTTTTCTAGCAAGGTGTCGGTACTTATTTATGTTTTCGCCTTCTTTCTATTATTATTATCATTATTTAAGCCTTCAGTGTTTTCCACACAAGCGTTAGCAGATGGCAATTCTTTACAAGCTCAGGTTTCTAGGACTCTTCTGAGTATTCCGGGTGACCTCAACAATTCCGTAGTTTTTCAGTTCGTTCAACCATTTTGGGACCGCCCCAAGCAAACCAATTACAACTGGTATCATGGTCGGTTTCATGCTTCACAGCATTTGTAGTTCTCAAGCAAGGTCCTTCTATTTGTCAATCTTTTCTCTTACTTTTTTTATTTTTGAATTATTACTTAATAACCACTTTGTATCACGAAATGACCGGGAATTTTATGCCTTTAATTGTGCCGGACGGATTCTGATTTTTCTTCATTGGGAATCCTTTTTGAGATGAAGCTTTTTAATCTAAGTATTAATTTTTATTGCAGACTTTTTGTCCTCATCTTGGTAGTTTTTTTTTCTTCTTTTTATCAAAACGTTTCGGCCAAATATCAACTCTGGCTTTCTTCAGGTGATTAACCGTGACCTCGGATAGGAATGCTGGGTCTTGTAACCCTATCCCCAGTAATTACTGTCTTCCATAGTTGTTGTCTATCGTACCACGTTTTGACCAAGTAACCCTCTGGCCGGCTTGGGTAGAAATTAAAACCGCTATCTTCTGAAAATGCTCACCAGAAACCGAAGAGACTCAACGCTTCTATCCGCTTCGACACGGGGCCCGAAGGGAGATCAAGGTTGGATTTTTTGGTCTTATGAATCCAACTATTTGTTCTCCTTATCTGGTCTTCCATAGTCGGGTCCGTACCGAATCGGTAATTGTCTTTGTTGGGAATCCTTTTTGAGAGGAGGCTTCTTAATCTTAGCATTAATTTTTATTGTGGACCTTTTGTCCTCATCTTTGGTAAGTAAAATTAATACTCGGATTCTGATTTGTATATAATTGTTAATTTGGTCAAAATTAATTCCCAGTGGAATGTCTTTGCCAAATAATCATACCTAATTTTGTACTCTTTTTGCGTTGACTATGGGATTAATAATTTTATCCCTTTCCCTGCATAACCTACAATCATGATTCTGTTGCCTATTATATATAATCGTTTTGATATAATTGGTCTTTATGGTGTTGTTTTTTGTCGCTATTCAAAGGAGTACATTTTCTCTCTAGATATGTCCTTCTCTCAACCATGCCCATGCCTTCTCGTCTGTAATCTCACCAGTTTGTTGCGTGTAATATACGTACAGTGGTTTTTCTTCCAAAGATTATTATTGTTAAATGTAACAGTACAAGAAGTGCACGAATTTGAATTCTAAGATTCGATGAATTCTGTTTTAAATGAAGACTGAATTAAAGCCAGTTTGCTCAAATCTCAAAGACCGTTATTATTGATCTTGTGGTACTTACAGGTTCAATTCTTCCTTTAATTACTCATCTCAATTCTAGTGTTTTTGGCAGCATTTCTATGGTAATTATCTGACCTAGATGTTCTATAGTTTGATCTGTTCCCTGAAAAGTTTCTCACTACTTGTCAAAAGGTTCCAATGAACATGCACAGCGACATCAATGAGTTGGCAAGTCTTCTCTACTTTTATCTAGTTTAAAACTATTTAAGTTCAGCATTCGAGTTTGTTTGGAGTTATTAGGCTTGATTACAAGTCTCAAGGCCATTCTTATTTTTGTATTTTTCTTTGGCTTGAATTATGTGTTAGCTTTTCATTACCTGACCGATAAAATGAAACGTAATTTCTTCCAAGCAGCGGTCATGTCGATACTGTTGTATGGATGCACTACTTGGAGGCTAACAAAACGGCTGGAGGAAAAGCTAGACAAGAATGCTGCGAGAAATATTGAACAAGGCCTGGAGGCAACATCCCACAAAGCACCAACTATACGGCAACTTACCTCCCATCACGAAAACAATCCAAGTTAGACGAACCAGACATGCAGGACACTGCTGGAGAAGTAGGGACGTGCTTATAAGTGATGTAGTCCTATGGACCCCACATATCGTCGAGCAAAAGCCGGACGACCAGCTCGAACATTCATACAGCTGCTCTGTGAGGATACGGGATGTAGACCTGAAGACCTGCCAGGGGCGATGAACAATAGGGAGAAGTGGTGAGAGAGGATCAGGGATATCCGTGATGATAATGACGATGATTTCCATTTCAAACCATTGGCTTGATGCGTAGAGTGTTCCCCAATTGATCGGGAGACTGGGGTTCAACTCCAGGTCGAGTCATACCACAGACTCAAAAAAAGTACTTGATACTGCCGTGCTAAACACTCAGAATTACAAGGTAATGATCAAGGGTAAAGTGGAGCAATCTGGATAACTGAGTAGCGCCCTCCCGTATATTTTAGTGTAGTAGCTACTGAAAATGTAGCTTTCGAGTCACCCACGACTAAGGTCGTCCGTTTTACTTACTTTTAAAGAGCGAACGCAATTCTCAATAATTATTTTTTAAAAATGTTCTTACTTTAGCAAACAACATTAATTTGTTCAAATCATCTAAATAATCCCTATTGGGTACTAGAATCAATGTCAATTAGTAAAGAAATAATTACAACCTGGATCCTGAGCTACATTAGAGTGGGAGGAAATGAAAGGACATACTCAACAGCGAAATCAGCCTAAGATCTGACCCCTGAATAATTCAGGATTTCATATATTGATCTGAAACCCCAAATCAATTAACTCCTTCGCGCAAAATGGCAACAACGTTTGAATAATAACATCCACAATGAACTCTTCCAGATCCAGACCACTTTGGGAGAATAAAGAACCTCTTTCAGAACATTAAGAAGAGAACAAGTCGTAATATCCCAACTGTGTATTGGTCATACAAGTCTTACTCGTTCTTTCATACTGAAACAGGAACAACAACAACTGTTTTTGACATGTCAGACGGCTTGCATCGTTAAACACGTTCTCATAGAATGTAGAGTATTCGCCCTAATCAGGAAGTGATTTTTCAAGGTGAATCCTTTGAGGTCTGTTCGACAACTTCGAAATGAATGACGTTCTGTCCTTCTTAAGAAAAACAGAGTTGTACCAAAATAATATGAATTGAAACCTTTCAATCGTGTGCAAAGTATTCGATTAGAAAACTTAGGTTAAACGAGTATATATATATATATATATATTTTGAAAAGATAGATTTGTAGTGTATCTGAAAGTATGATATAAATATGTGAAAAGTTGGATAAATAAAACATTTAACTCAGATTTAGATGTGGGATATTTCGTTCGGGCTTTATTTCATCTTCACGCATTTCTATAAGACTTTTGAAGATATTCGTGAAGATGAAATAAAGCCGAACGAAATATCACACATCTAAATCTGAGTTAAGAGTTTGATTTATCCAACTTTTCACATATATCCTATATATATATATATATATATATATATATATATATATATATATATATAATTTAGCATTAAATAACCTACAAAGATTGATATTGCATAAAACCCAAACAACCCACCAACCTCTTTGAGTTAATGTTTTCGATTTACTAATCGAATGAGGAACATTTTTCTCTTTTTCGATACATTCAGTATTTGTCATTAATCTTTTGTCCAGATGGTGTTTGATTAACAATGGTATTTTTATTTTTGCCTCTTCCTTAGTGAAGCTTTCAATTTAATAATCTTAAGTAATATATAAAACCCACTGGAGTTTCCAGTTAGTGTGCTACAATATCCCTTAATCAATTCAATGATAGAAGACTGTAAGAAACATCAATTTACAGTTATATAGCAACCCGTGCAAACTTTTCAATTGTTTCTATTAGTGAAAAACCAATGAAAAACTTTTAAATTTATTTGAATCCTAATATAACGAATGTTGCTTAGCTTTAGTGAAATACAAGGGATTAAAATTTCAGTTTTATCACGAGTTATTTCTTTATTGTTTATTATATAGGGTATAAGTTCTATGTAAAATGCTAGTCAAGGATTTGAATTCGGGCGGCCATGTCCATTTCCACTAACGATAACTATTACACTACGAGCGCCTCCAATAATCCTAATTGTTGCGTTCTGGTTCGTGAATGCTTGTAATACTAAATAAAGGACAAACCACGATATGAGAGGAAATAGAGATATATTCTCAGGAAAAAAGTATATATAATAGAGAGACTATTAGTAGACAAGAACATAGGATTAGTGAATACAGAAGATATAGTCTAACGATAGTACTGGCTTCCGTTATTACTGGAGCAAGTAAGGTAATCTTGTGCGATCTCCAGTCTCCGACGCTCTAATAATATTCCTATAAGAAGTAACTCTTTACATTCTAGTCTGCCCAGGTATTAGTAGCTACTGCTATATATGGCAGATTGACTAGTTCATTGTGTGGAAAAAGGTGGGTGATACCCAACACTAATAATGAAACATATTCCAAAGAATGTTTGGAGGACGTTGTATACGTAAGAACAAATGATCAATAAAAGAATATCAGTCAATTATTTTAGTGGCGGACTGAAAATAATACAACGAATAATTCTATGTTAACATCAGCATTAACTGTAGGTTGAGTCTTTAAATAAAGAAATTGCCAGACAGAAAACAAAAATAAAATTTGACATTGAGTAGAGCTATAACCGAAGGTCGACGTGTGAAATTGACTTGAAATATACTCAATCAATCGGAAATAGAAAAAGTAGATTTAGTTGGGTTGCTCAAATACGAATTCTAACAATTGATTCTGAAAATATTTGATCAGTATCTAAACAATAAAAGTTAACTTTTCACGTAGACCTGTTTTGCAAAAGACAAAAATTCTCTATTTAACTGTTAGGTATCACCCACCTTTTTCCACACAATGAACTAGTCCATCTGCCATATATAGCAGTAGCTACTAATACCAGGGCAGACTAGAAGGTGAAGAGCAGCTTCTTATTGGAATAGTATAAGAGCGTTGGAGACTGCAGATCGCACTAGATCATCTTACTTGCTACCGTAATAACGGAAGCCAATACTATCGTTGGACTATATCTTTATTCTGTATTCACTAATCCTATGTTCTTGTCTACTTATAGTCTCTCTATTGTATATACTTTTTCCTGAGAATATATCTCTATTTCCCCTCATATCGTGGTTTGTCCTTTATTTAATATCACAAGCGTTCACTAACAAGAACGCAACA
>OY757920.1:6189055-6419055 GCA_963585895.1 Sepioteuthis lessoniana
AAAGTTTTTCTTTCAAGTTTCTCAAGTTTTTACAGACTCACACACACACAGAGACACACACACACACACACAAAGAAAAAACGATTATTTAAGAATACCGAAGAATATCTAAATAATGGCTTATTACTCAAACTGTCAAAAAAATGTCTGCCTGTCTATTTACTCATAGCTAGAAAGGAAACAAAAGTATCAACTAAATTAAACGTAGATAGACTCTTCCAGGATTTAAATTCGTGTCACCGATTCCATTTCTCACAACCATAACCGTGATCCTAGATGTGTCCCCCTCATGATTCCTAATATAATATTAATTTTATAATACTTTTAGTTAAGAAACTTGATTAAACTTTTAATTAATCAAATCTCTTGTAATGAGTTTTTCAACCCGACAAATCAAAAAGAATAAAAGTAACTTTGGTAATTCGTAAAAGTTGCTCAGGTTATTGAATTCATTTTTACTAGCGTTTGCTTTTGTTGTAACCATACAATATTGGCTGATTCATTCTACACATTTCTTCTAGTCTAATATGCTTAAAGAATGAAAATGGTCTTCGCTTACCAGAAAATCGTATCAAACGCAAAGGAGACTTGGACGAAATTAACAATCGAATCAATCCATTGCCAACAAACGCATATAATACAAATTGTTCCATTCTTAGCAAATCGTCTTATGTAGTTTTTTTCCGGCTTCAAGAAGGTATATGATATTGATTATTTTCTATTAGCTCTTAGAAATGGATTTCTCATTTCAAAGTCCATCACCTTTAAGGAACAACTGGTCTATCTTTTTATTAAAGAAACGAATGAGACTAACTGCTGAGATGGAAGTCCCTGTGCCGTATTGGCTAACGTGCTAAAATGAGACTCTGTAGAAAGCCAGTTCGAACTCCAGTCACGCTATTATGTTCACTTTCTGACAAAAGCTCTAGGGGAAAGTGTTGCGTTCTGGTTCGTGAACGCTGGTAATATTAAATAAAGGACAAACCACGATATGAGAGGAAATAGAGATATATTCTCAGAAAAAAGTATATACAATAGAAAGACTATTAGTTGACAAGAACATAGGATTAGTTAATAGAGAATAAAAATATAGTCCAACAATAGTATTGGCTTCCGTTATTACAGTAGCAAGTAAGGTGATCTAGTGCGATCTGCAGTCTCCTACGCTCTAATACTATTCCTATAAGAAGCTGCTCTTCACCTAGTCTGCCCTGGTATTAGTAGCTACTGCTATATATGACAGATGGACTAGTTCATTGTATGGAAAAAGGTTGGTGATACCCAACAGAAAGTATGGTCCCCTTAGTCTCCAAAGCTATTAGTTAAACAGTGCCCTTATTATTTTCCTATACAAATGGCTTTGATATTAAATAACCTATGAATGTTTATATGCCATTAAAAAGATACCGAATCAAACCAAATTAATGGTTTAACAACAGGTTAAATAATTATAAAATAAGTATAAAAAGCATTAATAATTTTATGTGATAATAAGACAAATAAATATTTTAAGATTATTACCATTTAAAAGAAATAAGCAATGTCAAAAATGTTGGTGGACCAGTAAAGGGCTTGGAATAAAGACATAACTCTGTGTACCGCAGCCATGATATGGCTATGTGTGAAACGTACATCGAATGTCCATAAAGATAGAACATAGGAATTTCGAAACACGAAAAACACGTAACGACTTTTTTGTTCAGGTACAAAACTTTTATTACCTTTGAGTTTAAAGGTTCTTCAACATAAGGTGAGAGAGGCACAATCTTTCTATTCTGGCTTTTTCATCCCCCCACCCAACACGTGTGGCACCCGGCAAAAAGGTCTCCGCGAGCAAGCGAAAACCGTCTTCCCCCGAGGCAAGTCTCATCTCAACTCCCTAACTTTTTCAAAATTTCCCAAAATCCTCCGCGCTCTTCCGGTGTGTGACGTCACCAAGGACCCCGTAACCCTCGTTTCCCATCTGGGCAATTGTGACATCTCTGAGTGACACGTCCGCTCTGCGCGAGCGCTCGCGCGTGAACACCTGCGTTAATGTTGCACCTAAGTAACCCATGCACTGAGCCAAAAGGTTCTTAGCCTAACTAAACCCAAAGGCATGAAACTGAGATCCCTCGACCATTATATTACATCTGGTTTACATGGAACAAATTATACTAACGAAAGTATAATACAACATAGATAAAAAGGTGTTGAACGTCAGTCTGACTGCCAAATTTTTAGGCTGGGGAGAAATCAGGTATTTGTTTCCCGTCCCACCACCGGAGAAGTATAGCACAAGGCCGTTTTTAAGGTGGGTCCGGTTGCAGGGCCGAAGCCCACACGTTTCCGGCAATGCCAAAAATACCCTCGGTCTCGTCGGCATTCCCCTTATTAAGGGTGCCTCAAGCGCCAGGCAATAAACCCAGCCCCACTTAAGGGAGTAAAAGCCTGGGGGAATGGCACCCTGAGGCTGGAGGAAATGTTGAGTCAACCAGCCAGCACTCGGCTAGATCCGTGCCCTGAGTTAAACACGGCTGACCGAGGCTGGAGAGAACTCACCACCGAGATAAATATTCTCTTGATATTAATAGCCAAAGGAAGATTTTCATTACAGTCCACAGGTTGGGTACCATAACAATATGGATAATTTCAGGAACGAATAAGAATAAAAACGATGTTTGCTCGAAGTGTTTGGCTTTGTTTGTTTCTCGGACACATCCGCGGAAACAGATTAATGAAAAATAACATAAATTTACTTTCTTTGGTTTTAGTTGTAAATTAATCTTGTGTAGAATGGGCTGGGATCGGCAGTATATGGTCTTGGTCGTAGTCGTAGTCAGAATCCAGCGTTGATCACATTCATGGGATGACATCTGGAAGAGGGCTGATAATCGACAGCTGATCGGTGCTTATATTCATTCTGTATGCGTTCTGTCAACTCATATTTGCATTGGCACGAGCGCGTGTATGCAAATATACAGGTCCATAAGCCGGTGTTGTCATTTCGCCAATACGTCCCCTCATAATATACTTTCAGCTACTACACATGTTTATTGTGTATTTAATGCCAAAGTCGCTCTTGTAAAAGAACAGCAGTTATACTATTCAAACGATAGTTGGAGAGGGGATTACGAGGTTCGAACGAAAAAGATTTTATAATATTTACCTACTTTTGACCAAAAACATCTGATAAATCATCATCATCATCATCATCATCATCATGTCGTGCTGGTAGCATGGATATCCCTGACCCACTCTCGCCACTTTTCCGTATCGTTCATCGCCTGTGGCAGGTCTTCTGGACTACATCCCGTATCCTCACATAGTTGCGGAATGTATGTTCGTGCTGACCGTCCTGCTTTTGCTCGGCCACGTGCGGGGGTCCATAAGAGTACATCTCTTATGAGTTCGTCCCTGCTTCTCTAGCATTGTCCTGCATGTCTGGTTCGTCTAACTTGAATAGTTTTCGTGATTGGAGGCAGTTGGCCGTGCAGTTCGTGTCTTGTGAGGTGTTGCCGCCAGGACTTGTTCAATTGCCGCCAGGAGTTGTGTAATTGCTGTCTAGCTTCTTCTCCAGCCGTTTTGTTAGAGTCCATCTAGTGCATCCATATAGCAGTATCGATGGGACCGCTGCCTATAAGAAACTGCGTTTCATTTTATCTGTTAGGTCTGATTTCCATATAATCGATAGCCTATTGATAGCTGTCCATGCCTTCGTTAACCTCGTGTCGATATCACTTACCTAGGAATCTGATAAATATAAAGTCGTAAATGTATTTCGTTTTCTTTTTCTTTTTTTCTTTTTCTTATTTTTTTAGAAGAGTCTTTTTAATAATGAATTCGTGACTGACACTTATTTCCACTGCTTCTTATTTGCGTACGTTTGTTATTCTACGAATGTTTAACAAACAAGAACAACCGAATGACAGAATAAGCTTCAAGCTGTTGACTTAACTGTTGTAGATTAACAAGCTGCGAGTTGGTGTTTGAAGCAACATAAGATGAAATAAATATTAATAACAAAAGAAGAATAAATGAGTTGGTAGGCCGGAAAAGAGTAAGACAGAATAAAGCGAATGTTTATTGTATAATTCTCTTTCATGCTTCTTATTTAACGGTTGATGTACAATAGTTTGCGAGTTATAATAAAAAGCACCGGATATCACATGACAATGCTTTCAAGTTAGGAGTTCCGAATATAAACACGCGTTGATAACAATAGTTTATCAAGTACAATGATAGTCATCATTATCATGTCGCACCGCCAGCACGGATCTCTCTGAACCTCTCTCACCACCCGTCTCTATCATCTATCGCTCCCGGTAGGTCTTAAAGGCAAAATCCTGTATCGGCACTGATCGTCCTGCCTTTGCTCGACCATGAAATGGGGTCCATATTACTATGTCGCTTATGAGTTCGTCCTTACTTCTCTAGTAGTTCCCCGCATGTCTGCTTCGTCTAACTTGCATAGTTTTCGTGATGGGTGGTTGGTGGCCGTACAGCTGCTGCTTTCTGGGTGCGGCCTTAAGGATTTGTTCAGTATTGTTTGCAGAATTCTTGTGTAATTGACGTCTAACTTTTTCTTCATATGTTTAAGTTAGCGTTCATGTAGTGCACCCATATAGTAGTATCGACACACGAAACTGATTGCATTTCAAATAGCACAAATACCCTTGGGAAAGGTATGAATCCAATTATTCTCCCTCCTGCTATGGGTAAATAGTGGGACAGAATAGGTTCTTCAGGCTTGGTGAGGCAAATAGTCTAGGAGAAGGAATACTCTGAATTCAAACCTGTTAAACCCCGCTTAAAAATTGACCTAGTGTCATATCCTCCTCGAGCAGAGTGGTTGGTAAATATGATAATTAGTTATTTCCCCAGTACACTCTGCCCTACCCTGGGCCATCATAAAGGGAGAATGTATTACAAAAGCGATGAAACCCTTGCCTGTACATTGCTACTTTGTAAGAATGAGCGTTTCTACTGGTGTATTGCAGAGCGTTTACTTTTTAATTTTTGTTTTCATAAGTAGCATCAGTAGCAAAAGACATCTAAGTACATTAGTAATGGATTCAAAATCAATTCTATCAAGTTTAGGTTGTATATTTTAAATATGTAGCACCTCGAGAATCTGTAGTTTTTGCATGAAACTTTGTTGCTCCAATATTTTTGTGCTTTCGGTAAGAATTATCCGAAATTCAATTGTCGGGGATGAATGTTTTTTTAAATGTCGCGCTATGGAGCTGGTATCGTAATGGTTTATAGTATGTCTTCTCGATACAGTAGTTGAGGTTAAACCAAAGATTATATTTATGGAAACAAATTTATGGAAACAAATTTTTAAAAGTAAACGCTACACAATACACCAGTATAAACGCTCATTCTTACAAAGTAGTAATATACATGAAAGGGTTGCATCGTTTTTGTTATATATTCTCCCTGGAGATGGCCCAGGGTTGGGCAGAGCGTGCTTGGGAAATAACTAATGAAGAAATGCTACCAAAAATACACACACACACACATATATATATATATATATATATATATATATATATATATACATTCTCCAGTGATGATGGCCCAACTTTATGCAGAAAATACTTGGTGAATAACTAATTATAGAAGGTTTATCAACCAATTCCTACCCAATATAATAAGATCAATACGGTAACTCGAAAGGATTACCCAAAAATTTGTTGACAAAAAATGTCTATAATGTTCAATCCAATATATATATATTGTTACGGCCACCGGCCACGGTAGGATTATAGTGCAAGACCTATTATGTGGACCGGAAGTGGGGGAAGGCGATTGGCGAGTCTTCGAGCCCTAGCAACAGGGGAAGAAGCAGCCGAGAAGGGGCAAAGGTCTTGACCCGGATAAGGAGAAGACATGCCATTGGTCGAGGCAGGGAGGGCGCTTTACCGCCAAAAAGAAACGAAACCCAAAAAGTTAGTTTCGAGCTTCGACAAGGAAGAGAAAGGTTGCCTTTTCACGGGATCCGGTGAAAGGGGAAATCCTAGTCCCAAAATGGTATATAGAAGCATTTAGCTCCGTTGGGTAAGAACCTGAGGCTCAACGTAAAAGAAAAGGGAAACAAAAACTGGTGCCTTGCAACTCGTTAATAGGAGATTAACGAATATAAGAAAAAAAAGAAAAAATTAACAAAAGAAAGGAAAGATAAAAAAAATGGTTAGTCAAAATTTTTATCAAGAATAATATACGTAACCTAAATAAAGGTCCGTATCAAGACTATTCCAAAGAAACATTTTGGAGGCTGTTCATCAGCAGCTAGGTTCGGCGGAAAACCTATTTGGTTAAAATTTGTACATCCATAAAGACGAAGAGGAGAGACTCTTGTTCTTCGGTGAAAGAAGAAAAAACAAAAATACTTTTTCTTATTGGAAGGACCTAGTCAGATACTATTGGGAGCGACTTGTCCTCCACATTTCTGTACATTTTTTGTTGTATTCGTTTTGTTCTTTGTTTGTCTATTGTCACAGTTGTGCTTTCTTTTAAATGAAAAAAATGTATGAATGATACATATATAAAGAAAAGGAAAAAAAACAACTCCGCGTTATATTGTTTGTCCGGTTCAGAATACCCCACGTATTCATTCATATCACGTTGACCTCTTTAACCTTCAAACCCTCATTCATCCGTGGTCTTAGTAACCCACACATAGGACTCCGTCGATATCTCGAAAAATTAAAAATACGGGTGGAAACTCGTTACAATATATATATATATTTGATTGAACATTATAAAGGAGGAATTAGCGGAATTAAACGGAAGTCCATAAAAACACCACCTAGTAATGAAATACTGGAATATTTCGAGCATGATTTATTTAAACTGATAAAAAAGTTCAATTTAAAAAACATAAACAATGAACTTCAAAGAAAATTAAGATGTTAGGTTGGTTGGCGACTGTAGTAGAGGGCTACCCGAAGTCTCCCTTTTCAATAGCTACTACACCGAGCTGCTACTCCTTCCCCTGAATTGCTACACTTTACCCTTGAAACGTACCTCATAATGCTAAGTGTTAAGCAAAGAGGTATCAAGTACCATTTTTTAAGTTTTTGGCATGACTAGACCTGGAATTGAACCCCGGTCTCCCGGGCCATTGGCGAACACTCTACCCACTAGACAATGAGCCGGTTAGGGTTAGGGTTAGGAAAGACGTACAAGATATAAAAACAAAAATGATTTGATTCAATGCAGACAAATCAAGACATTTCCAAAATTGAGTCATCGGAATACAACAAAATTTTACATAACAAAATTACGGAATCATAAAATCGATATAAATGACACTATTAACCATATTAATAATGACACAGCCAGATTAGTCAACAAACTGAAAATTAAAGATAAACTTGAAAAACTAAATAGTAAAAATGCTTACATTCTCTTCAGTGACCATAAAAAAATCATAAAAAAAACAAGCTCGACTAATTAACCAAATTATGATTAGTGACAATAATGTGATTAAAATATTGTACCTAAAATATCAAGTAACTATGAATATGGAAGAAATCTCAGAATACTATTAATTAGTTTAAGAATACTAAAAACAAAAATAGCATCACATTCATACAATTTGATATTGTAGATTTCTATCCATCCATATCAAAAGAACTATTAATAAATAATAGAAATTTTGCAAAGATATACAGAAATATTACTGAAGATGAACTAGATATTATTCTAGCCTGCAGGAGATCCATATTAATTAATAATAATAACTCAGGGATCAAAACCTCAAGGACAACTTCGACGTAACTATGGGATCGTTTGACCTTCACAAATTGCCGACCCGGTTGGTATATATATATTAATTATTAAAAGCAAAAATTTAAACTTAAATCAAACAGGAATGTATAAAGATGATGATTTAATTTACATTCCAAATAATAGCGGTTCCAAAACCTCTAATCTACAAAAGAAAATTATTCAAGAATTCAAGATTTTCAGATTTAAAATTTAGAACTTCTCGAAGTTAAAAATAACCCAATTTCTAGATATAATATTTGATTTAAATAATAACTCATATTAACCCTTCAATAGAAATAATGACACTCCTTCCTATGGTAATGTCAATTCTAGCCACCTTGGAAGTTTTAAAAAACAGATTCCTACTGCCGTAAATTTAGGAATAAATAGACAATCATCTTCAGAATTTTTGAAAATAACAAAGAGCCTATAATAAAGCCGTACATAACAGTGGTTTCAATCAGAAGCAGAGTTTTTTAGACCTTGATTGAACCAATAATAATCATAATAATACTAAATACAAGATGAATAACACTAAATTATTGTAATGATCACTTAGGAAACAATAATTATAAGAACAAAAAAAGACATAAAAAAATAATATGATTTTATCCAACCGCTTGTAAGCTGACAAATATCAATATAGGTAAGTATTTCTTAAATCTAATCGATAAACATTTCCACAAAAATACATCCCAAGGAAAGTATTTGATAGAAACACTATAAAAATCAGTTATCAATGAACTCGTTGTACCGTTCCAACAACCTCTGGAAGGCTCCATGGAAGTTCTCTTGTGTGAGCGTGTCAATGACCTTCCTCACAGCCTCTTTCATCTCCTCAATTGCCTCATAACGACAGCCTTTAAGTTTTATCTTGTGCTTAGGGAATAAGCAAAAGTCACAGGGAGTAAGGTCTGGACTATAGGGAGCGCAAGGAACAGTCTTGATGCCCATTTTGGTCAAATAGTCTGTGACAAGGATGGGGTTGTGGACTGGTGCATTGTCCTGGTGGAAATGGCACTGGCCCGATTTGAAGAGTTCTGGCCTCTTCCGGCCGAATCTCTTCCTGGACTACCTTAAAACCTCAACATCGTAACACTAACCCTAACCCTTTGGCTAATCAATTCTTGTGTATTGACTTCCTTACTCCTCCCACACCTCTCATCATCCCTCACATATTTTTGAAATTCACCAGCTGTGACAGTCTCGTTTTTGTAGGGTGTATTCCAATTGCTACTGTAGATGTTCATTTGAAGCTGAAATCATAAAAATTGGCCAGTCATCTCATAAGATGTATAGCAATAACATACTGAATTTTCAAGAGTCTAATCAATTCTAAATGCCTGCACAAAAAAAGCCTGGAAACTTATTGAAGGCACAACGTACTTACTTATGACAATGTTTCCTTTTGCCACATGAAAACTTCAGTAACATTATTAATATTGTGATTATTCAGTTAGTTTCCTGACCATTTGACTTGTAACCATTCGAACACATTGATTTTATCACGAACACTCTTCTTGGTCTATAAAGTACGCACACACACACACACACACACACATACAGAGATACACATATATATCTAAATTGATGATGATAAATATGACCTATGCACAAAATAAATTGAATAATTTGATTGTTTACTTTGAGAGTGAACCAAATAAGTCACCATTAAATTCCTTTTTCCTGTTATTTTCATTCTTAGATCATAAATGAAAGTGCTGAAAGTGCTGAAATTTGATTGTTTACTTTGAGAGTGAACCAAATAAGTCACCATTAAATTCCTTTTTCCTGTTATTTTTATTCTTAGATCATAAATGATATGTCTGCTGAAAGTGCGAATTATTCAATCGTAACGTCCATATACTTAAGAAAAATATCGTCTCTAGAGACATGTCATGCTTGCTGATAAAAACTCAGTTTTAATAACTAAAATCTCATATTTTGTCTGGTATAAGATAATTACATTTTATTTCCCAGGTACAAACTTGAAGGAAAGAAGAACAACTTCGAGATTTGATAACCAGAAAACAGAAGATATAACCGTGTTTTACATCCTGATTAATGAAATATATAAAGATATGCCATTACATTTCCACGGACTTGGTTCCATTTTGGGATCTTGAAAGTTGTCACTTGGCACCGATGGCAGGAAGTAAACGGCAAACACTTTGTGTCTCTGGACTCCACTCACGTTTATTACGATGTTTTCTTGCTGTAAACCGGTCCGAGAAAAAGAAATGAATAACGACTTTTTCTTTTCTTTTGGTCGAGAGAGGAAAGAGTCATTCTTTCATTTATAAGACATCTCTTTTGCATCATTTTAGATTTACATAAGTCTCGAACTAGTACCATTTGACTGCTTCAAATACCTGGGAAGAAATATCTCATAGACAAGCAATTAATGACACCTACTCAAAAATCAAACTACCCGATCAAAATACGACAGGAAAATAAAGAAATAAGAGTTAAACACCCCGCCCCAAAATTTGAAAATTTTGAAAAAAAATCATCAATAATATGTAGTTTACAAGGTAAGTGTAATTTATGCCTCGATGAAAGAATTATTATTGTGAAATATAAAGATACTATTAATTTATCGAACGAAAGAAAATAATTGATGCCTAAATGTCGGCATAAGAATAAATATCTAAAATGATATCTAATAATTCTTATATTCAAATCATGTTTAAGCAATTTGTAATTCATAATATAGATATAAAAAGCTAAAAAATAAGTATATCGGCAATGATCCGTAAGACCTGTGTTCAATCCCAAGTCGAGTCATACAAAACACTTTAAAAATGGTACTTGATACCTCCTTGCTTAACACTCAGTAATATAAGGTAGGTATCAAGGGTAAAGTGGAGCAATCCTGGGAAAGGAGTAGCACCCTCCCCGACACCTCGGTGTAGTAGCTATTGAAAAGGAGCCTTCTGGTCTCTCTCGACTACGGTCGCTAACTTTACTTGTAGTAGATATTTTGATTGAGACAGACCGCTTTTTTACACTGTTAAATTGTTTAAAGTATTGCTATCTAACATTAACAATTCTTTTAATATTAATAATTCGTTTGCTTACAGTTAAATGGTTTCAAGTATTATGTTTTTCAACTTGGGTTTGAGTCGAACATTAACCACTAAGCAGATTTATTTTGAAAAAGATTTCCACAGCTTAAGGGATATTTTGTTAATTACAGATTTATATTTGTTATGGTTCATATTTTATCCACCAAAAGTTTTCTTCATTTTAAAATAATTAAATTATTGTTATTGACAGCTAAATGCAGAAATAACATATCTTATCTATAAATCCTTTTCTCGCTTAACTCTGGCTGTGAGAACCAAAATTTGTATCTTCCATGTGACATGAAACTCAGTCAGTTTTGGCAATTTCACCATCAGTATTTTTAGTATTAAAACATATACGAGAATATATATAATCTTTAAAAGATTTCAGAAGATTTTTTCTCATTTCAATGTCTCCTATTGTTACATAGCCAGATATACGGATGTGTGAAATAGACATAAGGAATCCGAAATACACGACATTCACGAAATTGGTTCAGGTACGAAATTTTATTACCTTTGAGTTAAAGATTATTCGATATGAGGAGAGAGAGACACAATCTTTCTATGCTGACTACCCTAAACCACGTGCGGCACCCCATCTGCAAACTACTGGTCTGGCCTCAATGAGCCCCGAAAGTCAACCTTCTTATTCGGACGCAGGAACTCAACTCACTGCTTTTTCTCAAATCCCCAAAATCCTCAGCCCACGCTTCTTGTGCATGCTGTCATTCACACCCCCTGGTTTTATTCCTATCTGGGGTTTTATTTTGACATCTGTGAATGACGCATCCTCTCCGCACGCGCGTGAACACCTGCGCTTATGTTTGAACCTAACTAACCAATGCGCTTAGCCGAAAGGTTCTCATCCTAACTAAACCGAAAGGCAAGATATACAAAACGAAATCCCTCCGCGATTATATTACACTATCATTTGTCATAAAAACTGTCCTTCCATTGAGGAGAAAAAAAATCAAAAGCTGAGTTATGCAGGTTTGTAATGCATTAATGTTATGATACTAACAATTGCACTTTGATATAAAACATTTCTTTGCACTCGAGTATCGCCATCAAAAAATAATGATTATAAATTGAATAAAAAATGTACAACAAATGATCCTATTTTAAATTAATGATTTGTTCCACATCTAATAAATAATGGAATAGTTCTATTTAACCCATAAATTGGGAACCCAACAGGTACATCAAGTCCAATCAGAGTGGATGTTATAATACTTACTCCGTTAAACAAGAAATAAAAGTAGCTTTCTTGGTGATAAATCATCATCATCATCATGTGGTGCCGCTAGCACGGATCTCCATGACCCTCTCTCGCCACTTCTCCCTATCGTTCATCGCCTCTGGCAGTTCTTCAGGCCTACATCCCGTATCCTCACATAACAGCTGAATGTATGTTCGAGATGGTCGTCTTGCTTTTGCTCGGCCATATGTGGGGTCCATAGGAGTACATCACTTATGAGCTCGTCTCTGCTTCTCCAGCAGTGTCCTGCATTTCTGGTTCATATGTTATTCGATAAATGGTGTTGGTCGAATTCTACACCCATTGTAATTTAATTACATATACATACTAGAATATAACATTATAATACAACACGATATACAGGTTTACGTCCACAACAGTGGACCAGGGAGTAATGGAGGGCTACTCTACATTCTCCAAACATGCAGGACTGTTGTCTCACCATCAGATGCCGTTTCGTGTCATACACACGATATTTCTCGCAGGGAGGGACGGGTCATACTCCTGTTCAGAGATACATTTGCTGTATTGTACAGACCCAACTAGTATCATGTGATACAAACAAAAGCAAGTATATAGGAAATGTTATACTGACTCTATCGCTGGTCCTGTTTTCAGCGAGACATTCTTAATTTTTACCTCTAATCGAGCCGTTCCAAAAAAAAACAACCCCCAAAAACCGGGAAACATATCAGACGATCGTGTCTGTATACATATATATTTACCAATCACTCTACATGAGCAGTGTGTGACGCAATTACAGAGTTTAACAGGTTTTCCTTCTCCTAGACCAGTTGCCTTACCAAAGTTAAAGAGCCCAGATTTCCATTTATTTATTCATAACTATGAGGGAGAATGATTGAATGCAAACCTTTTCCAAAGATATTAGTGCTATTTGAAACGCAAACAGCTTTGTACAGAAATTGAACTTGTATCACTGTATCCAGTTCTTACGACAATAATTATTAGACCACGAGCACCTCTCTCTCTCTCTCTCTCTCTCTCTCTCTCTCTCTCTCTCTCTCTCTCTCTCTACACACACACACACATATATATATATACTCTCAAACTATCCGTTAAGGACAGTAGCTGACACAAACTTACATTTAATCGGAGTACAGTTGGTTTGAATTCAGTGCATTTCTCCAAGACTGTTTGCCTAGCAAAAGATTCTGCTTAAAAGCCAGCTCTATTATTTACAATTTCCACGGAAAGAAACAGAGGAAGATTCGCGCCTTTCATATTGGTTCAAAGTGAAACGGACTCCTCGTGGATTTGAACTGATTATTATTTGACATTACAAATCAATTATTACTTCAGGAAATAAATAAATAACAATGCCCTCAAGATGACTCGAAAGCGGAACCGAATAAAATCATCAACCTGTTTTAATTCGGTAACGAATTTGGACCGTCCACGAATGTATAATGCCACAGTAGACGCACTTTTGCAAGCATTAAAGGAATGTAAATCTATCGTATGATGCCTAAAGGTGAAAGCTTCGATCGACGATAAATAAATCCAATGAAGAGGGACCAGTGTCAGGATGAATGCCATAATGCAAGGGATCTTTTTATTTTTTAACCCAACACACCCAATATGAAAGTTTGTATAATTTGACGTAAAGATGGTTTGATGGTTACATGGACTGATACGTTGCTTTTGATTGGGAACATAATCTTGTATTTTTAAACGAAATGAGATTAACTACCAAGCATCCAGATATCGTCATTTGTACCGTAAATTTAAGGAAAGTTATCGTTGTCGAATTTTATGGTATTTTTTTTCGGAAAATAATGACTGGTTTTCCTCAGCCTTAGTTAGAAAAATATGAAGATCTGTGAGAACAATATCAGGAATAGGCGGGCATTTTCTATTGTGGTAGGATACCGAGGTTTCATTATCAACCTCACCTCCCCATAGACTAATATTTAATTTTCTTTCCAGCCAAGAATAAATTTTAAAAAATCCAGCAAAAGCCCTATCTTCATCATCATGGATGTGACATTCCAACAAAGTGAAGTTAAACCAACAAAACCTGGTGTTATCGTGAGGATTTGCAGGGGCGCACAGGGTCACCGGCAAGGATGCTTTCATTCCGAAACTACGCTTGAACTCAGAGGCATCTTCTGGTGAAAACTTTCATGGAAGCAAAATAGGTGTTTGCTCAACAGTAATACAAGAAATTTATTATATATCCATGTATATATGTAACATTATTGAATATGTAATAAAAATTGAATAGATAAATAAAGCAGTCTAAATCTCCGAATAGGAATCCCGAGGCACTCGTGGCAATTAAAGATTACTCAAGGGTGGGGGGACTACAGGACCTAGGATCGTTTGTGCATGTGCAAGCAGAAGCGGATGTTTCTGCTTCCAACATGGCAGACGGAAGTGAGGGGGAGACTATGCAACCCTTTAGGCAGTTGACATCGAGAAGTGATAAGGTAAAGACGTTATGACAACAGCAACCACGAAGACGTCGGGAGACAAAAAGCTTACGAGCTCCAATTTGGAGAAGGGGCGTTCCAAAGTGGGCGTTAGACTACGCGACCCAGCGGACAAGCATGTTTGAACTAGGAAAAGATTTATGGTCTGTTCTTGCGCTCTCTTTGCCACCATGATTTATACCTTATTTTCTCTAGTTGACGGTCGTCTCATGTTTCTATATCCTCTTTCTTTCTCCCGGCGATTACCTACAAGTTGAGGTAGTCAAAAACCTTTGTGAAGTTTAAAAGAGTTCCTGTGTCCGTCATCTTGTTACCACGGCTAGGTCCCAACGGGGTCAAAAAATCTCTTTAGCACTGCAATGGTACATATATATATCTATATATATATATATATATATATACATATGTGTGTGTGTGGATGGGGATAAATTGTTTACAATATTTTGATAATTCAAAAATTGCTCAAATATTGATCAGTAGAGATCGATAGTACCTTATTGAAATAAAAAAAGGACAAACTTTTCTTCTGCTTCTTGCTTTCGTGCCTGCGTTAGAGAATCGTCCATTGCAATGATCCGAGAATACTTAGAAATTATAATTTATTTCATCGTCCATTTACTTCTGAGTGTCATCATATATATGATTCTATCTTCGGTAATACAAGAAACTTTAAGTAATGAAACTATTTGATTAAGTGAAAAGATTTTAATTTCTTTCATGTTATATATATATATATATATATATATTGGGGGGTTATGTGTGTGTGTGATCCTGCAAGTCTGATTGACAGCGTGCGTACGCGTGTGTCTGTGTGTCTGCGAGCGCATACATACGATTTTTTGTCTCAATATCAATTACTACATCTACCTGGTATATATAAAGATATACGCACGTTCACTTATGCATTCATATGTAACTGTACAGATACAGGATTGTGAGTTCATTTTCGTTTCCATCTGCCTAATAACGTAAACTCCACGACCTTCACTGGCCACAGATTCGCACCATTAAACCCTGCTGTGTTACCAGTGAGTCTCGGACGTTGGTCATGGCTGGTTGTCCGATTCTGCCAACTGATTTTCATTTTTCATCGAAGCCAGACTATCACGTCAATCTGTTGCCGACCAGGACAAAAATCGATTCCAGATTCCCCACCCATAAACATAAAATAAACAGGCCTTATCTTCCTCTGTGAAACCTGATGACATGAAATAAGCATGGGGTCATACGAATGCCGGTAAGAGCACTTAAATCTAATCTCAATGTTTTTCAAGATTTTTCCCACTGATTCCAAAATGGGTAAAGAATCCAACCCTATTTTAGCAGTGGACACCCAAATTGAACTTTCCTTTAGCAATAAGATCCAAACTCGTCTCGGAAAATATATCCCGATTTTTCAGATGGGTAAATATCAAGCTCCTATTTCAGAAAATATGCCCAAAAAGGTTTCTCAATTGATGATTTTAAAGATTACTGAGACTCTTCGTGAGACAATTCCTCTTATTATTATAGCACAAACTTCGAATAAAAATAAAGGAACAAATAAATGAACAATAAAAAAGGATATATATATATATATATATATATATATATATATATATATATATATATATATAAGAGATTGCGTGTTTTCTGTTTTATTTTTTGTAGTTTATTAGGATATTGGGCGAAAGAGTACAGTTTAAGGCAAGATCTTCTTCTTCTTTTTCTTCTTCTTCTTCTTCTTCTTCTTCTTCTTCTTCTTCTTCTTCTTCTTCAATATATATATATATATATATAATGATCACATCATCATCATCATATTCAAGTCATGATGAAAGCACGGACTTCCCTAATTCTCTCTTTCGTCATCCACCTTTATCTCCCATCGCTGCTGGATGGTTTTCTTGAGTGTATCATGTTTCCACACGGAACTAAGAATGAATCTCCTTGCTGGTCGGACAGCATTGGCACATCCATGTGAAGGATTCCAAAAGAGAACGTCGCTTATGAATTTCCTCTTAATTCTCCAGCTGTGCCCTACAAGTCTTGATTATCTTACTTCATTGGTTCGTGCGATAGGAGGTTAGTGGCCGTAACATATTTACCAACTCCTCCGTTCAGGCAGGATATGACACAAGGTCAAGTTTTAAGCGGAGTTTAACAGGTTTGAATTCAGAGTTTTCCTTCTCCTAGACTAGTTGCCTCACAAAGGCTGAAGAACCTAGTCTGCCCTACTATTTACCCATAGCTGGAAGGGGAATAATTGGATTCATTCCTTTCCCAAGGGTATTAGTGCTATATGAAATGCAATCAGTCTCGTCCAGGATTTGAACTCGTGTCGCCGTGTCCATTTCCTACGACGAAAACCATTACACCACGGCTGTACAGATAATATTTTACAGAGTTTGTTGATTATAGTTCCCCTGCAGCCTTTTCTTCGTGCCCTTTGTTAAAGTTCACGTGGTGTATCCATAGAGTTATACTGACACTGCCACAGTTTAGAAGAAATACCGTTTTATTTTATCAGAGAGATAAGGTTTCCATAAGATCGATAACCTGTCGATAACAGTTCACACCTTCTCAAGGCGTATGTTGTCATCATTCACAGTTCATGAGACTTGCTGCTGTAGTATTTAAACTCATCAACTAATTTCAGACTGAAGATGGCCCCTTCTTTCTTCAAATACATGAAGACTATTTTATTTGATTTCTTGTAGAGACCCCCGCCTCTTATTGCTTTATTTACACTAAGCAACATGGATTCTATCTCAGCGGGTGTATTTTTAAGAAGCTCTTGATCATCAGTGTAATTTGTATCTGTCGTAGTTTCTTCGGGATATCATGTGTATCCTGCCTTTTTTTAATGTGAAACCATTTTCTTCTATTTGATCTGATGGAGTTGGGGGCAGATGATAAACACGTATGATGCTTATGTATTTCCTTGCAAGTCTCCGGTAATATTGTCGAGGAGATTGGCGTTGCCATCACGTAAGCAGACCATTGCTTATGTGTTTTTATGAAGAATCATTATAGCGCTAACAATATCTTTGGGGAAACCATATTTAAATTGCATTTTCCCAATCATTTCTCCGTGTATGAAATACGATAACTTGGAGAAATCTACGAACAACAGAATCGCCTTAAGATTTTGTACACATACACCTTCGATTATTTTAGGCATAATTAGAATTTAACTCTTAATAGGTTCTGAATCAATTTCACCAAAAGGTGATCTGATTTTTCCGAATGATTTTCTCGTTTTTAGGACGGATATAGATGAGAAGTTGGGCATCATCCATCTTAGCAGCTATAACAGATAGATTTATGCTTTTATAGTTCTAAGAGACCCCGAGGACGCTATAAATAAGGGAAGGGTGCGGTCTTTTCCCCAATCCTCTATTCTGTTTTGTCCGTATATAACATTGCAATATCAAAAATATATGTTGTCAACTTTTCTTGTTTTCTAAACTTTAAGGTCTATTTTATCAGGGCCTGCTGTTTTCTTTTAGATTTTTTTAAATACTGAGCTAAAATCTTTCTCCATAAACCGACCTATATATTGATATATGTCGATATTCCCTCTTTCCATAATTGAATTCTTGTCAGTGGTAAACTTTTGGGGATTTATCTTTTTTTCTTCTTTTTGGGGAGATTTAAAAAAAAAAAATTCTACTCAGTTTGAAACGTTTTTATATTCTGTTTCTTTTCTGACCACCTTTTTTAAAAATCATCCTGGTCTTGAATTTGGTTTGTAGAATTAAGATTATCAGCTACTGGAATTTTTAACTGTCTTTTTCTGACACGTTTTTGTGTTGGGTTGCTTTTAAAACAGCAATGGATTACATGTTGACCGTCTTTCTTACATCATTTTTTTTTTGCGTCTATCTGACGTATTGTTGCTTTGTACATTGGTTTTGTACGTAAAATTAAAACAGTCGAAATTCGCTTGCAGCCGACAGGGTCCAACATGTTGGTTATCATGAGAGCACCTGCCGATCATGACACTGAAAATATTTGTGTCACATATTTAGATTTGTCTTTGTAATTTTTTATGGGCATAACAAACCAAAATGTCTGCATTGCTATCACTCATGTGACCAATTATTTTTCATTCTTAGGAGGTATTTCATTCGCGGCTCAAAAAAAAAAAATCAAAAACCACTCAAGCCTTCAATTTAAAATTTTGTAAGTTGTTACTAAATATAAGTTCATGTATAACTTTCTATTTTAATAAGGCTTTGTGTGTTGACCTATTCATTTTTTTAAATTAAATTTTCCGTTTAGGTGACTCAATGACATTTACGGATGTGACAATTCGATAGAATTAAGTTTATTTTTACTTGATTTTCTTTTTTTTCTGATCGTTTCCTTTAAAATACAACCAAGGAAACTTGGGTAATCCAAAATGACATTATGATAAGGTGGCTTTACTTTCAGGCTAAGACAAAGAATTATCTAGTTACTTCAGACATCGGCATGAAGTTTTCTTTCTTCAACTAAAAGAGTTTCATGGTTTCTATATCTCTTTATTTCCTCTTTCAAGTCGGCACCTTGCGTTAGAAAATAAAACGTAAACTTAGCAAAAAGACAATTATTATTATCATATACTTTTTAGAGTTTTTCACATTAGCGTTAACTGATGGTTTTACACTGGGGTTTGAGTGACAGCAAGTCTCCTCAAGTCTCCAGGACTCGTCTCAGGATTCTGGCCGTTTTTAGCAATGCTGTCGTTTGGATAGTCTCTACCCGTCCGCCAATTTCCAAGTCTTCCAGGCCTTTTAATAATCCTTTAGTTATTGTGCCTAACGCGCCAATCACAATTGGCACAATCGTTACTTTCATGTTCCACAGCTTTTTCAATTCTCTAGCAAGGTCGAGGTTCTTATCTTTCTTTTCACTTTCCTTCAGAATTATTCTGTGGTCCGCTGGGACAGCAAAATCGACAATTTTGCAACTGATGGTCTTTCACTGAAGTTTTAATGACAGCAAGTCTCCTCAAGTCCCCAGGACTTTTCTCAGTATTCTGGCCAATCTCAATAATATAGTAGTTTTGATTGTGTCCACTAATCCTCTAATTTCTAAGTCTCCCAGTCCTTTTAATAATCCTTTGGTGACTGTACCAAAAGCACCAATGACAACGTCACTTTCATGTTCCACAGTTTTTTTTTTCTATTCTCTCGCAAGGTCAAGTTATTCATCCTTCTTTTCATTTTCTTTCAATTTTACTTTGTGATCAGCCGGTACAGCAAAGTCCACAATGTTGCGAGTTCTTTTTTTATTTATTTAAGGCCTGATTGTCTGGTTTATTATTGTTTACTCATTAGAGTTTTTCACATCAGCGTAAGCAGATGATCTTTCACTGGAGATTGAGTGACAGCAAGTCTCCTCAAGTTTCCAGGACTCTTCTCAGTATTCTGGCCGTTTTCAATAGTTCTGTTGTTTGGATGGTCTCCACTCGGCTGCCAAATTCCAAATCCTCCAGGCCCTTTAATAATCCTTTAGTTACCGTGCCAAAAGCACCAATCACAATTGGCATTATTGTCACCTTCATGTTTCACAGTTTATTTTAATTCACTAGCAAGGTCGAGGTACTTATCTCTGTTTTCACTTTCTTTCAGTTTTAATCTGTGGTCAGCCGGGATAGCAAAGTCGATAATTTGACAGATTTTCTTCTTTTCTTTTTTTTGTTTTTGATTATTATAAGGTCTGGTCTTCCGTCCGAGATTAGGTGATCCGTTTTTATATTAAAGTCCCATAGGAGTTTATGTGTGTCATTTTCAAGGACAGGTGCAGGGTTGTGTATATACCATTTTTTTGGCATGGTCAAATTTAAATTTCTTGTACATTTCCCAGTGGATCACCCAGTCGTGTCTAGCCTTGTACTCCTTCTGTGCCAATTTGCTGCATTCGCTTATTATGTGATTGATGGTGTCATCTCTGTCATCACGGAGTCTACATTTGCTATTTTGTTACGTCTTATCTATCCTCGCCATGATATGATTAGTTCTTATGGCGCTGTTTTGTGCTGCTATTAGGAGGGATTCTGTTTCTCTCTTAAAGTTCCCTTTTCTTAGCCATGTCCAGGTTTTGTCGTGTGAGATGTTGTTTATTAGTCGTTTAAAACGCCCATATCATTGTTTTTCTTCCCATTTTTGTTTTCTAGTTTTTGTCATTCTGTTATCTATCGTGTTGTCAGTATTGTTTCTGATAACTGTAATCAGTCCTCTTTCGTGTTTTTCTATGTAGTCTTTGAGTCGTTGTATGGATGTGTCAACGCTATAATCGATGCTGGCAAGTCCTCTTCCGCCCTCTTTTCTTGGTACATATAGTAATTGTTAGGATACTTAAATATTTGATTGTTAAGTTCCCGTCTTGTAGCTTTAGGGAATGTGGAGTACCCCTTCGTTGCCCTTGCTCCCTGGTCAACTCTGACCCAGAGTAGTAGCACCTGCTTGAGTCCTATCTATGGGTCAAATAAAATTGTTTGACAGTTAAACTGTATGAAAACAAATGACTTATGCTAAATAGAACTCTGACCATTTAACAATGTGAAAACAAATGACGGGAGGTTAATAGAATAATTAGTGCTGATTAGCCCTACTTGAAACTCTTTAACAGTGTATCTAAATTGAAATATTTGTAAAATATAGTAATATTTGGAACTATTAATTGTGTTCAAATAAAGGAATAGTTGAATTATTTGTTAGTCTTACCGGTTGTTGGGATTGAACGTGCAACCTGCACATGATTTCACTCAGAAGCACTTAGTGAACTGTCAGGGAAGGACACATAGTGCAGTGGATAAGGCGTTTGGTTGGAAAGGGCTTCATCTGGAGGTTGCAGGTTCAATCCCAGCAACCTGTAAGACTAACAAGGAATCCTTTGTATAACTTAACATTTCTACCCGGTCATGGTTAACAGAATTGGAACCGTCTACCCCGATGTTTCAAATAAAGGGTTCAGTTCGAGATTCTGTGTGGAGCCCCCGTGTTCGAAATGAAACACCTGAAGAAGGCCAAAGGGCATATCGACAAAAACGTTGTGATTATAACTATAAAGATCATATCATTAATGCGAATATTCTAGCTAATAAAAAATGTCAAACATTATCTCAAATTAGACAAAACAGCATTCTTCCTAAATAAGGAATTTATATTCTTCTACTTTTCAGCTCTATGAAAACAAGTTGAAAATCAGTCAAATATAAAAGCACAAAATGGCATAATTTCCATTGTTATCGAAAAAGGTTTATTTTTTAAATTAATTGAATAATTTTAAATCAATTATTATTTTACAGTATTAAGAATGAACTTATCTGATGAAATACGTCTTAGTTTACCAAAGAAACGCTTGGTCAAATCTAACACTTCATTGGCAAATTAATATGGAACAAATTGATAATCAATTTGGCTTGGTTTCTTTGTTTAATGACATATAAACATTCATGGGTTATTTAATGCCAAAGCCAGTCTTATAAAAGAATTGCAATAGTACGATCAAAACCATCACTGAAGATTAAGGACTTCATATCTTTCTCAAAGTATTAATTAGATAGAAAACGTAAAAACTGACAGGAATTCTCACTCAATTACTTCGAGGCCACAATCCAGTATTCTAGACGTTACAGGAGAACGACTTTTCTTATAAGCACTTTGAACTAAAATGTATAACTCGGGTGAGTCAAAAGTATGGTAATTTTATGGTAACGTAAGTCACAAATCTTCAGATATAGATACTTTTCCTGAGCTTTGGAATGTGACGACCACAATGAACTCTGAGATGCCGAGCTTGCCTTATAGTCTCAGAGTACTACTTGCTGGATATGTTTTTACGGTTTGGAGTTCACCTCCCTAAACTTTACAGATCAAACGTAATTTCTTGAACATTCCGGTTTCTGTACTATGATAAACTACGTCTTCATCTTCCCCAGAAGAAAAGTTCCTGAGTTTGACAATGCACTGATTTTAAAATCCCAAACAATGAAGCAATGCGCAAACTGTCAGCGCATCAACTAGCCCGATACTACCAAGTAGAGCGTGAACTACACAAACTAACTAATACTTGCAAAACCTTTGATTCATCCTAGTATATTGATAGAAGTTCTCATAGGATCCTCTATGTAATTTTGTGACATACACTCATCATTAATATTTTCATTTCTACATTTAAACCGATGCATTTTTAAGCCATCATAATGTTGAATACCAACCCCTGCACCTCGTTGTACAAGTTATTAACCCCACGTCGAGAATTTATGTGTGGTCAGATCGAACGAGAGGCAGGTTCACAGGAAAAAAGAAAAAAAAACACAACAACTTTGTGGTTAGAACGTCAAGGGAGGATGGAGAGCGTGTAACACTGTGGATAATTAGTTCTGGGCTGAGTTTCGGCAGGCAAAAGATTATCTTAACTAACTAGGTCCGGCTGGTAATGTCGCTGTTCGTTGGTTCTTTGTTCCAGCCAAATCAACTTTCCTCGAACCCAAACTAAGTCTAACTCCTAGGACCCCAAACGCACCTATATATATATATATATATATATACAGAATGTTTCCTTATTATTTCCGGCCAAGAGACACCCACGAACAAACCCATTGGGGGTCATTTCTCTCTTTAAATAGTGGACATAAAAATATTTTCAAGCCTCGCTGTCTCCGATACAGGGACATTAAATTCAGACCCTTTTAAGTTTTTGACCAGTACCCGACAAGTACTTAACACTTACGCACGCACTTGGCCATATGTAAAAACATTTTCTTATCTAGATTTCCTTCATCTAGTTAATGGGTTTTCCTAACATTTGAAATTTGATACCCAGGCCGAATCTAACCCATCTTGTCACATATATATGTATGTGTGTGTGTGTGTGTGTGTAGATGTGTGTGTGTGTGTGCTCCCACATATGCGTGGGCGTATATATATATATATATATACACACACCCACATATGTATGGGTGCACACAGATATGTTTCTATACATGTATGGAAATTTACTAAGCTTTTTGCTTAGATGTGGCACAAGGCCATATGGAAGCGGCACCCAATGTGTTTGTATACATATATGTGCATATATCAAACTAATCGTGTCACATTAACAGCTGAAAATTTTCCATCATTTCTTTGATTGATTCACTGATTGCTTTTAACATCATTTCAACCCGTCTAAGAATATTTATGCGAAGAGGTTAGGGAATCACGTCTATTGTACGTTTATAGTGGAGTCGTTTTTTTTTTTTTTTTTTTTTTTTTTTTTGCACACAGTTCAGTCAAAATCGATAAGCTCTAAATAGATAGATTTGAACACATAAATGGGACCCTAACAAATACTAACACTCCGGATAAGAGTAGACCTGGGAGTAATGTCAATGAATAGATACTTCACTTCATTTCAAAAATGTAACCTCACCTTCAAATGCATTTAGTGTCATACTTAGAACACCCCATTTGGGGGAATCTTAACCTACTACAAGGTGCATAGTGTATTCTACGCCTCGTTGACAGATTGATACATCATCTTAAGAAGAGAGATTACCCTGCGAGCTTTATTACTGAGTTAACAAAAAATTCGCCATGTAGTCACATTTTTTCTAACCGAACGGCACACATCACTCTAATATTTGTTTAAAATTTGCGCTGATACAATTAAATGTAACACTGTTTGTATTTCTTTGATAGAATATTCTTAATTATCACAAACTCTCTGGTATTATTTCTTTCATATTAATTACACTTTGGCATTTTTTACTATGAAGAACGTGATCTTAAGGGTATTATTTGATTTTATTATTGCTACGAAGAGCCATTTTATGCTTCCCTCCTAGATACTTTGAATTGTAATAAGTCGATTCAAACAAATTTTGCTGAAGTCTATTGAGCGCACATACCATTATCTTGTCTCTCTCCACAATCTGACATTTTCTCAAACCACTGGACGGAAACTTTAACAAGTTTTGCGTTCAAGATAAACATTGATGGTCATCCATTCTCTACGACTCTAGAAATAAAAGCAACTAGATTCATTTGATGAGTTCTAAAAATAAAAATAAAACACTCTTCTCTATTCTTGTTAACCTTAGATCTTTTGAATCGACCCGATTAGGAATTATTAAATATATTTGAACACGGAATCGCAGGGCAATTATATAGCAAAGTTCCCTCACCGTTATATGAAATACTGTGTGCAGATATTCATGAGCAGAGTGCAAGTAAAGCTTAATAAGTATTTGCATTCATATATATAGAGAGATAGAACAGCTTTTAGGTCTCTGTTTCATGCTAGATTTTAATGTATCTAGACATACAAGAGATTCACTTCTTCATAAGTACTTTAATAAAGGACAATGATCGACAAAGTTCTATTACGAAAAAGGTAGACTTTGATTATAAAAATGTTTCCCGTACCCGTTCTTAACAAGCTCATATTCACGATTTATTGATAATGAAGCAGTGGCGCGAACGAACAAAGTGGAAACTTTTGTTGCGAATTGTTAAGAGCAGCTTATAGCTATAAAGACCGTAGAACGTATTGGTCGATTTTACTGTATTCAAAATTCCAGATAATAATACTTATTAAGAAATATTTTTATCACTTAAAAAATTCCTGGGTACGTGTAATATTGACACTCACCCATCTGAAAGCAGAAACCCTTGACGTCTCAACACCAACTATTTTGTTAGCTTTTTTTAAAACGCCTCCAAGGCTTCTTTCAATGATAAAAAAACAGATGAAAGAAGCAAAAAACAGTGCCATCAACCGCTAATGGGGGGAGTCCCCGTTGCGTAGGAGATAACGTACTGGACTGTGACATCGGAGTTTAGCGAGTTCGAACACAAGTCACGTTTTAAGTTCAATTTCGGAGTTCTGCTGGAAAAGTTATGAACTCCCTTACCCACAGCTATGAGTTAAGTAGTTCGATTACCGTTCTTCTACAAGGGTGTTTTTGTCACGAATGTTGACATGCCATTAGATAAAGAAATTTAAAAAAAAAAAATCACTGACCAGATCTTTAGCTGCGGCCACGGAGACCGGGCCTTCCTGTCCCGCATCGGCCTTATCAGCCACGAATATACCTGAAGTCCACAGGCACCACCTCTTTTTCTGACCTTCATTTACGAAGCCAAGCCATGATGATGATAATGATAGATATCGTAGAGTTGTAAAGATAGTTAGATTCATAGAAAATTTTCAGGTAAAACATTTGTCATGAAACGACGATCATAATTTGAATAAGGATTAAAGTACTTACCAAGATTGTATGAATATTAAAGCCAAAATGTTTCTTGGTCATCAGCCGGTGCTCAAAGTGATATCTCTGAATTTGAATACACTTTACAATATCATTGCTAATAAGAAGGGGATGGCTGGTATTTAGATCCACTATATTACGGCAGAAAAATTGGATAACTTATTTTAGGAAATTATCACCTACGTGAGTTTTTTTATTTTTATAAAAGATTTTATGAAACAATTATATTATAGTCCGTTGCATGCTGATAAACATTTCTTTTTTAAATATCCTTGAAAACAGTTTAAAGAAGGCCAGTTGTTGAACTGTTTTCATATAGTTAAACAAGTTGAAAATTATTATGATCTCTTAGGTCAGAAAGACTTGAAAGAGTGGCATATGTTGTTCTCAATCTGAAAATAAGATTTGTGTTGTTGTTAAACATCTTTCATATGCACGTGCAAAGCTTAATAGTTATATCATGGGAATACCAGGGGGTTTTAAGGGCCTGAAAAAATTTTATTTGGGAAATTTTCTTTTTCTAGGCTTATTATAGTTATGACCAGTGTCTATGGCTTTTCGGAAGCAATACACAAAAGCATGGAGGCGCCCATGGTGTAATGGTTATCGTCGTTGGAAATGGACACGGAAACACGAGTTCAAATCCTGGATGAGACTGATAGCATTTCACATTGCACTAATACCCTTGGGAAAGGTATGAATCCAATTGTTTTCCCTCCAGCTATGGGTAAATAGTAAGGCAGACTAGGTTCTTCAGCCTTGGTGAGGCAACTAGTCTAGGAGAAGGAAAACTCTAAATTCAAACCTGTTAAATTCCGCTTAAAACTTGACCTTGTGTCATATCCTGCCCGAGCGGAGAGGTTGGTAAATATAAATACACACAAGCATACATGCAACGCTATCTAAAAGGTAAGCTGGAAATTAATCCCGCCTTTTTATTATTATGCTCTACTGTAGTATGGCAGTAGATGTTGAACATTCTTATCAAAAACCCATAATGCACCTGTCATGTTATAATTAGTATGGCATTGACAACAACGACTGCTATACCGGGGAAAGCTAATTATCTAATAGAAGAGAAGAAAAATCGCCACACGTGTAAGGTCCTCTGTTGTTTTATTTCTCCCGTCCGGTTTCTGTATCTGTATGTGGAATTATATTAAAGGCGCAATGTATGAAACAGATTCTTTGTTCTAGAAAGAACCAACTCTTCAGGCATCTTTAAATGGTTCAATCCATCTCCGTCCTCGCGATCACTGTTCGCCTCTTGTCTTAAATCTCCAAAGAGATAATCGAGAAAACCAGCTCCTTTTTTAAGGTCAACTGAACACCGTATCCCAACTTCTGCTTTACGTCGACAATATTTTCTGGCACGATTATTGATCGAATCTGTAGACGTCTGCAAGTCCTATTAACAGTTCTTTTCTGATAGGGAGCTAAATCTGGAATATCTGGTTATATCTAGCCTACCGGATGAGATATTTACATTTATTAATGCGTCTCTTGTCAGTTACTCGTTTTTCTTTTTTAGATGGTTTGGTTTGGTGTGGTTTCTTTATTTAATGGCATATCAACCTTTGTTGATTATTTAATGCCAAAGCCATTCTCCTAGAAGAACAGTAGTGGTACTGTTTAACCCATAGTTGGGAGGATAAGGGGGTTCATACCTTTCCCAAGAGTATTTGCCCGGAAGTGAACGTAATAGCGCGACTGGAATACGAACTCGCTTACTACGATTCCGCAGTCCATCGCTTTAACCATTACACCACGAGGATACCCCCTCTTTTTTAGAGCTCATCTATTCCTGCATGGGTATTACTTACTAAGATTAAAAAGTATACACGTGCCAGTCTAGAAAAATAAAATCTTGTAAGAAGTCAGAGATGTGCCATTGAAAATGACACCAGTTTGTATTCATTGACTATTGTTAATCATTTACGGAGACCAAATAAGCATATGGACGCAGGATATGAGGGTAATGCATATCATCAATGGTGATAGCGATGTGGGTCACATTTTATGTTCAACACAGTTAATCCACGGGTTGAAGTTCATCACTGTAAGTTCATTTGGAAGAAGAAGAAGAAGAAGAAGAAGAAGAAGAAGAAGAAGAAGAAGAAGAAGAAGAAGAAGAAGAAGAACCCCTTACCTTAAGACGTGCTCTTTCGCCCATTATTAATTAAACTCAACTTACGAAAAATAAAATAAAAAGTAACAGAAAACCAACAAAAATAATACCGAAACATTTACTGCAGTAAATTTTACCACATTAGTATATTATACTTTTAATATTTAAGACTTATATACTAAATTATACTAAATGCATGAATTATACTTGCTCACATTGTCTTAATCTAATTTGCAATATGTATACTGTAGAATATAAGAATAAGATTATCTTTTTTCTAACAACAATTTAACAAATATCTGTTACTGATATTTGGCTACCGACCATTCTACAAACAATAACACGTTTTCCCTTTGTCTATCGTATTCTTCTAAATAAATATTCTTGATTCAGGTTAAGCACTTATTTCAGTCGCCATTAGAATCTCCATACCTGAGTCAGGGGAACAAGTCAATGGAGTCCAGAACATTATCCATTACTCTCTGGAGATTCCATATAACTACAAATTATTTGTGTGAAGAATTGTTACTTGAAGTTACAAGGGTTAATTGTATTAATTACTTGAAACTATGAAACTGTGAGTAAGTTATTTGTATTAGAGAGCAACAATACCAAGTTTCAGAAATAAAACTCTTTAGAAATTAATGCCCAATAATGTAAATGAACACGATTCCCATACCTCTAGACCAAACATAACCTTAAACTGGCTGAAATTCTATTAAAATAAATAAATCATGGACATTTCAAGACATCAAATTACTCCTTCAAAACTCTATTCAGAAAATTATGAAACAGTTTTGGAAATAAGAGCATAAAATAGATTCATCTACGTCTCCAATGCTTCACAATGATGCGTTTTAAAATAATTTAGATCTGACATGAATCTGAGACTGCATGTGAGTTAATGTACATACTCTAAGCTAAAACCAAAAAAGACGTTTCTCTGCTATTTGTAAACGTCTTGATATAGTGATATTTCAGCCGTATACCAGGATAATTGACAAATTCAAATTAGAACATTTAATTTTAATGGCATGTCAGCCCAGAACTGATTGTCGTCATTACTGGTACCATGTAACATAATTTCGACTGGACGTCGCAGGGAGATAGGTACATTAATTTCATGGGATATATAATATCATTGATACAGTATGGCGTTTTACAACCAATTACGAAACTGACAGAAAAGAAGTACCCAATACTATCTGTCGAAATGTTTGTAGGAAAAAAAAGATAGACATCACCATATAACTTTCTTTGTTCTGCAGACCTCATGATGAGACCTTGCGTGGCACCATGACAATGAATCAAATGAATATTATTTAATGAAACACGGAGAATCGACCTCCTGCTCTTGTGAATTGCTTCTGCAGATCTAAGCGGACAATTTCCCTGTTCAGTTGACTATTTAACTGTCATATTTCGGCGGCAGCTCGCATAAAATTCAATCTGTACTAAGCGAATGACATTTATGCCATTTTACAAGATAATACAGTCACGACTGTGAAAGGACATCCTAAATATATGGCCGTTCACAGCATCCTAACAATATATATCATTTTCTACATGACTAGCAAGCGTATTACTCTTCGCACGAACAAATATATAATATTTATTGGGCGCTAACCGACAACAACATTCAATCTGCTTGTTGGCAGTGAATACGCCAGTCTTACAATAATTGGATGAAGTATTTTGTCAAGTCTTCACTTCACTGATGGTCGTTATTTTAGATAAACAGTAGATTTGTCTTTCCCTTCGGTCGGTGAGTTTGGGAAATTACTCAGCTTATACTTTCTCTTCGTTCTCAGCAGGATTCTTTTCAACGCCTGGAATATTCTAGATGAAAATTTAGAAAAATGATTAAATTTTAAAGTCATAGTTTTCGTTACTGATCACTGGGTCTGATTCATTTAATTTGTTATCAGATAAACAATGATAGGGGGCAAGGTTATACACTCATTGTTTCCATATATGCATATAAATACACAGGACACAGATGCATTGGAACACACATACACACAGTTGTATATATATATATATAACCAACACTGTTATATTATATATATATATATATATATATATATATATATATATATATATATATATATTATAACAGTGTTGGTTGTCACTAAATCACTTTGTGGGTTTGTGACAAACCAAGTGCAATATAATCTGGAGAGAGCTCAATATCTAGGAAAGAGCTATATAATGATAATAATAAATAAATATATATTAGATATATTTACCAACCCCTCCGCTCGGGCAGGATATGACACAAGGTCAATTCTAAGCGGAGTTTAACAGATTTGAATTCAGAATAGTTGCCCCACCAAGGCTGAAGAACCTAGTATGCCCTACTGTTTACCCATAGCTGGAAAGAGAATAATTGGATTCATACCTTTCCCAAGCGCTATGTGAAATGTAGTCACGTCCTGGAGTTGAACACGTGTCTCCGTGTTCACTTTGTACGACGATAACCATTACACAATGGTCACCTCCGCTAATTCCATCGCATTAAATATATATATTAGATATATATATTTAATGAAATGGAATTTAGATATATATACGTGGTGTCTTCAATAAGTTTCCAGACTTTTTTGTGCAGGCATTTAAAATTATTGTAGACTCTTGAAAATTTAGTATGTTATTGGCATACATCTTATAAATTTATAGACCAATTTTTATTATTTTGGATTCAAATCAACAGCAACAGCAGGAATTCGAATATTTTCACAGCTGGTGAATTTCAAAAATGCAATCTGGACGTGAGGACACTTTAGAAGAATGATATACAATAAAATTGTGTTTTAAACTTGGAAAAAATGCCACAGAAACGTATGGAATGCTTCAGACTGCTTTTCGACTATCTTGCATGAATCGAGGATCGGTTTTTGAGTGGCATAAGAGGAAGGCAGCGAGTCTGTGAGGAATGATGAGAGGTGTGGAAGGAGTAAGGAAGTCAGAACACTAGAGTTTATTGGCTTAAGGGTTAGGGTTACCATGTTGAGGTTTTAAGGAAGTTCAGGAAGAGATTCCTAAGGAAGAGCCCAGCAATCATGAAATCGGGTCAGTGGCATTCCCACCAGGACAATGCACCAGTCCACAACTCCATCCTTGTCACAGACTATTTGACCAATATGGGCATCATGACAGTTCCTCAGCTTTCCTATAGTCCAGACCTTGGTCCCTGTGACTTTTGGTTATTCCCTAAGCTCAGAGGCTGTCGTTATGAGACAATTGAGGAGATGAAAGAGGTTTTGTCGAAGGTTTGGCACGCTCACACAAGAGGACTTCCATGGAACGTTCCAGAAGTTGTTAGAACGGTGCATTGCATCCGGAGGAGATTACTTCGAAGGGGACTAGAGTTTCATGTGTGTACTATCAATAAAAGTGCCCATACGAAAAAAGTCTGGAAACTTATTTAATGATCCTCGTATGGGAACCACGAGACACTTATGGTGAACACGGATTGTTAAAAGTTTGTCATGTAGATAATCGCCCAGTATATGATTGATTAATTAATTTCCAGAAATTGATAGATTTTTTTCATTTTAACGCCAGTCCCTATAGGGTTAACTTCTACTTAGCTTTTAGAGAATTACCTACATTCTACGTTTTATTCGAATGTTTTGTGTATTTGTTTCCAAACAATGTTTTAGCACAGTAATATGATATCAAGTAATTCTATCAAATATAAATGATTTGCTGGTCCAGTCAGCTGGACTGGAGAATTCCCCAACTGCGTCCCTGTAGAGGGGTAAGACTTCCACAATGAGTTTCCTGGATATGACACGAAACAATCTGATGGTGAGGTTATAGTAATACGGAAACTTTGGTGAATGCGGAATACGCCTTTATTGCCATCGCTCCCAGGTCCACACTGGCCCGGAATGGTATCACTTGATAGTGTCCTATCTTTGGGTCAAATAGAACTCAACTGTGTTTTTATGCTAGACTGAATTGTTTGATATAGAATTGTTTTTGACATTTAAACTGCGTTTTTATTCTAAATTGATTTGTTTGCAATAGAATTGTTTTGATATCTAAACTGTTTACTTATACTAAACTAAATTGTTTTAAATAGTACTGTTTATATGTATACAAATGGATTTGGCATGAAATAATCTACAATGATTGATATGTTACTAAACCAACTAACCAAATAATTTGCATTTATTTGCATTGTTTCAACTATTTATACCTAAAACTAATATTTCTTTCACAATTTCTTGTCAACATTTGCTTAGTTTTAAGTAACTAATAATACCCCTAAATAAACAATCATAGCTTTTAGTAACTATTCTTAAAAAATTGCACGGTGTTATATGGTACCAAGCATTTATTTTCTGATACATGTCATTTTTTAAACTAACCTGTTGCGACCCATAGAGAAGAACTCCGCATATAATTCCGCTCAGTCAGGGTGCCTCCGTGAGTTTTAGCATGAAGGGGCAATCCACATTCCCCAGATATCCAGAACTTGAGCCTCACCATCAGATGTAGGTATTGCTACACCTAAGACGCTCATTTTTAAGTTGTGTGGCCTCTGCAAATTATCACTAATGACAGGGCGGGGTGTAAGCCTAGTTACAATTTTTCGTCTTTGGCTTATCACTACAACAGAGTGTGACATAGCTGTGTGCCAGTTAGTCAGTTGGTAACGTGGACATTAAGTACGGTTTTGAGTTTGATCCTCAGCTGGTGTCTTCGTGGTTGTGTTGTCCAACTTTGAAGAAAGTTTACTGATAGAAGTGGAAGCCTTCTGGAAATTTCTGATGAAACAACTATGCTTCTGCTGACGAATTTCTTTGTAAATATCAGGACATTGCTGTCTTTCCTTCATATATATATATATATATATATATATATATATATATATATATATATATATTTTAACAGAGTTGGTTGTCACTAAATCACTTTGTGGTTATGTGTCGATGCAAGTTCAATATAATATGGAGAGTGCCCGTGGTGTAATGGTTAACGTCGTAGGAAATGCACACGGCGACACGATTTCAAAGCCTGGACGAGACTGATTGCATTTCACATTGCACTAATACCCTTGGGAAAGGTATGAATCCAATTATTCTCCCTCCAGCTATGGGTAAATCGTAGGGCAGACAAGGTTCTTCAGCCTTGGTGAGGCAACTAGTCTAAGAGGAGGAAAACTCTAAATTCAATCCTGTTAAACTCTGCTTTAAAAAAAAAATTGACCTTGTGTCATATCCTGCCCGAACGGAGGGGTTGGGTAAAAAGGATAATATGGAGAGTGCTCAATATCTAGGATAGAGCTATTATATAATCATCATCATCATATCGCGCTGGTAGCACGGATACCCCTGACCCTCTCTCGCCACTCCTCCCTATCGTTCATCGCCCTAGTAGGTCTTCAGGACAACATCCCGTATCCTCACATAGCTGCTGATGTACGTTCGTGCTGGTCGTCCTGCTTTTGCGCGGCCATATGTGGGGATCCATAAGAGTACATCTCTTATGAGTTCATCTCTGCTTCTCCAGCATGTCTGGTTCGTCTAACTTGAATAGTTTTCATGATAGGGGGCAGGTAGCCGTACAGTTGGTGTCTTGTGGGGTGTTGCTGCCAGGACTTGTTCAGGATTGCGCGCAGCATTCTTGTGTAATTGCCGTCTAGCTTCTTCTCCAGCGTTTTGTTAGCGTCCATGTAGTGCAGCCATATAGCAGTATCGATGTGACCGCTGCCTGGAAGAAACTGCGTTTCATTTTATCGGCTAGGTCCGATTTCCATATAATCGATAGCCTATTGATAGCTGTCCATGCTTTCGTTAACCTCGTTTCGATGTCTTTTTCGGTTAATTCGACGCTGCTTCCTAGGTAAGTGAATTTGTCTACTAGTTTAAGAGGGGTTCCTTCTAGAGTGGAGATAATTCATGGAATTTAGACTGCGACCCTGGTTTCATGGATTTTTTTGCAAAACAAAAACCATCAGGCAGTTAAGAAAATTAATGAAAATAAAAAGGAAAATTTTCTTAACTTCCTGATGGTTTTTGTTTTGCAAAAAACTCCATGAAAACCAGGGTTCGCAGTCTAAATTCCGTGAATTAAATATATGTATATCTAACATATATTTATTCATTATTATATATATTTATATATATATATATATATATATATATAAAGATATATATATATATATATAGAGAGAGAGAGAGAGAGGGAGGGAGAGAAAGAGATAAATTAATAAATACGGCAATCCAAGAAGAACAGGAATTTAATGTGAAAGAAAGTCGACGCTATAACGTTTCGGTTCTAACGAACCATCATCAGGAAGGATGATATCTAGTGATGTTGAATCACTGAGGGAGGCTGAATAAATTCAAAAATAGGGAGGAGATACTATGTATACAGAGAAAGGGATAACTGTTTAATCAATAGACTAGTAGAACCTTTGTTTTTAAAAGCTTATTGCCTTTTTTAGTAAATACCAACGATTGAGTTATGAAATAGTGTTGCTCGAAAGGTGCCTAAGTTTTACCTTCGTTTCGATCAATTTTGATCGTTACTAAAACCATGTTTCCTATCTTGTAATTCATTTTACCACGTAGTTGTACAAGGTATATATATATATATATATATAATTGTAGAACAACATATATATATATATATGTGTTGTTCTGCAATTTATGACATTTGTACCCATATCAGAGCAATGGACTTTCTTCATGTTGAATCGTAAGATTGCGTTTAGAAAGTTTCTAATCTGCCATTAAATATCATGAAGAAAGGTTTAACTTCCATTCAACATGTACTCGCCCAAGGGAAACAGCTTGCTTACTTTTGTTACCATACGGACTGAGTGAACCGCTTCTTTAGTCGTGCAATATTTGGGTTGATAATGGTTTTCATGAGTTATACGAGGAGTTGACGTGTAGACCAAATTATTGATTGGCTCTTTACAACACGCACCAAGGCACACACTCACTTAAACATGCATAATCAGCTCAAAATACACACGTAGATACTCCACCACAACCACACTGATGAATGTATCCTTTCAGAGTCGTCTTACCAACGGGTATTAAGATGCGTGTGCTTATTTATGGTCATGTTCAGAGAAGAGCATTGAAGAAAGGTCTATAGCGAATATAATATTTTAGAATTTTGGTATAAAAATATGTATAGAGGATGAAAATAGTAGGAAATACGGAATTTGGCAAAAAAATATATTATCCTTATACACAGACACATACATGCATACAATTATTATGCCCACACACACACACACACACACACACACACACACATATATATATATATATATATATTAGTTTGGGATATTGCTAAATAATAAGTGCTCAATATCGATGATAGAGGTTTAAGATAGCATAGGATATGCAGATCTAAGTTTGGGTATCTCTTGATCTGATGATCACATTAGCGAGAGACTGACAGTCATCAAACGTTGATGACTCTGCTTCAACACCATCTTAAGATAAACTGCATTGATAAATAAACTTACAACAAAAGAAAATGAGTAAGTCTTTCGGTAAAAGATTGATAAAATTCATATATTGCTATAATGCTAAGCAGATTGAAGAACAAGATGAGAGAGAGAGAGAGAGAGATAGAGAGAGAAAGAGAGAGAGAGAGAGAGAGAGAGAGAGAGAGAGAGAGAGAGAGAGGTTGGGGCTGCGAGATTAGAAATTACCGAATTAGGAAGAATTGCATTTTGAACTGAAAATGTTGTATAACAAAAATCGTTGGGATAACGGTAATGTTTTTCAATTCTAGTTATGAGAAATATAACATTTCTATTAGAATTCGCATGAAAAACAAAGGGAAGAACATAGCCAGGAATTGAGTTCACTAATGTTTTATTATATTTGAAGGTTGAATAGTTTAAATAAATAAAATAAATATCCTGTCAGCTGACTCTCACAGACAAATCTCGGATAGACTAGCTACTATCCTTAATAGTTCATGACAGACGGTCTGGAAATATCCATGAAGTTTTTTGACGAAGGGATATGTCTCGTATGAGTTGTCAGGGTTATTCGATCGTCAGAGAGGGTTGACAACCGGGAATAGAGTGAGTTTGAGCGAAAGAGGGTGTCTCGAGACCATCAACCCGGACAGTTAAAAAGTTTTGCTCTCCCGAATCAAAAAGGCTAGTAGGTATAAAAAGTGACCTACGAGAAATATCTAAGTGTTAGTGTCTCGGTTTATGTCTTATTCATGCATCAAAAGCCATATTCGTTTAATTGTCGACGGGGAAATAATAAGTATAGTTCTGAAATTAATTGAGTTGGTATTGGCTAGTGATAACGTGACGAAAGAAATATATTACATTCAGAAGGAACCGCGAACCTACATGCTTCTCATGAAATCACAGAGTGTGAAAATTGGACCACCCTTTGCATACAGGACGAGGAAAGAGCCACTCTCCAAAAACCCATCACCCAACTTAATAATGGCTTTTCATGAGACACTCATCTGATCGGTCCTTGCAGCTAATACTGTACACAATTAGTACGGTGAGTACGATACATAATTAATCTGAGTGCGGTAACAGTACAACATAATACAAAAGTAAAAAAGAGACATCAGCGTAGAACTAGGACCTTAAAGAACTATGAACTTTCCAGAGGCCTAAAGGAACTGGGAACTTTCTAGAGGCCTAAAAGAATCATGAGCTTTCCAGAGAGCTAAAAGAACTGGGAACTTTCCAGAGGCCTAAAAGAACTGGGAACTTTCCAGAGGCCTAAAAGAACTGGGAACTTTCTAGAGGCCTAAAAGAATCATGAGCTTTCCAGAGGCCTAAAAGAACTGGGAACTTTCTAGAGGCCTAAAAGAATCATGAGCTTTCCAGAGGTTTAAAAGAACTATGAACTTTCCAGAGACCTAAAAGAACTGTTAACTTTCCAGAGGCCTAAAAAACTGGGAACTTTCCAGAGGCTTAAAAGAACTGGGAACTTTCCAGAGGCCTAAAAGAACTGGGAACTTTCCAGAGGCCTAAAAGAACGGTGAACATTCCAGAGGCCTAAAAAAAACTGTGAACTTTCCAGAGGCCTAAAAGAACGGTGAACATTCCAGAGGCCTAAAAAAACTGGGAACTTTCCAGAGGCCTAAAAGAACGATGAACTTTCCAGACCCTAAAAAATTATGAACTTTCCAGAGGCCTAAAAGAACGGTAAACATTCCAGAGGCCTAAAAGAACTAGGAACTTTCAAGCGGCTTTAAAGAACGATTAACTTTCCTGAGGCCTAAAAGAACGGTGAACTTTCCAGAGGCTTAAAAGAGCGATGGAATTTCCAGAGTCCTAAAAGAAAGGTGAACTTTCCACAGGCCTAAAAGAACTATGAACTTTCCAGAGGCCTAAAAGAACTATGAACTTTCCAGAGGCCTAAAAAATTATGAACTTTCCAGAGGCCTAAAAGAACGGTAAACATTCCAGAGGCCTAAAAGAACTAGGAACTTTCAAGCGGCTTTAAAGAACGATTAACTTTCCACAGGCCTAAAAGAACTATGAACTTTCCAGAGGCCTAAAAGAACTATGAACTTTTCAGAGGCCTAAAAGAAAGGTGTACTTTCCAGAGGTCTAAAAGAACTGTGAACTTTCTTGAGGCATAAAAGAACGGTCTTCTTATAATAGTAGGTGCATTTGGCACAATCCATAGTGTTTAAAAAGAAGAGGGCGGAATTGGTAATCAGAGGAAAAATCGAGACTATCTAGACAACAGCATTGTTGAGATCAGCAAGAATACTGAGAAGAGACCTGAAAGACCTTGGGAATTTTTATGTCACTTAAACTCCAGGGAAAGAACTGAAGTTAAATCCGATATAAAAAAAATTCTGCCAGATGTAAAATAATGAAATCGATAATAATAATGAGTCGTGTTTATATGCGTGTTTAAGGGGGAAAAACAAATAAAAAGGAGTTAACATTAGAAACAAAGAAAGAAAGGAATAAGATAATTTAAAAATTAAAGAAAGAGATGTCATTATAAAGAGAATAGGAATGTTTAAAGAATAAATAAAACTGGAAAAGTAAAAGGGACTTAACATTAGAAACAAAGAAAGAAAGGAATAAGATAATTTAAAAATTAAAGAAAGAGATGTCATTATAAAGAGAATAGGAATGTTTAAAGAATAAATAAAACTGGAAAAGTAAAAGGGACTTAATATTAGAAACAAAGAAAGAAGGGAAGAAATATACAAACTATTAACATAAAACAAGGAAAATGACAATGGTGACATGAGAATTAAATATCAAAAAGTATTGAAATCGTGAGGACAAAAATGGACTTCTTGCACAGTTCCAAATGGATTACCTTCTCCACCCACTCATGTCTAACATTATGTACTTTTTTGCGTTAATTTACTGTATTCTCTTCTGTGATTGATCGTTTCGTCCCTATCAGCACATAATCTACGCTTGCTATTTTGTTGCGTTAGGTGTATTCTTACTTTGATATAGTTAGTATTTATGGCGTTGTTTTGTGTTGCTATCAAAAGAGATCAGCTTTCTTTTTTTTAATCATGTCCAAGGTTTCTCGTGGGAGATATTATTATTTCTACTCCTTTTCAAACTTTTCACGCCAGCGTTAGCCGATGGTTTCTCACTGAAGTTTAAGTGACAGCAAGTCTCTTCAAGTCTCCTGGACTTTTCTTTGTATTCTGATCTAAAAAAATGTAGTTGTTTGGATGGTCTCTACTCGTCTTGTAATTTCTAACTTCTCCCGCTCCATTTGCTGACTGTACCCAGAGCACAAAAAAAAAAAAAAAAATTATAAGAAAATAAAAGAGAAAGAAAAATGATGATATGGGGAAAATAGAGCCAAACAAGGAAATGAAGAATTGGGAAAAAAAAGTGCAAGCTTATGCATATTGCAAGACAAAAAAGAAAAAGAAACAAAAATATAAAAAAAAGAAACAATAAAAAAAGGTAAAAATCAAAAATGATTGTCGTAATTATAAAAACTAAATAAAAAAACTCAAAAAGATTCATACAAATATTTTTTAATATAATTACATCACCTTCTTTGCATAAAAATCATTTAAAATGATTATAATCAAAATTTTAATAATTTTCAGTTCAAGGAGACAGGATTTTATTTTTATCAAATTGAATTTATTTTGCGTGCTTTATATCAGATCTTGCATACTATCTTTGCATATAAATACTTCATACTCAATAAAAACGTCATTGTTCTCGATTTTTGAAATTCCCATCGAAGTAAATGCTTACTCCAGATAAACTGATCGAATAAATTATACATTTTCATTTGTGGTGTCAGCAATCACAATATCTCTTCAGATCTATATTCTCATTTAGGAAGTTTATTCAGCAAATCAATATTACAAGGAATGTGTGATACTTAAAACAAAAAAGAACAAAAAAATGAAAATAAAGAAAACAGAATGAAAATATTATAAATTATAATTAAATCTGACTAATGAAGAAAAAACAAATCACGCTTCTAGAAGATTTTGTTTTTGTAGACGTAGTAACTTTTTTCTGATTGGTTCGATTGCCTCCTTTGTTTAATGTTATTTTCAACGTTCGAGAGTTATTTTATCTCGAAGCCAACCTTGCAGAACGAAGTGGTACTAATAACGCATAACTGGGTGATAAGAAGGTTCAAACCTTTCACAAGGGTTTTAATCGAAAAGTAAACTTAAAAGCGTGACTATAGATCGAAATTATTTTCTATGATGCTGCGCCATATAGACTCCACGATTGGTTGGTTGGTTGTTTCGGTTTTATGACATATCAACCCTTGTAGGTCATTTAACGCAAAATTCTGTCTATGAATATATATACATATTCAATCAAAGATTTCTAAACGAATACTTAGGTAGGTAAAATTTTCTATTGGCAGGATTTCATTTGTTTGCACAAGATTAGCCAGTTTTAAGTCGTCATATTTTTTGGTACAACTCTGTCTCCCTCAAGAAGGACAGAATGTCATCTATTTTGACGTTCTTGAACATATCGGTTAAGCTATTTACTTTGAAAAATCGCTTTCTGATAACAGCGAAAGCTCTGCATTCTATAAGAACGTGTTTAACAGTGCAAGTTGTCTGACAGGTCAAACACTGTGGTTGTGGTTCCTGTTTCAGAATGAAAGAGTGAGTAAGCCTTGTATGACCAATTCGCAATCAGATTTCTTTCGATGATATTATTCTGCGTGTAATTTCCAACCGCCCTGTCGGCTTGGTCTGTCTAATACACCGATTGCACGTTAGAAACCTCCTCATCGAGTGTTCTGAAAATGAAATTAAACTGGATTAGATGGGAAGGCTCCAGTCTTGGAACTTTAAAGAATGTAAAGAGCCCCTTGATTGGCATTACTCTTAGAACCACTCTAAAGGGGATCAATAGTATCGGTTATGTCCCATTTATAGGTCAAATAGAACTTTTCAGTCATTTACTTGAATTATTATAATCAGTAATTATTTCAAATCGTAGGACTATGTGCAAATATCATATGTTGCATGGAAATATATAATGTTTAATATATAATGTTTAATAGCAATACTTGAAACTATTTATCTGTGTGCAAAAAAAGTGTGTAATACTATATAAAATCATTAGTATTACGAATGTTTGAAACCATTTAACTGTTTGCGAAGAAAAACAAGCTCTAACAACTCGTTTAAAGACAAAGTTTACAACAAACGAATCACTTATATATATATATATATATATATATATATATACACATATATATACTCACACACACACACATATATATATATATACACACATACATATATATATATACACACACACATATATACAGACACACACACACATATATATATATATATATATATACACAGACACACACATATATACACACACTGACACACACACATATATATATACACACACATATATATATATATATACACACATATGTATATATATATACACACACACACATATATATACATGTGTGTGTGCGTGTATATATATATTTATATATATATGTGTGTGTGTATGTAAAACAAGATTTGACTTTAAATAACCCTCAAAAGTTAATGTGCCATTAAACACAAACTAATCAACCATCCAGCAAATGTTCTTATGAAATGCTTTCTTTTAACCATACAATTAGAATACACTGATTACAATTCTGCAGAAGGGTAAAACCCCCACCAAACGAGTGTCCTGTTTATGACATTAAACAATCTGATGGTTTGCCTCTATTACGGTGTGGGGATTGTGGAGTACTCTTTCATTGCCATTATTGTCAAGTCCAATCTGAACGTGAGTGTTAGTACCAGTAAGGGTCCCATACAAATGTTCCATGTTTAGTTGAATTGTTAGTGTTACACAGCAATACTTGGAACCATTTAACTGCGCGGAAGCAAAAGACTAATGTTGAATAGAATCATGAGTGTTGAATAGCTATAGTTGAAACCCCATCTTTGTATCGAACAAATCTGTTTAAACTTTCTTAGAATTAGATAGAAATACTTGGTACAATATAACTGCGCATAAATTAGTTATATTAAGAAGATAAGTTACTTGAAGCCAAGTGACAATATCTTTATGATGGCGATTCCCCCAAAATTTAATAAATCCTGCGTTTCTATAAATAACCTATTTTCTTCTTGGCGAGGCCAATATATTTTCTGCAGTCTCTAGTAAACTCACAGACAACACCCTCCCATATGTATATAGTCATCCACAGACAGATTTGTTTCGTTCTATCAGAACTAATCAGTGTGGCTAGACATACTAGCTTCCCGTAGCTGGGATCGAAACCCAGCCGACTCCAATCCAAGGCTCTACTCCACAGCCACGAGGAACCAGCAGCAGCGAAGTAAATTTTGAACGGTCATGAATCACAATTACTATTGTTTACATACATTCGCTTTCCGGCTACCGAGAGCTCAATTCATATATGAAGAGCCTTGCAATAAACGCTAATGGCAACTCGATTAATTCATTCGCTAGAGAACTCAACCCTACGGGGGTAGGGGAGTATATATATATATATATATATATATATATATATATTAATTTTTATACTTACTCTGTTATGATAGTATCAAGCACTCTTTTAATGCCAGAACTTTTCCTTTTTGGCGTTCTTCTATCCTTTATACATATATATATATATATATATATATATCCCTGGTCGAGTCATACCAAAGACTCAGAATTGTTACTTGATGCCTCCTTGCTTAACACTTAGCATTATAAGGTATGGAACAAGGGTAAAGTGGAGCAAACCAGGGAAGGAGTAGCGCCCTCCCCTACACCTTGGTGTAGTAGCTATCGAAAAGGGAACCTTCGGGTCACCCTCGACTATGGTCGCCAACTACTATATATATATGGGTTCGGGAACGGTGATCATGTATCAGTATTAAAAATGATATATTTAATCTATTTGTATCTGAGAATTTCTTTTTATTCACCTTAGAAAAAGCATTGATAGTGAATGAAAAAAACATTGAAAAATAAGACGAGTGAAGGTATCAGCAGAAAACTTACTGTTTAATAATCTCCTTTGTCTCCCTGTAATAACAATGAACTGCACATCCTGACAACCAATATGACGACGTGCCTTCCACAACATTGTTATATGATTATTCCTCATCTTAGAAATTCAGACACAAATCAAAACAATCTTTTTCCAAGAAAAAAAAATAACATGCATTATTAGTCACCTCTTACTTCTGAGCGTTTATTCCCGTTTTAGCATCGCAAGTGCCTCCGCTTTGCTTCACTGATAAGCCAGAAATCACGTCTACAATTACCATAAAAAAGATTTTGTATTTCTCTAATACCCGACGCCATGTCTCAAGGATCACTGTTACAAAGCTGAATAACACCGAGATAGGTTTTATATTTGCTTATTATTCCCCAAACTAAACTAAGCTATCTCCAGTGCATTCTGAAAACAATTTCCTGAATTACTTATTCAATTAACAAAAGACCGTTATTTTGTCTTTTGAGGATTGTCCACTAAAATAGCCAGTTTTTTAAAAGTCCTATCACCAGACGAGGCTAAGTGATGCTGTTCGTGATTCTCTTTCGAAAGGCCCGAACCAACGTCCCCTTACCAGCTATGGGTAACATAATAGGGTAAACTGGGTCCTTTAGCTTTGGTCTGGCTTTTTAAATGAGCGACAATTGATACGTTTAAACAGAAAATAAACTTGTGAAGAGGCTTATTGTTCTTGTTGACTCAAAAATGATTGATATCAAGTCTACAGTCAATAGAAATTACACAATTCAACATTAAATATAAAAAAATAAATGTTTCAAATAAGCAAATACAAATACTAAATTCAATATAAGTAAAATGTCATTTTCCTCGCAAAAGACATCATATGAAATAACTGACCTAAGTTAAATATTTTATAGAAATTAGAATGTTTATTTTTCCCAGAATTCAACGTTAATAGGTATTTATTTCAGACAAGAAGATGTTTATTGCTTATACCTCTGGTGGTGTAATGGTTAGCAAGCTAGACTAGCAAACCTACACTAGTGAGTTCGATTCTCATTGAGCGCTCCATTCATTCGGCCTTGCGCCACATCGAAGCAAAGAGCTTTGTAAATTACTATACCTCGTACAATTATCTTGCATTGTCAGCCGGTTTATTTGAAGGAAAACGCCTAATTTTAACCAGGTTTACTTAGCTTAAAAATGGACTTCGTGATACACCATGCAGTGGAGAAGGGGTTGGGGAAACATATTTTTTATGAATACATGGGAAAAGTGTCATAGGATTGAATTAAGAATAGCTCATTAATAGATAGAATATTAGGTTTTAAAATAAAGTATTTTAATTTCTTATTAACTTTATTAGTAACAAAAAATTATTCGGACCATTATCGGAAGCATCTATAGGCTTTTGTAAATATAAATATTTTTAGTAACTTTGTTCCTTTCCTCTGTAATAGAAGGACTCGAATAAAAAGAGAAATAAAAAAAAATAAGCAAAAAAAAAAAAAAAAAGAAAAAGAGTAAAGAAAAACAAGTGATAAGATTACTCAAAGCAACTAGCAACCAGTGTAATATATTCAGAAAGAATGTATGGCAAAATCACTTGACAGCAGAGGGAAAAAAAGTTAGGAATAATTTTAGGCGGGAAAGCTGCTCTCTCACTGTTCCAGGTATTAAGAATGTCATTTTGAATTCTTTTCTTTTGTGTGTTCCCTGGCTAAGAAATTGTGACCTCCAAAGTAGAGAAGCTATACAAACAGGCATGGGAAAAACTAATGCAGTTGACCTTTCTTCTTGTAGATCGCACACAACGGCCATGTTGTATATGAAAAAAAAAAACACGATCCACTAGAGGTGCCACTGCTTATCAGCCATACCAGCATGCAATGGGATTAAATCGGATGCACGTTTGCTAATCAGGGATTAAGGCTAGAAGATTTACTTATCTACATAAACGTATTCTAATCCTTCAAACATATGTATAAAACTCAATCTCTTTTCTACAGTGTTCAGTTTTATATATATATATATATATATATATATATATATATATATATATATATATATATTAGTAAATATCTATGTTCATCAGAATTTTCCTCTGTATTCTTATCTATGAATCTATCATTCAATCGATGAATCGATTGATTTTAATCTATTAATATCTATCTATCTATCTATCATGATAGATAGATAGATAGAGAGAGAGATAGATAGATTACTATACTTATTTGCATCTAACTTAATAGATAGATAGATACTATACATATTCACATCTAATTATTTGTATATTTTCATATATATATATATATATATATATATATATATATATATATATATATATATCTAACTATTTATCTATCAAGTCATCAACTTTCCCTGTTCATAACTGTCTAAAGATCGATCTTTATGTGACGATATCTATCAATCTTTTGATGCTGTTTACCCTTAGTCTCCAAGAATTATCTTCTAATCGCAGTATTTCAGACTTGTTAAAAACTGAGTCATTTACTAAGCTTTGCACCAATGAAAATATCATATCAAGCTCCTCTCTCATGTGTTTGTAAGTTTTACATACAAAAATCTTTCACTTTTTGAAAACGACTCAAAAAATGGATGCTCAATTGAAGCTAGAACATGAGGCATGAAGACATTTTTTTGAGTATTACATTCAAAATTCTTTAAAATCGGAACGAATCACCAAATTATGTCCGCCAAAAAAATAAATAAATAAAATAAATACTTTTGTGACATTTGGAGAAATATATAAAAGACAGTCGTCCATTACGTGACCGTATGAGAAATATCTTAGACAAAAAGGAAATAGAAATATCAAATAAATATCTGTAAGTAAGACTTTTAAATGGTTTCTTATAAAAATAGAATGTATCATTTTTTTCACAAACGTTTGTGTTGTTTCAGAGTCACGGTTTCACAGAAACATTTTCATATTAAAAACGATTATGTATTTATAAGTAAACGACAATTGCAATATTCTTCCATATTTATTTTTCAACGTTAAGAGCTTTCTTGTAATATAATGGCCGGGGGATTTCGTTTCATGCCTTTGGGTTTAGTTTGGGTGAGAACCTTTCGGCTCAGTGCATGGGTTAATTAGGTGCAACATTAACACAGGTGTGCACGTGGAGCGGACGTGTCACTCAGAGATGTCACAATAGCCCAAATGGGAAACAGGTGCTACAGTGCAGGTGACGTCACGCAACGGAAGCGCTTGGATGATTTCGGGTATTTTGAAAAAGTCAGTTAGTAGAGTTGAGAACTGGACACCGAACGACTTTCGGGGCTCTCAGAGGCCAAACGAATTTGCGCGCTACGGGCGCTGCACGAGATGGGCAGCGGATGACAAAGCCAGAATAGAAATAATGTATATCTTTCTCCTTGAGTCGAAGAACATTTAAACTCAAAAGTTATAAGAGGTTTCGTGCCTGAACTGAGAAGTCGTTACGTGTTTTTCGAATTTCGAGATTCCTATGTTCTATGTGATATATGTATATATGTTATGAACATCCCATGTACATTTCTTATATTCATGCATATGGCTATGCTACAATCTTAGCATTATATCATCATCATCATGTCGAGCCGCCCGCACGGATATCCCTGACCCACTCTCGTCACTTTTCTCTTTTTCGTTCATCGCTCTAGGCAGGTCTTCTGGGCTTCATCCCGTATCCTCACATAGCTGCTGTATGTATGTTGGAGTTGGTCGTCCTGCTTTTGCTCGGCCATAAGTGGGGGTCCATTGTAGTATATCACTTATGAGCTCGTCTCTGCTCCTCCAGCAGTGTCCTGCGTGCCTGGTTCGTCTAACTTGGATGGGAGGCAGGTGGCCGTATAGTTGGTGCTTTTTGGGATGTTGCCGCCAGGACTTGTTTAGTATTGCTCGCAACATCCTTGTGTAGTTGCCGTCTAGCTTTTTTTCGAGCCGTTTTGTTAGCGTCCAAGTGGTGCATCCATGCAGCAGTATCGACACGACCGTTGCTTGGAAGAAAGTGCGTTTCCTTTTTTCGGTCAGGTCTGATTTCCATATGACCGATAGCTTATCGATAGCTGCCCATGCCTTCGTTAGCCGTGTGTCGATATCTTTTTCAGTTTATGAGACACTGCTTCCTAGGTAGGTGAATTTGTCAACCAGTTTCAGAGAGCTTCCGTCTAGTGTGGAAATTTCGATTGTTTGATTAAAGCACAGACGATATTGGAAAAAAAAATGAGACATTCACTTCTCATCCTATTTTCAACAATAACTCATTAGTTTGTTGAGTAGAAACAAAATATTCGGCAATAATTTGCAATAAGGGCGTAAATTTGATGTGAAAGAATTTTTTGAATTATTGATTGTCGGTTTTGTGAAAAATTTAAATAAGGCAATTTCATTATGATTATTATTATTATTTTGCGTGTCTCATTTTCTTGAAAAGATTCTGCTTTTTTTTTTACCTTTTATCAGCATGATCAAATTTCATTGTCTTGCACAATTCCTGGTGGATCACCTTGCCCGCTCAGTCATACCTAGTTTAGTTTTTACTTTATGCCATTTACAGCATTCACTATTAATATGGTTAACTAATTCCTCTCTCTCAACACATAACTAACATGTGTTAGTTTTCTGCATGTTATCAGTTTTTGCTGTTATATAATTATTATTTCACCGTTTGCTAGTTTTTCTTTGCTAGATTTACATTTTAGTCTTTCACAACAGTCTGAGAGACAGCAAGTCTCCTAAGGTCTATGGATCTCTTCACAGTATTTTAGCCGCTCCTAATAATGCTGAGCTCAGTATGGTCTCGCGTCTTCCTTTGATTTCCATTTACTCCTGTTTTTCTTTCTTCCAAACTCTTGGCGACCGTTCCATAGGCTTTATTTAGAATTGAAATCACTTTCAACATTAAATTTGTTTGTTTGTGTTTTATAGTATATCAACCTTTGAAGGTTATTTAATGCTAAATCTATTTTTATACAAATAAACAGATCTATTTCAAACAATTCAGTTTAGCATAAGTATACATTCTAATTGTCAAAAAAAATTATTTCAAGCTTCAGTTTAGTCAAACAGTTCTATTTCAAATAATTCAGATTAACATAAGTATACATTTTTATGTTCAAAAAATTTTCTATTTCAAAATATTCAGTTTAGTCAAAAAGTTCTATTTAGAATAATTCTAAAGCTCCAGTCGACTGGGCAATAAAGTATAGGTGTATCTTCTCGCTTTCTTTCATTTCTTTCTGTAGTCCGTTGGATCGACAAAATCTTCCAGATGACCAGTACGTTTTTCTGCAGTCAGTATATTCTACAGCTGCACAATACATAGTGTTAAATGTAAAAATAGTTTTATTTCAGATAATTCAGTTTAGAATGAATACACAGTTTAGATGTCAAAACAGTTAGGTTTCGAGCAATTCAGTTTGGCATAAGTATGCAGTTTCAAAGGGATAATCGAATGTTTGTGGGTGGATTTGCTCTGTCTGGCCTTCTTGGGTCTGGGAGAGCCAGCATGCTTCGACTAGGAACTCTGTCTCTTGGTCTCTGGGTCATAGCAGTAGATCCAGCTTCCATCGCATGGCATTTTTTCCAAGTTTAAAACACAATTTTATTACATGCCGTTCTTCCTCGCGTTCAGATTGCATATTTTAAATTCACCAGGCTTTAGTAGGGTGTATTCCAATTCCTGCTGTAGCTGTTGATTTGAAGCTGAAATCATAAAAATTGGTCAGTCATCTCATAAGGTGGATAGCAATAACATACTGAATTTTCAAGAGTCTACGACAATTTTTAATACCTGTACAAAAAAGTCTGGAAACTTATTGAATGGCCCACGTATCTATCAGTCTATCTATCTATGTATCTATCTGTATATTCAATTAAAGTCTGGAAACTTATTGAATGCCTGTTTGTGTGAAATTGAATGTGTATGATTTCTTTGAAATGGAAAAGGAAGTTACAATCTGTTAAGACTACTTGACGTGCACTTTACCAAAATCCTGAGCCAGGTGACGGTTCAAAAAGGCATCTGTTATCTCTGTGTACTGTCACTGCCTAAACTATGAATCTGAAGGTAAAACTGTGTTGCTGGGTTTTTTTTCCACGCAGGGCAGACTTATCAGTATTCGATGGTCTACACTTCGAAGTATATATAAAATATTTGGTAACACTAGCAAATAACACGGCACACTGTGAACAAATGGTTGTTTTATGAGAAGAAAACAAAAGAAATTGCTGCATCAGCCTAAATATATTCCCCACGCTAACAGTGTATCAAACATTGCACGCTATGTTTAACACATTTCACCTAAATTTGTTAAAATAGATAAATAAAAAAACGTTGCCAAAAATATTTCTACAATTCTTCTTCCCTACAGCACATATGTAAATGTATCGATTGTGTACTTTAAAAGACGTTCTCTCTAATATATATATATATATATATATATATATATATATATATATATATATCGTGCTGCTAGCGCGGATTTCACTGACTTTCTCTCCACTCTATCGTCCATTGCTCCTGCGAGGTCTTCTGGGCTTCATCCCATATCAGCACAGAGCTACTGTCGGTAGATTCTAGCTGGTCGTCCAACACTTGCTCGTCCGTGTGAAGGGGGCCACAAGAGTACATCGTTTATGAGTTTTCCTTACCTTTCCACCAGTGTCTGGTTCGTCTAATTTGGATGGTTTTCGGGATAGGTGGCAGGTGGCCGTACAGTTACTGTTTTGTGGAGTGTTGCCTCCTGGACTTGTTAAATACAGCTCAAAACTTTCTCGTGTAATTGCAGTCAAACTTTTTCTCCACCCCAGAGTCTAGTATAATAAAATATGTAATTTTGAAAAAACGATTTTGTACAAAACATTTTTAATTATAATGAACTGAATCGATTTCTTTTCCTTATTATACATTATAGAGAATATAATGGTCACTCTCGTCGAATAGAATTCATATGAATTTTGGATATGTAGACTGATACCGACAGATTATCGATCACATGGAAATCTGATCTTACTGTAGCTGTGACAGTATTACTTTATGAATTAATCAAAAAGACGCTAACGAAACGTATGGAGAAAAGGCTCAGTGAGTTTTACAAAAGAATACTCGGTTCTGTTTTGAACCAATCCTTTACGGTGACTTACCTCCAATCTTACAAATCGTCCTAGTAAGACGAGTCAGATTTGCTGGGCATTGTTGGCGAAGTCAGTACGAAGTCATAAGCTATATCATCTTGTGGACTACTACACATGGACACACCAGCAAGAAGTTCAGTTATCAACTCTGCGGATAGTGAATGCAAAAAGACATGGCCGGAGAAAAGGATGAGAGGGACGGATGGTGACAGAGAGAGAGAGAGAGAGAGCGAGAGAGAGAGAGAGAGAGAGAGAGAGAGAGAGAGAGCGTCTGGGTCGTGAGCATGAGTTGATCATGATGATTATATTATAACGTGGTAGGAAGTCTAATGCAAATGAGAGATTATATCGAAGGACACATTTTTTTAACACGGGGAATATACATACATATTTACCCAACCCCTCCGCTCGGGCAGGATATGACACAAGGTCAATTTTTAAGCGGAGTTTAACAGGATTTGAATTCAGAGTTTTCCTTCTCCTAGACTAGTTGCCTAACCATGGCTCAAGAAGTCAGTCTGTCCTACTATTTACCCATAGCTGGAGGGAGAATAATTGGATTCATACCTTTCCCAAGGGTATTAGTGCTATGTGAAATGCAATCAGTCTCGTCCAGGATTTGAACTCGTATCTCCGTGTCCATTTCCTACAACGACAACCATGACACCTCGGGGAATATATCTCAGTAAATGATTGTAATTCATTCATGTAATAAACTTAATACATATATATATATATATATATATATATATATATATATATATATATATATATGGGGTATGTGTGGCTGTGAACGTGACTATTTACTGAGTAATTTGGCGCTAGCTTAAGCCACGTGCCTAAAAACATACCCACGTAACGATCACGTGACTTAAATATTATACTGATAAGATATTTATTCAGTTAAATAATGGTTATTGGATGACTAGACATGTCGATACAATACCACCTGAAAATCGGACACATGGAACCAAGAGTCGTGTGTTTTTAATTTTTTTTTACATTGTGTGGTTGAATATATGTGTGTGTGTATTTATGTCATGTGTGTATTTACTAAAATATTTTGAATAATTTTTTAAAAAAATTATCTTATTTTAATATATCTACATTTACATTAGGGAAAAATATCTGCTCTATTTAACATTGGTGATACTTTTTGATTATTTAGAATAATTTATATTGGCAACAAATTTAAACAAAACAGATAAATGTCATGAATAATAATAATAACAAAAATATAATGAACTGGCAAGGTGATCCACAGGGAAATGTGCAGGAAATTTAAATTTAACCACACCTACAATGGGCATATGCACAACCCAGCACCTGTCCTTGAAAATGATACGCATAAACTCCTATGGGACTTTGATATACACACAGATCACCTAATCTCGGACAGAAGACCAGGCCTTATAATAATCATCAACAAAGAAAAAGAGAATTTGCAAAATTGTCGACTTTGCTGTCACGGCTGACCACAGAATAAAACTGAAAGAATGTGAAAAGAGAGATAAGTACCTTGACCTTGCTAGAGAATTGAAAAAACTATGGAACATGAAAGTGATGATTGTACCAATTATGATTGGTACTTTTGGCACGGTAACTAAAGGATTATTAAAGAGCCTGGAGGATTTGGAAGTTGGCGGCCGAGTGGAGAGCATCCAAACAACAGCATTATCGAAGACAGACAGAATACAGAGAAGAGTCCTGGAGAGTTGAGGAGACTTGCTGTCACTCAAACCCCTGTGAAAAACCATCTGGTGACGCTGATGTGAAAAATCTAAAGGAATGAATAATAACAATAATAATAATTATAATCAAAGTTAATCGATTTAGTATGGCTATCACGACTCTTTCTTTGCGAGATTCTTACTAGAATAATTTTTTTTTCCTGATCCGAAAAAATTATTAATGCAGGGTTTGTTAATCGCATTTGTGGGATCAGATAAGCTACATATCAATTCAACGCATTTATTAAGATCTATTATCTGTAAAAGAAGGCACACAATCCCTTATTTACTTATACACACACACACACACACACACACACACACACATACACGTACGCATTTACACGTGTACACTTTGTGTGCGTACAGTAGCGTGAAACTTAGTATGCTCATCACTTAAAGAAAATAACAAGTGGCATAAGGTGTAATTTTCTTCCATTTTAAAAAAAGCGTAGCAAGTAATATATGCCTGCCCATTCTCTCTCTCTCTCTCTCTCTCTCTCTCTCTCTCTCTCGCTCTCTCTCTCTCTCTCTTTCTGCATATCTGCCTCTGTCTTTTTCTCTTCTGTATTTCTCTCTCATCACACACACACACACACACACACATATATATATATATGCAAATTTCATTAAACATAATAGACATTTTATGTCTACATATTTTCTTTTGGATCCGTTCGAAATCCAGAAGAAAATATGTAGACATAAAATGTCTATTAGGTTTAAGGAAATTTGCATTAACGAAGAAATGCTGCCTAAATATACATATATATATATATATATATATATATATATATATATATATATATATATATATATATTATAATAGTGCTGGTTGTCATTAAATCACTTTGTGGGGTTTGTGTAGAACCAAGTGCACTATAATATGGAGAGTGCTCAATATCTTCGATAGAGATTAGCACAAAGGGAGTATAAGGTAAGATATGACTGGGTTGGCAATGTGATCCACTGGGAAAAGTGCAAGAAAAGTAAATTTGGCCATACTAACAAATGGTATATGCACAACCTAGCACCTGTCCCAGAAAATGACACGCATAAACTCCTATAGGACTTCAACATACAAATGGATCACTTAATCCCGGTCAGAAGACCAGACCTTATAATCATCATCATCATCATCATGTCGTGCTGGTAGCACAGATATCCCTGACCCTCTCTCGCCACTTTTCCCTATCGTTCATCGCCTCTAGCAGGTCTTCTGGATTACATCCCGTATCCTCACATAGTTGTTGAATGTTTGTTCGTGCTGGTCGTCCTGTTTTGCTCGGCCATATGTGGGGGTCCATAAGAGTATATCCCTTATGAGCTCGTCCTTGCTTCTCCAGCAGTGTCCTGCATATCTGGTTCGTCTAACTTGAATAGTTTTCGTGATAGGAGGCAGGTGACCGTACAGTTGGTGTCTTGTGGGGTGTTGCCGCCAGGACTTGTTTAGTATTACTCGCAGCATTCTTGTGTAATTGCCGTCTAGCTTCCTTTCTAGCCGTTTTGTTAGAGTCCATGTAGTGCATCCATATAGCAGTATCGACACGACCGATGCCTGGAAGAAACTGCGTTTTATTTTATCGGTTAGGTCTGATTTCCATATAAGCGACTGACTTTATTATAAGCAACAAAAAAAAAAGAGAACTTGCAAAATAGTCGATTTTGCTGTCTCGGCTGACCACATAGTAAAATTGACAGAATGTGAAAAGAAGGATAAGTACCTCGATCTTGCTAGGGAATTGAAAAACCTGGGAACATGCAGGTGACAATTATACCAATTGAAATTGGTGCATTTGGAACAGTAACTGAAGGATTACAAAAGGCACTGGGGGACTTGGAAATTAGCGGACGGGTGGAGACCATCCAAATGACAGCATTATTGAGAACAGCTAGAATACTGAGAAGAGTCCTGGAGACTTGAGGAGACTTGCTGTCACTCAAACTTCAGTGAAAACCATCTGGCTAACGCTGATGTAAAAAGCTCTAACGAGTGAATAATGATAAATAAATGTATATTAGATATATATATATATATTTAATTCATGGAATTTAGACTGCGACCCCTGGGTTTCATGGAGTTTTTTTTCAAAACAACAATCATCTGGCAGTTAAGAAACCCAGGATTCGTAGTCTAAATTCCATGAATTAAATATATATATATATATATATAATTAGTAAGTTGGCCGACCGTAGTCAAGGGAGATCCGAAGGGTCTCTTTTCAATGGCTACAAATCGCTCTGGTAGTTTTATGAGATGGCGCTAATCTTTTCTCTGGGTTTCTGCACTTACGTTTGATCTGTACCTTATAATCCTAAGTGTTAAGCAAAGAGACTATATATCATTTTTTAGTTTTTCGTATTTCTGGACCTTGGATTGAATCCCTGTCTCCCGGACCATTGAAGAACACTCAAATCGTTATGCCAATGAATGTTCGGGATCATTTGTGATTGAAGAATATTTCATTGTTGGAAAACGCTTTTTATTTTAATGAAATTGCAACCTCCTATCCTTTCAAAGTCAATCTTAGAATCTACCAAGAAAAGAAAAATTTCAATTGGATGCCTATTTGGTTACATTGAAATCGCTTACTCAGTATCCTCGATGGCTCGGGCAATTTTAGGTAATACAATAATTTTGCATATGTTCCAGTACACATACCGCGAGAGGAATATCTCATCTACTGTAAGCTATGTCATTATACGCTTTGGGGAAGGCGTGGACTGCAAGAGACAAGTGGTCGATCAAACAGAATTCATATCTCTCTGATAATATAAAACGGGATTTCTTCCAAACTATGGCAGTGTCATAAATACAGATTCCTGAACTCCACCGAAGCACAATGAGAAAAAATACATGGCAACTACACAAGAATGTTACGTGCTATTTTAAACAAATCTTTGAAGCAGCACCCCACAAAACAGCATATGTCCCGCCACTTACCTCTAATCTCAAGAAACATTTACCTTACACAAACAATACGAGGATCATTAAATAGGTTTCCAGACTTTTTTTTCGTATGGGCACTTTTATTGGTAGTACACACATGAAACTCTAGACCCCTTCGAAGTAATCTCCTCCGGATGCAATGCACTTGTTTTACCGTTTCAACAACTTCTGGAACGCCCCATGGAAGTCCTCTTGTGTGAGCGTATCAATGACCTTCGTCAAAGCCTCTTTCATCTCCTCAATTCTCTCATAACGACAGCCTCTGAGCTTAGGGAATAACCAAAAGTCACAGGTAGCAGGTTCTTGACTATAGGCAGGGACGCCCATCTTGGACAAATAGTCTGTGAAAAAGATTGAGTTGTAGACTGGTGCATTATTCTCGTGGAAATGCCACTGACCCGATTTGCAGAGTGCTGGCCTCTTCCGACGGAATCTCTTCCAGAACTCCCTTAAAACCCCAGCAAAGTAACCCTAACCCTCACCCTTTGGCCAATCAGCTCTGGTCTACTGACTTCCTAACTCCTCCCACACCTTTCATCATCCCTCACAGATTCCCTGCCTTCCTTGAATCTCTTATGCTACTCAAAATTTGATGCTCGATCCATGCAAGATGGTCGAAAAGCAGTCTGAAGAATTCCATACGTTTCTGTGTTATTTTTTCCAAGTTTAAAACACAATTTTATTGCATATCGTTCTTTTAAAGTGCGACATTTTATTTTTGAAATTCCCTGTGACAGGCTTTAGTAGGGTGTATTTCAATTCCTACTGTAGCTGTTCATATAAGCTGAAATCATAAAAATTGGTCAGTCATCTCATAAGATGGATAGCAATAACATAGTGAATTTTCAAGAGTCTGCGAAAATTTTAAATGCCAGTACTTAAAAAGTCTAGAAACTTATTGAAGGCACCACGTACATTCTGGGCAGTGCTGGTGAAATAAGGACACATTTCTAAACAACGTTCTATTATGGACTCCGACCAGCAAAAAATATACATTCATACATACATCAGCTCTGTGCGGGAATCGGATGGAGTCTAAAAGACCTGCCGGGAGCGATGGAAGAAAAGGAAGAATGGCGAGAGAACGTCAAAGAATTTCGTGCTATCAGCATGATTTGATAATAGGAATGATCTCTCTCTTTCTCTATCTATCTTTCTTTCTCTCCATCTCTCTCGCGCCAATATTACTCATTCTCTCTATATATATATGTATAGATATATTATACATATATATATATATATATATATATATATATATATATATATATATATATATATATGTATAAATAAAAGTGTTTATAGAATTCAGTTTCATCACAGTATAAAATTAAGAAACAAAGAGTAGCAAGGTAGAGAACAGCCGGAAGACATGTTTTCCTATGGCTCTACGACAGACTCTTAAACAAACAGATAAAACCTGTTATATAGGGACGAATTTAGCTATAGATTGTATTGCATTTATACCGTAGCAGTTAGAGATCTTTTAATTTTATCTTACTGTCGACGAAAGTTGTTGCAGTGCCTTTCCACTATTTAGTGCACTATCTCTTCTCTTTGTTCATTCCTCACCTTTTTCCAACTCCATCAAAACGATCTACATCTATTGATACCAGACCATTTGCTGTTTTATCTGAAGATCTGTTTATCTCTTCAAGCATGTCAGCAAAACAACTTTTCTAATTCGATTCTTTCAAACGGCGTCTTTCACGTACATTTCTTCTTCGCGTTTGTTCTTGTCATCCAGTGGTAATGGGTGTTTTAGCTGTGACAAGATTTGCTTTTCCGACCTAGGTGCCGCCACCTTAAGATTTGCTAGCGCATTCCACTTGTGGAAATTATCAATTGAGCGCAACGAGCATGCGCATATGAAACCTTTTCTTTCGTTTATTTATTTATCTATTTATTTATTTTCTTTTCCTCTTTCGTAAATCTCTGGGTGCTTTTGTCCTAGCAATACTTGTTTTCTACTTAGGTGAGCTATTTTTTTCTTGTTTCCGTGTTATATTCGAAGCAAAGATGCCGTTACGTGGCAAAGCAAGTTGGGCAGTACTAACTCAGAGTGTTTTTCAGGTCCAAAGTCTCTTTTATTTACGTGGTTACTTCAGTGATAACTCCGTTATGAGAATTGCAATTACGCTAATTATCATCATCATCATATGCAAATTGGAGGTGCCCGTGGTGTAATGGTCATCGTCGTAGGAAATCGAGACGGCGACACGAGTTCAAATCCTGAACGAGACTGATTGCATTTCACATAGCACTAATACCCTTGGAAAAGGTATGAATCCAATTATTCTCCCTCCGGCTATGGGTAAATAGTAGGACAGACTGGTTTCTTCCGTCTTGGTGAGGCAACTAGTCTAAGAGAAGGAAAACTCTGAATTCAAACCTGTTAAACTCCGCTTAAAAAATTGACCTTGTGTCATATCCTGCCATAGCGCAGGGGTTGGGTAAATAGGATCATTTGCAATTTGTGCCGATAGCACGAATTTCAGACTCTCTCTTACCATCCGTCTCAATCATCCACCACTTTTTGCTGGTCTTCTAAACTGTATCCAATGGATAAGACCCCTTCAAAGAGTGTCCTGAATATGTCACTAAACAATCTACTGGTGATGCTCCAGTAATGCTAGAAGTCTGGGGAATGCAGAGTATCATTTCATTGCCATTACTCCCACATCCACCCGGAGTGGTAGCACCTTAGGGTTCCTATATGGAAATCAGACCTAACCGATAAAATGAAACGCAGTTTCTTCCAGGCAGCGGTCACATCGATACTGCTATATGGGTGCACTACATGGACTCTAACAAAACGGCTGGAGAAGAATCTAGACGGCAATTACACAAGAATGCTGCGAGCAATCTTGAACAAGTCCTGGCGGCAACACCCCACAAGACACCAACTGTACGGCCACCTGCCTCCTATCACGAAAACTATTCAAGTTAGACGAACCAGACATGCAGGACACTGCTGGAGAAGCAGGGACGAGCTCATAAGTGATGTACTCTTATGGACCCCCACATATGGCCGGGCAAAAGCAGCACGACCATCACGAACATACATTCAGCAGGTATGTGAGGATACGGAATGTAGCGATGAAGACCTGCCACAGGCGATGAAAGATAGGGAAAAGTGGCGAGAGAGGGTCAGGGATATCCGTGCTACCAGCACGACATGATGATGATGATGATGATTAATAAAAGCTCACAGCTTACGCATTTTGGGGAGTATCTACTTTTACAAAAGAAAAGTCAAAAATCATAGATCTGATTTATCTATCGAAAGATTTGATCCCAACAGGTGGACAATAGATGCTTATGATTTTAAAAAGATTAATGAACCGACAAATCCTCAAGATTACTTACTTTTTGTTTGGACAATTTGAAAGTTCACTCTGTATTGACATTTTAAATGCGTTTTTAATTTTTTTTTTAAGTCAATAAGTCTTTTTTACGCTGCTATGAACGGAAAATTACATTTTCCTAAATAAAAAAAAGGCATCATAATCTCCTTAAGTTTTTATCACCATGGAGTTGTAATGAAACAGCCGCAGCTTTGAAGAAATCCCTTTTTATTCTATCTGAGAAATCAGATTTCTATAAGATCGATGACCAGTCATTAGCTATCTACGCCTTCACCTTACATAGCAGTTGACCTGATTGGTAGTTGACTTTTAGGAGCCAACCTCATTGCAATGAACACATGGTTGTTTTCTTTAGAGGGAGATTGAAAGTCAAAATGAAATATGCAAACTTCCATACTGTTCCCAGTGGATTATTGTATATATAGTTCTCGCTATTTTAATACTTTTTTACAACGAATTTCTGGCTGAGGGTTGCTTTCCTTCTATACTACTTTCGACAAAAAAGCCTCAGTGTTATAATGTTTCTAATAATCTAATAAATATTGGTAAATCGCATCTAGCTGATGAGATATTGCGGCCAAGGTGTGTGAATTGGTCTAATAATTTCGGGGGCATGCCATTTAAAGTGAAAATAGCTCCATCTTGTTTAAATCACATCAACTCAGTTTTATTTGCATTCAGGTTGAGGCTAATGCCATCTGCTGCTATTTATCAGGGATTCGGCTTCAACGGGATATTTTTAATAAGAAACGGATAATTTTCATAGTCTACGTCTGTCTTAGTTTCTTCGAGATATAGTTAGGTTCTCTTTTATAATGAGTAACCATTTTCTTTTAATAGGTCTATTAACGTCCCACTTCATAATCTTGACATATTATCATCATATAGTGTGTTTTTATATCTTCTTGCAACACTCCTACGAGAAAGAAGTCGGTGTCACTATCGGGTAAGCAAACCATTATTACAGCATATATTTTCTTTACTTGACGCAGTACTGAAAAAAAATTAAAAAGCAGTAAAACTGCTGACCTCGACGAGATATCTCCTGAAGTATGGACATGGGAATTTAACAACATACTTCTTCGCTTATGCAACGCTGTGAATAAACAAAATAGAAAACAAATGGACGAAAGGTTATATACCTTTTCCAGTTCAAAATGGGAATAGTTCAGTTCAAAATGGGAATAGTTCAGTTTAAAATGGGAATAGTTCAGTTTAAAATGGGAATAGTTCAGTTCAAAATGGAAAAATTGTAAGTATAAATATAAAAAAGCTGCAAAGAGACAATAAGGGTTCCAGTTGTGATGGTTGTTGACAATGCCCCATGTCACTCAAACATTGAAGAAGTTTTTAGTGAAGAAGAATTTCTAGAATGTGAAGTGCTTAGGTTGGGACCATACAGTCCAATGTTTAATCCGATTGAACAATTATGGTCTTTAATCAAAGCTTACATCAACTAGGAATTGGCTGCTAAAATTGTGAGTATTCTTTCAATGGAGAGAAGAGATGGCTTGTCAATTACTGAACAAAGGGCAAGAGCTTTGACTTCATTAATTGAGGAAGAATTGGGAAGGGTTACACCAGAAGTATGCAATCGTTTCATAGCAATCTAAAATCCCTGCAGCTGTAGCATTAGATGTTGTGTTCTAATAAATGACTTGAAGAATTTTTTTTTATATTATAATATTATATTATAAAATGTTAACAATTTTATTGCTAAAATGATTTATAAAATATTTCTTATATTTATACTTATAATAATTTTTCCATTTTGAACTGAACTATTCCCACTTTGAACTGAACTATTCCCATTTTGAACTGAACTATTCCAAATTTTGAACTGAACTATTCCAAATTTTGAACTGAACTATTCCAAATTTTGAACTGAACTATTCCAAATTTTGAACTGAACTATTCAAATTTTGAACTGAACTATTCCAAATTTTGAACTGAACTAATCCCATTTTGAACTGAACTATTCCAAATTTTGAACTGAACTATTCCAAATTTTGAACTGAACTATTCAAATTTTGAACTGAACTATTCCAAATTTTGAACTGAACTATTCCAAATTTTGAACTGGAAAGGGTACAGTTTCCCTCACTCAAGAAAAGTGTCTTCGTAATAATTAAGATCTACAGAGACATAGTTCTTACTGTTCAAGCTGCTAAAGCTTATCATGCTCAGCCTCTCAATCGTATCCAAGCTGAAGTCGAGAAAATTCTTTAAAATAATCTCACTGGCTTTCGGAGAAATCGATCTACAATATCACAGATGCTGAATATCCGTTGAATCTTCGAGACAACACCATTGTCCGTAGATTTTTCCAAACCAGCTATTCCATAGCTGAACGATGAAGTTAATTGTACTTGTATATAGTCTCCTCAAAGAAACTCTAATAATAATGATCAACTCTTACTAAATAAGGAATCTTTCTCTTTGAACCATTTCTGTTTTGACCAAGATAGACTGGACACAAACGTCAGGAAATGTTAGTTTTTTAAGGCCGTCAGTCATATGAACGCAGACATTTTGCGGGATGTTGTACTGAAGACCTGCCTAGGGCGATGAACGATAGGGAGGAGTGGCGAGAGAGGGTCAGGGATATCCGTGCTACCAGCGCGACATGATGATGAATATGATATTAAAAATCGTGGGTCACATTGATGAAGATAATTATTTCGAAAAACTCATTATGTAGGCTAAAGTATGTATTTACCCAACCTCTCCACTATGCAGAATACGACACAAGTTCAGTTTTTATGTGGAATACAATTCATTTGAATTCAGAGTTTTTTTCTCCTTGATCGGTTTTCACACCAAAGGTAAAATAAACCTTTTCTGTCTGACTATTTACCAACAGCTTCGGGAAGAATAGTTGAACTTATACATTTCCCAATGGAATTTATGCAAAGTTAAAACCAAAAAGCCTTGCGATTCCATTTCTTACAATGATAATCGTTTCGCTAACAGCACTTCCAGTGTGAAAATCGAAGCGATGGACAATATAAAATACTGCGAATTTTTTAAATCTATTTTGATTTCAACAAATTTCAGAAAATGAAATTATAAGAGAATCTCCAAAATTTTATGCAATAGAAATACAAGCAGAAGGTATTTTAGCCTAGCTCCTTTCTTGATTGAAATATTATCTTCAGCAGAGAAAACTTTTGAACTGTGAAAAAATTTGAAGCAGCAATCTACTTGTAGAGATAGATAAAAGAAAAATGCCGAAAACCTGATTAAAATGAAATTCTTCAGCAATTTGAAATGCAAGGTTTACCTACATGAATGACTGAACACCTCAAAGGAAGTAATCAGAAACAGCGTGTTATCCTTATCTACAGAAGAAATACAAACAGCCAAAAGACAGCAAAGGATCTCGCGATATAAAAGGAGAACTATTTGAAGGGATAGTGAAGAAATGCAATCCTACACATATATTTTGACATTTGACAAACGCATAATTCCTAACCAAATAAAATTTGGATACGGCCTTAAAAATGTAGATTGATATATCCTCGATATTCTAAGGTATTTTGAATATCAAAAATAAGGAGACACAAGGATAGCTGTAGAGGACGTTCGATATATAGAAAGTGTGGCCCCGCAAAAAACTAAAAAATAGGTCACTTGGAAGAAGATTGTCTCAACAAAATCAAATGCTCAAACTACCAAGAGAACCCTATGTTATTTTGAAAAACTTTATATATATATATATATATATATATATATATATATATATATAAGAGGAAAAGAAATCATAGAGCTAAAATATAGGAAAATAAAACATTTCTAGAAGTAAGGAAAATATTAAACTCAAATTAAAAGTAGAACAAAAATCAAGCTCAGTCAGTATCAATGAAACCGATAAACAGAATATTATCGAAAAAAGTAGTTCAACTAGGACTAAATTACTGGCCAAGCTTTCAGGAACAGCTGAAGAACTATACTCAGTTGAAATCAAAGAAAACCAAAAAAAAAAAAAAAAACACGACAAATACCAATACAACTGTCCAAAAAGTATTGAGAGATAAATTCAAATCTCCAATTGAAATAATAACACCGGGAAAATTACAAATCCATCAACTTACTTCCAAAATGGATTTAGAACTAAATATCTAAGTAAAACATTCTAAATACCCGACCCAAATTCGGAATTCCTCATTATCTAAATCAAATCATACCCAACCAAAACTGATTTAAATAATTGAAAATATCAAACTTTCTTTTCAATCCAAAACTCCTAAACATCATTCCACATAATAGAAACCAAATATTAGATAAGATCTTAAAGACAAACAAAATAATATAACTTAAAAATATTAAAACAGTAAACTCAAACTCTGAATAGATCTGAAAGTTTATAAAGTATAAATATTGAAATACACAGCATATTTGCAAACATCAAATTACTATTTCAATTTCAGTATTTATACTTTATAAACTTTCAGATATGCCCGTGGTGTAATGGATTTCGTTGTAGGAAATGGACATGGCGACATGAGTTCAAATCCTGGAGGAGACATTTCACATAGCACTAATACCCTTGGGAAAGGTATGAATCCAATTATTCTCCTCCAGCTATGGGTAAATAATAGGGCAGGCTGGGTTCTTAAGCCTTGGTAAAGCAACTAGTCAAGAAGGAAAACTCTGAATTCAAACCTGTTAAACTCCGCTTAAAAATTGACCTTGTGTCATATCCTGCCTGAGCGGAGGGGTTGGTAAATATGATAAACTTTCAGATCTATTTAGAGTTCACCTACCTAGGAAGGAGTGTCTCATCAAACGAGACAGATATCAACACGTGACATGGATAGCTATCAATAAGTTATCGGTCATGTGGAATTCAGACCAGACTGATAAAATAAAGCACAGTTTCTTCCAAGCAGTGATCGTGTTGATACTGCTATCTTGATGCACTACAAGGACGCTAACTAAACGTATGGAGAAAACGCTTGACGGCATCTACACAAAAATACTGCAAGCAATATTGAACAAGTCCTGGAGACAGCACCCCACAAAGCACCAGCTGTGCGGCCACTTCCCTCCCATCACGAAAACTATCAAAGTTTGACGAACCATTCATGCAGGACACTGCGGGAGAAGTAGGGACGAGCTCATAAGTGATGTACTCCTGTGGATCCCTTCAAATGGATGAGCTAATGCAGGATGACTAGCCTGAACCTACATACGGCAGCTCTGTGCCGATATGGGATGTTGCCCTGAATACCTGCCGGAAGCAATAGACGATAGGGAGGGGTAGCGAGAGAGTCAGGGATACCCGTGCTAATGGCGGGACATGATATAAGCATATATATATATATATATATATATATATAAAGATTATGAGATGCGTCTCGAAAGCACGACCATGTACGAAATATAAAAAAAGCATAATATAACCACAAATCGTTTTCTTGCATTTTAGCACTGTCCTTCAAAATAAAAATATTTACCAGCAAATAACTCACTTACAAATGAAATAAACAAACACGCACGCGCGCTCGCGCACACACACACACACACATATGTATGTATATATATATATATATGCAAATTTCATTAAACATAATAGACATTTTATGCCTACATATTTTCTTCTGGATCCGTTCGAATTCCCGTATTACTTTTATCGTATTCGGGGGGAATTGATTTAGGTATTGTCCATAGTTGTATGCATCCCTTTCAACTTTCTGTCCGACTTTGGGCCATCATCAGGGGAGAATCTATTACAAAAGTGATGTAACTTTTGTTTTAGCAAATTATTACTGTGTAAGGACGTCTTTGCCTTTGAAAATTATGGCGTTTGCTTTTAAATGTAATTCTGTAAATAGTGCCAGTAGCTAAAGACATTTAAGTACATTAGCACTGGTTTGAAAATTAATTCTATTAAGTGTTGGTTGCAGGTTTCTAATATATAGTGCTTCGAGAATCTGAAGTTTTTGTTTATTATTTTGATGTTCGAGTATTGTGGTGTAGTCGGTGAGAATTTTTCGTAGTCGTGTTGTTGGGCATGAATGTTTTTTTAAATGCTGAGCTATTGAACTTGTGTCAGACAGGTTCACTGTAAGTCTCCTCGACAGGGTAGTAGAGGTTATATATATATATATATATATATATATATATCTTTAAAGAAAAAACCAAAGACCGGTTATTTTTTTAAATCATAAATTTATTTCCATCCTGTTTTTCGTTTCTGGTGTGAACCAAAAACACGAAGAAAAATATAACAGGACTTCTTCAGATCTAATGGATAAATAAAACAGAATAGACACGGTGGGGGAGGAAGAGGGTTGAAGAGTTACCTTCCCGTTTTATTGAGTTTCCGTTTTTTTATTTACCTATTTATTTTATTTTCAAAATTCTTCCGTCAGTTATAATTACGGTAATTTAACTTTTTATTTATTTTATTTTATTTATTTTCTTTTCCTGTTAAGTTCGATAATTAACTTTTAAGGGAAATATTAATGCTTATATTAATTTCGATACTATTTATTTAGCTACCTATTTTTTCCTTGTGTATAGTCTATAGTTTAAATTTTGTCCTATGTCTACATCTAGCTATTAACTCACTTCTCTTATTTAATAACTTATATTGGGTTGACTTTGACGAAATGGAAGGAGAGGTATTCAAACCACAAATTTACCTTCTCCCACGAACACCTAAAACACCATACGGCACTATCGAAACAATTCTGGTGTTTGAAAAACAAAGGGTTAACCCCTGAGATTGAATGGTCTATTTTGAAAAAACAAATACTCCAAAAAGTTTTGACGGTAGATGAAAGTTGTGCTTAGGAGAGAAAATACATATAATGACATATAAATTGCCTGATAAGTTATTAAATTAAAGAAGTAAATTTATAGCTAGATGTAGACATAGGACAAAATTTAAACTATAGACTATAAATTTTTAATTATAAATTTATTTCTGGTCCTGCATCAGATGATGCACGAAAAAAAAAATTTTGTGCAACATCTGATGATGGTCCTCACGACCATAAATAAATTTATAATGACAGCAAAGAAGTGTATTTTTTCTTTTTCTTTTTTATTAAAAGAATCTATCTATCTATCTATCTGATTTGTCATTGAATAACCCCCAAGGTTTAATATTTCGCTGTACCCCAACCACTCCAAGCAAACACCTTTGAAGATGTTGGTGAACCCACCCTCAAGATATTTGCATTTTTATTCAGATATCCTCTATCATCTAGTCTTGCCTTCCTTTCTATCTCTCCTTCTATTTCTTTGTTCGTGATAATACATCTTCTCAGGATTCAAGACGGTCCTCAGTCAATCACTTCGGACTAAACATTGGTTTTTAATCCAACTGTTTAATTATTGTTTGTTTTGCATTAACCACCTCCATATCACATGATGAAATCTATGCATTACTAACTTCTGCATATAGATCATGCTGTGTACGATATTTTGGTTCATCTTCTTCTCCTCCCCCTCCTCCTCCTACCTCTTCTTCTTCTTCTTCTTGATTCTAGTAACGTACTCTATTTTTGAAATCCAACTACAAAGGTCATATTTTATCATCGGCTAGACTGCTGATTATTGGCAGAGATTTGAGAGGAGTTCCTACTTAATTTTCTGTGATATCTTTGGCGTAAACGTGCTAACTGAAACCAGAAAGTAAAAAATTCTACGAAAAAAAAATCTTATATTTAAAATGTATTTAACGATAGGGAAACTTGACTTCTTAGTAATATTCGTAGGAAAGATTTATCTAGTGATCTGATCAATATAAAAGATCAAAGTGTTTGCCCTAGAAAAATAAAATTGATACGTAACATATTTTTCCCTGGGGTTCGAACTAATTCACTTTGAGCCTGACGTCCAGTAAGCTAGGCATAATGCCACAAAGTCTTTGCCTTGTCTTTAGAAAATCCTTGTTGATTATCCATTCTACAAGCAGCAACATTCGTGTCTTCCTCACAAGTGTTGTTTTTCATCCTGTTATGGAAAACTTCAGTGATTATGCACCAGAATCAATATTTGATCATAATTGTTCGATATTTCTTGACCGTTGCATCAACTGATCCATTTCTGATTCTTTCATTTCGTAGTAAACGATAGATGGCACTGTGCTCTTATCGTTTTATACCCGGAAGAAAAGGACAATAACACTTATTTATAAAATATAATATCTCTTGTTTATCACAAAAGGTAGCGAAATGGTTGCGTGTGTATGTGTGTGTGTGTGTGTGTGTGTGTGTGAGAGAGAGAGAGAGAGAGAGAGAGAGTCGGATAGACAGGAAACCGCTAAGATACGAACGATATCTTCAAAGAGCCTTACTTATTCGCTCAACCTCCACGAGGCTGGCATAGAGCCGACTTAAAACATTTAATCATCTTCTTTTTTACTTCGTGCTTCTTTTACGGGAGACTGACACCGGGACGCCTCTCAACCCGAGGCCGTCTACTCCCACCCCAGCAAGCATCCAAAACAGCGTGATGTCTAGTGTCACTACTCACTGCGCACCTATTGACTGGTCGCGGTTGAAAACTTCCGTCGTTATATATTTTTGAAACGCCTACACACTCTTCCTACAAAATTTGCGAGACATTTCCGCAGTATCTTGTTTAATATAAGACACAGATGTACATTCTATTCTGAAATCTGCTAACCCACACGGCCCACCTAAGGTCAAACTGCAACATTATTATCTTCTAAGAAGACTCATTTCCCAGCTAACAATACGCTGACTTTATTCTCTAAAGAGAACTAAGACAGCCTAAATTAAACGGGTGTTCTAGATATGACATTAAACAATATTTAATTATAAGGCTCCAATCATTGAAATCTGAGGAGTATGGAACACATCTTCATTGCCATTACTTACAGGTCCACATTACCTGGTGATGTCATCATCATCATCATCATCATCATCATCATCATCATGTCTCACTAAGAGCACGGATCTCAATGACCCACTCCCTCCACCCGTCTATATCGTCCATTGCACCCGGTAGGTCTTTAAGGCTACATCATGTATCGGCACAGACATGTTGTAAATAGGTTCTAACTGGTCATCCTGCCTTGGCTCGTCCATGTAAAGGGGTCCACAGGAGTATATCGCTTATGAGTTTGTCCCTACTCCTCCAGCAATGTCCCGCATGTATGGTTCGTCTAACTTGCATAGATTTGTGATGGGTGGTTGGTGACCGAATATTACTATGACCTGGTGATGTAGCACCTATTAATTACTATCTATTGGTCAAATAGATATGTTTAAAATCATCCATATTTTATAGGAGTACATGATTTCATATAACAAGAAATATTTTTAAGCATAGTGATTTGAAGCTATAATTGCTTAATTAGGACATTGAAACCATAAGACTGTGTGTAAAAAATGACTTTTACAAATAAACATAAATACTTGAAACCAGATAAGTATTTGTTTTCGAGAAGAATACTTGAAGATATATCATCATCATCATCATCACATCGTGCTGGTAGCACGGATATCCCTGACCCTCTCTCGCCACTTCTCCCTATCGTTCATCGCCCTAGGTAGGTCTTCAGGACAACAGCCTGTATCCTCACATAGCTGCTTAATGTACGTTCGAGCTGGTCGTCCTGCTTTTGCGCGGCCATGTGTGGGGATCCATAAGAGTACATCTCTTATGAGTTCATCTCTGAAGGATCCGTTTGGATTGATTTTTTATTTAATTGCAGATGTTACGACCCTCCCCGCCATGAATCTCTCTCGTGTTTGGTTTCTCTATGTTTCTCCTTTCTCCCTCTATCTCACACCCCCACACCCTCTTCTCTTACAATATGTTTCACTCTGTGAAGGAGAAGAGGGAGAGAGCCGGAGTGTCCCGAGTAGGAGCGAAGATGCCCGAAAGAGAACCGGAAGTTTTGGGCGCCAGCTTTAAAAACTAATTGTGACAAGGTTTCGGTGCGCAATGAATCGGTCGAGATTGGACCGGGTATGTTGGATTATCTTCTGCGTTCGGCCCCCACTAATAGAGAAAGGAATTATTAAGAAAATCATCGCCGAGGGAAAAAAAGAAAGTTCAGCGGAGACTAGCAGAATTAAAACTAGCTCCAAGACAACAGTGAACTGGTATAGCGATTTCTGGTGAAAGTAGGAGGAGAGGGAGAGAGAGAGAAAGAATCTTAACCTCTGAAAAAAAAGTAAGACAGTTGTTAATACTTTCTTTTTATTTTCTCTTTCTTTTGTTGGTTTCCACGAAGGTTTTACGATTTTGCCCCTCCTTCTTTGATGTTAAATTGTCACATCTTAATTTTCTTTAGGAAGATTATGGCCCATATGGAAAATTGACAAAATTATCAGTAATGTAATAAAATAACCTACAAATTAATTGTAGATATCATTCGTTTTGTTGCGTTATGTTAAATCTGTTATTCTTTCCAATGATGTTCGCGGCTGAGTGACGACCCATGAAATTTTTTTTTATCGTCCAAGCTGATACTACCATAGTGGTTGTTTTCCCCAGCAAAGATTAGGTATGTCACCCTATCCACCACGAACGGGAAGATCGTGACACATATCAACCAACTTCGGTTATTTAATACCAAAGAAATCATTTAAGAAAAACAGCTGGGATGCTATTTAACTCATAGCTGGGTAGATTGGTGAGTTCCAAACTTTTCGCAATAATATTAGCCCGAAAGTGAATGCAAAGAATTTGTACTGGATTGGAATATTTGATATTATAGAATTGTGCGCAAAAAATTCTGTAATATAATTGCGGAGGGATTTTGATTTGTATATCTTGCCTTTTGGTTTAGTTAGGCTGAGAACCTTTCGCTTAGCGCATGGGTTAGTTTGGTGCAACATTAAGGTAGGTGTTCATGCGCGCATGGAGAGGACGTGTCATTCAGAGATGTCAAAATAAAAATCCCAGATAGAAATTGGAACCAGGGGATGTGAGTGACATCACGCACCGGAAGCGTGCGATGAGGATTTTGGGATTTGAGAAAAAGCAGTGTGTTGAGTTCCTGCCTCCGAACGAGAGAGTCGAGATTAAGAGCTGGACGAGGCCAAACGAATTTGTGCGCTGCGGGCGCCGCGCGTTGGTTGGGTTGAGAGCTGACGATGTAAAAGCAGTCAGCATAGAAAGATTGTGTCTCTGTCTCCTCATGTCGAATAACCTTTTAACTAAAAGAAAAGGTGAATAAAAGTTTTGTACCTGAACCAATTTCGTGTTTTTGGATTCCTATATTTGTTTATGAACATTTTATGAACACGCTAACAAAACGGCTGGAGAAGAACCTGGACGGCAATTACACAAGAATGCTGCGAGCAATATTGAACAAGTCCTGGCGGCAACACCCCACAATGCACCAACTATACGGCAACCTATCTCCCATCACGAAAACTATCCAAGCTAGACGAACCAGACATGCTGGACACTGCTGGAGAAGCCAGGAGGAGCTCATAAGGGATGTACTCCTATGGACCCTCGTATATGACCAAGCAAAAGCAGGACGACCAGCTTGAACATACATAGAGCAGGTATGTGAGAATACGGGATGTAGCCCTGAAGATCTGCCAGAGGCGATGGACGATAGGGAGAAGTGGTGAGAGAAGGCCAGGGATATCCTTGCTAGTGGCATGACATGATGATGATGATGATGATGATAATGATGATGTCTATTTCACTCATCCATATCTTGGTCGTATATTTTTGGACCTGGCTATGTTACAATTCTTCTACAGAAAAATATAAATTCACAATTAACGTGATTTCATAACGTCTAAACATATAATACAACATCCATTGACATTCCGTTAAAATCAATGAATCAATCAGTAGACACATTTTCAATAAATAATCTCCTAAATTCAAACAAAGAAATCAAATAAATTGTAGAAACTCCTTCTAAAGCCGGAGGATTGAGAAGCAAAACTAGGACTGTTTAGCTTCCAACTAAATACCAGTTAGTTTGGTGTCTAACCCTTCACACTGTGTAATGCGTTCTTTGCACTTCTAGCCCATCCAAGTGCAACATCAAAAAAAGATTGAAACTCAGCCATTTTATTTGAAAACCTTAAGAATAGCATGAAAACATTCACATAATCCACAGCCACAAAGACACTGGGCAGGTGTTGTACTTACTGCTTTCAAATTTTAAGCTCTATCTCTAAACTCTGGGTTGTTAAACTCTCTTTAACTGTCCGTCAAATATAGCCAGATGTACCAAAATAATAAATCCAATATTTAAAAATGCATTTAACAAAAGAGGAGATATCCTTAGTAGAAATGTTAGCAGCAACATTACATCTGGTGCTGTTATTATATAGAATAAGTTATGAGCTTCAATACCCTTTGTATGAACTGCAGCCGATTCATTTAACTGTGCTAGCAAAAAGAGTCAAATGATATGTTTGAGTTGAACCTTTTTGGATGTGGAGAAAATATTACATATAGAAATTTCATTTGAATACAAAAGAACCAGAATTACCTGCCAGTTATGCTATTTTATTATCACTTGGATGAAGGAATTGATTATCCTATTTACCAACCCCTCCGCTCGGGCAGGATATGACACAAGGTCAATTTTTAAGCGGAGTTTAACAGGTTTTAAATTCAGAGTTTTCCTTCTCCTAGACTAGTTGCCTCACCAAGGCTGAAGAACCTAGTCTGCCCTACTATTTACCCATAGCTGGAGGGAGAATAATTGGATTCATACCTTTCCCAAGGGTATTAGTGCAAAGTGAAATGCAACCAGTCTCGTCCAGGATTTGAACTCGTGTCGCCGTGTCCATTTCCTACGACGATAACCATTACACCATGGGCACCTCCAAAGGTGTTGATTATGTAAGTTTTTATAAAATTGCACTTTCACCACATGGTTCCTATTCTGAATTTTTTGATAAACCGCAAAAATACTATTGTAAGATAAAAAAATTATTTAATATGTTGATAATGTAAGGCACAATTCGGCAACAACGAATGCTTTTGCTGAAGTCATGTTGGTGACAAACTCCATTGGACTGTGGTTTGTTTTGGTTTGTTGGGTTTTATGGCGTATCAACCTTTGTAGGTTATTTAACACCAAATCCATTTTTATGTAAATAATCTGTTCTATTAAAACCAATTCAGTTTAGCATAAGTACACATTTTAATTGTCAAAAACATTTCTATTTCAATCTATTCAAGCAGTTGTATGTAATAATTCAGTAATGTGTGAATACAGTTTCAATGTCGAAAAACAGTTCTATTTGAAATTATTCAGTCAAGCATAACCATGCAGTTTAAATGTAAGTACGGTTTAATTGTCAAACACATTTCTATTTCAAGCAATTCAGTTTACTCAAACAATTCAGTTTAGCATAAGAATGCTGTTAGTTCTATTTAACCCATAGCTAGGGCCCTATCAGGTGCTACCACGCCGGGCCAGAGTGGACCTGGGAGCGATGGTAATGAAGGGATACTCCGCATTCCCTAAAGCTCCAACACTGCTGGAACCTCACCATCAGATTGTTTAGTGTCATATCAGGACACTCATGGGGGAGTCTTACCCCTCTGCAGAGAAGCAGTCGGTGTATTCTACAGTCCCAGTCGACAGGGTAACATTTTAAACAAATCAGAGCTGATTAATTTAAACACACTTACATGGTTTTAAGTATTTCTATGTAACACTAATAATTCAATTTAACATCAGTCATTTGTTTGCACACAGTTAAATTGCTAAATAGTTCAGTTTAATCCAAAATAGGACCCTAAAAGATATTGCCATTCCAAGTCATGGTGTACCTGAAAATAAGTGCTCTGAAATAGTTCTCCCTATTTCCCAAATTTTCTGGACAGAAATCATACCACAAAATTGTTTGGTGCTATACCCAAAACACCCCTTTGCAGAGCTGCAGCCAGTATATTCTACAGCCCCAAGGCTGAAAATGATTTTGGTTGGACTGTCTACGCACGGGATATAAGTATCAACTTCCGGTGATTAAAAACCAAATATTATTCTATTTTAAAGGTTCAGGCTGAAAATTCTCTTTCAAGCAAGAACAAAGGATTTAATTTTTGGAGACAATAAAAATAGATTCTGTTACATTATAAACATGGATTCTTCAGGAGATAAAGTCAGACAACAAAAACCCAAAGGACATCTAAAATCCCGATATATTGGACACAACTACGGATATTGCCGCTGAAAATGAATGTCAGAATTGCATTCAGAATAAATGAAAAAGTGGAAAAAAAATCTTCAAAACCTAAGAGAAGAATAATGAGTGGGGTTCGGTGTTACATTGTCATGTAGGTATAATGTACTGCGTTGTTTGAGATTCTTTAAGATCAGTCTCTTTTTTTTTCTTTTAGACGCTCAGTTTAAAGGTAATTTTTATTTTGTTTAGAAATTAGTAAATAGAACAAAATCCAACTGTGGTAAATTAGTGCTAAAAAGCATTCCATGAGGTCTAAAAATCCCAATAAATAAATGGATAAAGATTTAATTTTTTTGTTTGTTTGAAGGCACATGAAACTTCTTTGGTGATTTAAAGCCAAAGCTATCCGTATGGAAGATCAGTTGTGGTACAATTCAGCTTATAACAGGTGGGAATAAGGGGGCCATACCTTTCTCTAGTCCCTAAGTAAACTCGTGTTTAAAATCGCTATGAACGATTTTGCAGTCCAGCTCGATAGTCTGGCGGTCATGTAAATTAAAACAAAGGATATTAAATGAAAATCAACGAAAAATTATACCGGGTATCAAAGTTTAAAAAAATGATATCTTTAAGATCTGAAGAAAGACGGACGGATAGCAATTAGAACAAAAATATTGAAAATGAGATTGACAGGAGCGGGATAGAAAAAAATCTAGAAATAATTAGTTTTAGGGACACTAGCAATAAAAATAGGACCTAACCTTGATGTATTGGGAGGTACCCGTGGTGTAGTCGTTACCGTCGTAGGAAATGGACACGGCGACACGAGTTCAAATCCTAGACGAGACTGATTGCATTTCACATAGCACTAATACCCTTGGGAAAGCTATGAATCCAATTATTTTCCCTCCAACTATGGGTAAATAGTAGGACAGGCTAGGTTCTTCAGCCTTGGTTAGGCAACTAGTCTAGGAGAAGGAAAACTCTGAATTCAAACATGTTAAACTCCGCTTAAAAATTGACCTTGTGTCATATCCTGCCCGAGCGCAGGGGTTGGTAAATAGTACCTTGATGTATTTAGAATGTTATAAGATCTCCAAATTGAAAGGATCACTGTTTAGTTCAGGGACGTGCAAATTCAAGAAAATTCTAATTGTTGGGCTAAAAATTTAAATATTCTCGCTCCCTCTTCCTCTCTCTTTAATTTTCCTCTTCCTCCCCACCTCTCTCTATCTCTATATTTCTGTGTGTCTCCAACCGATTGTATTTGACTATCAACGGACAAATAACATAATCAGCAGTGAACTAAAATTCCTTGTATTCGTGATAAACATGATGAGCAAGATACTTTTCTGCCCGAAAGGAATCGCGAGGCTGCTTGATTTTCCGGAAGACGAAGAACGAACGACATCGACAACCTTGTCACAGAAAAGACAGGTGGGGACAAGACTGCAATGACATGGCCGAAGGCATTCCACTCCAACAAGAGACAACTGAAAATGTCGAAGTTGGACCACACGAAAGTAAGCGAACAGGTTAACTATGAATAGAAGAATATTGTAATTCTACGCTGAAGGAAAAAACAAAAAAAGCCACGCCATGTTACATGGGGTGAAAATTAATTTGAAGTGTATATGACGAAATATATATATATATATATAGGGGGGGGCTTGAGTATTAGCACCAGATAGGGTCCTATCTATGGATTAAATGAACTGTTTAACATCTAAAATGTATACTTATGGCAAACTGAATTGTTTAAAAGAATGTTTTTACATTTAACTCTGTTGTAAACAAAAAAAAAAGATTTTGCTCAATTGAATTGTTTGAAATTGAACTGTTTTATCGTTTAACTGTAGGTAAAGAAATGTCTGATGTTTAATTGAATTGATATACAACACTACGTGAAAACATTATACAGTGAGGAAACAAATGTGAAAGAAAATGTAAAAAAAGTATATATAATTTTTTGTCATCATCATCATCATCATCATCATCATGTGCCACCAGCACAGATATCCCTGACCCTCTCTCGCCACTCCTTCCTATTGTTCATCACTTCTAGCTGCTCTTCAGAGCTACATCCCGTATCCTCACAGAGCTGCTCTATGTACGTTCGAGCTGGTGGCCCTGCTTTTGCTCGGCCATGTGAAGGGGTCCATAGGAGTACATCACTAATGAGCTCGTCCCTACTTCTCCATCGGTGTCTTGTATGTCTAGTTCGTCTAACTTTGATAGTTTTCGTGATGGCAAGTAGGTGGCCCTACAGCTAGTGCTGTGTGGGGTGTTGCCTCCAGGACTTGTTCAATATTGCTCGCAACATTCTTGTGTAGTTGCCGTCTAGCTTCTTCTCCATCCGTTTTGTCAGCATCCATGTAGAGTATCCATATAGCAGTATCGACACGACCGCTGCTTGGAAGAAACTGCGTTTCATTTTTTCGGTCAGATCTGAGTTCCATATGACCGATAGCCAATCGATAGCTGTCCTTGCCTTTGCTAGCCGCGTGTTGATGTCTTTTTCGGTTGATGAGACACTACTTTCTAGGTACGTGAACTTGTCTACTAGTTTCAGAGAGCTACCGCCTAGTGTGGAAAGGTCGCCTGTTTGATTCAAGTACATGTATTCCGTTTAGTGTGCTTTGACATGGAGGCCAATGCTTGTGATGGTTCGTTCGAGACTATCCTGTAGTGTTTCGGCTTGGGCTGGTGCATTTACCAGAATCGCTATGTCATCGGCGTCGGTAATTGTTTTTTGGAGGTACCTTCTACTTCTTTTCTTTGTCAGCTCGAAACCGTTTTCTAAATATATGAAAAAAAAAATGGACTTAACCTCGTAAACAATTTTTATCTCCAAAATGTGTTCAGAAATCATATATTTAACATGCGTGGTGCCTTCAATAAGTTTCCAGACTTTTTTTGTACAGGCATTTACAATTGTCGTAGACTTTTGACAATTCAGTATGTTATTGCTATACATCTTATGAGCTGACCAATTTTTAGGATTTCAGGTTCAAATCAACAGCTACAGTAGCAATTGGAATACACCCTACTAAAGCTTGATTGTCACAGCTGGTGAATTTCAAAAATGCAATCTGGATGTGAGGACACTTCAGAAGAACGATATGCAATAAAATTCTGTTTCAAACTTGGAAAGAATGCCACAGAAACGTTTGGATTGCTTCAGACTGCTTTTGGAGCATCTTGCATGAATCGAGCATCAGTTTTTGAGTGGCATGAGAGATTCAAGGAAGACAGGGAGTCTGTGAGGGATGATGAGAGGTGTGGGAGGAGTAAAGAAGTCAATACACCAGAGTTGATTGGCCAAAGGGTTAGGGTTACTATGTTGAGGTTTTAAGGGAGTTCAGGAAGAGATTCGGTCGGAAGAAGCCAGCACTCTTCAGATCGGGTCAGTGGCATTTCCACCAGGACAATGCACCAGTCCACAACTCCAATCTTTTCACAAGCTATTTGACCAAAATGGGTATCAAGAGAGTTCCACACCCTCCCTATAGTCCAGACCTTGCTTCTTGTGACTTTTGGTTATTCCCTAAGCTCAGAAGCAGTGGTTATGAGACAATTTTGGAGAGTAAAGAGGCTTTGACAAAGGTCATTGACACGATCACACAAGAGGACATCCATGGGGCCTTCGAGAAGTTGTTGGAACGTTACAACAAGTGCGTTGCAGCTGGAGGAGATTACTTCGAAGGGGACTAGAGTTTCATGTGTGTACTATCAATAAAAGTCCCCATAAGAAAAAAGTCTGGAAACTTATCTAATGATCCTCGTATATGTATAAAAAGGATTTGGCATTAAATAATCTACAAAGGTTGATGTACCATAAAACCAAACCAAACCTAACTTACCGAAAGGAATTAGGAACAATGAAAAGCTCTTACACACCTTGTTACTCATGGCATCTCTAAATAACAGCCCTTGAGATTAAAACAGTATTTTTTCTTTTATATTTTCAAATATAACTGAACGATTTATCCTGATCTCGAAACTTTATTGATTGAAGAAAAAGAATACTAATCTAAGAAACAGGGCGTGAACAGTTTTATTTCTCACTTATAAAAGAGCAATATAATTCGTCGTGAAAAGTCTTACAAATTAATATAGATAAATTTGCATAGGAGTAAAGAAAATATGAGGTTATCATATCGAGGGAGTGGTACTGTTCCCCTTCACGTTCTCTATCTAGAAAGCCGCATTCCGTCAAATTGCCGAAGTTTATTGAATGCACCTCGACGTTATGAACTGAAATACACCTGCAGCGAACTAACTGACATTACTGATAAACAGAACAGTAATAAAAATCCAGCAATCCAGTTTTATATCCCAACTCCAGGTCAGTTTCTATGGCCATGAATAGATACGCGTAAATAAACGTGTTTCGGGCGATAAAAGAAGAAATGATTACATGAAAAATTCCAAACGAAGAAAGAACAATGTGTGTGTCATCTCCCTTTATCCATTTGATTCAGTGGTGTATGTATTCACCCAACCCCACCGCTACTAGTCGAGCGAGACATTACATCTATGTTTAAGCAGAGTTCAGCTGGTTTTAATAATGAGTTTTTCTTCCTCTTGGCCTCTAGCCTACCTACAGCTAGAGAAGCCATCAATCAAACAATTTACCAATAGATAGAAGAAATGGATCACAGCTTTTTCCAAAGGGATTAACCCAAAGTGAAACAAAGCTTCACCCAGTTTGTTTTTTTTATCTCAAGTTATTGATTCTATTTTTATATGACCATGGCCGTTACGCTAATGAAGTTCTTGCGCGTGTGTGGTATTCCCTCGCTAATTGTTGTTGTTAATAAAGGAGGATGAAGAAGTAAGAAGACGAAGATGCCGTTAGCTTTTACATGAAGATTTTTAATGGCAGCATGGAACAAAGAGTTTATATTTATGGTGCAAGTCTCGTAGGAAGGAAAGAAGTAAGTGAACGATTTGAAGTTATGATAGAGTTGAGAAAGCAGCGCGTGTTGTTGGATGTGCGAGGGAGATATGTTCTCCATGGTTTAGCAAAAGTCGCGTTTGCTGTTTGAGGAAGGAAACGTTGAAGTCACTGTGATTTGGTGGCTCTGGTTGTTTCGGGGAGAAGCGTGCGTGTCTCCAGAAAATGTTGCTCAGAGGTGAAATAATAGCTAGGTGTTGAGCGATATTTTTGCATCGCAGTCGACATAGCCAATTTTGGGGGTGATGTAAAGTTGTTCCTGTGGGTGGCGTATTCAATTTATCTTATCCATATTCAACTGGGAACACTTGATCTAAGAGAAATAGACGCAAGGGATCCATAAATTAGATAGGTTCCCTAATTGTGTCCATACTGCTGCTGCTTCTATTGAAGAGCAGCGAGTGAGACGTCTTCACTGAACGAAGTTGTACAGCCAAAGAGAATGTTTGACGGCTTTTCCCCAGTTTGTGCTGAATAGGATGAGTCATCCTGATTGGGTGAAATTATGTGTCAACCCTAACGGTCGAATTAAATTACACGCCAAAGAAAAATGCGTAATTCCTTCTGAGTCTTGCAGTGGAAACATGTAATTGGATATTAAAGTGAATATGTTCTTTTCAATTTGTAGTGGGTGCAGGTGAGTGAGTGAGTCCTCGTCCGTATTTTACGGGCATTGCTCTCAGATTTAGTTCCACTAGAAATGCAACACAAATTTTTATAATCACGTAAAAGAAATTGAATATGACACAACAGACATCAAAAAACAAATAATTTAACATTCATAACAAAACAGGAGTGAAAATAAAGGAAAAACATAATGTGTGAGTGACCTTTGTGGAAAATACAGTTTGGCCAGTTAGATGAAAAAAAGATTGTTCACACGTGTGTGTTTGTATGTGTTTAAATGCTAATAAAGTCTGTTGTGACGCGGCATAAAAATATTCTTATCCCAGAACGGGATTTTATTTTTGGCACGTGTGAAGACGGGGCAATCTGGCACTTTATCCCTCACAAAATAAGTCCTAGTCAAGGGTTCCTTTTCGGGCATATGGGAACTGGCAGATAATGTGGGGGTTGATTTTGGGCTAGACCGACCGCCGCTGGCAAGGGGTTTCCATTTTTGGCGTTACACACACACCCACCAGGCCACTATCTCTTCCTACCCCTAGGATAATGGAAGATATGGGCCTCAAGGTTTAGATATAATATTATTATTTATTGTAGTCGACAATTCCAATTTCCCGTGTAATACTTTTAAAGGCGAATAGGACATTTAGCGAGAATAAATTGAGGCGAATGAAGTTGAAAAGGAACATGCAAAAAGAAAGCAACTCGATAGGCAAACAACACAACGAATAAGTTTCAACACGAGGGGACATTTAAAATATAACAAGGTTTTTAATGCTTGCGGACCAGACAGATATTTAAAGTGCCGATTATATTACCAGCAGACAATACCAAAAAAAAGTCTTTCTTCCTTTCTCTTTTCTTTCTTCTTTCTTTAAATTGGGAGAGAGAGAGAGAGCATGTAATTGCAATACTTAGGAAGGGTGGAGGGAGAAAACGGTTTTAAGGTTTACTTAACGACGGGTTTCTTCTGGGAGTATTTTCTTTAACGGGCTAGCGGGATTCTATGGAGCTCGGCTTGAAGGCGTCTGCTATCTCCAAGAGCTCTATTTCGCTTCTTCACCCGGAGTTTTGGCGACAATGTCAACACATCTTGTCAACTGCTGTCCAAAAACTCGGCTCTGCTTCTTCGCCCAGAGTTTGGCATCATATGCCCGTCTTCTCACGGCGACCTCTATCCTCCAAACTAAATTCTTTATCCCTATTTCTGCAGATGAAAAGGGTGCTACATCCACTTTTAGGGTTCCGGCCAATCATTCGGTCTCTTTCTCCTTCCTTCACCCTGTCAGGCGATTCCTTCGGGCTACTATACTGACCTCTGTATACCCCCTTCTTTACCCATCCGGTCACAGAAAGCAAACATCTGTTGGCTTTCATTCTGACATGGATTTGTTACTTCGGCCGCGAGGAATTGACCTACAGTCCTTATTCCTCTTTTAACGGTCAGTCTTTGACTGCCTGTTAATTCAAACACGGAGGAGTAGGGGGAATTTCTTATTTCCCTCCTCTCAGTGGTAGACCACGTAACACTGTTAAATAAATAGTTCCATGGTTGGTTGAAGTAAGTTGAATGAAATAATTGTCTTTACCTACATTAAGTCCGCACTGTGGTTTTCTTAAGATTGTGGCGGCTGCGTGTCGCATTGATGAAAGAAAGTTCGCAAGTATTTTTCTTTTGAATCTTAACCGCAGCCATCTGCGGTTTGGTCATGACCTATAATGAAAAATCTTTTTGGTAGTAGGTGGAATGACCTTTTGGTCGTGGAAAAAGTGAATCGAATGACCGACAGCTGACTGACTACTTGACTACTGACTGAGTTGATTAAATTCGCTGTTATTCATACTTTAGTAGTGGATCAAAAAATAGTTTTATTGCAGTCCTAACTTTTTGGCGCGTAGACATTTCTTGACCAATCAGATTCGTATTTATACTTATTTATTTTAGAGCCTGAATATTTTCTTTTAATTAGTTTCCGATCCTGTTTTTCTAGAATGTTCTTATCCTATGTTTTTAGCTGATTGGTTGAAAAATATAAAAATTAACTTAAATGCTAATGCAGTTTTGATCCAAAATTTCTAGAATGTTCTTAAGTATGTTTTTGTTGCTTATTTTAATGCTAAAACAATGTGTATTCTATAGTCTCTTTGAATTAATTAGAATAGTGAGTTCACTTCTCACTAAGTGTTCACCGGATGTGATTTGAGCAGAAAAAGCTAAGCTTAGTTAATAAGAAGTTTGATGGGGTAGTTGCGTAAATTTTACTGGTAGCTTTATGAAGTTTAAGATTTCGAACTCTGATTTTAGAGGGAATTTGGAAAACTTTCCACTACTTGATTGATCGAACTCAACTTTTTTTGGCAACTGTGTCATCCAAATTGACTCACTCCAAACGTTTATCAATTATTATTGACAAAAAGAAACGTCTGCTAAAAAAAAAAAGAATGATGCAAAAAGTTTTTCACTTCATATTTGATGCATTTTTCAGACTTGCTTTTGAATTTTTCTTTCTTGTTATCCATCTATATCAGCCATGCTTTTTTGTAAGTCTTCTAGACACAACCCAGTTTCCCCACCATGTGGATTGGTGTGAGTTTTTATTGGTTTGCCAACACTGGCGTGTTCATGTGTACAGGCTCATCAGAGACGTCACTCATGAGCTTGTCCTTACTTTCCTTGCATATCTTGTTCGTTTTTCTTGGATAATTTACGAGATGGAAGACAAGTGGCTGTGCAGCTGTTGTTTTGTAGAGTGCTGCTTCCGTTATTTATTCGAAATAGCACGCAGAATTTTTCATTAGTACCTATCCAAGCGTTTCTTTTCGTTTCCTTTCGATTCCAAGCGGTGCAGTTATTTATGATTGTTAAGGTTTTATCGCATATCAACCTTAGTGGGTTATTTAATGCCAAATCCATATTTATTCAAATAAACAGTCCTATTTCAAACAATTCACTGTAGCATAAGTAAGCAATTTAGTTCTACTTGACTCATAGATAAGACCCTATCAGATGCTACCATTCCTGGCAAAAGTGGACCTGGGAGTTATGGCAATGAAGGAGTACTACACATTCCCCAAAGCTCCGCATTACTGAAATCTCACGATAAGATTGTTTTGTGTCATATCCAGGATACCCGTTAGTGGGGGTTCTACCCCTCTGCAGAGATGCAGTCGGTGTATTTTATAGCCCCAGCCGCCTGGGCAAGGTGCTGTTTGTATAGTTTAATGAAAACAGATATTTCGTTTAGAATAGGCTGTTACTACCATTTACGGTATCATTTTCATCATGTGCCGCACTGTTTCAATTTTGGGTATACTCTCTTCGTGGCAAGATCAGCGATTGAACTCACAAATGAAACAAATATTCGGAAATTATCTGTTTTATTATTTATTCGGCAACATCTCGACCTATTGAAATATAATTGATTCTAGTTTGTCCAAAACTCTCCAGTAAAAATCTTTTTCTGAAAGTAAGCTGGGTAAGTATAGATGTTTTCAACACATAATCTGCCTCCCAATTCCATTGTAGAAACGAAACACTTGCCAACAATTTTCTAATGGTTCTATTGTTGAATTTTCGAAATGCCCAAAGCGATGAGCTGCTTGCCAAATAGAGTGTCTTGCCTCAATTGACTTGGGTTTTTTCAAGCGCGTTCCTTTTACTCACCCCTGCCTTTTGCAGAATAACCTTTTGTTTATCATTATCAGTTAAAGATTCTTTTAGCTCCGAGTCAATCGTTCAAACGGTTGACTGCCGCATAGCCTCAACCGGCAACTAGTAGAGAAATAGTTTTAAAAAATGGTTTTATTTATGCCAATAGAAAAATATTTTACAGGAATTTTTGATAATTGCTTCGTTTATTTGATTCATATATTTTCATTTTCATTTTTTTATATTCTATTCGTAGCTGCAATTTTTATTTTTGGAGTGGGTAGAATATATTTTCTTTGAGATAAAAGGAGTGTACTTTTAGCTTAAAGGAAATAATTTCCTTTCTTCTTTCTGACTTCACTACTTACTTTCATTCCTTGAAATTTCAACTTTCCGTAATATTTATTTCTTCATTTTTCAGTTTCTTTTCTCATTTTTTTTTTACAAGGGATAGTGTTGTGATGTGCAAGGTTAGCACATGTAAGTTGTAAATCAAGCTTATGTTTGTATCTGCCTCTCACCAAAAAGGACTTAACACAAGGTTGAATGACGGGGAGATCGGATTATAGAGGGATTTGAGAACGGTGAAGGTCGAGTACTAGCCAAGGCTCGAGCCCTGCTAGACTATGATGGTCATCAGCCCACTTAATGCAATATGGGCCTGATGAGCCTAGCAAGACATTGGGCTAAACATGGGTCCAGGCACGGATGCCAGATTATAGGTTAAACTGGACAGCAAGGGCCAATGTTATCCAAAGGCGTCAATAATGCAGCTCGCCCACCCAGAGATGGACCAGCCGAAGTTAGTGGTCTTTTGGCCTCGAGTCTTCCCTTTAACATTGACCGATCGGCACGAATGACCGACAAGACGCAGCACAGTGGCTAATAAGGCTTTTGATATTTGTCTCTGCCTCCCACCAGACAGAACTTGACACAATGTCAATAACCCGAAGGTCGATAATAGTGGGAATTAGGAGAGGGGAAGGTCGGGCATGAGGCACGAGCCCTGAGGGACTATGCTGGTCATCGGCCCTTTTAAGGCAATGTAGGCCCAATGAGCCTAGGTGAACATGGACCCAAATCTGGGTCTAGGCACGTATACCTGATTATAGATTAAACTGGATAGTGATGTCAAGTGCTATCCAAAGTGCCAAAAGTGTCATTAATGCAGCTTACCCGACCGAGGGGAGCCAACCCAAAGCCGAGGGCCTTTTGGCCTCAAGTCTGCCATTCAGCATTTTCCGTCCAACACGGATGCCAGACAGTTCTCTCAAAAGCCTCGATATTTGTCTTCACCTCCTACCAGACAGGACTTGACACAAAGTCAATGAACCAGAGGTCAATTATAGGGAGAATTTAGGGTAGAGGAAGGTCGGGCATGAGCCAAGGTTCGAGCCCTGCTGGTCTAAGCTGGTCATCGGCCCACGCATTGCAATGTGGGCTTGATGAGCCTTGGTAGACATGAACCCAAATCTGAGTCCAGTCACTTATGCCTGATTATTGCTTAAACTGGTCAACGGAGTCCAGTGCTATATAAAGGTAACAAAGATGTCAATAATGCAGCTAGTTCACCCGAAGGTGGCCCAGCCGAAGCCGGGGGCCTTTTGGCCGAAATCTGCCATTGAACACGGACCGTCTGGCATGGATGTCAGACAGTCCGCTGAAAAGCCTCTGCGCGAAGTGCATCGATCTATTGAGCTGATATTTATCTCTGCCTCCCATCAGATAAGACTTGACACAAGGCCAATGAGCTGAATGTCGATTATAGTGGGGATTTACGGCAGGTAAAGGTAGGCATGACCCGATGCTCAAGCTCAACTGGCACGGATGCCAAACAGTCCGCTGAAAAGCCTCTGCACGAACCAGCGGATGATCGCGTTGGTATTTGTTGCCCGTCCCACCAACCGGATGAGTGTGGCACATGGTCTTTTTTGGGGTTGGGTCCGGTAATGGGGCCATTACCAAGACGCGTCTGGCGGCTCCGATAATGTCTCACCCCCGTCGACATTCCCCAAAAGAAATGCGCCTAAAGAGCCAGGCAATAAACCCAGCCCCTCCTAGAAGGGTTAGAGCCAGGTGGACGGTCCTCTGAAGCTTGAGGATACCGGTCAAGACGCACCTCAACCGAAAGCCACTGTAACCAGGACACGTACGACCAAATCTGTGTACGCCCAACACGGCCTATGGAAGTGGGAAATGGCTGGGTACGCTGTATTTGTCGACCGTCCAACCAACGAGTGTGGCACAAGGCTTTTTTTGGTGGGTCCGTGCGTCCAGACGCACCCGACAGTTCCAAAAATGCCTCGGGCCCCGTCGGCATTCCCCTAAATGGGGGCACCTCGGGTGCTAGGCGATTAACCCAGCCCCTCCAAGGAGGGTTAGAACCTGGGGAGACGGCCCCCGTTAAGCTCGAGGATGCCGGTCAAGGCGAACCTTCACCAACCGTTAACGCAATCGCAACCAGAACACACCCGACCAGATACGAGCATACCTAAAACGAGCTGATCGAAGTGTGAAATGGTTTGGCAAGCTTTTCAGCTAACGCATACTTCCACAGTTTAGCCAAGTCGGCTGAGATTGTCGAATAAACTGACTGGTTTTCTGCAAAGGGGTAAGACCCCGCCCCAATGACTATCCTTGATATGACACAAAACAATGTGATGGTGATGTTACAGTAATGCTAGATCTTTGGGGAATGCGGAATACCCATCATTGCCATCGCTTCCAGGTCCACTCAGTCCCAGAGTGGCAATATCTGATAGGGTCATATGTATGGGTCAAAATTAATTATACCGGTGTAAGTTGAGATGGGACTGTTTTGACATTTAAACTGCGTATTCAGGGTAAACTGAATTGTTTAAAAAAGGACTATATTGATATTTAAACTGCAAGCTTAAGTTAAACTGAATTGCTCGAAATAGAACTGTTTTGACATTTAAACTGTGTATTTATATTAAACTGAATTGTTTGAAAAAATGTTTTTACATTTAACACTGTGCATTGCCTAGTCAGCTGGGGCTGTAAAATACACAATTACTTTTCTGCAGAAGGGTAAGAAACCCCCAACAAAGTCCTAGATAGGACTCTGATAGTGAGGCTCCAGTTATGCTGGAGTTTTGGGAAATGCGGTATACCCCTTTATTGCTATCGCTTCGAGGTCCACTCTGGCCCGGAGTGGTAGCACCTGATAGGGTCCTGTTTTGGGGTCAAATAGAACTAAACAGTGTACTTAGACTAAAGTGAATTGCTTGAAATAGAACTGTTTTGGCATTTTAAAGTGCGTAATTATGCTAAACTGAATTGTTTGAAATGGAACAGTTTTTGACATTGAACTTGAAATTACGTAAACTGAATAGTTTGAAATAGAATTGTTTTGAGATTCAACTGTGTATAAACAAAACTATACTTATACTAAACTAAATTATTTTGAAATAGAAATATTTGACTAAACTGAATAACTTGAAATAGAAATGATTTTGGCAATTAAACTGTATTCATGCTAAACTGAATTGTTTGAAATAGAGCTGTTTATATGTATAAAGACGGATTTGGCATTAAATAACCTACAAAGGTTGATATACCATAAAGCACAAACAAACAAATTCCACAGTGATTCATTGTCGTCGTGGGAGTAAGGAAATTGAAGAGGCACTCTATTTTACTGAGAGCTACAAAACTGGAATCACGCCATTAAAAAGAGTTCACTGTCATACCCAAGAAACCTCTTTTTAGTAGGGTCATCACCCTTCTGCAACAGATAAAGGTAGTGTATTCTATGCCACGTCTTTAGAAGAAAACTTTCAAAATGTCTTTTTCTTTATTCAATTTCTTTATTTTTATTTCATTGTTTTTCTTTTATCTATTTATTAATTTCTTACCATTTCTCGTATATTTTCCCATTTATAAAAAAAAACAATAACCTTTGAATGACGTCTCTACTTTAAACATAAGATATCTTTCTTTCTTTAAACTTCCCTATATCTCTTATTTTGTTTGTGTGTTTGTGATATTTTATTCAATCTGATATTTCTTATTCTGAATAGGTTATCTAATTGTTTGATTGTTTGTTTGTTTATTTGTTTGTTTGCTTGTTTCTTTCTTTCTTTCTTTCTTGGTTGCTTTGTTTCATTCTTTCTTTCTTTTGTCGCTTTGTTTGTTCGTTTTTTTGTTTGTTTATTTGTTTCTTTTATTGCTCTCTTTCTTTCGTTTGTTTGTTTGTTTGTTTCTTTTTTTTCTTTTGTTGTTTTGTTTGTTTCTTTTATTGTTGATTGCTTTCTTTCTTTCTTTCTTTCTTTCTTTCTTTCTTTTGTTGCTTTGTCTGTTTCTTTCCTTTGTGGCTTTCTTTCTTTCTTTTTTCTTTTGTTGCTCTCTTTCTTTTTTCCTTCTTTCCTTCTTTCTTTTTTCATTTTTTCTTACTTTCGTTGCTTTGTTTCTTTGTTTCTTGGTTGCTTTGTTTCTTTTTTTCTTTCTTTTGTTGCTTTCTTTTTTTTCCTTCTTTCCTTGTCTCTTTCTTTCTTTCTTTATTTCTTTCTTTTGTTGCTTTGTTTATTTGTTTGTTTGTTTCTTTCTTTCTTTATTTATTTCTTCCTTTATTTTTTTCTTCTGTTGCTCTCTTTCTTTCTTTCTTTCTTTCTTTTGTTGCTTTCTTCTCTTTCTTTCTTTTATTGCTTTCTTTCTTTGTTGCTCTCTTTCTTTCTTTCTTTTGTTGCTTTCTTTCTTTCTTTTGTTTGTTTGTTTCTTTTTTTCTTTTGTTGCTTTCTTTCATTTGTTTCTTCCTTTGTTTCTTTTGTTGCTTGATTTTTTCTTTCATTTCTTTCATATTTTTGTTTGAAAGATTTTTTTAAAAAAATCTATACCCAAGTATTTTATTCGGCTTGAGTCTCTGCATTGAGTTTCATATTTTGCATTAACTGCTTTATAAATGGATTTTTCATTCCGTTGCAAGCATTGACTTTCTGAATTATATGGCCAGAATGCAAGCTTCTGAAATACAAATGGAAATTTAGAAATGGAGATCTTCGTACTGAAATATAAAAAGAAGGATATAAATAATCAGACAGAGAAAGGCTGCTATGAGAGAACGAGGAAGAACAAGACAATATCTATATTGCAATAGACAGAGACAATATAAATTTACTAATATATAAATAGAGAAATTGAGAGACAGAAAAAAATAAAGAATAGATGATCAATTTATACTTGACGAACTGCCCTGCATGCAATAAGCGAGAACGTTGAAAGAAGAGAATTTTAAAAAAATCTATATAAACAGCTGAGCAAAATTTATAATACAACTTTAATCTCCTTTTTCATATTAAAATCTGTTTTTGACGTCTTCAATGCGTTCAAATGTCGACATCAACAATAAATCTTATCGTCTCCGTTCGAATTCCCCAACTGAGGTTGGTGCCTTTTAATGAAAAATATAAATTAAATTCATCAAAACAATAAACAGAAAAGAAAATACTATTTCCAAATGATTTTCTCATGCCATTGAAGATTTTCTTCCATCTTCTTTCCCACCACCTGTGAGACTGGAACGTAAATCTTCTCTGATGTAGCGTTTAAATTAAGTTACTAAAAACAACAAATGATTTTTACAGAAGTTCGAGAGCACTTGGCAAATGATTCAGTCAACAGTTCGACCAATTACGTTAGATCAACCCACTTAATTCAGGCAGTTCTTTCAAAAGAATCTCATCTAGAGTACACCTGCTTTCACCCTTGAGAAAGATACGAACTGCCTTATCCTTCCAGCAATGGGTCAAAAAGGAGCTCCACTGTTCTTCCACAAATGTGGTTTTGGCATTAAATAACCCAAGAAAATTTTTGTCATTAAACAGAGATATGGGAACCAAAGAGTTAAAAATTATTCTATTAAAAAACATTAATTTCAAATACGTTTAAGATAATCTTACTTTACTTTGATTTTTTTAATTGAAAACGAGCTGACAAAAAAAAAGAAGAAGAAAGTACCCCGCAAAAACAATTACCGACGACGACTAAGCCGATATCATAGCGATTCTGGCAAATACACCCAACCCAGCCGAAACACTACTGCATAGTTTGGAACGTGCCGCCACAGGCATTGGCCTCCATGTCAATGCATACAAAACGGAATACATGTGCTTTAATCAAAGAGCCGACATATCCACACTAGATGGAAGCTCTCTGAAACTAGTAGAAAAGTTCACCTACCTAGGAAGCAGTGTCTCATCAACTGAACAAAACATCGACACGCGGCTAACGAAGGCATGGGCAGCTATCGATAAGCTATTGATTATATGGAAGTCAGACCTGACCGAAAAAATGAAACGCAGTTTCTTTCAAGCAGCGATCGTGTTGATACTGCTATATGGATGCACTGCATGTATGCTAATAAAACGGATGGAGAAAAAGCTAGACGTTAACTACACAAGAAAGCTGAGAGCAATATTGAACAAGTCCTGGAGGCAACACCCAAGAAAGCCTCAACTATACGGCCACCTACCTCCCATTACGAAAACTATCCAAGTTAGACGAACCAGACATGCTGGACACTGCTGGAGAAGCAGGGACGAGCTCATAAGTGATGTAGTCCTATGGACCCCCACATATGGCCGAGCAAAAGCAGGACTCCCGGCTCGAACCTACAGACTGCAGCTCTGTGAGGATACGGGATGTAGCCCTGAAAACCTGCCAGAAGTGATGAAAAGTGGCGAGAGAGGGTCAAGGATATCCGTGCTGGCGGCACGACATGATGATCGTCATCATCCTTATATTGTTGGTTCATGTATAATGGTTGCACCACGGCTAACGTTAAATATGCTGGGTCGTTGTTTTCATTATGATTTGATAACGATGATTTTTTTTACATTTTAATTTGATGAAGCGAGCACTTCTGGATGTAAAAACTTCATTATTTACATGTTACTATATTTTCCATCAGATCATTGAGGTGATCCGGAACCAATTACACGTCTATATCATCTAAATGAATAGAAGTTGGTTTGGGATGAGAAAGAAAGCTTCTTATTGGAAAACAGAACTTTGGACGACACTACATACCGTTGTAGTTTCCTTCAGTTCTTATGCTATAAAATAGCCGAAGGATTTCGGTTCATGCCTTTGAGTTTAGTTAGGGTGAGCACCTTTCGGCTCAGCACATGGGTTGGTTGGGTGTAACATTGAAGCAGGTGTTAACGCGGGTGCGCGCGGGCGGATGGAGGTGTCACTCAGATGTCATAACAGTCCGAGACGATACTGGGTGACAGGGTGCGGGTGACGTCACGCACCAGAAGCCCGCAGAGGGTTGTGTGAGAATTTGAAGAGAGAAAGAGTCGGGTACTAGACGCCAAACGAGAAGGATCGATTTTTTGAGCTCGCAGGCGCGAGGCGAACGTGCGCCCTATGGGGGGCGCTCGAAATGGGGGCAAAATGAATAAGACAGCATAAAAGATTGTGTCTCTCCTCCTTACGACGAAAGGTAATGAAAAGGTTTCGTACCAGAACAAGAAGTCGTTACGTTTTTTCGAATTCCGAGATTCCTATGTTTTTTTATATATTCTATAGTAATGAACATTATATGTCCATTTCGCACATACCGTTAATTGTGAATATGGTACACTTAAATATTTTATTAGGAAAACGATTTATTCTGAAAAAATGACAAAATATTATGTATATAACAATAAATATAAGAACAATAGTACAAACATTGTATATAATATAAGTTCGTATTCCGGTAATAACCTGTAATCGAATAACTTTGTTATAATTGAGTCATTTTAACACTTTCCATCTAATATATGTTAAATTACGATTGAAATGAAAACAACAAACTGCTTATGAACCCGACGGTCAGAAACAAATGGAGAAAACCACAAAAAAACTAAAAAGAAATTGTCCAGTCGGCTGAGGCTGTAGAATACACCGACTGCTTCTCTAGAGAAGGGTAAGACCACCCCCAATGAGAGTCCTGGATATGACACTAAACAATCTGATGGTGAGGTTCCAGCGAAGCAAGAGCTTTAGGTAATGTGTCGCACCCACTTATTGCCATGGCTCCCAGGTCCACTCAGGTCCAGAATGGTTGCACTTGATAGAGCCCTATCTATGAATTAAATAGAACTAACTGCATTCTTATGCTAAACTGAATTGTTTGAATTAGAACTGTTTGTCCAAACTGAATAGCTTGAAATAGAAATGTTTTTGACAACTAAACTGAGTACTTACATTTCAACAGTATACTTATTCTAAACTGAATTGTTTGAAATGGAACTTTTTTGACATTGAAACTGTAATTACACTAAACTGAATTGTTTAATATAGAACTTCTGTGCTTATACTAAACTGAATTGGCTGAGTTACAACTGTTTGAGTAAACTGAATAGCTTGAAATAAAGATGTTTTAACAATTAAACTGTGTATTCATGCTAAACTGAATTGTTTGAAATAGAACTGATTATTTGTATAAAAATGAATTTAGCGTTAAATAACCTACAAAGGTTGATATGCCATAAAACCAAAGCAACCAAACCAAACCAAACCTAAAAAGAAAGATAAGCTCTACATTTTGATTTAAAGATGCATAGGTCGTTTTAAGCACATCAATATAATTCTAAACTGGTGGATATTTGTATTAGTTGTAGATTAATTGGCTTAATTTAAATAAAATTCTATGCAAATCTATTTCTTTTCTAGTTAATGTGGACAAGAGAAAAATGTTATTCGACATGCTACACGATATTTAAGATAAGAATTGCAATATATCATTTTGAATTTGTATTTGTAACTGTTGATATTAGTTTATCTACGAATATACACACACACACACACATCTATATATATATATATATATATATATATATATATATATATATATATATATATATATATCAGAAATATGTGCTGCTGTACAGCATCTTTCATTTAACCATGTTTGATTAAATAATAAAGATACATTTTCTATATAATTTTATTAAGATCCTTTCACGTTTTCTGATGAGTGTCTTGGTGTCAGGTTGGATTTGGTGGATTAGTTTTTTTTTTTTTTAAATATTCCATATTTATGGATAATATTCCATTTCCATTGACAGCGTTCGGTTTTTTAAATTCATCAGTATCTCAGTTTTATTCAACTCTGCGTTTACGTAATTTTGTTATGTAAAAAAAACAGCAACCTAAAAACTCTTTAAATACACTCTTTGTACATGCAACCAATCCTTGATGATGGCTTATGAAAGGTCGGAAAGTGCTCGGTAAAATTTTGGTAAATTCAATCACCGATTCAAACTTTAAACTAAGACACTTGTCAGGAAACTTGAAAGGGACTTAATAAAATTACATAGACAAAATGTGTTTTTATTATTTAATCAAACACATATGAGAAATTCTCTCTCTCTCTCTCTCTCTCTCTATATATATATATATATTTATGAAAGATGGCTTTGGTCAAATACTTTGCGATATGAATGGAGTTGTGGACTGGTGCATTGTCCGGGTGGAAATGCCAATGACCCGATCTGAAGAGTGCTGGCCTCTACCGACGGAATATCTTCCTGAACTCCCTTAAAACCTCAACGTAACTTAACCCTAACCGTTAGCCCAATCAACTCTGGTGTACTGACTTCCTTACTCCTCCAACACCTCTCATCATCCCTCACAGACTCCCGGCCTTCCTTGAATCTCTTATGCCACTCAAAAACTGATGCTCAATTCATGCAAGATGCTCCAAAAGCAGTCTGAAGCATTCCATACGTTGCCGTGGCATTTTATTCCAAGTTTAAAACATAATCTTTTTGCATATCGTTCTTGTAAAGTGTCCTGACGTCCAGATTGCATTTTTGAAATTCACCAGCTGTGACTATCAGGCTTTAGTCAGGTATATTCCAATCTGTGCCGTAGCTGTTCATTTGAACCTGAAATCATAAAAATTGGTCAGTTATCTCATAAGATGTATAGCAATAACATACTGAATTTTCAGGAGTCTACGACCATTTTTAATACCTGTACAAAAAGTATGGAAACTTATTGAATGCCCCACGTATCACTCTATCTATCTATCTATCTATCTATCTATCTATCTATCTATCTATCTATCTATCTATCTATCTATTCTATTGAAATGTATGTATGCAGAACTAAAAACATAAAAATTTAAACAGTAAGTAATGGGTGCAGCATCATTCTCCTTCGTACTTAAGAGCATATAAAAGAGTTTTTTTGGAGGTGCCCGTGGTGTAATGGTTATCGTCGCGGGATATGAACACGGCGACACGAGTTCAAATCCTGGACCTGACTGATTGCATTTCACATAGCACTAAAGGAAAGGTATGAATCCAAATATTCTCCCTCCAGCTATGGGTAAATAGTAGGACAGACTAGGTTCTTCAGCCTTGGTGAGGCCATTAGTCTAGGAGAAGGTAAACTTCTGAATTCAAACCTGTTAAATTCCGCTTAAAAAATTTACCTTGTGTCATATCCTGCCCGAACGGAGGTGTTGGTAAATATGATAAAAGAGTTTTTTTTCTTTTAATAAAGTTTAAGATTGAGAATGATTCCTGTCTTTCCCGGAGGTATTTATGTGAAGCGGACGACAAACGACCTTGACTAGGATTTGAACTCGGATCGTTCAGACGTTTACCATATAGGCCTCTTTCTGTATATAGTGTATATGTGTGTGTGTGTGCTCTGTCCACAAAATATTAGTAACACACAAACATATCCTAGTTTCAACCAGCAACCTTCTTATTTTTTTCTCCTTCATCTTTTCACGCAAATCTATATGAATGTTCGGTCAAGATAGCCTTGTAAAATGCATATCTGAATGAGTGGGAGCTTTTGCAGGCACCTGAAAGACCAATACTTTCTTAAAGAAAAAACCACAATGTTCTGGCTTTTATGTGTAATTTTGGGAGTGTGTATTTATGAACGAGTGTCGAATATGTGCGTGATAGGTTATTCGACAAACCCACCTTTTCTAGAATTATTTGGCGAGCTCTACAGAGAGAAATGTAGAAGCAAATGTCATCAATTTTATTTCTCAACACTTTACATTGTCCCGAAGCAGAAGGTACTTCATTTAGTACCAGTTCATCGGTTCAAACGTACTTTGCTATGAAGGGAGAGTTTATGATTTAAAAGGGATGTTTCTTTTCGGGATTTTTGCAGAATATGCAGCAAAGAGTAAAGTCATTTCAGTGATTAAGTCGCCGTTTTGAACATTTCTTCGAATGTTAGTCACTGATTTCATTTATAAAACCAATAAATTATTAATCGGCAATGTCATATTTTGATTCACAATCACGCACTTACTCTCTCTCTCCCCCTCTCTCTCTCAACATATATATGCGTGTGTATATATATGTGTGTGTGTGTGTGTGTGTTATATTAAGTCATTTATAAAACCAATAAATTATTAACTGGCAATGTCATATTTTCATTCACAATCACGCACTCACTCTCTCTCTCTCGTCATCTCTCTCTCTCTCAACATATATATGCATGCACATGCATATATATATATATATATATATATATATATATATATATATATTTATATATATATATATTTGTGTGTGTGTGTGTTATACTAAGTCATTTATAAAACCAATAAATTATGAACCGGCAATTTTATATTTTGATTCATAATCATGCATTCTCACACTTTCTCTCTCTCTCTCTCTCTCTCTCTCTCTCTTTCTCTCTCTCAATCTCTCTCTATCTATCTATATATATATATATATATATATGCGTGAGTTTGTGCGTGTGTGTGTGTGTTTACGTTATATTAAATCATTTATAAAACCAATAGATTATTAATCAGCTATGTCATATTTTGATTTACAACCACGATCTATCTATCTATCTATCTATCTATGCATGTGTGTATGTGTGTTTTATATTAAATAACTGTCTGTTTATGACCAATTTACTGGGAAAATAGGACATTTTCGCATAGACTTCTATATGATAATGTACGCCTAATTTTATCTGGTGATGACATGGAAATTAGTTACGAGTCATTTCGGCACCCAGGAACCGAGTTGTCGGTACTTTTAGGGTAGATTAAAATTATGTTTAAGCTGTGCCCATTCTGTAATTTGAATATTTTGCTTTTAAAACTGCTCTGCAATTAGTAACATTGAGCACTTTTTATACAACAATTCTTACTTGCATTTTATTTCTCTTATAATGTTATATATTGACCCTCGACCGAGCCGTCAATCAAGAGATGCACCTGTGTAAATAAGTGGAAGAACAGCGGAAGCAGGTGGGTATTAGAAAATAATATAACCAGGTGTCCTGGTGGTTCGAGTCAGTCGGAGACAGGATGCCAGCGTGAGAACCAGCTTGCAGACTGAAGGCTTTGGGCCCTTAGTGACTCCCGGTTGAGCAACCCAAGCCAAGATGCGAAAAAAGTGCTGCTATGGTCGAGGAAGAACTTGGGTCAATATAGCAGTCCATCCTTGTCTCCACTCATTTTTCACACAAGACAAGCATCGCCCTTTCAAAAATAAAGTGTGAGAGATTTATATTTCTATAAAGAAGTGTATTCGTTCGTTATTGAAGTCGTCATTACCGGTTCATGATGTTTCCGCATGTAAGTGTATATTTGTAAATGTACACGTGCAGTTGTATGTGGCTATACAACCATAACAGTGCATTCTTATAAGTTGAAGTTTTACCTTTCGAGATATACTGATATGGCATGCGCAGAGCTTCCTATAGACAAATGTACTTCCGCTTTAAGAAGAATTTAATAGTTTCTTCTGGGCATAAGATTTTTTAAATAAGAGACCGCTGTAATATATTTACCAGGTAGTATAGAATGGTTTGAAAGAGTATGGAAAAATCGTTTGGTCATTTGGTTTGATTGATGTATTATGAACTTGAAGTCATTTGGAAACATGGCATTGATTGGACGACAAGTCCCGTAATCGGATGCCCCAAGAAGTTTAGAAATAAGATGCTTTGGTCATTTAAAATTATCAACGATAGCAGATTTAATTCTATCTCTGCTCTGATCTCTTACTTCTTGCTTTTTCAGATGGAAGATATGAAGGGCAAATCACAAAAAAATAAACTTACTATGAGACACATAAAAATGCGTCTGAGTTTTTCTTCATCCCAAAACAGAAAAAACTGAAAACATCTAAAGTCACGAAGAAAATTCATAATAGAATAGAGACGAAGGACATGGTAGCAAAAAGAGAAAGAGATGCAGTGACAGACGGATAAAGAAAGGAGTTGGGCGATAAAGTGCTTTGTCATAAGTTAAGACAACGTGATAAAAAAACAGACTGGTACTTAATGGGGTGTGCTTGAGATTATGAACATAGAAAATAAAAAGTGGAAGTTTTTCATACTTACTAACAATCTATTGCAAAACAAATACGGGATAAATTATCAGGAAATTAAGTAATATATTTAATGTATCTGATTCCCATTTATCCAGTAATTTGTTATTTAAAATTTGGTTGGTTATTTTTTATGGCACATCAACCCTTGTAGGCTATTTAATGCCGAATCCTGTTTTTATATATATATATATATATTACAGAACCTGTAATCTTTGTATGGAGGAAAAATTGTTTATAGCAGATTGTAAAAGTAAGAATATGCTAAACAAAAGATCGGAGGTGTTCAATAGTTGTAAACACAAAAGAGCGTGGTTACTTTATAATTAGGAAATATTATAGGTTTTTTTTTTTTTTTTTTTTTTCGAACTATAGGAATATTTTTCGAACTATAGGAATTTTTTTTTTTTTTTTTTTTTTTTTTTTTTTTTTATGCAAATTCTAGGATAGGTGGAGGTTTTTGGTGAATAAAGGCAAAGCAATTTTCTCCTTAGAATGAGGTAGGCGAAACTTCCTGACGATCCGTTAAGGTGAAACTTTAGTAGAAGATTTTCGACTAGCGATTTAAGTTAATTCTATATATATATATATATATATATTGAGGTCTATATATATATATATATATATAATATCTACACGGGGATCATTAAATAAGTTTCCAGATTTTTTTCGTATGGACACTTTTATTGATAGTACACACATGAAACTCTTGTCTCCTTCGAAGTAATCTCCCCCGGCTGCAATGCCCTTTTTGTACCGCAACTTCTGGAAGACTCCATGGAAGTCCCATTGTGTCACCTTCGTCACAGCCTCTTTCATCTCTTCAATTGTTTCATAACGACAGCCTGTGAGCTTAGGGAATAACCAAAAGTCACAGGGACCAAGGTCTGGACTATTGGGAGGGTGAGGAAGTGTCTTGATGCCCATCTTGGTCATATAGTCTGTGACAAAGATGGAGATGTGGACTGGTGTATTGTCCTGCTGGAAATGCCACTGACCGATTTGAAGAGTGCTGGCCTCTTCCGACCGAATCTCTTCCTGAACCCCCTTAAAACCTGAACATAGTAACCCTAACCCTAACCGTTTGGCCAATCAACTCTGGTGTATTGACTTCCTTACTCCTCCCACACCTCACATCATCCCTCATAGACTCTCTGCCTTCCTTGAATCTCTCATGCCACTCAAAAAATGATACTTGATTCATGCAAAATGGTCCAAAATCAGTCTGAAGCATTCCATACGTTTCTGGGGCATTTTTTTCAAATTTAAAACAGAATTTTATTGAATATCTTTCTTCTAAAGTGTCCTCACATCCAAATTGCATTTTTGAAATTCACCAGCTGTAATAATCAGGCATTAGTAGGGTGTATTTCAATTGCTGCTGTACCTGTTCATTTGAACTTGAAATAATAAAAATTGGTCAGTCATCTCATAAGATGTATAGCAATAAGATACTGAATTTTCAAGAGTCTATGCCCATTTTAAATGTCTTTACAATATATATATATATATATATATATATATATATATATAGATAAATGTATATATATATATATATATATATATATATATATATATATATGTCGATGATTTGTAAACGAAGGATTTTTAGGAAAAATGCTTAAGAAAAAAGAGTTCATTTGTTTGCAGATAGTTTAATGGTTTCAAGTATTGCTTTCTAACAAAACTTTTTTTTGCTTTCGGTTGAATAATTTTTAGTAATGCTATGAAGCTCTTACAATTCAATTTACTATCAGTCATTTTTTTGCAGACTGTGAAATCGTTAAACTATTCTGTTTGACCCATAGATGGGATCCAACAGGTATCAGAGTGGAGCTGGGAGTAATGCAAATGAAAAGGTACTTTACAATCTTGTAAGCTCCAAAACTAAAGGCTCATCATCAAATCTAGGACACTCGTTGGGAGATGTAATCAGTGTATTCTCCAGTCCCAGTCAACTGGTTTGTTAAAAAGTGTTTCCCATCTTATTTCAAAACCTCTCCAATATCAGATCTCAGTAAGATTGTTAAATCATCTCCTCTTCGTGACAATGTAATGTTCAAAACTGAACTGTCTTTTCTTCATGATTGAGAATATAATAGAACTAAAAAGAAAATATGATTTTATGAAGTCAATATTATACCAAGTATTAGCAACAATCTTAAAAGAAAACAATGGTTAATAAAATCAAATTCTTAATTGAAATGGCTTTCAATCATTTTGAAAAACTGGGAAATAGAGATGGGTTTTGTTTTGAAAAAAATACTTTGAATATTTAATATAATCGTAAATACGAGGTTAAATAATTCAATATTTATTCAATGATTTTAACATCCATATTTTACATTTTCTAACTTCCAAAAAAGCGATGTGCTACTTATTACGCAGCATTTAGTTCCAGCATTATATATATATATATATATTTATATATATATATATATATATTCCCCTACCCCCGTAGGGTTGAGTTCTCTGGCGAAGAAGTAATCGTGTTGCCATTAGCGTTTATGGCAAGCCTCTTCGTAGATGAATTGAGGTCTCGGCAACCGTTTGAACAGATGTATGTAAACAATAGTAATTGTGATTCATAACCGTTTAAAATTTACTTCGCCGCTAATATCTCCTCGTGGCTGAATGGTTAGAAGCTTTGGCCTGGTGTTTGAGTTAACAGGGTTTCGATCCCAGCAACAGGAATATACTGTCTAGCCACACTGATGAGTTCTTATAGAACGAAACAGATCTGTGTGTGGATGACTATTGAGACTGATATATATATATATATATATATATATATATATATATATAGGCATCTTACAATAACAGATATTTATACAACAGCATTGCTTCTAACAAAACCTCGATCAGATGATGACTCTGGGTTCAGGCATGGTTTCGGGGCCGAAGTATCATATATATATATATATATATAGTTAACTGGAGAAAAGTAATAAAATAAAAGTATGTAATTACTAAAAAGATATTTCTTTTAAATTACATCATGGTTATCATCATCGTGTCATGCCGCCAGCACGGATATCCCTGACCCTCTCTCGCCACTCCTACCTATCGTTCATCGCTTCTGTCAGGTCCTCAGGGCTACACCCCGTATCCTCACAGAGCTGTTGTATGTATGTTCGAGCTGGTCGTCCTACTTCTGCTATGCCATATGAGGGGTCCATAGGACTACATCACTTATGAGCTCGTCCCTGCTTCTCCAGCAGTGTCTTGCATGTCTAGTTCGTCTAACTTTGGTAGTTTTCATGATGGGAGGTAGGTGGCCGTACACTTGGTGCTTTTTGGAGTATTGCTTCCAGGACTTGTTCAAAATTTCTCACAGCATTCTTGTGTAGTTGCCGTCAAGCTTTTTCTCCATCCGATTAGTTAGCGTCCATGTAGTGCATCCATATAGTAGTATCGACACGACCGCTGCTTGGAAGAAAGTGCGTTTCATTTTATCGCTCAGGTCTGACTTTCATATGACCGATAGTTTATCGTTAGCTGTCCAGGCCTTTGTTAACCGCGTGTCGATGTCTTTTTTGGTTGATGTGACGCTGCTTCCTAGGTAGGTGAACTTGTCTACAAGTTTCAGAGAGCTACCACCTAATGTGGAGATGTCGCCCGTTTTATTAAAGCAAATGTATTCCGTTTTGTGTGTATTGACATGGAGGCCAATGCCTGCGGCTGCTCGTTCCAGACTAAAATTATATACTTTTCAATAATATTATATTTATCCTTTAAATTGTTGTAAACTACTTTTGATCGTATGCCATTGTCATGAGAAACGCTTTTATGAGAAGCATTTTTAAACGGGTTGATATGGCGCAATCATTTTTATAATTTCTGCCCACCATATCGACATAACTTTTAGGGTCACACGTAGAAGGCAATCCTTGAGCTTCGAGCAGAGGATTGTTCTATATTAAACGTAACTGTTTTAATCAAATATCTAACAAGGACATTTGTTTATTTAGATGTTTCTGTGGCAACTCATATCAATTCATTTTATTTCATGTGCTGTTTAAAGGATGGTTTAACTTGAACCATTTGAGTTCAGTTTTAGAGACGATTTATTCATTTTATCCTTTCTTTTTTTTTTTCGCATATCGTTAGATTTTTCAATATTTATTTATTTATTCAATTCTTTCTGTAATAGCAACTATTGAATATCTGTTAAAATTATGACTTGGCCAAATAAGGAGAGTGTTCGCCAATGGCCCGGGAGAGCTAGAACTCGTTTAAAATTGAATTTACCTTCAAATTATTAATTTTCAAATATATATATATATTGTCATCCACAGAGAGACTCTTTCGTTGTATCATAACTCTTCAGTGTGGCTAGACACGTAGGACGCTTGAAGCTGGGATCGAAACCCACCCAAATTTACGTAAGGCTTAGTATCGGACCGCTCGGCCAACAAGCGTACCACGTCAGCTTCGGGAATTACAAGGTATTATGTAGCAACAGCAGCAGCAGGGTTTGTTTGTTCACATTTTATACCTTACCGGATGCGACAGTGTTCGAGTCGTTCGAAGAGCTTTGCATTAAGCGAGCGGCAACCGTAAATTCCTTCGCCAGAGTGATCAAACCACATGAGGGAGCGTATATATTGTTATCCACAGAGAGACTGTTCCGTTATATCACAACGCTTCAGTGTGGCTAGACACGTAGGATGATTGAAGCCGGGATTTGTAGGTAACTTTAGTTTTAAATGAATTGTTGCAGCTCATTTGCTTGAATAAAGTTAAATGCTTTTAAATATTGCTATTGAACATTCTAGTCATCAAGCATTGCTATGAATTGTTGATAATTCGGACACAGACATATAGATTCAGGTAAGAACTAATAATCATCATCATCATCAAGTCGTGCGACCAGCACGGATATCCCTGACCCTCTCTCGCCACTTCTCCCTATCATTCATTGCTTTTGGCAGGTCTTCAGGGTTACATCCCGTATTCTCACATAGCTGCTGAATGTATGTTCCAGCGGGTCGTCCTGCTTTTGCTTGGCCATATGCAGGGGTTCATATGAGTACATCACTGATGAGTTCGTCCTTGCTTCTCCAGCAGTGTCTTGCGTGTCTGGTTCGTCTAACTTGTATAGTTTTCGTGATGGGAGGCAAGTGGCCGTACAGTTGGTGTCTTGTGAGGTGTTGACGCCAGGACTTTTTCACTATTGCTCTTAACATTCTTGTGTAATTGCCGTCTAGTTTCTTCTTCAGCCGTTTAGTTAGCGTCCAAGTAGTGCATCCATATAGTAGTATCGATACAACCGCTGCCTGGAAGAAACTGCGTTTCATTCTATCGGTCAGGTCTGATTTCCACATGATCGAGAGCCTATCGATAGCTGTCCATGCTTTCATTAGTTGTGTGTCGATGTCTTTTTCGGTTGATGAGACGCTTTTAATAATAATCCTTTGTAAATTATTGAAAAGTTTTCTTTGATCCATACATGGGACCCTATCAGTTCTTCCAATTGGAATCATATTGGTCCTGTGATTAATGGCACATTTTCAAGAGCCTCACCATCATATGCAATTTATTGTTATACAATGGACACACGCTAGGAAAGAGACTTATCTTTCGACAGAGCAGATTATGTCATTGTTATTTTTATATACTGCCACATTCAATTATACATACGTGGTACATTCAATAAGTTTCCAGCCTTTTTTTGTTCAGGCATTTCAAATTGTCGTAGACTCTTCAAAATTCAGTATGTTATTCCTTTACATCTTATGAGATGACTGGTGAAATTTTTCGGATTTCAGGTTCAAATGAACAGCTACAGCAGTAATTAGAATACACCCTACTAAAGCCTGATTGTCACAGCTGGTGAGTTTCAAAAATGCAATCTGACACTTTAGAAGAACGATATGCAATAAGATTCCGTTTTAAACTTGGAAAAAATGCCACAGAAATGTTTGGAATGCTTCAAACTGCTTTTGGAGCATCTTGCATGAATCGAGCATCAGTTTGTGAGTGGCATAAGAGATTCAAGGAAGGCACAGAGTCTGTGAAGGATGATGAGAGGTGTGTGAGGAGTAAGGAAGTCAATACACCAGAGTTGATTGGCCAAAGAGTTAGGGTTAGGGTTACTATGTTGAGATTTTAAGGGAGAGTTTTGGGTAAGTGGTATTTCCCCCTCCCCTACACCTCAGTGTTGTAGCTATCGAAAAAGAGCCTTCGGGTCACCCTCGATTACGGTCACCATCTTTACTTACTTTTTACTTATAATTTACGTGACATTAAAAATATTTTTCATTCAGAAAGGAGTCAGGAACCAAAGAACAAGCAAGGATTCGGCCATCCTCCGCAGAAATGACAGGTGAAGAGTCGAGCAGTGCTTTGTGTGTTAACAATTTTCTCGAGATATAGCAGAACAAAGCGGTGATCCATCACCCATTGCTTTAACAAGACCTACACCAATTTTCCCGCGAGGCTACGATAATACAGAACTAGTACGTTGTTGTCCACACAGTCGTAGTTACTTGTAGTACAAACGACTATACATTATTTGTTTAAGCGAATTCACGATACAATCATCGAGCAATAAAAAATAGAAATACAATACAATTTTATTGAAATGCATATGAAGATTGGAAAATGATAAGAAAACACCAATTACATTATGGGATTATCGAAAAATAGAACCAGATTTAAGTATTGCCGTTAATGCAAAGAAGAAAAACGTAACATCATTTTTTTCCAAAACCATAATAAAATTTTTGATATAAAAACGAATTAATTACAAAGTGTTAACAACAACAAAAATTCTATTACAACATCTAAATACTTTGAAAGCCGCGTTTTTAATATTATTGATTTGAATTATAAGATAAATAAAACTTACGCAAAATGTGAAATGGCAAAAATATTATTGTTATTTATATTCAATCATCCATATAGTATTATTGTTGTTCAAAGATCTGCTTTAAATTACAATAGAAATGTAATATGATATAAATATATGAATATATATATATATATATATATATATATATATATATATATATATATATAAATAAAGATGCTATTTAATACAAAAGCAATTATACGAGGATCATTAAATAAGTTTCCAGACTTTTTTTCGTATGGGCACTTTTATTGATAGTACACACATGAAACTCTAGTCCCCTTCGAAGTAATCTCCTCTGGCTACAATGCATATGTTGTACAGTTCCAACAACTTCTGGAAGGCCCCATGGAAGTCCTCTTGTATGAGCGTGTCAATGACCTTCGTCACAGCCTCTTTCACCTCCTCAATTCTCTCATAACGACAGCTTCTGTGCTTAGGGAATAACCAAAAGTCACAGGGTCCAAGGTCTGGAGTATAGGGACGGCGAGGAACTGTCTTGATGCCCATCTTGGTCAAATAGTCTGTGACAAGGATGGAGTTGTGGACTGGTGCATTGTCCTGCTAGAAATGCCACAGACGTGATTTGAAGAGTGCTGACCTCTTTCGATCGAATCGCTTCCTGAATTCCCTTACAAGCTCAGCATAGTAACCCTACCCTTTGGCCAATTAACTCTGGTGTATTGAATTCCTTACTCCTCCCACACATCTCATCATCCCTCACTGACTCCCTACCTTCCTTGAATCTCTTATACCACTCAAAAACTGATGCTCGATTCATACAAGATGGTCGAAAAGCAGTCTGAAGCATACATACGTTTCTGTTGTATTTTTTTCCAAGTTTAAAACAGAATTTTATTGCGTATCATTCTTCAAAAGTCCAGATTGCATTTTTGAAACTCACCAGCTGTTACAATCAGGCTTTAGTATTCAAATTCCTGCTGTAGCTGTTAATTTGAACCTGAAATCATAAAAATTGGTCAGTCATCTCATAATATGTATAGCAATAACATACTGAATTTTTAAGAGTCTACGACACGTATGTATATGTTGTATAGTCATGGTTATTTCAGTAATATTAATGATATTGGCTGACTGTGATTTCTGATACGAACGTGTTTATTTCTTTCTGCCTTTAGTACTTGGCAACACGAGGATAGAGACACAATTCATAAAATCTTATTCTAACCATACTATGCTGACACTCTGAATTGTCCCACAGGACACATGGCGTAACGGTTATAGGAGTTGGTTACCTATGCTTCTAAGGAGACAATCATCTGGGGGTTGCTGGTTCAATCCTGACTCCAGGCGAGTAACAATACCGGGATACATAACACTTGTACCCCGTTATGGCTAACGGAATCAGAACATGAATTCAATAAAGGACGTAGTCTGATGTTCCGTAAAGGTTTCTGAGTTCGACAAACACCTGAAGAGGGCCGGGGGACGTATCGGCCTAAATGTTGTGGAAATAACAATAAAGATGAACAAAATACTTAATAATAAAAATCACCAAGCATCGTCTCAGAAATTTAGACAACTAATGGATTTGACATTCAATATCGTACAAGATTGATATGTCATGACATACAATAAGTTCGTTAGTCATAATTGGAAATCCACTTATTTACGATAAATTCCTATCCTTGAATTTTTCGTTACTTTTCAAAACATTTTATCGGAAAATATTTCGCTTGCACCTTTCAAACACGTGAAGATTTAGATAAATATTCGCATTTTAATTGTTCCTAACCAACCTACCAACTATTATTCTTGCAGTTTTCTGTTGTACTAAGCAGAGTAAATATATTCGCGCATTATATATATATATATAATCTATAATCAACATTATTTAACTTTGACTTCATCGTTTCATTTACCTCTCTCTTATTTCAATTTTGCTAAAATTTCAATTTATTATTTTCCATTTAACATATTTTTTTTCAATCGTCATCTTATTTTTCTTTTAATGGTGAAATGGACCGCAATTGTTTTTTTATCAGAAAATGCAATGAAAATAGAGAAAAGATAATGGTTACATATTACTTTAATGAGTTTTACATTTTAATTACTGAAAATTCAGTTATTATATGCGATGTATATAACCAGGAGCAGAAAAATGCAATTAAATTTCTTGAGGAATTGTCAAAAATTTCGAATATTCTACAGACATTTTCACTGTTTACTTGTAAATTCCAGGAATTCTATTAGTGTACCATACCCATGATACGGATATGTGAAATGTATATAGAATGTTCATAACATATATACATAGAACATTGGAATCCTGAAACACGAAAAAAACTTAAAAATTCTTAGTTCAGATACGAAACTTTTTATTACCTTTGAGTTAAAAGGTTTTTCGACATAAGGAGAGAGGCATAATTTTTCTACACTGGCTTTTCCATCTGCCCCCATCACGTTCGCACCCGACACAAGGCCTCGGCGAGCAAGCGAAAATCAACCGTCTTCTCCCGAGGTAGAACTCAACTCAACTGACTTTTTCAAAATCCACCCCCGCGCGCTTCCAGGGCATGACGTCATTCACGTCCACTGGTCAACCTTTCTATCTGGGATTTTTATTTTGACATCTGTGAACGACACATCCTCCCCACGCGCGCGTCAACACTTGTGCCCATGTTTGCACCGAACTAACCTATGTGCTGAGCCGAAAGTTTCTCAGCCTAACTAAACCCAAAATGCAAGATATATAAAACGAAACCCCTCGGCTATTATATTACATAAGTGATGGGAGTTTGATAGACGCAGTGAGTTTAAAAAGTAACGGGATTTATGTCACAATTTATATGTATTACAAACAACAAACTAGACGATTTCTTCTTCAAAGTAATCTCCCTTTTATGTAATACAGTTTAACATCCTTCTCAGACACGCTTCTATGCACTTTTGGTTTGAGTTCTTGGAAGATTCTCAGCTACATCATTACGGCCCTCTTTATGGCCTCTACACCTGTCAAATTGGCCCCCTTGATGATTCCCGTGAGCTTGAAGAATAATGTTACACATATCAGGAGAATAGAGAGGTTGTTTCAGGAAGGGAATCTTCTCTCGGCCAGGAACTGCAAGATTCTCAGCACCCCCATACCTCTAACTTTCCAGACATGCCCAAATCTTCAGTGATGATCTTACAAATACTGTTATTGTAAGCTAGCTTAAGATCATTCAAACAGAGAACAGGCAATCGCCACACAACAACTGCCTTTTGCTCTAATTGACTTCCGTCCTGCTTGCTGAAGCTTTCTCACACCGTGAGTCATCTTTCGCCATGTTGAGAACCTCTTTAAACCTCTTGTGCCCCACAAAAAAATTCGTATGAAGGACATGGTAACATCCCGATACTCTTACTGAAGCAGTTGAAGGGTTTGTGATGGAGTTTTTCAGAACGTTTATGACGGAGTTTTTGAAAACCAGACCAACAATTCCAGGTTTATTCGTTCCCCTTTTCTCGTATCTGAACAATCTAAAATTGAGGAGGAGTAAAAAAGTTTGTGAAAAAAAAAAAGAAGCAAAATTTGCAGAAAGCTGAAGATTATAGTTATATACACCAAAGATATCAGTTAGATGATAAAACAATCCACTTATCCCTCTTTTACCTATAAGTCACACTGCACACTCAGTCCCGTTACCTTTCGGACAGACTTCGTATCCAGAATTTCTCCTTATTTTCTGTGGCTGTTTCATTCTATTCAAAAACGCTCACTTAAATTCTAACTTCATAATGGCTTCCATGGAGCAATTAACGCATTGTTTTATTTTTTCACTCTGACTGTTCCCCAAATAGATTTAGCAAACTATTTGCATATAACAATCACTTAATATTGTATCGATTGCCTATATCTTTCTATGCCACGTTAATATTTTCTTAGTATTTCATACATATGAGGGAATGCTTAAAAGTTCTATTTCAGGGCAAGATAAAATTACCTCGGGCAATAAAACGTTGCTGCTTTCTACATATTGATTTTCTATTGATCCTTTATTGTTATTCTACACATTGATCCTGATCGATTTTAAAGTTTTTTTAGTTCTTATAAAGAATCCGTAAAAGTCCTGTAAATTCCAATAAAATGACTATATTATTTTTTCTTGAAAGGCTAAGAACCTGCGAGCAATCTTGAACAAGTCCTAGCGGCAACACCCAACAAGACACCAACTATACGGCCACTTGCCTACTATCACGAAAACTATCCAAGTTAGACGAACCAGACATGCAGGACACTGGGGAGAGCTCATAAGTGATGTACTCCTATGGACCCCCACATATGGCCGGGCAAAAGCAGGATGACCAGCACGAACATACATTCAGCAGCTATGTGAGGATACGGGATGTAGCCCTGAAGACCTGCCAGAGGCGATGAACGATAGGGAGAAGTGGCGAGAGAGGGTCGTGGATATCCGTGCTTGTGGCACGACATAATGATGATGATGATGAAAGTTCAGATAGCAATGAATCATAATGGTATTATTTAATTTTAAAAAAAAAAAACGTTAAAAGATTCTAAGAATTTCAATATTCGAATGAATTATGTCCAATTCACAAATTGCTTATCAATTTTGTCATTAAAATAAACTCAGAATTTATTCAAGAACATCTCATATAGCTTTTTTCAATAACCAATTACATTTTCTCAAACTACTGTACTATTCTAAGCGAATTGTACTGGGGCGTAAACAGACTATTCATCAAAAAGAAAGCAGCCAGTAAAAATAAGTGTTGACAAAGTTCAGCTTCCCTCGTGTGGGCTACGTGTAACAAAATATATTTAAAATAGCAACAGTACTTGACAAGGTCATCAGACCACCAGATCAGGCATCTATGTGATAACAGGGGCTGGCTAGACGATGTCAACCATGCTTGGTAATTGTAAACCCGAATATAAGACGATGCATTTTTTGATTCGCCTTCTCTTATGGTGGCTTGTATATGAACAGTAAAAGTTTGTAATTCCCCTTCACTTTGTATCCGTTACCCAATTTCACCTACTTCCACGGCTTCAGAAACTAAGATAAGAGAAAAAACTAACAGAGGTCCTAATGCCTGGCGAGATGCGTTTTTGTGTTTCATCATTCGTCGATTTGCCATCAGTCAGTGATATAGCAGTTGTTAATGACCATGCTACTCTACTGTCTTAACCTGTAGTTTGTGTTGACATATGGTTTCGAAAGATATATTATTCAGATTCATTTAAGGGCACTATTTTAGTCGAGTTGAAGATTACTGGCGACGTTTTTGTTAAATACAGCAATGATACCTGGCCCGTAGGTATGGATTTGAATACCCTTACTGTATCTCCCTGAAAAGGGTTAAGGCACTCTCAGGGTGTCCTGGCTATAAAAAAAATGCATTTGGTGGCGAGGCTTCAGTTCCAGTAGCCTGGAGAGTGTAGAGTACTACTTCATTGCCATTAGTCAAAGATCCACTCTGACCAGAAATTGTAACTTCTACTCAGATACCATCTATAGATCAAATACATCTGTTTAAAAATGGTTTCTATTCGGAAGGATAGTATGCGCAACAAACGTCTTAATAAACAACTAAAGAAAATATGCAAACATTAACGTACAGTGAAGCGATTCCCTAACTTTTAAGGTATACAATATAACCAGACAAGTTGACATGCCGTTAAAATGATCAATTAATCAAGCATTCAAATAACAATAATTACACTTGTTTGAAATGAGGGAAATAAATAAAATCCTTCCAAGAACTTTTTTAAAAAGCCGAAAAGGTCAAAAATATGTTTGAAATCAATAAAGATAACACCACTTTATAAAATTTGGCCTGGAATAACGTCCTGATGGTATTTTTAATCCCAACTCCCCAGTAAGTGATATCGGAAAATCTGCACTTTAATTTGTCTTTTATAACGGGGTAATGTCAGAATATTTTGAGAGAATCACCAAGTAATCTGTGCGGGAAGGAAATGTTATTTTACCGACAGCATATGACAGGCAAGTCAGCTATTTTTTTTCGCCATTCTGCTTTGAAAATATTTTTCTTTTATTCATTTGATATTATCAAATTACCATCTCAGCCCATTGGCCGAATCTTACTGATATAAATAGTCCTTGACGCCGAAATGTCAGACTGTCGACTCGTTTCGCTTTGGAGCGCATTTAAAATTGTTGACCTTAAATGTTGGTGGAAATGGTCCAACCGGCTGGGCTTGGCAAAGGAGACTTTTCATTTAGTCACTAATCTTTCGTCTAGCGTCTATTTCATTAATGATAATTAATTAGTTAATTATTCACAACGAAGGAGATCTGGGTTTTCTTTTTTGTCTAACAGCTTGATTTTTTAAAAATGTTTTTATACATTTAAGCGCAGAGGTCGTTCTTTTTATAACATAGTGTCAATTTCAATCATGTTTTTTTAGCTCAGAATTTAGCGTTATCTCTTGATTTGGTGGTGGGAAAACTGTTTGGGTTATTCCATTGCCGGTTTTCCTCGGAGAGTCTGATAAGTCTTTATGTTGACTCTAGTTCCGAGACATACATTAAAATGGTTAGTATTCCATGAATTAAGCTGACTAGTATCTTACTTTTTGATGAATTATTTCAGTCAATCTATTTTCAAGACATCACGAGCAGTTTGTGCAATGTTTGTAGAGGTTCAAATATTGTCAAAAGTTCTAAGAAGAAAATTTCTTATTTATCACACAGAATACACCAGGTAACCTGACGATAAATTTGTGTACAAATAAACAATGCTTATCATTCCATACCCGAAGGTAATTACATTCTACAGAAGCCAATTCGGAACTTTAAAATGTTTCTCAAATTAAAGCTGACTTCAAAGATATTTTTTGAATAAATTACATCAGATTTTATTATGTTTGTCAATATTTTCTGAATGAATCTTAAGTCGGTAGAATTTTCAAAACATGTTTACAAAAGCAAAAGAACTTCTAAATTTTATTTTAGGAAATGTTTTATTTGAAATATTTGCAATGATTCATTTAGGGGAGAAATAGTTTATTAGGAAATACTTTATAATGAAACACAGGGTTTGGTTATCATATTGTCAATGAACATTTATATATCAATATAGATATTGATTTTTTGATATTCACCTTTTAAATATCTAAATATTATATATATATATATATATATATATATATATATATATATTGGGTCTCTGATTGGTTGAAATACATGTGTTAAATTCCCGAGTCGCCGTTGAGTCGCCGATTCGTTGAAATGTGTCTAGCCACACTGAGGAGTTGTGATACAACGAAACAGTCTGTCTCTGGATGAATATATATATATATATATATATATATATATATATATATATATAATTTCTGAATAAAAAAGAAATAACTTACTACAAAAAAGATTACCAGTGGCTGGAGTTTAAAGTCAAGCATTTAAGAGAGTCACATAATATATGCATTTGTTTTAAATAGAAGCTGAATATGAAACTGGTTTTATAAATAGTCGTTAGATTAGGACATGAACGTTGAATAAAATGATCTGTTAATGAATCTGAAATGAAAAGATCAATATAATTCATTAATATTTTTATTAAAAATTTGTTCTTCAGTAGCTAAAGAAAATGGTCCACACTGTCGTCTTTTTACCCTTTTAATATGCTTGTTTTATTCAGGTCTAAAATTTGAAAAGGTCATCTATAACCCGTCTCCAATGACGTACAAACGACTATAAAGAAGTTGAAAAATGTCCATGAGTACAACTTCTTTGTGATTCTTAGCCGAACGGATATAATGCTACATTAGGTTTCTGCCAATTTCAAAACAGAAAATATCCGACCGTTTCCACAATCGTAAAGTACTGTGAACCAGAGTGAACTTGGTCACATTTTTTTGAGAAACCTGTCTGTATTGAGTGTATTGATTGCTGTGCGAAGACTTTTAAGCATTCCGTCGCCGACTAGAAACACGAACACTCCCATTTTTCTCTTTCAAATTGCGAGCGGTTTCCACTTTGGTCAGTATTTCCAAACATCTGCACTGGCTGGCCTTCCCACCATTCCTCTCAGATCTAACTTGCCCTACTTCCGCTTCCGGAGCAAAAAAAAATTTTCTCCTGACTTTTGAGAGCTCTTCTACTTTTGGTGCGACGAAGTGCCTCCTCCAAGATTTTATGGTACCCATTGTATTTGCTTCAAAGGAGTCGCGAATAGAAAAATGAAACATATCATTCCCGACCACTTCCATCGATCCAGTTAACAAGTTTTAGTATTTAGGTGTCTCATATTTAATACTATTTCTACTTAGATGCATGGAGCTTAAGGAAATGTGGAATACCTCTTCATTACCATTACTCCCAGGTCCACTTTTTACCCGAATTGGTAGTAGCTATTAGGATTCCAGTTGTATGTCAGATAGAACAGTTAGATCATATACTAAGAATTATTAATATTAGTCATTTAAAACCATGCAGCTGTTTGGATTTTTTTTCATAGGAATACTTGATTGATATAATTACTAATTTTAAAAAGCAAGACATCAAACAATACGGCTGTTTGCAAAGAAAAGAATGATATTGAATAAAATTATTTGTGTTAAATTGCAATACTAAAAAAAATGATAAAAGTCTGCCAACAATATTAAATAGTGTTGGGTATCACCCACTTTTCCCACACAATGAACTAGTCCATCTGCCATATATAGCAGTATCTACTAATACCATGGAGACAAGAAGGTGAGAGCAGCTTCTTATAGGGGCAGCCTTTTTATTCAGTTGTCGGGTCGGACTTCGGCCGACCGTGCTGGTTGCGGCGCGGATCTGGCCGGGTGTCTCGGTAGCTGGATTTTTCCTACGGCCTCAGGGGGCCTTCCCACCAGGCTATTAGGTTGATCGCCCGGCACCTGACGCGCCTCTGATAAGGTTAATACTTACGGGGCCGTAGGCATTTTGGGGAAATGCCGGGCGTGTGTGGGCTACGGCCCTGCGACCGGACCCACCAAAACAAGACCTTGTGCCACACTTTCATGTTCAGTGGGGCGTGGAACAAATAACGCAGCTTCTTATTGGAATAGTATAAGAGCGTTGGAGACTGGAGATCTAACTAGATCACATTACTTGCTACCGTAATAACCATATTTACCCAACCCCTCCGCTCGGGCAGGATATGACACAAGGTCAATTTTTAAGCGGAGTTTAGCAGGTTTGAATTCAGAGTTTTTCCTTCTCCTAGACTAGTTGCCTCACCAAGGCTGAAGAAACAGTCTGCCCTACTATTTACCCATAGCTGGAGGGAGAATAATTAGATTCATACCTTTCCCAAGGGTATTAGCGCTATGTGAAATGCAATCAGTTTCGTCCAGGATTTGAACTCGCGTTGCCGTGTCCATATCCTACGACGATAACCATTACACCACGGGCACGTAATATTACACGGGAACATAATAACGAAGCCAATACTACTGTTGGACTATATCTCGATTCTGTATTCACTAATCCTATGTTATTGTCTACTAATAGTCTCTCTATTGTATGTAGTTTTTCCTGAGAATATATCTCTATTTCCTCTCATATCGTTGTCTGTCCTTTATTTAATATTACAAGCATTCACTAATCCTATGTTATTGTCTACTAATAGTCTCTCCATTGTATATACTTTTTCCTGAGAATATATCTCTATTTCCTTTCATATCGTGGCTTGTCCTTCATTTAATATTACAAGCGTTCACTAATCCTATGTTATTGTCTACTAATAGTCTCTCTATTGTATATAGTTTTTCCTGAGAATATATCTCTATTTCCTTTCATATCGTGGCTTGTCCTTTATTTAATATTACAAGCGTTCACTAATCCTATGTTATTGTCTACTAATAGTCTCTCCATTGTATATAGTTTTTCCTGATAATATCTCTCTATTTCCTTTCATATCGTGGCTTGTCCTTTATTTAATATTACAAGCGTTCACTAATCCTATGTTCTTGTCTACTAATAGTCTCTCTATTGTAAATACTTTTTCCTGAGAATATATCTCTATTTCTTCTCATATCGTGGTTTATCCTTTATTTAATATTACAAGCGTTCACTAACCAAAACGCAACAAATAGAATTATTAGTATTTACCATGAATTCTTGAAACCATTTAATTGTGCACAAACAATTGATTAAAATTAATTATTATTTTTAGGGGGCAATAGAAATACTTGAAACCATTTGACTGTGTGTCAGCAAAAGGAATTATCTTAATTGAAATATTAGTGGTAGATAGGGATGCTTAAACCATTAAACTATGGGCCGATAAATAAGCTCTAACTACTCGTTTAAAAATAAACTTACCTACTATTCAAGTTTGTTTAAAAAGAAAGTAACAGTCTTTTCTTGAAAATATATATATTTGACAAAGTGTAAATATCGCAAAGGAAAAGCAACAAAAAATGTAGTGTTGTATACTCACATAATAAATATGCTTATATACACATATACATATATATGCTGAATGAATCACAACGACACAATGATAAAGGATGAGCGAAGACTTCTTTAGAAAAATATGTACCTCTCACTTTATTGTAAGGGTTCGAAAAGGGTTACTCAGGGTTTTACTGTGAGAGGGAGTTGGAGACCGAACAGAATTGCAATATATTGACCCCCACTCTTATGGCCGTCAGCGTTGTATCTTTCTCGTTCTCCAGGGCTACTCAACTGGAGGCCCAGGGGCCCAGCTCTCTGCTGGTGATGGCTTTCTTTACTGCATCTTATCACCAACTGGTCTCTAAAACTCACTGGGGGTCCCGAGGGCCCCTTCGGCCGGGTGTGGCTTTCCCTACCACACCTTGTCTCCGACGTCTCTGATTCCCAACTCACTGACTTCCTGTCTTCACAGAGTTATATAATAGTTCAACGCCCACTCAATCGCCCACTCAATCCTTGGAATGGTATGTTTGATCGTCATCAAGCGGAAATAACTGTCATGCAGTTCTTTCGGTGCATCAGTCTATGAGTGTATCATGGGATTTTTACCTTGTCCCATTTCATCAGCCAAATCCGCCCACGCGATCTCTTTCGATTACTGACCATTGGAATGTGTCACTTCCTTCCGGCGCATCACTTTGGAATGGCATGTTGGGCCGGGTCGAAGGTCAAAATACAACAGTAGCAGCTAGCGTAGTCTTTTATTTATGATATAAAAAATTTGATGTTTATTAATAATATGACTAATATCATGATAATTAACCATAACCTTGAGGATTTATAATATTATGTTGTATTTGTTTAAAGCACCAACTATACGGCTACCTACCTCCCATCACGAAAACTATCAAAGTTAGACGAACCAGACATGCAGGACACTGCTGAAGAAGCAGGGACGAGCTCATAAGTGATGTACTCCCATGGACCCCCACATATAGCCGATCAAAAGCAGGATGACCAGCTCGAACATACATACAGCAGCTATGTGAAGATACAGGATTTAGGCCTGAAGACCTGCCAGAGGCTATGAAGGATAGGGAGAAGTGGCGAGAGAGGGTCAAGGATATCCGTGCTGGCAGCATGATGATGATGAGGATGATGATATTTCTTACAGTAACTGGTCTAATTTTCATTTTTACATTTTTAATGTTACCAATTATATTGAAAAATATATCAATTTTCTTTGTTTTCTGATTAGATAGTATTAATATAAGTTAGCGACCATAGTCGAGGGTGACCCGAAGGCTCCCTTTTCGATAGCTACTACACCAAGGTGTAGGGGAGGGCGCTACTCCATTCCCTGGATTGCTCCACTTTACCCTTGAACCGTACCTTATAACGCTGAGTGTTAAGCAAGGTGGTATCAAGTTCCATTTTTAAAGTCTTTGGTATGACTCGACCTGGGATTGAACCTAGGTCTCCCGGGCCAGCAGTTAGAGTGTTCGCCAATGGCCCGGGAGACCTGGGTTCAATCCCAGGTCGAGTCATACCAAAGACTTTAAAAATGGAACTTGATACCACCTTGCTTAACACTCAGCATTATAAGGTACGGTTCAAGGGTAAAGTGGAGCAATCCTGGGAATGGAGTAGCGCCCTCCCCTACACCTTGGTGTAGTAGCTATCGAAAAGGGAGCCTTCGGGTCACCCTCGACTATGGTCGCTAACTTATTAATATAAAATATAATATTTTATAAAGGAATTAATTTTGTTATGAGATTATTAATACCCATATAGGTTGTTTATAGTAGATACTTTTCTCTCTCTAAATTCATTTATTCTTTTTTTAAATTTATTTCCTTCATTTTGGTTTCAAAGTAAATTTGTCATTATTGAAAAAAGAGGTGAAAAAGAAAGGTGAGTCAGCAATCGATACACCTTAATACAGAAATTTTATGTCATTTGTCAACCAGACAGGAAAAACAAATGGTATCGTCTTTATATACAAGAAAATGATGAAATTTAGTTTAGGGAGATGGGTTGATTAGAATTTTGTCGGTTTTTCTAAATTTTCATTAGACATTTCTCATAATTTCTTTATTTGGAAGATGCAGATCTAACATTTAAGAAATATAGTGTCTGCTTAAATAAATATAATTACGAAAAAGTAAGAGTGATTTTTGAAGGTTTTCCTTTGATATGAGATAATATATATATATATATATATATATATATATATATATATATATATATATATATATATATATTAAGAAATGATTAAAATTTTCCTACCTATGTTCTTGACGTTTTATATACACCGATTGTAACCTCAGCAGAGGAAATAATTTTACTTCGACCCAACAAAATAAAAATTTTAAAAAGTGTCCAGGGAATTTCCCATTACATAAAACTACATGGGTTGGTTAAATACCAGAACTGGAGCTCTGGGGAGTGGGGAGTACTTCTTGATTCCATTATTCCCAGTCCACTCTCACTCAGAGTTGCAGTACCTGCTGAGGTTCCTTCAAATGGTAGATATATTTGAAAATTATCACAATTAGAAAGTTGTATTTGACATTATGTAACTATGTGCAATTAAATCATTAGAGAATTTTTAAAAAAAGGAATGGAATATTGAAATTATCAAATGATTATAAATGATTTTTAAAAAATTTACAAATAAATCAAATTTCAGCATTAAATACCATATCAAGAATTGATATGCCGTTAAATAAATAAACGAAACGAAACGAAACAGCAAGTGGTGATATAAACCTAGTTTCAATTAGTATATTTAGACAAACGTATCTGATATATCCAAATATCCAAGTTTTTTCTTAAATGAGTAAGAATGGCATAACTTATGCAAATATTTTAAGTAAAAAGGAGTGTATGAGATAAAAAAAAGCTAATGGTTAGCAAGCAAATTTTCAATTGTAAGTGGCTCAAGATTATAGACTTAATTAATTTTTTTTTATTGCGGACTTTTGTCTTCATCTTGGTAGTTTTTTTGTTGTTTTTTTTTTTCTTACTACGTTTCGGCCAAATTTCACCTCTGGCCTTCTTTGGATAGGAATGCTGAGTCTTGTAACCATATCCCCAGTAATTACTGCCTTCATAAGTTGTTGTTTATCGCACCACGTTTTTGACCAAATAAACCACTGGCTGGCTTGGGTAGGAATTGAAACCGCTATCTTTTGACAATGCTCACCTGGAACCGTAGAGACTCAACGCCTCTGTCCGCTGTACCACGGGCCCCGAAGGACGATCAAGGTTGGATTTTTTTTGGAATGCAGTAATTACTGGGGATATGGTTAAAGGACTCAGCATTCCTATCCGATGTCGCGGTTAATCACCTGAAGAATGCCAGAGGTGAAATTTGGCCGAAACGTAGTGAGAAAAAAACAACAAAAAACTACGAAGATGAGGAGAAAATCTTCAATAAAAATAGAAAAAAAATTCTCAGATTAAGAGGCCTCATCTCAAAAGGATTCCAATAAAGACTTGTTTACCATCACTCTGCAAATGATTATTTTAGTAACGCTCTGTTTTTTATGTTATAATCAATATTAAAACGATAATGTATTGTTGATTTAACTTAATAAAACGCAAGTTTTCTTTGCAATACTGAAAATGAGTTTTCTCCAGCATATCGTTTCCAAATAGTTTTCTAAAATGATAAATTAGAATGAAAATAGATTAAAAAGAATGTCTGTGTTTAGTTTCAACTGTGATTAATGTTTTCATTTGGTTCTGAATTGTTAGCCTTGGGTTAGGAAATGAGAACAGCTGGAAATGTATAGTCTTTAATATTTTGTAATGAGCTTAGGTTTAAACAAATATCTTAATGGGTTCTTTCATACGTCTACATTATACACTCGGCTCTATCATAAAGCCCATTATACACACATCTGTATCATAAAGCACATCAGTACATCCACAGTCTTATCTAGTGGATGCATGCTGATCGTAACGGTTATCACCCGAGTTCAAATACTGGACAAAGTTGTTTGCGTTTCCTTTTACGCAATACTCTTGAGGAAGTCATAAATCAACCTTGGTATTTTATAACTATGGTTAATTCGTAGAGCCGACTGGGTTCCACTGATCTATATTTCTTTATACCATTATCACGCCATGTCGCCTGGTGTTGTTGAATATATTCATTGTACTTCTGCTGTGAGGTTAGACTACAGCCCACAATATCCTGGGTATGACACTAAAATACATCTGATGAGGAGGCTTTGAGGAATGTGGAGTATACATTTATTGTTATTGCTCCAAAGTCCACTAAAATCCAGATTTATAGTACCTATTAAAATTCAATCTATTTGGTTGAATAGAATCGTTTAATCATTTATTAAGGATTTTTATTATTGGTTATTTGGAACCGTTCAACAGTGTTTATATTACATACGTTAAGTAAGTTGGTCGACCGTTGTCGAGGTTGACTCGAAGGCTCCCTATCCAATAGCTACAACACTGAGCTATAGGGGGGTACTATTCATTTCTATTGATTGATCCCCTTACTCCTGATTTATACCTTATAATGCTGAGTGTTAAACAAGGAGATATCATATGCCATTTTTTGAGACTTTGCTAAGAGACCACCTGGATTTGAAACCCAATCTTCCAGACCATTGACACTCTAACCATTATAAGAATACGAAGTAAATCAAATGTTTATTGTCAAATAGCCACACTTTAAATTATTTAAACTTCTGCAAACAAATGATTGATATTAAATATAAGTATTAGGGTTAGATAGGAATACTTGAATCAATTTAACTGTGAGCAAACAAATAAGTTCTAAACAACACGTTTAAAACAATGTTATCTACAAACTATTTCCTTACAAAGGATGTATATTTTCCTCACCAATTCATCCTCTTGCCTCCAATGAAGTTTTTTTTTTCTAAATTCCCTTCTCAATTGTTCTACCTTCAACTCATATACATTCTACTTTTACATGCATACAAATCGTTATTGAGTATGCCATTTCAATGTTCGTTCTCACGAAGATGGCTCCAACTGTAACCAAAAGTGTTTCGAAAAAAATATGGCACGTTTTTTTAATGCATTCCATCAAGTGATCAAACGACTCACACCAAGAGTTGAAAGGATCAATGATAAAATTGACAAAAATGAAGTGTTTGTATTATCTAAACAAGCATGTTTAAAAGGGAAGAGGCTATATATATATATATATATATATATATATATATAATGAGAATTTTTGTAGTATATAGATTGATGGAATTATCTTAGTAATTGAGGGTATATATATATATATATATATATATATATATATATATATATATATATATATTACTTAGATGATTGCATCAATCTATATATTACAAAAAATCTCATTGTGTTTATATATATATATATATATATATATATATATATATATATATATATATATATATATCGTAAACTAAGAGAAACAATACTTTCCAGTGATGATTTTTAGGTTAATGCACTTGGAATTTTCTGAATAAATAAAACAATTTCCAGGGCAGTTTTTGATTGAACATTCATCCACGCTGAAGGTTCGTTGCTGTAATCCTTTAAAATCTTCATACAGCAGTTATAATTATCAAATGCTTATAACAATTCTTCATTTTGTTCAAATTAGATTTATTGGTTGAGTGGTTGGGTTTTATGGCATATCAAACTTTGTAGGTTATTTAACGCCAAATCCATTTTTATGTAAATAGTCAGTTCTATTTCAAACAATTCAGTTTAGCATGGGTACGAATTTCAATTGTTAAAAACATTTCTATTACAAACTATTCAGTTTTTTTCGAACTGTTCTGATTCGGCTAAATCAGTTTAGTATAAGTACAAATTTTTTTACACACAGTTAAATGTCAAAATAGTCCTATATTTAGTGTAAGAACAGTTTCAATGTCAAAAACAGTCTCATTTCAAACAATTCAGTTTAGCATAAGCACATAGTATAAATGTAAGTACACAGTTTAATTGTCAAAAACATTTCTAATTCAAGCTATTCAGTTTAGTCAAACAATTCAGTTTAAAATATGTATGCCGTTAGTTCTATTCAACCCAAAGATTGGGCCCTATCAGGTGCTACCATTCCAGGCCAGAATGGACCTGGGAGCGATGGTAATGAAGGAGTGCTCTGCATTCCCCAAAGCTCCAGCATCACTGGAACCTTACAATCAGATTCTTTAGTGTTATATCCAGGACACTCGTTGGTGGGGTGTTACCCCTCTGCAGAGGTACAGTCGGTGTATCCTAGCCGACAGGGCAATCAAATTAGACGTATCATCTTTGACTGATGTTCGAAAGAGACCCCAACGTTTTCACGAGTTGTCTATTTGAATATAGAATATATTCGCTTGTCTTCTTTTTTAATCTTGCTGTTTGGTGAATATTTCCCCGAAATGCAATTGTTACACTTAAATACAATTCACAAAAAACTTACTGAATATAAGAAGTAACAGTTTGCGTATCAAGAAATATATGTATATTCGTCTATGAGTAAGTATCATATCTCTGTCGCAATATAAGGTTTTATTGTTCGCATTAATCTAATTTGGCACATAAAATAAGGCATATAATTATATCTACGATTTTTTTTTCACAAACGCCATTTTGATACTGTTAATTTTTACATTCTGGACTGTCTGCTTTATGATAAATATAAATACATGTATTTCCAATTGTTAATGTCACCCTTACCTTTTCAAAACAACGAAGCGTTAATTCAAGGCTCAAATTGAAACTTTCAAAATCATGTAATTTCTAATTATAGAAGACATTTTTCAGTCTTTCTTCTGAAAATTGGAATTTACTTTCAAAACTTAGTCTACAAACAAATTTAATATTTTTTTGAAATTGTATAATACATTTTTTTAGACAAAATACCTAATCAGATCAAAAACAGCAAAAGAGTTCTAATAAAAAAAAAAAAGATTCAGTTGGATGGTTCCAGAAAAAAATAGTAAAAAAAAGGAATTTTAGAAGTCAGTTTTTGGAAATGTCAGATGAATTACTGAACAGAATTTGATATGTACATAGATATTGAACTAATAGTGTAAATGTACTTTTCAAAGATTTTCAGATTTGATTTGAAAGGAAAGAAAAAAGCTGGGATTACAAAGGAAACAAGCAAACAACAACAACAACAACAACAGGCCTGATAATAATCAAAAAAAAAAAGAAAATCAACAAAATTGTCGACTTCGCTGTCCCGGCTGACCACAGAATAAAACTGAAAGAATGTGAAAAGAGAGATAAGTACCTCGACCTTGCTAGAGAATTAAGAAAAAACTATGGGACATGAAGGTGACAATTATACCAATTGTGATTGGTGCTTTTGGCACGGTAACTAAAGGATTAATAAAGGGCCTGGAGGATTTGGAATCTGGCGGCCGAGTGAAGACCATCCAAACAACAGTATTATTGAAAACGGCCAGAATACTGAGAAGAGTCCTGGAAACTTGAGGAGACTTGCTGTCACTCAATCTCCAGTGAAAAACTCTAATGAATAATAATAATAATAATAATAATAATAATAATAATAATAATAATAATAATAAAGAGAACCTGCAAAATAGTAGACTTTGCATGCCCGACGGGCCACAAATTGAAATTCAAAGAAAACGAAAAAAGAAAAAAGATTTATGGAACAAAAGTGACTGTGATACCAATTATAATTGGAGCACTTCGAACGGTTTTCAAAGGTTTGATAAGGGGACCAAAGAGATGGAAATCGAACGATGAGATGAGACCATCCAAACTTCAGAATTAGTAAGAGTAGTGAGAATTCTGTGATGAATTCCAGAGACTTGTAGAGACGTGCTGTCTCTCGGACTCTAGTGAAAGACCATCATTTAACATTGGTGAGAAAAATCTCAAGGAGTAATATAATATACAAAAAGACACGTTATTAAACTGACCGTAAATGAGAACAATTTCAGTAAAATTCACATGCAAATTTGGCGTACACAATTTTAATTATGAGTCGTTAGATAAGTCATGTTAATTTGAATTATGTGGAAAGGTAATAACATCTTTGAAAAATTAAGACAACTTTCTATACAGCACAAGTTCCAGCTACTAATCGTACCAATGACCAAAGAAATCCCCTGTACAGTGGCGAACACCAGAATATGTATCCTTTTAACAGATTCACAATCTTGGTATTAGATTTACGCCGTTATCGACACAAACGAGTAATTTTATTGGGATGCCTTTCCTTTATTTACTGACGTAATGATGTTTTTCTGCTCACTTACAGTAGGTGTGTATCCTATTTCTTTGTGACTTGGAAGTGATTACATGGTCTTTCTGAGGATTATCTGAACATTTCCAAAAGTTTTTAGTTCATGATTTTATATACACATGCAGTAACAAAAAAGTTGTACAGCCAACAAAGCCTTCATTTTTGACGACTCGGTGATCAGGTCTGGTTTGGGGTTCAAAGCATCATTACCGCTAATCCTGATGATCCCCAGCTGGATAATAGAGTTCCATCTCTTTACCATTCCTGGACGAAACTGTTTGGATTTCAAATACCGCTTATACGTTTGGGTAAAGTATGAATCCAACTATTCTCTTCCCAGTTATGCTTAGATAGTAAGGATTTTAAACAATGGTATGACAATCAGAACAGGAAAAGAAAAGCTCTGAAGTCAGACTTGTTAAACTTTGTTTAAAACTGACCTCGTGTCACCTCCTGCTCTTGCATAGGTTTTGGTATATATATATATATATATATATATATATATATATATATGTACAACACTTACATTCACATCTCTGGAATGTAAGATCAAGAGTTAACCACTTTATTTTATCCTTACAGTAAGACTAGTCATTTATCTCAGATCGTATAAAACCATCTGACCTATAAATTACAATCAGATGAATAACATAAAATACCCAACATTCAGTAGAGCTTGTAAAACAACTGGTTTCGTTTCTGTTTCTTTGTTTAATGCCATATAAACCCTTGTGTGTTATTTGATGCTAAAACCGTCCTTATGAAAGAATATATGTGGCGTTATTTAACCCGTATCTGAAAGAGTAAGGAAATTCATACCTTTCACATTTCTTTAAAAAATAAACGAAATAGCGTGGCCGGAATTCGAACTCGCTTACTACTATGCTGCAGTCAAGGACGTCAGCCACTACCTCAAGGAGACACCCCACCAAACAGCTTGATATAGAAATAACCACATGAAAGTACATAAAGGCAAACAGCAACATGTTTCTAACCAACAGTGTTTTTAAAAGAACATCTCGACTTTAAAATCAGTTAAGAATGTCTAACTGTTCAAATATATATATATATATATATATATATATGGATTTTACGGCTGTCGCTCGCATAATGCAAAACTCTTCGAACGAATTGAGTACTCTGGTATCCGGTAAGGTATAAAATGTAAACAAACGAATGATACTATTTAATGCCATATAATTCCCGAGCTGACATGGTTCGCTTGTTGGCTGAGCGGTATGATACTAAGTCTAACGTAAAGTTGGGCGAATTTCGATCCCAGGCTCAAGCGTTGTACCTGTCTTGTCACAATGAAGAGCTGTGATCCAACGAAACAGTCTGTCGGTGGATGGCAATATATATATATATATATATATATATAAGCTTAAACCACAAAGTGGCTGGGACTGTAAAATACACTGATTGTATTTCTATAAGGGATTTTCTGCCCCGCAAAGAGTGTCCAGATTTTGACACTAAACAATCCGATGGGTACCTCTGGTGGTGTAACGGTTAGCAAGCTAGACTAGCAAACCTACACGAGTGAGTTCGATTCTCATTGGGCGCCCCATTCATTCTGCCTTGTGCCACATCGAAGCAAAGAGCTTTGTAAATTACCACTAAACAATCCGATTATGAGTTTTCAATCCTGGAACTTTGAGGAATATAGAGTCCCCTATTGCTCTCAGGTCCCTGACCCAGAACGGTTGTAACTTTTAGAGTCAAATCTGTGGGTCAAATAATTTAATGTAGAAATTTTCTTTATAATTTCGTACAAAACAATATATAGAATTGAATTGAACTGTTTGACCAAGAAATGTTAAACTGTGTGCAAACAAATGACTGATGTTAAATTAAAATATAAGAGTTACATACCAGTACTTGAAACCGTGTTACTCTGTGGAAATAAAACTATTGGTGGTTGATAGCAATACTTGCAGCAATGACAGTGTGTTCAAACCAATGATTAATTAAAAATATTTGTGGTAGATAGGAAAACTTGATACCAGTGAAGTGTGAGCAAAAACTGAATTATTTGTATTCGATATCGTTACTTTGAAACATTTAACGGTGTGGAAATAAATGAAGTGTTGAATATAATTATTAGTATTTAATTGCAAAACTTGAAACCGTTTTACTGTGAACAAATAGTTCTATACCTTTTCCGGTTCAAAATGGGAGTAGTTCAGCTCAAAATGGGAATAGTTCAGTTCTAAATGGGAATATTCAAGTAACAGAAATAAGATAAAAGTGAACCTGGTTAAACAGTAGCTACGAGGTGCATCCGATAAGTTTCCAGACTTTTTTTCGTATGGGTATTTAAAATGGTCGTAGATTCTTTAAAATTCAGTACGTTATTGCTATACATCTTATAAGATGACTAACCAATTTTCATGATTTCAGGTTCAAATGAACTGCTACAGCACAGATTGGAATACACCCTACAAAAGCCTGATTGTCACAGCTAGTGTGTTTCAAAAATGCAATCTGGGCGTGAGGAGGACACTTTAGAAGAACGATATGAAATAAAATTCATTTTTAATCTTGGAAAGAATGCCACAGAAACGTATGAAATGCTTCAGACTGCTTTTCGACCCTCTTGCATGAATCGAGCATCAGTTTTTGAGTGGCATAAGAGATTCAAGGAAGGCAGGGAGTCTTTGAAGGATGATGAGAGGTGTGCGAGGAGTAAGGGAGTCAATAAACCAGAGTTGATTGGCGAAAGGATTAAGGTTAGGGTTAATATGTTGGGGTTTTAAGGGAGTTCAGGAAGAGATTCCGTCGGAAGAGATCTGCATTCTTCAAATCGGGTCAGATGCATTTCCACCAGGACAATGCACCAGTCCACAACTCCATCCTTGTCACAGACTATTTGACCAAGATGGGCATCAAGACAGTTCCCCACCCTCTCTATAGTCCAGACCTTGGTCCCTGCTACTTTTGGTTATCCCCTAAGGTCAGAGGCTGTCATTATGAGACAATTGAGGAGCTGAAAGAGGCTTTGACGAAGGTCATTGACAGGCTCACATAAGAGGACTTCCATGAGGCCTTCCAGAAGTTGTTGGAACTGTACAACATGTGCATTGCAGCCAGATGAGATTACTTCGAAGGGGACTAGAGTTTCATGTGTGTACTATCAATAAAAGTGCCCATACGAAAAATGTCTGGAAACTTATCGTATGCCCCTCGTAGTTAATAGGAAGCTGAGAATCCAGTGTCGTCGAGACCATCCGTCCACTAGGCATGTAGTATCACACGTGATTGTGTCATAGGGGTCTGATAAACACCCGGCTGACGCTTTAGTTGACGTGTATTTATGGAGGAGGACGAGTCCATTATTAAGGGAGTACAACAGTAACTCATCTGTAACTCCCTTAAAAGCCATATAGGGCTTCCAATCCTGGATATTTATTTCGAAATAAACCGCAAAAGACACTTAATCATTGAGCATAAGAAATGTCGGTTTAATCTAAGAATAGAGAAATAATGAGAAATATACCTGTTTAGAATTAAGCAAGATTCATTATGGAAAAAATTTGATGGATTTTTTTCTTAATTTTCATCGAAATCTTTAAGTATAAATCAGGCAAAACCCTTTATGAATAAGATTTTTTTCTTAGATATAACAGAAAACAGCAGAAAACAGCAGAAAGTAAGGAAAAACCTTGTACCATACGGGAAATATCGTTGGAATTTTAAAAAGATAATTTGATTTTTTTGAAAGTGAGATTGAACAAATAATCCTCGCTCTGTCGTTCAGTTTCTTAGTATTTTTTTCTGCTTACTTTACCATAATTGATAAATGTTTCAGAGAAATAGAACATTTCATTGTAGAAAAGACACTTAATCATTGAGCATAAGAAATGTCGGTTTAATCTAAGAATAGAGAAATAATGAGAAATATACCTGTGCTAATTAGCTGTACCCCATTAAGTTGCCAATGACAAATGAGCTAGAAATATTAATTTACCCTGTGAAGAGAGTAACAACCCATATTGAAGATAATTTTCACGCAATGAATGTGATTACCATGAACATTACAGGTTGGTATGATTAAGGTGAATTACATATTATCTTCTCTGCAAATGTCCTGCTCGAAATTGAACTGTTAATAAGCAGGGGAATTTAGCTAAACGACTGTGAATGAGACGAGAAAAGAAGAAAAGAAAGAATTAGCGGGAGAATATATTATGTGTAAAATGGCGTCTAACAAGATGGAACACAGGAAAAAAAGAAGAGAAAATAAAGCGTGAGAGTCAACAAGAAAGAAGAATAAGGAGAAAGGACACAGATATTAGTACATAGAGAGTTTCTGGGTGATGAGGGAAGATAATTTTAAATACAGTGATAGAAAAGGATTATTTGTAGTTCGAACTAAGTAAGCTGGACAGAAGAATGGACGTGTATGAAAGAATAAAAAAGAGTAATAATGTGTGTGTGTGTGTGTGTGTGTGTTAGTGAAAGAGAGAGAGAGAGAGAGAGAGAGAGAGGAAGGGAGTAAAAAACTAAGAAATGAGATATCAATACAGAACAAAAATGAGGAAAAATTTTTAAGTAAGTGAAAAATCATTAAAATTATCAAAAAAAGTATTTAAACAGAACTGAGATTAAGTTAAATAAGTTGTAAGCTTAGATTCGACGACCATAAAGCCAAGGGTTAAAGGATAGGTGACGTTTTGGCCTATACAGATACGTAAAAAATATGGTTTGTTGCACCCAGTAGAGACGTAAATCCCTGGCAATAGTCTGTAAGTATAGATTATTTACTATTGCGTTACTGAAGGTTATTTTGAATAAAAGTTTTGCATAAAAATTAAGTCGAGGGCACCTAGTTATGATCTCATTCATAACATTTAAAAACTCTGCGAGAATAGTCTTCAAGTATATGGTTTATGACATGTGTTTATATGTTAAAATCAGGTTATTTGTAAATTTAACTTTCTGGTATAAGGGCACGATTTGGGGGAATCAATAAACATCACATAATTCAGTACATTATCAAAGTGGGAATTTAGATTGATTCAGTTTACTAATATCTTATGTTAAGCACTCAAGATATATTCAATAGTTTTTTGTTGTTGCTTTGTTTAATAGCATATCATCCAAAGAAAACAAAAGAAAAATCAAAATACAAAGCCTAGAATTTTAATTCTTATCCATGTTAACATATTTTTAATGAATAAAACTGAAATTAGATTATTATTACCGAAAAGTCTTGCTCGGATTGAATTGGTCCATATCTTTATTCATTAAGTCAGTTTCCGTGCAGTAGTGCATTTCTTACAGTGATGTGTTATTATTATATGATTCAGTCTACCTTTTATAATAACGTTTTTGTATTTAATAAAACCGTAGATCCAAAAACAAAATACATTTTTTAAAAAATCAATCTTTCTCATCATGATATGCTGTGAGAATATGAGATAAATTCTTTGTGGATTTAGAAACTGAATTTGGATATAAGAAAAAAGTTTTAGAAACCCTGATCTCGATAGTCTTATTGCCTGAAATGATAATTCTTATTCATGGCTACAGATTTTTAATAAATGAAATTAAAATCAAATTATTATAAAGGTAAAATCCAGTTTCGTCTGAGGAGGTCAGGACCTTCATTTTTTAAGTCAGTTTCAGTATTGTCAGATATGTAACATATTGACCTACGACCTAGTCGTGGATCAAGGAACAGGTGCATCCGGTCGAAGATATCAAGGTATATGGGTTGAATTGGGTGCAGATGCGATGCTCACAGGAAGCAGGTGGATGTCAAACAATGATATAACCCGGTGCGACAGGAAGTTCAGAGAGTTTGGAGTCAGTTGTTGCAGTTCGAGGTAGTGAGAACTAGCTCTCAGCAGAGGGCTGGGCCCTCAGAGCCTCCGGTTGAGCAGCCCAGCAGAACGAGAAAGAAGTTCTGCCATAGACACAGGAATTGGGGGTCAATATGTTACAGTCTCTGTTCAGTCTCCAACTCACCTCTCACACATAACCCTTTCGTAACTCTTTCGCAACCATTTCGAATAAAGTGCGAGAGGTATATTTTTCTAAAGAAGCGTGTTCGTTTGTCACTATTGTGTTGACTATGTTTCTGCATGTATATGTGTATAGTTGTATCATTGCTATGCAACAGGGATTTGTTGGTGTTTATGGTTTATTATATGATTCAATGTTCAACTTATAGCTTTTCTTGAATTTAGTAAAAATAAAACCGTAAAAGTTTTTAAAAAAACCCCTCTCATCGTGGTATTCAATAAGACGAAGAAATAATCTTGGTAATATTCAGTTGATTTATTTGTGGATCAATCAAAAGTTTTAGAAGCCTTGGTCGAGCTCTCTACTTGTTATTTGTTTTTACTTCTGTTTTTGCGAACCTAGTCGGCTGGGGCTGTAAAATACACCGAATGGACTTCAGCAAAGCAGTAAGCCCCCACCCCAACGAGTGTTCGGGATATGACACAAAACTGCATTTGATGATGAGTTTCCAATCACGATAAGATTGTTTAGTGTCATATCCAGGACAATCGTGGTGGGAGGGGGTCTTAGTCCTCTGCAGAGAAGCAGTCGGTGTATTCTACAGCAAGTGCTGGACTGCGACAACATATTTAGCGATTCCGAAAACCATTGTCACTGATACGTAGTAATGCCTTTGGGAAAAGTATAAAACGCCTAATATCCGAAGATATGGCTTACATAATATCCCTAATGTTCCTATGAAAGGATGGTTTTAGCATTAAATACACGAAGGTTGATATGCCATTAAACAAAGAAAACAACCTATCATGACCTATTATAAAAAGCGATATTTTAGAATTAATTTTTTCATGAAATAATTTCTTTAAAATATAATTGCTTTTTAAATGATTACTTTCGTAAAACTATGATAATACGTGTCATTAATAACGACGAAAAGATCCGGGTCTTTTCGTCAGAACAAAATCAATCATTCATTTGAATGACCCATATGTTTTGAACGGGTCGTATGTGAATGGCACATAACAAGGACATCGCATCTCATCAGGTATTCTTCTAGGTGCACGATATCTGGCAAGTTCATTATCCAGAGATTTGTGCTTTTGTGTTATAAAGGCATTTATAAGTGTAAATTAGTAAATTTTTCTGCTGTAAACTCCTATTTATTCATCCAGCTATATGGACCACTTTGAGAAACCCTATCGTAGATGGTGTATACATCGACGTGTAAGCCAATTTTTAATCGTTGAAATAAACTGGAAAATGCGGATTGATCTGTATGCAATATATGAATCTATTTTGCGAGCCTAGTCGGCTGGGGCTGTAAAATACACCGAAAGCAGTAAGCCCCCACTCCAACAAGTTTTCGGGATATGACACAAAACTGCATTTGATGATGAGTTTCCAATTCTGGAACTTTTAAAAATGAAGAGTATAACTTTATCGCCATTACTCCCAGATCCACACTGACTCGGAATGCTACTGATAGGGTTCTATCTGCGAGATGAAAGAACTATTTAATCATTTACTATACTTGAAACCATTTGAATCTTCAAAATAGGATTAAAGTTAAACTGAAATGAGAGAATTAAATAAGTTGGTTGGCTGGTTTACTTTTACGGCATTTCAACACTTTTCTGGTTATTTAAAGCCAAATCAAGTCATTTTGATAAAAGTTTAAAAAAACTCAGTTTAGTGTAAGTGCAGTTTTATTTACACACAGTTTAAATGTCAAAAGCTGTTCTATTTCAAATTCAATTTGATATAACTCTATGGTTTAATCACAAAGTTAATTCAGTTTAGTATAAGTACAGGTATTGTTTACACACAATTAAATGCTAAAACATTTTTATATTAAACACTATCGTAGATAATGTATACATCGACGTCTAAGCTAATTTTCAATCGTTGAAATAAACTGGAAAATGCGGGTTGATCTGTACGCTATGGCAATGAATGGGTACTCTTCATTCTCCAAACCTCCAGAGTTGGAATCTCATAATCAGATTGTTTATTGTCATATGCAGGACATTCTTTAGGTGGGGTCTTACCCATCCACTTAATGCAGTCATTGTATCTTACAGTTCCAGCCAAATGGGCTGAGTAATATCCAGTATATATATATATATATATATATATATATATATATATATATATGTGTGTGTGTGTGTGTGTGTGTGTGTGTGTGTGTGTGTGTGTGTGTGTGTGGTGCCTTCAATAAGTTTTCAGACTTTTTTGTACACCCATTTAAAATTGCCGTACACACTTGAAAATTCACTATGTTATTGCTATACAGCTTATGAGATGACTGGCCAATTTTTATGATTACACGTTTAAATGAACAGCAACAGCAGGAATTCGAATACACTCTACTAAAGCCTGATTGTCACAGCGGGGGAATTTCAAAAATGCAATCTGACACTATAGAAGAACGATATGCAATAAAATTCTGTTTTAAACTGGGAAAGGATGCCACAGAAACGTATGGAATGCTTCAGATTGCTTTGCGACGATCTTGCATGAATCAAGCATCAGTTTTTGAGTGGCATAAGAGATTCAAGGAAGGCAGGGAATCTGTGAGGGATGATGAGAGGTGTGGCAGGAGTAAGGAAGTCAATACACCAGAGTTGATTGGCCAAAGGGTTAGTGTTAGGGTTACTATGTTGAGGTTTTAAGGGAGTTCAGGAAATGATTTCTAGGGAAGAGGCCAGCTCTCTTCAAATCAGGTCAGTGGCATTTCCACCTGGTCAATGTAGCAGTGAACAACTCCATCATCGTCCCACACAATTTGACCAAGATGATCATCAAGACAGTTCCTCAGTCTGCCTATCGTCCAGACCTTGCTCTCTGTGACGTTTGATTATTCCCTAAGGCTGTCGTTATGAGTGAATTGAGGAGATGAAAGAGGCTGTGACGAATGTCATTGACACGCTTACACAAGAGGACTTCCATGGGGCTTTCCGGAATTTATTGGAACGATACAACAAGTGCATTGCAGCCGGAGGAGATTACTTCGAAGGGGACTAGAGTTTCATGAGTGTACTATCAATAAAAGTACCCATACGAAAAAAGTCTTGGAAACTTATTTAATGATCCTCGTATATATATATATATATATATATATATATATATATATATATATATATATATATATATATATATATATCTTAGTTGTGGGTTTGTGTGAGTTTTGTGGGTGTTTTTTTGGTTTAGATAAAATGGGGGGGAATATTACCTGATAAGGAATCATATATTCCTTTAATATAATTTCCTGAAAACGGTTTTCTCTTTGGAAATACACAATTTGAGTATTTTATTTGCATTTGGAATATGTTGGCAACGAGAAAAAAAGAAAGACGCGTTTTCCACCAACCCGAAACATTCGTGTAGATGTTGTTTTATTTTGTTTCTTTTTCTTTTTAACTTTGTAATTTTCAAGTTTTGAGGATTTTTGAAACTGTAAAATCACGCGAAGATTATTTAAATAGATTTTCCAAAAATAAATTCGTTTCTATTTGAGTTTTCTCTTTATTTCTTGCCTTAAGTGCATTGTTAATTGGATTTATGCTAAAAAATAATTTTTTTTCTCCTTGAAAACACCAAAGGATATCAGTTCATCCGTTTTACCCACGAAAGCAACACATTTCTAGCGGACAAGATGTGGCTTGTTCATTGGACTTTTTTTTCTTTTAAGATAAATAGATTAAGTATTTTTCTTTCCATTAGTTTGTATGATTTATTTTCTACGTTTCCCATATTTATTGTACCTTCAAGCAAGTTTACAGTTTGTATAATTACTGCTGGGAGCATGCCTATTTTAGGTAAGTTTATTTGCTTTAATGGCATATAAACCCTCGATGGTTATTTAATGCCGAATCCTGTTTATACATATATTATATATGGTTTTTAAGTGAATAGTTTGTAGGTAACATTATCTTAAACGAACCAGAGCCCTTTTTTTGCACGCAGTTAAATGTATTGCTATTTATTGTTTTCACACAGTTAGATTATATAACACTAATAGTGCTATTCACTACAGTTAAGTAATTACAATTTTTTTACGCAATATTAATAACTCAATTTGATATTAATCATTTGTTTGCACAGTTAAATGGTTTCAAGGATAAACCCATAGATCGAAACATGGATGGCTATTCTGTGTCTGAGTGGAACTGGAAGTAATGGGAAGGAATTAATGCAGCAAATTCCCCGAAGTTTCATGACTGGAGCCTAATTATCAGAATATTTACTGTCATATACAGGACCCTTGTTGGGGGAGTATTACCCCTTCATAGATGCAGTCAGTGTATTCTACAGACCCACCCGTCTAGGAGAGCCTATATTAGCTTCCTTTTTTTTCAAATTCATATATTTATTTATCCAATATTTTGAAGAGATATGACCACAAAATATGATCTGAGAATTTCTTCTTGATTCTTTTTTAAGAATTTATGGAGTTTATAAAAAAATATTTTCTAAGAAAGAAAACAAACTTTAATTGATTAATCTTAAGAAGCAGATAAGGAAGACGCCAAATCCAGAATTAAGTCTTGACAGTTAGCAACATCCGGTATCAACTAAGTTTGTCACCCGATTAATTCTTAACACCGTTATCGTCTGCTCTATCAGCTGCGGCAGAATAATACGACGACTTTAGAGTAATAACAATCCTCCGAACAAGGCCACCTATAATGCTTGATGACTGAGTCCTTTTGGTTGAGAAGTCCTTTACCCGGCAACTGAAACAGTCTCACGTAGCTTGGAACACTCAACACTCAACGGCTAGACGGGCAGTCAGACTGGTTCGATCCAATCAATCGACTGTTCATATCAGGCATTATACGCTTGTCCAGACTATCTTTCAAATTGCACGTCTAGCGACCAAATACCCAACCCTATTTTATCTTAAAGATGCAGATAGCCAATTGTTCCGAGATTGCTTTGATTGAAGCCATTTAACTGTGTGCAAACAAATAAATAGAATTATAACTTTTAGGTAGCATTACTGAAAACTATATCTTGAATATGACACTAATTTACCTCTGATTGTCAGGCTCCAGTTTCGTAAACTTAGGAATGTGGAGCAATTTTCTTTGCTAAAACTATCAAGTCCACTTTGACCCGGATTGTTAATTCTTGTTACGGTCTAATCTAGGGATCAACTACAACTTTTCCATCATTTACAAAGGATTATTGTTACTTGTTATTTGAAGCTATATTTGCTATCTGCGTGTATTTTTAATTAGGTGGGAATACATGATAAACAGAATTACTAACCGATAATAACTATATCATCAAATAAATATTCAATATTATGAAATAACTCATCTGTGAGAAAACAAATGATCAATATTAAATGGAATAATTAGTATTAGATAAAAAATACTTGAAACCATTTTACTGTGTGAAAATATAAGTATTATGTCTGATAGCAATATCTGAAACAATCTGTGTGCAAACAAATGAGCTCGAATCGTTTAAAAATGATATCAACTAAAAACCATGAGCTTACAAATCATACATAATATATATGTAAAAATCGGATTTGGAATTAAATAATCCACAACAGTTAATATGCCATAAAACATAACCAACAAAAAACGAACCATGTTTTTTGAACCAATTACCAGTGTATTTGTTATTCTCTCAGGGACGCGACAGGTTTATCAAGGACTCACATATATCAGTTCAATGTGCGGACACTTGATGATGTCTAGAGAACCTATGAGAGCGATGAACAATAGATATGAATGACAAGAGATTGAGAGAAGACCATGCAATCAGCAAGATATATATATATATATATATATATATATATATATATATATATATATATATATATATATATATATATATCACAGATAAGAATATCACAGATAAGAAAACTTATTTTGGGCTAGCGTCCACAAAATGGAAGAAGAGGTATTTAAACCATAAATTTACCTTCTCCCACGAACACCTAAAAAACCATACGGCACTATCAAAACATTTCTGTTTTTTAAAAAAAAATGTTTTAACCCCTGAGATAGAATGATCTATTTTGAAAAAAATCAAATACTCCAAATAGTTTTAACGGTAGATGCAATTTATGCTGAGAAGAAAAAAAATTATATTTTATTATATAAATGGCCGGATAAGTTATTTAATAAGAGAAGTGAATTAATACCTAGATGTAGACATAAGACTGAATTTAAACTATAAAAATTTAAAACATAGAAATAAATAGTGAAACCAGGTAAAAAACGTATCCAACATATACACTAAAAAAATTGGTAGCTAATTAAATGGTATCGAAATTAATATAAGCATTAATATTTCTCTTAAAAGTTAATTATCGAACTTAACTTGAAAAGAAAATAAACGAAACAAATAAATAAAAAAGTTAAATTACCGTAAATATAACTGACAGAAGAAATTTGAAAAATTAAGATAAAACGGAAATTCAATAAAACGAGGAGGTAACTCATTAATCCCGTCCCCTCCACCCCACGTGTTTATTCTGTTTTTAGTTAATTATCCATTGAATCTGAAGAAGTCCTGTATACATTTTTTTTCTTCATGTTTTTGGTTCACACCAGAAACTGAAAATACAGGATGGAAATACATTTATAATCCTGAATTAACCGGTCTTTTTTTCTTATATATATATATATATATATATATATATATATATATATATATATATATATATATTCAAAACGGTCGTTCCAAAAGTTTCTAGCCTCAGCCGGAGAGAAGAGCAAAGCTGGACATTTTTCAGGTGGAAACGTGCAACGATTTCTTGTTAAACTTGGAACCTGTTAGTGTTTCCCATTTTATAAGAAGTGGTAGTGTGTTTCCACAACAATAACGTTAATCTATACTTTTTTTACCCAATAGGGAAGAGTCTCCATAGCACAATGGGTGAAGTGATGGATTGGAGACTGGATTTAAACGACTTCGAATTCTAATCACGCTATTAAGTTCACTTTCAGGCTAATAACCTTAGGAAATATATGAACCCCGTAGGGTTTAAATTGTATCACTGCTGTTTATTTTACAGGAATGTTTTTTTCATTTATTAACAAAGGAAAGTTGATTTGTCATTAAATAAATCAATATACCATTCTAGATGTAGCTTACAACTTTCTGAATGACTCTCGTATATGTATATGAGAGAGAAAGAGATAGAGAAAAAATAATAATATGTTCTGAACTGTGAATTACAGCACTGAATTAGTTTTCGTGTTTGAACGACTCAAAGCAATAAAAGTACAGATGCAAATCTCATAATTGTCTCGTTTTGTTTTTGATAAAACGTGAATCTAATATTAATTCTCATGAACGATATTGGAATGAAATATCTGAAAAAGAATAAGTAAAACCCAAAAATTATAACGGATCCTGAAGAGCAGTTACAATATGCTAATCAAAAAGGTTTGTGCAGACGGGACACCCCTTATTTTAAAACGGAAACTCGTGTAGAAGGAAAAATCTAGAGTCCATTTAAAAATTGAACCTTTTTTATACACTGTGTATAGTGGAGAGGTTGGGTTAGTATATAGATTAGGCTACTCATACACGAAAAAAGAACCAGGAAAATAGAGTCAAAATACAAAAGCAAATATAAATGGGACCCATGTTACTGCTAATATCTCTTCCAATATCTACTTGTTTCAGATTTGAAAATAGTACACTATAAAAACAGTTAATCATCGATTGCAGTGCCTTGGCCAAGAGAAGAAAAATATTTTGCGTCACTACTTATTTGGAGACCAAATCCTTCAAAACTGTCTAACAATAGATGCAACCTATTTATATGATAATAATTTATTACTGAGACAAGAAACTCAAAAAAGATTGCATGTCCTGGAAGCTGATATAATAGCAATAAGAAAAACAACATTAATTTGATGTCTCAAGCTTAAAAGATGTAGTTTTATGGGACGAGTTCCAAATAACCGCCATCATGCTTGTGTCTGTAATGAATTACAATCATGGTTGCATCTATTTTGAGACACCTTGAATAAGAAAGATTAAATAACTACGTATTCATCATCATCATCTTGTCGTGCCATCAGCACGGATATCCCTGGCCCTCTCTCGCCACCTCTCCCTATCGTTCATCGCTTCCGACAGGTTGTCTCACAATATCCTCACAGAGCTGCAGTATGTAGGTTCGCATTGGTCACCCTGCTTTTGCTCGGCCATATGAGGGGGTCCATAGGAGTACATCACTTATGAGCTCGTCCCTACATCTCCAGCAGTGTCCTGCATGTCTGGTTCGTCTGATTGGAATAGTTTTAGTGATAGGTGGCCGTACAGCCGCTGCTTTGTAGGGTGTTACCTCCAGGACCTGTTCAATATTGCTCGCAGAATTCTTGTGGAGTTGCCGTCAAGTTTTTTCTCCGGCCGTTGTTTTTTGTCCTTCCTTCCAGACTTTAGTCGAAGGCCAAAGAACGAATCAACGGAAAATTAACAAAAATTAGAAATCATTCTGTAATTATGATATTGAACTTTGGATAGGATCTTGCTTATTGTGGAGAATTTGAGTATCCGTGGGGCCTTCAATAAGTTTCCAGAATTTTTTTGTACAGGCATTTAAAATTGTTGTAGTCCCTTGAAAATTCACTATGCTATTGCTATATATCTTATGAGATGACTGACGAATTTTTATTCTTTTAGGTTCAAATCAAGAGCTACGGCAGCAGTTGGAATACACCCTACTAAAGCCTGATTGTCCCAGCTGGTGAATTTCAACATTGCAATCTGGACGTGAGGACACTTTAGAAGAACGATATGCAATACAATTCTGTTTTAAACTTGGAAAAATGACACAGAAACGTATGGAATGCTTCAGACTGCTTTTCGAGCATCTTGCATGAATCGAGCATCAGTTTTTGAGTGGCATAAGAGATTCAAGGAAAGCAGGGAGTCTGTGAGGGATGATGAGAGATGTGAGAGGAGTAAGGGCGTCAGAAAACCAGGGTTGATTGGCTAAAGGGTTAGGGTTAGGCTTAGGTTTACTATGTTGAGGTTGTAAGGGAGTTCAGAAAGAGATTCGGTCGGAAGAGGCCAGCACTCTTCAAATCGGGTCAGTGGCATTTCCAGCATGAAAATGCACCAATCCACAATTCCATCCTTACCACAGAATATTTGACCAAGATGGGCATCAAGACACTTCCTCACCGTTCCTCTCGTCCAGACCCTGGTCCCTGTGACTTTTGGTTATTCCCTAAACTCAGAGGCTGTCTTTATGAGATAATTGAGGAGGTGAAAGAGGCTGTGACGAAGGTCATTGACACTCACACAAAAGAGGACTTCCATGGGGCTTTCCAGAAGTTGTTGGAACGGTACAACAAGTGCATTGCAGTCGGAGGAGATTACTTCGAAGGGGACTAGAGTTTCATGTGTGTACTATCAATAAAAGTGCCTATACGAAAAAAGGCTGGAAACTTATTTAATGATCTTCGTTTACTTACCTATTAAGAAAGTGGAAGAGTATGTCATCAAATGAATTTTACTGACTACCAACATGAAAAAAAAGAAAACAGTCTGAATAGCCTACTGAATACCTTTAAAAAGAGGTTAGCTAGAAGATATATCTTCATTTAGATTTTATTGGTTTCTATCATAGACAATTACCGGTCATTGGCCTAGCGGTTAGGGTGTTCGCCAATGGCCCGGAAGATCTGAGTTCAATCCCAGGTCGAGTCATACCAAAGACTCAAGAAATGGTACTTGATGCCTCCTTGCTTAACACTCAGCATTATAAGGTACGGATCAAGGGTAAAGTGGAGCAATCCCGGGAAAGGAGTGCCGCCCTCTCCTACACCTGGGTGTAGTAAGCTGTCGAAAGGGGAGCCTTCGGGTCACCTTCGACTAAAGGGAGACAACTTTACTTTTACTTTTACTATCATAGACAAGAAACAAAATGGCAATCTCATGCGACACTTGAAACGAAAGCAGGCGCAGGGGGGACAATGAAATTTAAGGTAGCAAATTTAAAAGGTACATAAAAACTATTTAGGCAAACAAGTAAAATAAAAAGGTTGTTATGGTAATGTGCTTAAAAAACTTTGGTCAGTTACAGAATTTCGTTATTTTACGTAAAAGTTGGGATTTCAACACAATTTTCGAGAATTTAACAATTTTTGAAAATAGTCACCCCTTTGACAGTTTTTTGCATACGTCTCAGTCATCGAGATCAGTCTCAGATTGTCTTTTCAGTGGGGCAGGTCTCTCACTCCCCCTTATGTTTTACTGCTCTCTTCAAAGAGAGGTTCTTCTCAGTGCTAACCCATTTTCAAAATCGTTATCATATTTACCAACTCCTCCGCTCGGGCAGGATATGACACAATGTCAATTTTTAAGCGGAGTTTAACAGGTTTGAATTCAGAGTTTTCCTTCTCCTAGACTAGTTGTCTCAGCAAGGCTGAAGAACCTAGTCTTCCCTACTATTTATCCATAGCTGGAGGGAGAATAATTGGATCCATACCTTTCCCAAGGGTATTAGTGCTATGAGAAATGCAATCAGTCTTGTCCAGGATTTGAACTCGTATCGCCGTGCCCATTTCCTACGTCAATTACCATTACACCACGGGCACCTTCATAATCGTTATAAGAAGTAAATTGTTCTCTTATTTAATCTAAAAAGTCACGTGGCTAAAGAAACACAGTCTTTGAAAACTTAGGTTTATACTACCCATTCAAAACTATATATAAGCAGAAGATCTATTGCTAACTATGAAGCTGAAAGAAACTTTTGTTATTACAAAATGGAATCGTTCTGAAAGCAGTTCACCTTAAAGTATTTAGTTTTTCTTCAATTCTAACAATTATATATATATATATATATATATATATATATATATATATATATATATATATATATATATATATATATATATATTTGGTAATTAAGCAGCAAATAATTATCTAAACAGATTTGTTTGAATACATTGGATTGTTACTTTTTTTAAAATCTTCAAGTGAAGACGTTCAAGTCTTCTCGCTCATATTCTTACTTCTGTGTCAAGTTGGTAAAGAAAGAACCCTATATTATCCCAAGCGCTAAAAGTATAAATAAAAAAGCATTCACCACAAGTTTAAACGGATTAAACGTTTCAATAACTAACCACCTATCCTAACAGAATAAAACAACCCCATCTTTAATTTATATATGTAATAAAAAAAGGAAAAAATGCAGCTCCGAATAGATATAAAAATCACTGCAACAAACGATCTAACATGAACCCCGAAGAGGAGCAGCGAAAAGTGCTTGGACTAATATTGGATACTTTCTTTACCAACTTGACCCAGAAGTAAGAAGACTGGCGAGAAGACTTGAACGTGTTCACTTGAAGATTTTAAAAAAGGATAAATCCGCGGTATTCAACCAAACTTGTTTATATATATATATATATATATATATATATATATATATATATATATATATATATATATATATATGTGTGTGTGTGTGTGTGTGTTTGTGTGTGTGTATAGTAACTATTGAAAAGGAAGCTTTCGGTTCACCCACGACTACGGCCACCAAACTTACTTCTATATGTACTATTGTGATTTAGCCAGGAGAACAAGTATGAGTGAAATAGTCCCTTTAGCGACGTGGCTAAAGTGTTGGACTGTGACATCTTTATATGGCTTTATTTGAATTTCCTCCGAGTTAGATTTGACATGAATTAATTTTATACTTGGTGGCCATGTACAAATCAATATTCATGTGTGGCAGCGTTAAAAAAAGAGTTTGTTTTTTTATTAGGCTATCACGTTCACTTTCAGACAAAATCCTTTGTAAAGGCATGAACTCCCTTATCCCTACAGTTATGGGTTGAATCGTGTAATTGATGTTCTTCAACAAGAGTAACACTCGTCATTTGGTACGGCATTTAACGAAGAAACCAAACATGTTTTTTTTAATTTGACATAAATAAAAGAATGTTCATTTGAATAAAATTCACAGGCATTGATATGTCAGTTTGAAACACCGTATATTTATATTTTATTTATCCACAATTAGTATCTAACATAATTACTTGATATAACAAATTGCCAAGTCGGTTGGGGGTGTAGAATACCATGACTGAGGTAAGAGCCCCCCCCCGGGTGTCCTAGATATGACACTAAACAATTTGATCGTGAGGTTCCGGTGATACTGGGGCTTTGGGGAAAGCGGAGCACCCCTTCAATGCCATTGCTCCCAGGTCCACTCGGGCCCGAAGTGGTAGCACCTCATAGGGCCCTATCTATGGGTTAAATAGAACTAACGGCATACTTATGCTAAACTGAATTGTTTGACTAAACTGAATAGCTTGAAATAGATATGTTTTTGACAATTAAACCGTACTTACATTTAAACTGCGTCCTTATGCTAAACTGAATTATTTGAAATGCAACTGTTTTTGACATTGAAACTGAACTTAGACTAAACGGAATTGTTTAATATAGAAGTGTTTTGACATTTAAGTGTGTGTAAATAAAATCTGTACTCATACTAAACTGAATTAGCTGAATTACAACTGTTTGACCAAACTGAATAGCTTGAAAAAGAAATGATTTTACTATCAAACTGTACTTACATTTAAACTGCATACTTATGCTAAACTGTTTGAAATTGTTTGAAATTGAACTATTTTCATAAAAATGAATTTGGCGTTAAATAACCTACAACGGTTGATATGCCATAAAACCCAACCAACCTGGACATAACAAAATGACGAGAATTTAGAAAAATGTATTAAATTTATTTGCTGCTGAGAAGAAAATTATTTGATTCGAAATAATCAGATTTAATCCCAACTAATCTGGTTCGTAAATCTTGTAAAGACTAAACTAGCTGTACAATGCCTGGATTTAAAAATACATGCCATAAAATTCCAAGAATCAATGAATCATGCCTTCAAATATCTGGAATTAATTATAGATTATTGTTTCAATCAAACATTTAGTTCCATGTTTAGAAGTCAGTGTATCTCAGAAATCAATACATTCTCTTCTTTTTATTCATATTTCTCCTACGAATTTTTTCTTTAAAAGTGAAAAGATTCCGTTCTCTTGGAAAAGGAAAGTTCTGCTAATTAATTTTGAAATCGAATTGTCTAGACGGAAGTCTTGGAAAAGACTAGACAATGCTAATATGGCGAACTCGTGTTTTGATTGGATGATACCCAAAGCGAATGGTGGCATGCAACTTATAGCACGCAGCGGAATCGGTTTTTAACAGCGTGTCTGTTTTTGAACAACCCACCTTAGATTAATGGTATGTCAACGGCTACTTTATGCCAAAAGGTAAGTTTGTTTAAGTTTTATGGCATATAAACCCTTGTAGGTTATTTAATGCTATATAATCTTTATACATATGAATCATCATCATTCATCATCATCATGTCGCGCCGCCAGCACGGATATACCTGACCCTCTCTCGCCACTTCTCCCTATCATTCATCGCCTCCGGCAAGTCTTCAGTGTTACATCCTGTGTCCTCACATAGTTGCTGTATGTAAGTTCGTGCTGGTCGTCCTGCTTTTGCACATCCATATGTGGGGGTCCACTGGAGTACATCGCTTATGAGCTCGTCTTTGCTTCTCCAGCAGTGTCCTGCGTGTCTGGTTCGTCTAACTTGTATAGTTTTCGTGATAGGGGGCAAGTGTCCGTATAGTTGATGTCTCGTGGGGTGTTGTCGCCAGGACTTGTTCAATACTGCTCTCAACATTCTTGTGTAATTTCCGTCTAGTTTCTTCTCCAGCCACTTAGTTAGCATCCATGTGGTGCATCCATATGAATCAAGTATGTAAGATTTGTTAACACATTTTGTGGATGATATTTTTAAACGAGCCTAAGCTCATTTTTGCGCCTATTTAAGTGGCTTCAAGCATTTCTACATAACATGAATGATTCTATAAAATATTAAACATTTGTTAGCACACAGTTAAATGTTTTCAAGTATTACTATTTAACAGCAACGATTTCATTTAATTGTTTGTTTTTTTGGTTTTATGGCATATCAACCTTTGTAGGTTATTTAACACCAAATCCATTTATATGTAAATAATCTTTTCTATTGAAAACAATTCAGTTTATCATAAGTACACAGTTTAATTGTCAAAAACATTTCTATTTCAAACTATTCAAGCAGTTATATGTAACAATTCAGTTAAGTGTAAATACAGTTTTAATGTCGAAAAACAGTTCTATTTGAAATAATTCAGTTAAGCATAAGCACATAGTTTAAATGTAAGTACAGTTTAATTGTCAAAAACATTTCTAATTCAAGCTATTCAGTTTAGTCAAACAATTCAGTTTAGCATAAGTATGCTATAGGGGCCTATCAGGTGCTACCACTCCGGACCAGAGTGAACCTAGGAGCGATGGCAATGAAGGGATATTCTGCATTCCCCAAAGCTCCAGCACTGCTGGAACCTCACTATCGGATTGTTTAGTGTCATTTCAGGACACTCGTTAGGGGGGGTCTTACCCCTCTGCAGAGGTACTGTCAGTGTATTCTACATCCCCAGCAGACTGGGCAATACACAGAGTTAAATGTCAAACAGTTTTATTTCAGATCATTCAGTTAAGCATAAGTACACAGTTTAGACGTCAGAACAGTTCTATTTTGAGCTATTCAGTTCAGCACTAGAACGCAGTTCCAATGTCAAAACAGTTCTATTTTAAACAATTCAGTTTCGCATAAATACGCAGTTTAAATGAAAAAATAAGTATAGTGAAAGAAGCACGTTTTAGTTCTATTTAACCCATACATAGGACCCTTATCAGTTGCTACCACTCCGGGCCAGAGTGGATCTGGGAGCAATGGCAATGAAGGGTTACTCCTCATTCCCCAAATCTCCAGCATTGTTGGAACCTCACCATAAGATTGTTTAACAGGACACTCGTTGGGGGTGGGATCTTACCCCTCTACAGAGAAGCAGTCGGTGTATTCTTCAGCCCCAGCCGACTGGGCAAGATTTCATTTAACATCAGTCATTTGTTCACACACATTTAAATGGATGTATACATGATCTGTAAGTGAATAATTTTTAAGTAATTTTATTTTTAAATGAGTTACAACTAAATTGTTTGCACAGGAGTATTGCTATTTTTTTCAACACATTTAAATGTTTTTAATAATTGCTATCTAACACTAATAATTCCATTTTATATCAAGATATTCAATATCTTTTACTCGATATTAATTATTTGTTTGCAAAATGTGAATTGGTTATAAGTATTGCTGTTTGACGCTAATTATTCAATTAAACACTATTCATTCATCTATACTCAATTAAAAGATTCCCAGTATTGCTTCGATGTAATAACAATAATTCGATTTTTGCATACAGTTAAACGTTTCAAATATTCCATTCAAGTAGTTTTATTTGCACACAGTTAAATTGTTCCAAGTATTGCATTTTAATACTAATATTTCAATGTAGGCACCAATTCAAAAAAATTGAATTTTTGCTATCCAACACTTATAATTCTATTCGTTATTACCCATTCGTTTGCGCACTGTTAAATATTCCCAAGTATTTCTATGTATCACAACCAATTCAATTAAACATCAGTCAATTGTTTACACACAATTAAATGATCAAACAGTTATTTTTCTAACTATTCAATTTAACACAAGTCATTTGTTTTCACACAGTTCAAATGTCAAATGTTTGACCGATAGATAAGACCCTATCAGGTGCTACCATTCCTGGACGGAGGAGACCTGAGTTAAATGTCAATGAAGGCGTATTCCATATTCTCCTAAGCTCCAGGACTAGAGCCTCGCTCTCAGATGCAGCTAAATGTCATATCAAGAAAACTCGCGATGAGGGTTCTACCACAGCAGGGATGCAATCGGTAAATTCTACACCCTCAGCCAACTAGGTTGCAAAAATCTAAAGGAATCTAGTCAATTGTGAGTTTATTTTAATATGCTTTGTGTAATTTTTTCTTAAGGTTTCTTTGCGCCCGTTTATATGATTGTAATGATGCAGTACTTGGACGCTAACTAAACGGCTGGAGAAAAAGTTAGACGGCAATTACACAAGAATACTGCGAGCAATATTAAACAAGTCCTGGAGGCAACACCCCACAAAGCACCAACTATACGGCCACCTGCCTCCCATCACGAAAACTTTCCAAGTTAGACGAACCAGACATGCTGGACACTGCTGGAGAAGCAGGGAACGAGCTCATAAGGGATGTACTCCTATGGATCCCCACATATGGCCGAGAAGTTGCAGGACGACCAGCTCGAACATACATACAGCAGCTCTGTGAGGCTGACGACTAAATAAAACTGGAAGAATGTGAAAAGAGAGATAAATACCTCGACCTTGATAGAGAATTGAAAAAAACAATGGAACATGAAGGTGACAATTATACCAATTGTGATTGGTGCTTTTGGCACGGTAACTAAAGGATTATTAAAGGGCCAGGAGGATTTTGAATTTGGTGGCCGAGAGGAGACCATCCAAACAACAGCATTATTGAAGACGGACAGAATACTGAGAAGAATCCTGGAGACTTGCTGTCACTCAGTCTCCAGTGAAAGACCATCAGTTAACGCAGATGTGAAAAACACCAATAATAATAATAATAATAATAATAATAATTTGAAAAAAATATTATTCTTAATTTACTCCCAGTTTTACGATTTCAACAGATCTATTGGAACCTTATATGGGACGGCAAGACATACTGCGAGGACCTGGCAGTAATGACAATGAAAGGGTAATGCACGCTCCTCAGAGATCTATAATTGGAGTCTCACCACAGGATACGATTGAAACGATGTTTTGATAAGCAACTTTACAAACATTTTTTGCCCAAAACAACCCATCAGCAAAGTTGATGCAAAACAAAGTGATCAAACAAATGAGAGCTAAAAAAAAAAAAACACTGAACAAAAGAAAATTGTATAAAACAGTATTGAATTTTTTTTGTAACAGAATTTATGAAACTAAAGCTATTTTGGATACGCATACAAAAGTCAGACACTCAGTAGACTTATGACACTTATGGTCCATGTCCTGTTTCGGGGCCCCATACCAGGTAAGTGAAAAAAATTTTGTTGATTATCTTAGTAATATGATTGTGCCCCAACACCGTTATTTTGATGTGAGATTTCAAGATTCCTATGGCTAGCCGTGTTTTTGAGCTGAATTCCCGCAACTGTGAAATTATTATCCCCTTTTATGCTGGGAAAAGAAAATATAAAATTTATTATCCCTTCCTTTTAAACCCGATCTTTCTTTTTTTTTCCTTTCCTGCAGGGTACCACTCCTACTTAAAAAATATCCAGCTTGTTTTTGAAGTTGTTGGTCCGGAAAACAGTTGGTGATATGTACCTAAAAAGAGGGTAAGAAGAGTGCAGCCAAATTTCCCTGAATTTTGATTTTATTTCGTTTTTGATTTCTTTCGGAGATTATGTTTTATTTTTCCCAGCTCTTGCTTGTTATTTTATCATAAATATCAACAAAAACTTTACTAAAGTTCCTTGTATCACTTGTATCATTCGATATATGGAAATATTTTGTTGAATTTTTTTTCTTAAGCAGGGCAAGTCATTGAAAGATTGAGGTAGTTTTGCAACTGTTTGAATGAAAAAGCTCGTGTGGTTGTATTACTGGATGAACGAGTGTGGCTAACTAGAATAATTAAAAGAAAAACTACCATACCCCGGTCACGACTTACGTATCATAAACAGTGTATTCAATATATGATAACAATTTTGACATCTCAGTTGACTACTTCCACCGCTGTAAGAATCTAGGTCGTTTATTGAACCCAATACATTAGGACGGCATCCAAATACTAAAGTCTTGTTTAACTACAAGACCATTTACAACTATGTAACATTTTTAAGTATAAGTAAGCTAAGACAGTTGGTAGATTCGTTAGTTGGATGTTTCGGTTTATAGCATATCAACATTTGTCGGGTATTTAACACCGAATCCATTTTTATGAAAATAGTTCTATTTCAAACAATTCAGTCTAGCATAAGTACGCAGTTTAAATGCGAGAAACATTTCTATTGCAAGCTACTCAGTTTAGTCAAGCAGTTCTATAGTTAAATGTAAAAAAACAGTTCCATTTCAAATAATTCAGTTTAGCATAAGCACACAGTTTAAATATAAGTACGGTTTAATTGTCAAAAACATTTCTAATTCAAGCTATTCATTTTAGTCAAACAATTCAGTTTAGCATACCTACGCCGTTAGTTCTATTTATCCCATAGATAGGGCCCTATCCGGTGCTACCACACCGGGCCAGAGTGGATCTGGGAGCAATGGCATTGAAGGGGTGCTCCACATTCCACAAAGCCCCAGCATAACTGGAACCTCACGATCAGATTGTTTAATGTCATATCCAGGACAATCATTGGGGGATCTTATCCCTCCGCAGAGGTGCAGTCGGTGTATTCTACAGCCCGAGCCGACTGGGCAAGGCTAAGACAGTTATGGGAAGAGTTAAAAGTGATGTATCAAATAAACGATATATAAAAAAAAGAGTTGTTACATTTTTAAACACTTGCTGACTTAGCTTTTAGGTGGGAAAATTATATCAGTGTAATTATTGGTCGGCAATATGTTTACTACATAGACTTCATCAAGTGACCTTATCACCTTCTGTGATCAAAACACAACAAAAGCAGAGGGTCGCCCAATCAACTGGGGCTGTAGAATACACCGACTGCATCTCTTCAGAGGGGTAAGACCCCCCACCAATGAGTGTCCTGCATATTACATTAAACAATCAATGGAGGTGCCCGTGGAGTAATGGTTATCGTCGTAGGAAATGGACACGGCGATACGAGTTCAAATCCTGGACGAGACTGATTGCATTTCAAATAGCACTAATACCCTTGAGAAAGTTATGAATCCAATTATTCTCCCTCTAGCTATGGGTAAATAGTAGGGCATACTAGGTTCTTCAGCCTTGGTGAGGCAACTAGTCTAGGAGAAGGAAAACTCTGAATTCAAACCTGTTAAACTCCGCTTAAAAAATCGACCTTGTGTCATATCCTGCCCGAGAGAAGGGGTTAGGTAAATATCATTACATTAAACAATCTGATGGTGAGGTGCCAGTGATACTGGAGCTTTTGGGAATATGGATTACACCTTTATTACCATCACTCTCATGTCCACTCTGGTCCGGATTTGTAGCATCTGATAGGGTTCTATCTGTGGGTCAAATAGAACTAAACTTTAAACTCATACAAAACAGAATTGTTTGACATTTAAACTGCGTTCTTCTGCTAAATTGAATTGTTTGAAATGGAACTATTTTTGTATGCTAAATTGAATTGTTTGAAATAAACTGTATTGACATTGAAACTGTACTTATGCTAAACTGAACTGTTTCAAACAGAACTGTTTGAGTAAACTGAAGAACTTGAAATAGAAATGTTTTTGACTATTAAACTGCATATTTCTGCTAAACTGAATTGTTTGAAATAGAACTGTTAATTTAATAGGAATGGATTTGGCACTAAATACTCTCTAAAGGTTGATATGCCGTAAAATCCAAAGAAAGAAACAAACAAATAGATGGACGGATAGATAGTCGGGAAGAACACTGACACAGTCAACCGAAAGGGGAATTGTGCCAAATACCAGTGTTGGCTCCTCACCAATCAGTTCCACTACTGGTTGCCTGTTAACTAGGTTCGATCCAAGATCGTGATAGATAGATAGATATTTACTGAGCTGGAATCTTCCCTGCTTATGATTGTTTAAGTGTGAAAATCCCTGATCAGATAAAATATTAACAAGAATGTTCTTTTAAATTCATCAGATAAACAAAATCTCTTTATCAGCACATCCGAATGAATAAAATGATATTTTTCTTTTGATATGTAATGATTGAAATAATTAAAAATCTCATAAAAAGAAGTTTAACATTTCCTTTTTATCTTATATTGTCTTTCATTTGCATTTAAATCTCTTTTCTTTCAACAAATATTTTCCAAAAATCAAATTCTCTATTTCACATTATCTTCTATCCGAATTTACATTCGGATGGTCGTTCAAAAAATTCTAAGCCTTACCCAGATTCAAGAATCTGACTGAAATTTTCCAAAATGTGTAGTGTGTTGCCACAATAAAATCTTCAGCAATGGCTAATCTTTCAGGATGAAGAAGGCTTAGAACATTTTGAATGGCTCTCGTAAATTCTTAAATTTAGTATAAAGACACTCATAGAAGAAAAGTGCTTATCTCACATGATATTCTTTTCGTACATCACATTTTATATAAAACGTTTCCAAGAAATGAATCATTTTTTCTCATATTATTTTCTGTTTGTAATTAAATAGCTTCATTTCTATTAAAGATTTCCTCAAGAAAACTGATTAGATTGACCTTAAAGTCTACTTGATTTGATTTCTTTATACAGACATAGTTATGCTATATATATATATATATAGTAACCAACGTGTTGGATTGCAACAACGAAGTAAACGAGTTCGATCTCTAGTCAGACCAGTGTGTTCACTTTACGATTAATAGTTTTGGTAATAGTAGGGACTCCCTTATCTCCCCTGCCATTGATTGAACTCTACAACAGCTGTCCTTCTACAAGGAGAGCTGTAAGATCAAGTAACCTACAAAGACTGATATGCAACTATACAAAGCAAACAATATATATATATATATATATATATATATATATATATATATATATATATATATATATATATATATATATATATATATATATATATATATATATATATATATTGATAGATAGGGTAATAGTTATTGTCAATGGAAATGGATTCAGTGACCCGATTTGAAATCCTCGACGGGACAGTTTACATTTTGCATAGTAGTAATACCATCAAAGATATGGGAAAATAGCAGGGCAGACTGGACTCTTTGATATTGGTATGACAACCAGACGAGGACAAGGAAAACAATGAATTCAAACCTGTTAAAATCTATATAAAATTGATCTTGTGTCACACCCAGCTAGTTTGTAATAGTTGATAACACACACACACACACACACACACACACACACACACATATATATATATATATATATATACACACACACACATATATATATATACCCCCCCACACAGATATATATACCTATATATATATATATATATATATATATATATATATATATATATAAATTTCTGTTTTTAATATGAAAATGCTAAAAATATTAATAATATGGAAGAAAGATAACAACGAGAAGCATTCTATTTTTTTTAAAATCATGTTTATCTTTTTTTTTTCTCTCTCTCAGTCCATTTTAAATAATCATTTGCGAATGCTTTGAGCCGTCCCTACAGGTATTTTGCCTTCCGGGTTTCTTTGTCATTCAAAATTTTCTCGTAATTTTTTTTCGCGTTTCACTATATTTTTTTCGTATTTCTCTCTGGAAAAAGACAATAAGAATTTTATCAGCTTACAATCGCCATCAAGTTTACAATTCCTGAGAGGCTCGTCAGTGTTTTAAATTGTATATCAGTCATTTTTTAAACTCTCAGAATTATTTAATATCTTCACAGACTTATCAATATACTGATTGTTCAACATGAATTTTTTTTCTACTAGAACACAATAAATTATATCAGTACGTATCTTAGAGAACATTTTTACTTTAATAGATCTAGTAGGCATGAACAATAGTATATTCGCATTTTTTGTTTATTCAACATGAGGAAACAGATTGGTTAATATGTACTTTTTTTTCTGTGACTTATCTGATTTTTTTCGCAGGGAATTACTTAAAGAATTCTCGTCTTTCGTAAGAGATCATCTAAGTCTGATGTTAATATTCAAAATCTTTTAGAGTGTTCCAAAAGTAAGGGTTCACGAAAACTATACAAGCTAGACGAACCAGACATGCCGGACACTGCTGGAGAAGCAAGGACAAGATCGTAAGTGATGTGCTCCTGTGGACCCACGCATATGGCCAATCAAAAGCAGGACGACCAGCTCGAACATTCATACAGCAGGTATGTGATGATATGGGATGTAACCCTGAAGACCTGCTGGAGGCGATGAATGATAGGGAGACGTGGAGAGAGAGGGTCAGGGATATCCATGCTAGCCGCACGTCATGATGATGATGATGATATTCAGAGTAATCAAATCTATTTATAAATTAACAAGCAACTATTAATGATATTACATGCTACACGGGTTTGCTTGAAAAATATTGATTTTCTATGGTTTTAAACGAGGTTCCTTTTCTCAATGTAAATTCTAGGTCGAAATGATCTGTTACTCCTCAGTTATCTTTCCCTTTTTTTTTTTAAATGTCAAATTGAAATGCTGCTGCTGTCGACATGTTGCTAGAAAAAAGGTCTCGACACTGTCGTGTCAAGATATTTAGGAGAAAAAAGATATCAGTCTTGTCAGATTAGCCATGCAGAAGAAAAGTTCAACAGGGTACACTTACGATATTCAAATAATGCCATCAATTGATACTTCTCGAAAAGAAGGGACACATTTTGAATGTTTCTCACTCTCCTTTTATTAAGGATTTTCATCTTTCTTCTATTTAGGGAATCTTGAATTGGAAATAGGTTACAGCTTGACCGAGTAGCAGAAGGTCTCCTGAATGATGAATAACAAGAATCAATCACGTGGAATTTTCTCTTTCATTAGGTGTAGGCAATTTGGTTCAGTTTCTCTGTATATTTTCTTAGTCTTGACAATAAACAATTTGTCCAATATTTATAACTCGGGTGCGAAACTCTAGTAGGCCATAGTTGTTACAGAAAACAATATATTGACCAGAGCTTTTACTGAGAACTTATAGTGACCAAAGCTGCTGCAGAATACTATATAGTGACTATATATTTGGCAGAAAAGCATTTTGCAACCAGGGCTATTGCAGAAAACCGTTTAGTGACCATAGCTGTTGCAGAAAACTATTTAGGGACTATTGCACTTATAGAAAAAACATTTAGTGTCTATAGATATTACAGATAACCATGAAGAGACCACAGCTGTTGCAGAAAATCAGAAAGTGACCGGAATTGTTACAAAAAACCATTTAGTTACTATAACAGTTCGGAAAACGAAAAAAATAAAATCTAATCTCACACACCTGACTTTTTAATACAATGATGGAACAAAATTGTTTCGTATTCAAAATGTGTCACTTATTTTCTGAAAGTATCAATTCCTGGCATTATTTGAATATCGTCGGTGTGCCATGTTGAACTTTTCCTTAGCATGGCTTATGTGACTAGACTGATATCTATTCTCAACAAAAGATCTTGAAACAACAGTGATAAGACCTCCTACTTACCAGCCAATAACAGTGAATGCAGAGAGAAGTAATCACTTTCTTTTCCTTATCCTAAGACAACAAAAAAATAGTTTCGATCTAAATTCAAACTTTTATCACATCTTTAAATCTATCCATTTTGATGAATATTGCGTCTTGCCTTCACCAAGAAATTGTAAAAACATCCATTTGATTTGCAAAGATCTTAAAGTACTGAATTTCTTTGAAAATCAACAGTTCTTTGCAAATAAGATGTATGATCTATTTCTGCTTGTTTGTTTGTTTGTTTGTTTTTTCTTGGGATCGAACCTTAAATTTTATCTACACTGTAAAATACAAAGTTATATCAGTGTCTGCTCTAAACCACAGGAAAAGGATTCCTCTCTGTTTTATTCATACACAAGAAATAACAAAAGCAGACACAACGGCATAGCTTTCATCTCCTGAAGGGATTCTCTTAATATAAAATTTTATGTAGTTGTTTTCTGTCAAGATGTTCAGGTTGTCTTTTACACAGTCTTTGCAGTGAGTTTATCAACTCTTTTAATTTCGATTTTGTGACGTTTATGGCACATATTGACTCAATTTAACCTTGCCGTTAAATCAGAAAAAAAATTTATTTGCTCATAAAAATGTCTCCACACACACAACATACACACACACACACACACACACACACACACACACACACACACACACACACACACACTCTCTCTCTCTCTCTCTCTCTCTCTCTCTCTCTCTCTCTCTCTCTCTCTTTCCGAACAAGTGGTCAAAAAGTCTCGTCTTCTATTAGATAATGCCCGTGTTTCAATTTCTATCACCATTAATCCTTTTTGCTTAAATTAATCTCTTTTCTCTAACTTTACACGGACTAGGATTGCTTCATATAAATTTGCCGATTTATTTGTATGGAACATTTTTAATTCGTAGTAACGCATATTTATTCAATTGAAATATATACATTTATTTGTTCTCTCAAAAGTGTGTCAAAAACTAATTAAAAAAAAAAGTTTTTCCTTGAAAGAATTAATATATTTTTCAAAGCTTCTTTATGTTGATCCTGACAAAGAATATAATGACGCTTCTGATACTTAAAATGATATCAGCCTGTTGGAAATAACTCTATGAATCATATTTACCCAACCCCTCCGCTTGGTCACGATGTGACACAAGGTCAATTTTTAAGCGGAGTTTAACAGGTTTGAATTCAGAGTTTTCCTTCTCCTAGACTAGCTGCCTCACCAAGGCTGAAGAACCTAGTTTGCCCTACTATTTACCCATAGCTGGAGGGAGAATATTTGGATTCATACCTTTCCCAAGGGTATGAGTGCTATGTGAAATGCAATCAGTCTCGTCCAGGATTTGAACTCGTGTCGCCGTGTCCATTTCCTACGACGATAACCATTACATCACGGGCACCTCCCGATAACTCTATGAATAGAAAGAATGGGATATAGAATCAACCTATGACTGAGAAAGACAATGAATTCTGCATCAAATTTAAACTTATCATGAAGCAAAAGAAAACTAAAGAATGATGCAATCTGTTCTGCCTTTAAATGCAATTTTTATGGGCATTGTGTGGCTTATGTTCAGAAGAATGTCTACCAATCCCGCCATCTCGATGGTTTGATGGGACTGGAGATCGGAATTAACGCGGGGACGATAGTAAGAAAACTATCTTGTTCCGTTTGAATTTCCCTATGCGAGGCGTTTCAGACATCGGATAATAAACCTTTTAGTAGAAGCGATTAGAATCTAAACGATCGGACACACCTAGCTGGGATTGGGCACAATTAATTCATTCTCTAGTTGAAGCCAGATAATTAGTTTTATCTTTCTGCAAGTAACAGTAAGAGAATATTTTAAGGAGGTTACGATGTATAAAACTACTAATATTAAGTAAATGTAATATTTACTTGTAATTTCAAAAGATTGGTTTGGTTTGGTTTGGTTTGGTTTTACGATATTTTGGAGTCATTTTTGGAGTTATTCTTACACTCAGATATCTAATAGTAATAATTTCCTAAAAATATCGATTTGACACATAGATGAGACCCTAAAAAGTACTACCACTCCAGGTCAGAGTGGATCTGGGATAGATGGCAATGAAAAAGTGAACCCACACACTACATAGCCCACAAATTGGTTTGGTTTGGTTTGATTTGATTTGATTTGGTTTTATAGCAGATCGACCATTGTTGGTTGTTAAAAGGCAAATACATTTTTATACATATAAAAAAGTAAAGTTGGCGACCATAGTCGAGGGTGACCCGAAGGCTCCCTTTTCGATAGCTACTACACCAAGGTGTAGGGGAGGGCGCTACTCCTTACCTGGATTGCTCTACCCTTGATCCGTACCTTATAATGTTGAGTGTTAAGCAAGGAGGCATCAAGTACCATTTTTTGAGTCTTTGGTATGACTCGACCTGGGATTGAACCCAGGTCTCCCGGGCCATGGGCGAACACTCTAACCGCTAGGCCAATGTCCGGTATATACATATCATCATCATCATCATATCGTGCTGGCAGCACGGATATCCCTGACCCTCTCTCGCCACTCCTCCCTATCGTTCATCGCCCTAGGTAGGTCTTCAGGACAACAACCTGTATCCTCACATAGCTGCTGAATGTATGTTCGAGATGGTCGTCCTGCTTTTGCGCGGCCATGTGTGGGGATCCATAAGAGTACATCTCTTATGAGTTCATCTCTGCTTCTTCAGCAGTGTCCTGCATGTCTGGTTCGTCTAACTTGAATAGTTTTCGTGATAGGGGGCAGGTAGCCGTACAGTTGGTGTCTTGTGGGGTGTTGCCGCCAGGACTTGTTCAGGATTGCACGCAGCATTCTTGTGTAATTGCCGTATAGCTTCTTCTCCAGCCGTTTTGTTATCATCCATGTAGTGCATCCATATAGCAGTATCGATGTGACCGCTGCCTGGAAGAAACTGCGTTTCATTTTATCGGTTAGGTCTGATTTCCATATAATCGATAGCCTATTGATAGCTGTCCATGCTTTCGTTAACCTCGTTTCGACGTCCTTTTCGGTTGATTCGACGCTGCTTCCTAGGTACGTGAATTTGTCTACTAGTTTAAGTGGGGTTCCTTCTAGAGTGGAGATGTCTCCCGTTTGGTTATAGTACATATATTCCGTTTTGTGTGCATTAACATGGAGTACGATTTATTTTAAAGTACGCACACAGTTTAGTACTATATGACCCATAGATAGGACTCTATCAGGTGCTATCACTCTAGGCTTGAGTGGACCTGAGAGCGATGGCAGTAAAGGGATACTCCGCATTCCTCAAAGCTCCAGCATTACTAGAACCTTACCATCAGATTGTTTCGTGTCATATTCAGAACACTCTTTGGGGAAGTTACACCTCTGTCGAGATGCAGTCGGCGTATTCTGCAGCCGCCGTCGACTTGGCCACCCCAAATTCGAGTCTCACCACCAGATGTACTTTAGTACAATACTGAGGACACCTCAAACCGATATAAGAATGGAATCATTTCATGCCACTCGATAGGCAATTCATTTGAATCATTGATCTGAGTTCGATTCAAGCATTATTTATTGAGGGAATTTTTGCTAATCTTAACGAATTTGAAAACATTTAGATAGATTCGTTTATATACGAGATATGTTCAAAAATATTGGAACATAACAAAAAATAAAAAGATAATTTTCTTCAAAATCTTAATATTAAACAAAATTATTCCAACGAGATTTTTCCGGGACAAACACCGATAAAATTCCTCTTTTTGTTTATAGTCTTATTTAATCTGTTTTATCTTTTAAAAAATATTCACGTCTTCTAATATCTTAATCTAGAACTTAATTGTCTCTTCATGAAACAAGAAAATGTTTCTGAGAACAAGGTCTGGTAAGCATGATGCCTATTGCTCTTATACAATCCTGTGTTTCCCTAAAGACTATCCATAAAATACTAAGACTTCTGATAAAAATAGCGAGAATTGACACTGACTTTCTTGAAATTTGGACCGCAAGACAGCAGTCTGTATTAATATTCAATAAAATAATCTCCTAGGAACAGAATGAATTCTATATTATATCTTTTAATAAGATAATCTTTGGCCGATGATTGTTAAACTCCTTTTGTACTATAGCCACAATTAACGCCATGTGTGAAATAGACATATAATGTTCATAACGATAGAACATATAAAGAACATAAGAATCTCGAAATTCAAAAACACGTGACGACTTCTCGTTCAGGTAGGAAACCTTTGTATAAACTTTGAGTTAAAGGTTTCGACATAAGGAGGAGAGACACTGTATTCTATGCTGTCTTATTCATTTGGCCCCCATCTCGAGTGGCCCCCATAGGGCGCAAGTTCGCCTCGCGTCTGCGAGCTCTAAAAGTCGATCCTCCTCGTTTGGCGTCTAGTATTCAACTCTCTAACTTTCTTCAAATCTCCCACAAACCTCCACGCGCTTCCGGCGCGTGACGTCACCCGCACCCTTCACCCCGTTCCGTCATCTCGGGCTATTGTGACATCTCTGAGTGGTACGTCCGCCCCCCGCGCGCGTTACCACCTACATCAAGGTTTGCACCTAACTAACCCATGTGCTGAGCCGAAAGGTTCTCAGCCTAACTAAACTCAAAAGCATGAACCGAAATCCCTTGGCGATTACGTTACACTTTTGAGAACAGATTAGATGGCTTTTTATTGAACTCTTTTACCATACCTATCATAGAATTTCTGCCTCTGTAACGTGTGTCTTTTCAACCACTTCATTATATATATATGTTATCTTCGTATAGGTTATCCTCGTAGAAAATGGATGCGGTGATCTAAGTTCAAGTCCTGAATGTGGCTTTTTAAATTTTACATAAAGCTGAAACTCTCGGGAATATAGAATGAATCTATTTTTCCTTCAAGTATGGGTAAATAGTAGGACAGACTGACACTTTCAGCTTGTTATTGCAACTAATCTAGGAGAAGTAAAACTCTGAGTTAAAACTCGTTAAACTCCATTTAAAATTGACCCTTTGTGGCTTCCTACTTATTCGGAGGGATTAGTACATACATATATATGCTTTCTCTTTTTTATGGACGTGCCCGTGGTGTAATGGTTATCTTTGTAGGAAATGGACACGGCAACCCGAGTTCAATTCCTGGACCAGGCTAATTGCATTTCACATAGCACTAATACTCTTGGGAAATGTATGAATCCAATTATTTTCCCTCCAGCTATGGGTAAATAGTAGGGCAGACTGAGTTCTTCAGCCTTGGTGAGGCAACTAGTCTAGGAGAAGGAAAACTGAATTCAAACCTGTTAAACACCGCTTTAAAATTGACCTAACCCTGCCCGAGCGGAGGGGTTGGGTAAATATGTATATAAGCTTTCTTTTGCACTCATAGAGTGTATTGTGTCTGTAATTTTTATGTGTAAACAATATCATAGACAAATTTCAGTTTCTATTAACATTTATTAACATATATACATTTGATTAAATTTTCATATAAAAAAAGTCAACTTTATTTAAGAGCATAATATTTTTCTATAAATATTTTCGGTCAGTATTAATGATATTACCGACAGCAGATGCAAACCCAACGCCCCGTCAACTGGGACTAAAGAATTCGACGACTGCATTTCTGCAGACGGATAAGAACCCGTCCGCAATGAATACCCTGGCTATGACAATTAACCGTCTGATGTTGAGGAATGTTGCGGAATGAGGTGGTCCCCTTCATTGGTCTTACTCCCAGGTTCACTCTGACCCGGAGTTGTTGCTCCTGATAAAGTCTCATTCATTGGTCAAATAGAACTGTTTGACCATTCAGCTGTTAGCTAGCAAATGACTGATTTTAAATTGAATTCTTAGTGTAAAATAGCAATACTTGAAACCGTTCAACTGTGAGTAGAAACTGAAATATTCATATTACGTAGCAATACTTTGAACCAGTTAACTTTATTCAAAAGAATTTATTATGTTAAGTTGAGTTAGGCTTTAATCATCATCATCATCATGTCGTGCCGGTAGCACGGATATCCCTGACCCTCTCTCGCCACTTTTCCCAATCGTTCATCGCCTCTGGCAGGTCTTCTGGGCTACATCCCGTATCCTCACATAGTTGCTGAATGTATGTACGTGCTCGTCGTACTGCTTTTGCTCGGCCATGTGTGGGGGTCCATAAGATTACATCACTTTTGGGTTCGTCCCTGCTTCTCCAGGAGTGTCCTGAATGTCTGGTTCGTCTAACTTGAATAGTTTCCGTGATAGGAAGCAGGTGGCCATACAGTTGGTATATTGTGGGGTGTTGCCGCCAGGACTTGTTCAAGATTGCTCGCAGCATTCTTGTGTAATTGCCGTCTAACTTATTCTCCAGCCTTTTTGTTAGAGTCCATGTAGTGCAACCATATAACAGTATCGATGCGACTGCTGCCTGGAAGAAACTGCGTTTCATTTTTTCGGTTAGGTCTGATTTCCATATAATCGATAGCCTATTGATAGCTGTCCATGCCTTCGTTAACCTCGTGTCGATGTCCTTTTCGGTTGATGAGACGCTGCTTCTTAGGTAAGTGAATTTGTCTACTAGTTTAAGAGGGGTTATAGGCCTCTATGTCAATGCACACAAAATGGAATATATGTGCTATGATCAAACAGTTGACATCTCCACACTAGACGGAACCCCTCTTAAACTATTAGGGTTTAATAGATATACTTAAACAATTTAACTGCGTTGAAATGAAACTATTTGTATGAGTGTAATATCATGGCCGAGGGATTTCGCTTTATATACCTTGCCTCTGGGTTTAGTTAGGCTGAGAACCTTTCTGTTCAGTGCATGAGTTAGTTAGGTGCAAACGTGGGCGCAGGTGTACTTGCACGCGCGGGAGCGGACGTGTCATTCAGAGATGTCATAATAAAAATCTCAGATAGCGGAGGTGACCAGGGATGTGAGTGACGTCACGCATCGGAAGCGTGGGCTGAGATTTGAGAAAAGTTAGTTAGTTGGGTTCCTGCCTCGGAAGAAGAAGGTTGACTTTCGCGAGCTCACTGAGGCCTTGTGTCGGGTGCGCACGTGGTTTGGGGCAGATGGAAAAGTCAGCATAGAAAAGTGTATCTTTCTCCTTATGAAGAAAAACCTTTTAACTCAAAGGTAATAAAAAAGTTTCGTACCTGAACTAAGAAGTCATAAGTATTTTCGTATCTCGGGATTCCTATGCTCTATGTAAATATGTTATGAACATTCTATGGAAATTTACTAAGCTTTTTGCTTAGATGTGGCACAAGGCCATATGAAATGGGCACCCAATGAGACTCGAACTCACTCGTGTAGGTTTGCTAGTCGAGCTTGCTAACCATTACACCACCAGAGGCGCATGAACATTCTATGTACGTTTCACATATCCGTATCATGGTTATGTTACATTAGCAATATTTGAAACCACTCAACTATGGGCAAACAAATGATTAATTTGAAATGGAATTATTAGTCTTAGATTGCAATTCTTGAAACGATTTAGATTTAGACAAATGATAGCATTACTTGTGCGCAAACAAATTATTTCTGACACATTTATTAAGAATACCTACAAACTATTAACTTTGAAATCATATATGTATAACAGTTTAACTGTGTGCAAACAAACGAAGTCAGACTCGTAAAAAAATGTTATGTTAAACCTATTCATTTCCACCTTCTCTCTCTCTCTCTCTATATATATATATATATATATATATATATATGAAAGCAGGTTTTAGCTTTAGATAATCTACAAGGGTGGAAATGCCATAAAATCAAATGAACCCACACAAACCCTTGCAGCATATTTTATGCCTGTGTGTCCATGGTATTCGTCACTTTCTCTTTGTTTTGACGGGTATAAAAACATATACAAAAAGTCACAGAGCTCAATTTATAATTAATGTTTTGTACTTTCTTAAACCATCAGAAGCTGTGAGCAGCTGAAGAATGAATAGGCCAAAAGTAGTTAGAAACCACATAAGCAGCGAAAATTGTTCAATTGTTCGGGAAAATATTTGAAATCGAGAGAACAATGTTGCATACTAAATTTTACGGATAATTAAGGATTGAAATATTTTTATCGAAGCATACTCTTGAATGTTTGAACCAAAATGTCCATTTGAGACGTTTTAAAACTTTTTTCTGAATAAATCAGCTAAATCTGATCGGCCCAACAGGTGCATTTGTTTGGGTTTCGTTTCTTTGTTTAATGACATGTTCGTAAGCAATCAAATGCAAGTGCTATCCTTTTAGAAGAACAGTAGAGGTACTATTTAACCAATAGCTCGCGAGAATAATTATATTCATATTTTAACCTGGATTATTAGGTCGAAAATTAACGTAAAAGCTCGACGAGAGTTCGAATTCTCTTAATAAGATGCCGCAGTCCAAAATGTTTATCCTCACATTACGGAGACCCCCTCTCATGTGTATGCTGTTAAATCTAATTGTACCAATTGCCCGTAGAGAATGAACCCTTTGTTTCTTTGTCTAATGGTAAATCAATGTATATATATTTAACGTCAAAGCCATTTGTAGAAGGACAGTGGTAGTACTATTTCACCTATCACAGGAGGAGTAAGGGGGTTCATGCCTTTCCCAATGCTATTAGTTCTAATGTGAATATGACAGCGTGGCTTTAGTTTGAACTCGCTTACTTCAAGACCACACTCCAACACTTTAGCCACTACGCCACAGAGCTTTTTTGCCCAGAAGACTAGGGCTGTAGAATTCCCAGACCGCTTCTCTGCAAAGTAGTTAGCACCCCCGCACCAACGAGTGTTCTGGATATGACACTAAACCGTCTGATGGTAAGGTTCCCGTAATGCTGGAGCTTTTGTAAAGTACCCTTTCATTACTATCGCTCCCAGATCAACTCTGGCCCGGAGTGATAGCACCTGATAAGGTCCTATCTATGGGCCAAACAAAACTAAACATTGAACTTATGCTAAACCGATTTGCTTGAAATAGAACTGTTTTTGTATACTAAACTGAATTGTTTGAAAAATAACTCTTTTTGACACTGAAACTGTACTTACGCTAACGGAATTGTTTGAAATAAAACTCTTTTGACATTTAACTGTGTGTAAACAAAAACTATACTTATACTAAACTGAAATGTTTGAAATAAAACTGTGAGTAAAGTGAATACCATGAAATAGAAGTATTTTTGACTTTTAAACTGTGTACTAATGGTAAACTGAATTGTCTGAGATAAAACTGTTTATTTGTATTTTGGCATTAAGTAACCGACAAAGGTTGATGAGCCATGAATCCCAAATAGACAAACAACAACCAGAGGGGTTTACAGTATCTGAATTTGTTTTGCATTTTTTTTCAAACTAGGCGAAAAGTGAACTAGTTAGTTTAATGTTATAAGATTCATGTACGATGATATTGATTAGTTTATTTAGAAAGGCGTGAACAATTCTAATCAGCATTTTGTTATAAACTCTGTTAGATCGAAAATATGTATGATGAAAAATGATTTCTGTGCATTGATTGTGCAAAATTATCATTTCAAATTTGATATATTGGACTCGAAATCTCTCTAGCCTCCAAATTATTCGCTTTTAACTGTATTGCTCTAATAAAAATATCTCTGGTGTTCATTGTTTACTATAAAGAATTAGCTTAAAACTAGTCTAAATCAAAATTTCATTTCTGTCAAAAACAAGTTTTAAACAAAATAATCTGTTCGATGACAGACCTATTCTTAAGTTCATGGGTTATAATTTTTTATTGTTATTAAAAGTTTCTAGTTAAAAATATCTCTGTATTAACCTGAAATATGCCGAAAAATTATAGGAATTAAGTAAATACCCCAAGAATGGAAAAGTCAACGCTTAGTAATCCTATTTTGCTTTTTAATAAAGTGTGTGAGTAGTTTCCACCCAATTCACAAGGGTTTGTTCCCTTTAGCACAAATGCACATATCATTAATGGTTCTGCCAGTATAGACTAAATGAAACATGTATTGTGAAGTCAGTTTATGCGCAATGCTTCCATCTTCTAAACACTGCATCATTTTAGATATAGATAACCTATGAATACTAATCTAAAGAGTTAGGCAGTAATTTAAAGAGTTAGGCAGTAAAATTACCGGTTACATTAGCAACTATTTGAAAGTGAAAGTTGCGTAACGGCCATTATAAAATGGAAACAGCGAGCCGGGTTCAAGCCCTGAACGAAGCTGTCTCTGTTGAGAAAAGAATGTATCTATCAGCTCTTCCATCAGCGAGAAGTAACTTGTTGGACAGACAGAGATCTTTCACATTGGAGAGGAAATCGGCAAGATGGAAATAATTACATTCAAATCAGATAAAAAAAATGATCTTCTATCGCATCATGTACTGAAAATATACTATCGTTTAGGTAACTTTACACTCATCTCATTACACATAAATTTATTCCTTTAATTTTGATAAAACAGCGATTTTGATGAATTAAACATACTTTCTGAAAAATATTCCAGTATCATATGGAGTCATAATGTGAGGTGGGTGTACTCGTGGTGTAATGGTTATAGCGATGGATTGCAGAATTGTAGTAAGCGAGTTCGTACTCTAGTCGTGCTATTACGTTCACTTTTGGGAAAGGTATAAATCCCCCTTATCCTCCCAGCTATGGGCTAAATAGTACCACTACTGTTCTTCTAGGAGAATAGCTTTGGCATTAAATAGCCTAAAAGGTTTATATGCCATTAAACAAAGAAACCAAACCAACCATAATGTGAGTGCTTTTTAAACAGTTAAATGCTAATTTTTACGTGCTTATATGAACTGTTATTACACCTTGTTCTTGAAAAAATATTAAATATGCTATTCATGAATTTATTGCAATGACTTGATTACGTCTCCTTTGCATTGTTTACGTCGTAAATAGGTTGTTTTATAAAACGCACGATATTTCTTATTTAACAAGAATAAAACTACATATACAACCCCAAAAATCGCTCTATGTGATAAAATATATAGCATTTCTAAAACGTCGAATATATTTTTGCAATTTGAAGTTTGTTAACCCTGATTAGAGAGATTGGGAATACGAATTTTTATCTAGTCAACTCAGTGAGTGTAAAAGGCGAGAAACCAGACGATAACTTCGACTCAGAAAGGCAGTAACCTAAAGCGGCCAAGCGAAACCGTTCGATTAAATCAATCGATGGTTTATCTTTCCTGTTAATATTTCCCGATGGTGTAGGCAATGCGAGCCATAAAGTATCGCAGGGTTGAACCGTGTCCCCCAGAGACTAAACAGTGAGAGAAAACGAAACTCTTCAATCGTTTCAATTTTACACCCATATATACAGCTATGCGCGTGTGTAACTATATATATATATATATGTGTGGGTGTGTGTGTGTGTGTGTTTGTGTGTGTGTGTGTGTGTGTGTGTGTGTACTCACACAAACACAAAAACACACACACACCCACACACATAGAGATGCAAACGCCTATATATATATATATATATATCATTGCTGTTTAAAGTTTCCAATATCTATTGAGATTGATCCGAGTTGAAAGTATGATACTTGTATTATGTGGTTTTAAATTTTGTTGGAAATCAGACATGACCGATAAAAGGAAATGCAGTTTCTTTCAAGCTGCGGTCGTATCGATACTGCTGTATGGATGCACTACTTGGACGCTAACTAAACGGCTGGAGAAGAAGCTAGACGGCAATTACACAAGAATTCTGCGAGCAATATTGAACAAGTCCTGGCGACGACACCCCACAAAGCAGCAACTATACGGCCACCTACCTCCCATCACGAAAACTATCAAGTTAGATGAACCAGACATGCAGGGCACTGCTGCAGAAGCAGATACGAGTTCATTAGTGATGTACTCCTATGGATCCCCGCATATGGCCGAGCAAAAGCAAGACGGCCAGTGAGAACATACATACAGCAGCTATGTGAGGATACGGGATGCAGTCCTGAAGACCTGCCGGAGGCGATAAGCGATAGGGAGAAGTGGCACGACATGATCATGATAATGATGATATATATCTGTGGCCGCACGCATGCGCTCGTGTCTGTGTGTGTGGATACAAAACCACATTATTCAACTAATAGATTATCAACAAAGCCCACTCTTTATAGAGAGGAAAAAGGGCTCAGAATATACAAGCTGTGGAGGTGCCTGTGGTGTAATGGTTACCGTCGAAGAAAATGGACACGGCGACACGAGTTCAAAACCTGGACGAGACTGATTGCATTTCACATTGCGCTAATACCCTTGGGAAAGGTATGAATCCAATTATTCTCCCTCCAGCTATGTAGGTAAATAGTAGGGCAGACCAGGTTCTTCAGTCTTGGCGAGGCAACTAGTCTAGGAGAAGGAAAACTCTGAATTCAAACCTGTTAAACTTCGCTTAAAAACTGACCTTGTGTCATATCCTGCCCGAGCGGAGGGGTTGGTAAATATGAATATCATGCTGCATTTCTGCCGAGGAGTTAGACTACCTCAACAGGAGTCTTCATATGACATTAAACAATCTGATGGTGAGGCTCCTTTAATCCTGGAGCTTTGAGGGATGTAGAGTACCTATAAATTGACATCACTCCCGGGTTGACTCTGGTCCGGAGTAGTAGATCCTGAGAGTGTCCTATCTATGGCTTAAAAATCTAACAAATGAACTAATGCTAAACTAAATTGATTGAAATAGAACTATTTCTGACATTTAAACTATATACTTATATTAAATTGATTTGTTTCTAATAGAATTTTTTATATGTATAAAAATGGATTTGGCATGAAATAAACTACAGTGGTTGATGTGCCATAAAACAATACCAAACCAAGCTAGATTGGAAACCTTTAAATACTGATTGTATGTATATTATATATCAGTCAAATTTATATTGTTGTATATTGACCTCCGACCCAGCCAAACATGCCATTCCAAAGACGGCGGAAGCGCATATTCCATTGGCGTGGGCGAGCTTGGCCGACGGTATGGGATAGGGTTAAAATCCCACGGTACACTCACAGACTGATGCACCGGAAAAGAGTGACATGTGTACTGTATGACAGTTATTTCCACTTGATGACGATCAAATATGCCATTCAAAAGACGGCGGAAGTGACACATTCCGATGGCCAGTTATGGGGAGATATTGAGTGGGCGATTGAACTATTATAAAACTCTGTGTAGACAGGAAGTCAGTTAGTTCGGAGACCAGACCAGGATGCAGTAGAAGAGGCCAGCACCCAGCAGAGTGGGCCCCCGGGGCTCCGGTTGAGCAGCATCCGGAGAACGGGAAAGAAACACTGATGGCCATAAGAGTGGGGGTCAATATATTGCAGTTCTGTTCGGTCTCATACTCCCTCTGACACACAACCCTTTCAAATAAATTGAGAGGTATATTTTTCTAAAAGACTGTGTCGCTCGTCATTTATTGTGTCGTCGTCATGATCCTGCTTAGCTCTGCAAATGTGCATACGTCTTCATTGTGACGTTGTGTTTATGCATGCATTGGCATATGAGTATACAACAATATCAAATTGTAATCGTTATAGCTTGGCTAATTCTCCTACAAATAAAAAAAAGCACGTATAGAAAGATCACCAAATTCTATGCTTAATATTTTTTCAGGCATAGAAATGCCATTCACTGTAAAAGAAAAGGCGTTTAAGCATTTAAAAGGACAAGTGTATAACCGTAATTAAAATTCAAGAATGCAGCTACACACTTTCAACTATGCACAACCCTCTCTCCGATAATAAAGAATTTAAACAGCAATAATGCGCACAGGAACACACACCCACACACATATACATATATACACACCGACACCTCTGAGTGCGTGCGTGTGTGTGTGTGTGCGTGTGTGTGAACATTTCTATATATACATATATATACGTTTATAACAGTAAACACCTTTTTCGGAAGGAAACATTCATCAGCACCAATTTCAGCAAATTTTTCATTTGATATTAATATATAATTTTTTTTCATCATACAACGTGTGAAAGCACGTGCGATACCCTAACCTCATCAGCCGCCACCAGGGTGATAACACAGTTTCAGGAGCTCAAGGTGGTATTGCCACTCCTGGCGCTACCAAGCAGCTTTTGCCACCGGACAGGATATTTAAAAGAAATATATATCTATATATACACAAGATGAACTTTAAGCAGACATTACATTGGACGTTCGTTCATCTTCATTTTGGTGCAGTTTGTGATTAAAAACGCGTTTACTTACGGCCGTTGATGTCATAGCAAACGTTTCTAGATTTTGCGTAATTACACGAGAAAGGTGGTTCCGCGTGTATATAATTCATGTTTAAATCCTTTCTATATCCGTTATCTATTCGGTTCGTTTTCTTTCATTTATGCGTTCCTGCCCAAAAGCACTCGAGACAAACGTCATATATAATTCTGCTGAAAGATGTTATTTGTTGATCAATGTGCTCTCAAGATGGGTGGTGAGTAAAAAGAAAGCTCCTGGTCAAAGTTTGTCCAGGTAGCTATCTGATTACCCTTGGGCCATTAAATTCTTGGCATGCAAGGAATGTCTTCAGGACGCTGATGATCAGCAATGGGCTCGTGAATACTGTGGGGGTAAACCTGATTCATAGGCCCATCATTCGATTTACATTCTCCGGCAGGGGAATTACGTTGTTCGCACCAGCGCGCCTTGTGGATTCGTGATCCTCGCAAGCTGTTGAATTTTCTGCCGCAATCACACGTTGTAGCCGGGTACATATCCAGATCCTTACCTTATAAACAAGTATGATGGGTGATATATTCTCCCTCCCCGCTAAAGACACCCTGAGGGCATTCTTCTTTCATTGTATTATCCATTACCTTTTTTGGAAGGAAAAATTCATCAGCACCTATTCCAGCAAAGTTTTCATTTGATATTAATATATAAAATATAAATCTATAATATTGAAAGAAGTGAGACATGGTTTTAAAGATACAATTTGTTGCCAATAAACAAGGATTTTTTGGAAATGTCTTACAATGTCATTGAACTTGATTCATTTTTCATCAAAATCTGGGGTTCAATAAACCATATAGGTGTCTCCTCTGCTTAACAGAAGAAGATTTAGTCGAGTTAATTTCTATCTTTCTGTTGTTCTACCATGTTTGACCGGATGAGCGGCTATTCTGTCTTGGATAATATTTTTTTCAAATACTTCTTCGGTAAATATCGTTAGTTTCTTATGCGTTTGTGATATACATATTTTATAGAAGAAGGCACTCGTGGAGCAACAGTCAGAGGAAGTGGACTTGCCTACCGATTTAAAAATCTTGAACAAGGCTGTTTGCATTTGTCAAAGTGCTTGTATCATTAGAAAAGGTATGAATCTATTCACCCTTAAACTGTTTCTAAATAGTAGGGTAGTCTATGCTTTTAAACGTTGATATGTTCACCGGTCTAAGAGAAATAAAACACTGAATGAAACAATTGTAGACCTGGAGAAGGATGGGCTCACGCCCGGCTTTTCCTGGCTAGATACGCTTATATGAGTAGTGCACTCATGACCAAACATAGTTACTGGATAACGAATGAAAATTGAGCAGATTTGATAGATAGATAGATAGATAGATAGATAGAACGCTTAACAAGTCGACAATTCATTTCCTCACAAACTGTATACTTTTGGATATACCAAGATTTCAGATTAAAAACAAATACTTTTCCGCATTAGACACCATTTAAGGGCCTAAGTTTCACCTTTACAAAATAAGAGTATGTATGATGCGCTTAAAAGAAGATCGAAAAAATAATACTTTCTAATTCATTATGTTATCCCACAATAAAAGAGGTAAATGTTGGTGGTAAAACAGTAGGGGTTGAATTTCCCCATCAATAAACTAGATTTTTTTTGCTGTGTTACAGATAGTGTTATATAATAAAGGTAATGGTTAATTATATTATTACTTTTTCGTTAATTATATTTCATTATTTAGTTTGGTAAGGTTTTTAACTAGTCGATGTCTCTGGTTCAGGTGTCGTAGTAAGAAGCATGCGCGTGCAGAAAGGATATGACAATCATAATCTGTCATAATAAACTCCCAGACAGGAAATGGCCCGGATGGGCAGTTGGAGCGAGTCAAGTGGGTGGATGACTCCATACCCAGAAGAGATGGTCCTGAAAATTTCAAGATTTTGACAAGGGGGGTGAGGTTCGACCGTTGAAGGTAGCAGTTGAGTTTTCCGGATATGATGAGATCAAATCAGTTTGAGTCTGGACGGACAGAGAAGAGTTGAGATCTTAGACACCACAAGATGCACTGTGTGTGGGGAGGTGTCAACATGGTGTGGTTAACACAGGCTTTTATGAAATATGTCTCTGACCTCGTGTCTCCAAGAACTGAAATCAGAAAGAAATAAACCTGTTCGTGTCAAAAACGACAGAGTCCACCTGTATTATTATTATTATGGCTGTTGTTGCTGCTGTTACTGTTGTTGTTGTTGATATCAACACAGTATACAACAATTGCAGCCAAATCTTGCAAAATGACACCTAACTCGAACGTAGAGGTGTGTCACTGAAATCATCCATGAGGAAAAGCTATGCACAGTAATATTTATCGAGAGTTTTGGACCGTTTACGACGGCCAGGACATTGGTCTAGTGGTTACAATGTTTACCCATGGTCCGAAAGACTCGGATTCAATCCTAGGTCGAGTCATACCAAAGACTCAAAAAATGGTACTTGATGCCGCCTTGCTTAACTCTCAGCATTATAAGGTACGTATCAAGAATAAAATAGAGCAATCCAGGGAATGGAGTAGTGCCGTCCCATACATCTCGGTGTAGTAGCTATAGAAAAGGGAGTCTTCGGGTCACCTTCGACTAAGGTTGCCAACTTTACTTTTTACGACTGCCTGTCATTGAACGTCCAAAAAGATTAATGGTATATCATGCATTCCAGTAGAGTCTATAGTAATGTGTGTGACGAGCAACATTCAATGCTGCTGGCAACCCACAAGGAGAAAGAGCGCTTTGGTCAATTTCTCGTCGCAAATCAGGATGATGAAAGATGGACTACGCAGACAAAATCTTTCTCACAACGAAGTCGTATATTTCGCAATAAGCAGAGAGTAACATCTGTTGGTGTGAATATTTACGAGCACTGCATGAAGACTCCCATTGATTACAGACAAAAATATATAGAGAATAGAGCTGACAATGTAAAAAAAGTGTCCTTTGTAGCTGAAAATGTGCTCTATTGAAACTTCCGGTGGTGAGGCTTTGAAAACGCAGACTGTATCCCCTAAAGACGGGTAAGGCACCCTTCCCAAATTTGTTTTCCTGTACTTAACACTAAACTGCATCTGAAGGTAAGTCTACATTATGGTATTTTGTAGATTGTTGTGATCAGCCAAAATACTGAGAAGAGTCCTGGAGAATTAAGGAGACTTGCTGTCACTCAAACTCCAGTGAGAAACCATTAGCCAACCATTAACCATTAGCCAAAGCTGGTGTGAAAAACTCTCGAAAAAGTGAAATAATAATAAAAACATATATCTGATGGCAAACTTTTTCTGAGACTGATTTTTGTCAGAACTGTAGTCACGTCGTAATTGTGCAACAATCCTCTTCAATTGTAAAAACAAATAACAAAGATTTACTGTAACTCTTCAAAAAGTGAAATCACAAAACATCAACGTCAAAACATAAGCAGCAAATTGTTTGTTTTGAACTTATTTCAATAATATTTATATGAAACAGTTTAATTAACTTTCGTATAATAACTGCAGCTGCTCTTAAAACCAAAGCACTGGCTTGCTGCCGAAAGATGTCGTTTTAAAAATTTAAAAGAAAACGTTATTTAAACATAATGTCTAGCGATTTCCTTTGAGCAAACCACTGTGATGTTTAGTATAATAAAATCGTTTAATTAAATTTCCTGTAATAAGCTGAGTTTCTTAGAATAAATTGTATTTCTTTCCTGATATATAATCGTTGAATACACACACACACACACATATATATATATATATATATATATATATATATATATATATATAGTGGTTTATAGTTACCACTGGCTCAGTTGGTGAGTTAATGGTAGACCAAATTTTTGGGTATTATCAAATAGTACTCAATATCAATGATCGAGCTTTTATATATATACATATATATATATATTGAGAGAAAGAGAGAGAAAGAGAGAGAGAGACTACATTTTGATATATTTGACAAGATGATCAAAATAAGGAGAAAAGTGAATGAACCAAACAATTACCACTGGTTTAACAGAAACATTTTGTTTTTTATTCAAGGAAGAAGTCCTTCCTAGAAAAAAAACACGAAATACTACTACTAAACCCGTTGGAAGTGTTTGGTTTATGCACTTTTCCCTATATATATATATATATATATACATTCCTATTTGCATAAAAGCACTATCATTGATATATATATATATATATATATACATCCTTATATCATCCAACGCTTTATTATCGAAAATCTTCCTTATAAATTTCTCATTATTTCTCGTCTAAAGATCCAGTTTATTTTAATTATAAGGTGTGCTGAAATAAATATTTCTTCTAAATATATGAGTAGTTTTTAAAGGTTTTTCTTTTATATATATATATATATATATATATATATATATGTTTGTGTGTCTACCACTCGCACGTTCCATTTGTAAATTGATTCTGCAGAATGGACTACAAAGGATGCATTTACCCAACCCCTCCACCTCAAGCAGGAAGCGAAAAAAGGACAATATTTTTTGTGGAATACTACCAGTTTTCACCTCCTCAGTTCTCTCATAACGACAGCCTCTGAGCTTAGGGAATAACCAAAAGTCACAGGGAGCAAGATATAGACTATAGGGAGGCTGAAGAACTGTGTTGATGCCCATCTTGGTCAAATAGTCTGTGACAAGTATGGAGTTGTGGACTGTTGTATTATCCTGGTGGAAATGCCACTGACCCGATTTGAAGAGTGCTGGCCACTTCCTTAGGAATCTTTTCCTGAACTCCCTTAAAAACCTCAACATAGTAACCCTAACCTTAAGTCTTTGGCCAATCAACTCAGGTGTATTGACTTCCTTACTCCTCGCACACCTCTCATCATCCCTCACTGACTCCTTGCCTTCCTTGAATCTCTTATGCAACTCAAAAACTGGTGCTCGATTCATACAAGATGCTCCAAAAGCAGTCTGAAGAATTCCATACGTTTCTCTGGCATTTTTTCCAAGTTTAAAACAGAATTTTATTGCATATCATTCTTCTAAATTATCAAATTGCTTTTTTGAAATTCACCAGCTGTAACAATCAGGCTTTAGTAGGGTGTATTCCAATTCCTGTTGTAGCTGTTAATTTGAATCTGAAAGCATAAAAATTGGTCGGTCATCTCATAAGATGTATAGCAATAAGATACTGAATTTCAAGTGTCTATGACAAATTTAAATGCCTGTACAAAAAAATGAGAGAGAGATACGTGGTGTGTCTGAAAAGTTACGGAACTGGAAGACAAGCATATTATTTTTATTATAAACCAAAAACTCCGCGGTTTTACCTGCAAATATTCCTCCCTCGGGTATAATTTTATCTTTTTCTAACACGTTTTATGCGCTGCTGAAAGTATTCTTGTGTGATGTTCCTCAGCTTCGCCGATACTGAACAATTGATGGTCTCCACGCCTTTAAAAAGAGTTTTTTCGATGATCCTCTTGTGCTTGAGACAAAGAAAAAAAATCTCTTAGAACAATATAAAAAAAATTGGAAGGTTGTTTCATTTCGGCGATGTTCCTCTGGTCCAGGAACAGCCGGACGATCAGCATAAATAGTCCCTTTACCTTTCAGACGTATCCAAGTCGGTGATATTCTTCCACTGTTCTATTTCATGTTCATCGGACTTGCAATCAGTCAAAAATTAATCAGATGATCGCTACACAAATCGTCTTATCCCTCTTTCGCCAATAACTCACTCAGCACAGCCAATCCCGTTAATTTAGACACAAACCTCGAATACGTTGTTAATATTATTATCATTATTATTTACTCATTAAAGTTTTTCACGTCAGTTTTACATGATGCTCTTTCACTGGAGTTTGAGTGACAGCAAGTCTCCTCAAGTCTCCAGGACTCTTCTCAGTATTCTGGCCGTTCTCAATAATATTCTAGTTTGGATGGTCTCCACTCGTCCACCAACTTCCAAGTCCTCTTTCATTTCCACTTGTTTGATGGTGTCAGCCTCCAAGAGGCTCAAGTATTTGTAGGTTTCGTTTTCTCTGAGCGTTCAAATTTTGTCTTTATTTGGTAGTTCCATTCCGTCAGTTAGATGTCGTTTGCCACTTTTCATTACAAACATTGCACATCTTTCTATGCCAAAATCCATTCCTATGTCCCAACTGTATATTCTGAGCGCGATTATTATTATTTAATCCTTGAGAGTTTTTCACATCAGTGTTAGCTGATAGTCTTTCACTGGAGTTTGAGTGCTAGCAAGTCTCCTGAAATCTCCAGGACTCTTCTCAGTATTCTGGTCGTTCTCAATAATGTACTAATTTGGATGGTCTCCACTCGTCCTCCAACTTCCAAGTCCTCCCGTCTCTTTAGTAATACCTCAGTTACTGTACCAAAAGCACCAATCACAACTAGTATAATTGTCACCTTCATGTTCCATAGTTTTTTTTTTTCAATTCTCTAACAAGGTCAAAGTACTTATCTCTCTTTTCACTTTCTTTAAGTTTTATTCTGTGATCAGCCTAGACAGCAAAGTCGATTATTTTGCAGATTATTTTTTTTTTATTATTATAAGGTCAGGTCTTCTGGCCGAGAATAGGTGATCCGTTTGTATATCAAAGTCCCAAAGGAGTTTGTGCGTGTCATCATCTAGGACAAGTGCTGTGTTGTGCCTATACCATTTGTTGGCATGGTCAAATTTAAATTTCTTGCACATTTCCCAGTGGATCACCTTGCCCACCCAGTCGTGTCTAGCCTAGTACTTCTTCTGTACCAATTTGCTGCATTCACTTATTATGTGATTTATGGTTTCCTCTCTGTCACCGCAATGTCTGCACTAGCTATTTTGTTGCATCTTATCTATCCTCGCTTTTATTATTATAATTATTATTTATCAACCAAATAATCATGAGAATTAATTTTTATTCATTGCGGACTTTTTGTCCTCATCTTGATAGTTTTTGTGTTGTTTCTTCTTTCACTACGTTTCAGCCAAATTTCACCTCTGGCCTTCTTCAGGTGATTTTACTGCGACCTCGGATAGGAATGCTGAGTCTTGTAACCGTATCCCCAGTAATTACTGCCTTCCATAGTTGTTGTCTATCGCACCACGTTTTTGACCAAGTAAACTTCTGGCCGGCTTGGGTAGGATTTGAAATCGCTATCTTCTGACAATGCTCACCTGGAACCGTAGAGACTCAACGCCACTATCCGCAATAAATAAAAATTAATTCTCAGATTAAGAAGCCTCATCTCAAAATGATTCCAATTAAAGACAAGTACAAATAATCATGTTAGAAGAAAAGTGTGCATATTTGTTATATATATATATATATATATATATATATATATATATATATATATATATATATATATATATGCATGCATATTTTATATATATTCATGATAAATGATTTGGATATCAATATTAAGTGATAAAATTAAGAAATATGCCTTAAAAATGGTAACTATTTTTTTTAAATTAATAATTCATCAATTTAACGTGTTTTTCATTTGTCTTATTGAATTGTATGGGCAAAAAACTAATACAAATAAGTTGCTAATTGTAGCAACTTAGTTTTTTTTTTATTCATATTCTTAAGCGAATATATATTTAGGAAATAATTCAAGAAAGACTTGATCAATCAGATAATCATTATTTTCATTTTTTAAGAATTGTGTCATTTTAACTTTTTCTTCTTCCGAAAACATATCCGTAATCATTCAAAGATCTCTTTAAACAAACATTAAGATTAAATAAATTCTATTTCCTTCTGTATTTTCTTTAGTTTGTTATTTTCAGGAAAGGATAAACAAATCAACAAAAACAAAAATAATCTCAGCGAACATTAAAAGTTTCTTGAAAAGTCTTAAAAACATGAAAAAATAATAGTCAATTTTTCACCCACAATTTTTTTTATCAACCAACTTAATGTCTATTCTGCAAATGTTTAAACAGACAATGCGAAGATAATCTCAGACATTAAATAATAACAAATTTCTACAAAATATAGAAACCTGCAAGTATTGTATTATAAGACATTAACGCAAAAATGACCTTAATGTAATCAATACTTACGAAAAAATAATAAAATAATGGGCGTCTTGAATGAGAAAACATTTTCTTAATTATCTTGAGAGTAATTACTGTATTTTTGGCTCTCTTCACCTTTTCGTTCAATTGTCTCAGCTGCTTCGTTTCATCAGTTCAGTATAACATCCGATTTATTCTTTTAAATAGACTAAATAATTAATAAAACTGTTTTGTATTTTAAGCGAATACATATTGAGGAAGAAAATATTGATCTTATGTATGTAGTCGACTTCAGTTACGGGTTCAACCAATTCAGAGAGACGGATGTTTGTTATTTCCATGACCAACTGTAGCCAAAAACACCTTCATATCAACTGTCACTGAACCAGAAATTAAACCTGCTGCAAGAAGACGTATGAAATAAATCAGTAAACACGATAAACAAGGTTTATTCTGAGGGTTATTTGAAATGAATGAACAATTTCAATTGCCTAGAAAGTCTTGAATCTTGACTTTTGCTTTCTACTGAATGACCGTCTTTCTTGTAACATAGACAATCCATGGACTCAAAGGTATAAACGTCCGTTTCTGGAGTCATCAACCTCTCACCGCTACACGAAGACGGGTTGAGTTTCCTGTTATATAGAACAATTGTCATACTAATCAGTATCCACATCCTTTTCTGTTATCCAAGATTCCCAACTGTCTTTAAGATAAGCACTCAAAAATAATATCGTCATAATTTAAGGATATTTCAAACTGTCTGGAGGTCTACATGCTATTTATCAAAACCTATATAACTGCATTTTCTCGTAAGCTTAATAATTACGTTGTTTGTTTGGATTGTATGGCATATTAACTCAAGTAGATAAGTTCATTCCAAACCCCGTTTACACACACACACACACACACACACACACACACACACACACACACATATATATATATATATATATTGAGTAAATAAGGATAGTGAATATCCAAAGAATGAGTGCTCAATGCACGGATATTTAATACAAAATACACACACACACATATATATATATATATATATATATTGAGTAAATAAGGACAGTGAATATCCCAAGAATGAGTGCTCAGTCCACGGATATTTAATACCAAATACACACACACACACACACACACACACACACACACATATATATATATATATATATATATATATATTGAGTAAATAAGGACAGTGAATATCCCAAGAATGAGTGCTCAATGCACGGATATTTAATACAAAATATACCTTTAGAGCTTTTTTTTTGTTTAAAAAACAAAAAATTGGAAATAGTGCTATATTTACAGAATTGATCTATTTCGTTTATTTAAGTTTGTCATATGCAATTCAAAATTTTGATTTTGAATTCCAGATGATGAACTTGAATCAGCGAAACAATTTTTTTCTTGAAATGGAATACTATTTCTAAATTTCTTGTTTTTTAATATATATATATTTTTAAATATATACATATATATATATATATATATATATGATTTTCTAAAAGAATATATTGTAGGTAAATTTTAAATCTAGCCAAAGGTAATTTGTTCGGAAATAGTAAAATTGTTTCGAGATGTATCAAACCTTAATAGTTTTATAGGCACACAGTTAAAGGGTTTTAAATACTGCTATGTAACATGAACAAATCAATTTGAAAATCCGTCATTTGTTTGCACGAAGTTAAATACTTTCAAGTATTGCTGTGTCAAACTAATAATCCAATTTAACATTTAACATCATACATTTCTTTGCTTACAGTTGACTAGTAAAAAGTTCCAGATATGGGACTCTAAGTGAACCCAGAAGAAATGGCAATAAAAGGGTAACCTTCATTCTCTAATTATTCAAGACTGAAATCTCCCAATCAAATACAGTTTAAAGCCATATATCAGATAATAATTGGAAGGCTGCTGGGTTCTTACTGCTCTGCAAAGATGCAGTCGACATATTCTTCAGCACCAGCCGAATGGGCTGTTAATTACTAGATTTTCTTGAGACACATATAAGGTGGTTCGTAAAATACTGTCACAAAAAAAATCAGTTCTGTTTTTTTTTTTTTTTTTTCTCGTGAACTTAGTACTTTTTGAATATCTTTTATATCTATCTATCTATATATATATATATATATACTCGCATAAACACACACACATATATTGCTCAGTCGGCTAGGGCTGTAGAATACACTAACTGCACCTCTGCTGAAGGGTAAGACACCCCAAAGAGTGTCCTTGATATGACACTAAACAATCTGATAGTGACGTTCCAGTATTGCTCGAGCTTTGGGGAATGCAGAGTACCCCTTCATTGTCATCACTCCTAGGTACACTCTGACCTGGAGTGGCAGTACTTGATCAGGTCTTATCTATGGGTTAAAAAAAACTGCATACTTATGCAAAATTGAATTGTTTGAACTGTTTTTGAGATTGAAGCTGTACTTACGCTAAACTGAATTGCTTTATATAGAACTGTTTTGCCATTTAACTGTGTGTAAACAAAATCCATATTTATAGTAAACTGAATTGGTTCAATTAGAACTGTTTGACTAAACTGAATAGATTGAAATAGACATGTTTTTGACAAACTGTATACTTATGTTAAATGGAATTTTTTTTAAATAAAAGAGTTTATTTGTATAAAAATTGATTTGTCTTTAAATAACCTACAATGGTTAATATGCCATAAAACCCAAACAACCAACCAATCAGCCAACAAATATGTATATATATATATATATATATATATATATATATATATATATATATATATATGATAATGTAATAACCATGAATAGAAAATTCGGCAAACACTTTCAGGTGACATACAGAACACTGTACAGCTGTTTCGACCTTATTTGGTCTCATCAGCAGTGTATACCGTGATCTCCACCACTGGAGACCGAACCAGCAACTACAGCATGCAAACCCTAAACTCTAGGCTGCGCAGTAACCATGACTTGTTGATTTGGCATCGTCTATATGTGACATGGAACGGTAGCCTAGTGGTAGAGTTTCGGCCTTGTATTCTGTAGTTGCTGGTTCGATCGCCAATGGTATACTGCTGATGAGACCAAATAAGGTCCAAACAGCTGTACAGTTTTTCGCATGTCGCAAGTAAGTGTTTGTCAAATTTTCTAGTCATGGTTATTACTTAAATCCTCTGATTGATTTATAAAAGTTTTTTTTTTAAAAGAGCATTCGGTTTGCTTTATATTGTCTTATAAAAGACTACAAAAATATTCAATGTATTTATCGATTAATTTCATTAAAGTTCATTGAAGAACCGCTTTTAATGTTGTGGTTAACGTCGAAGAAGATGGAATTGGTGATCTGAGTTCAGATCCTCGATTAAGCAGTCTGCATTTCACTTCGCAGTCCTTCTTTTGGTAAAAAAATGAATCTACCTTATCTCTCCTACCCAATTAAATTGGGGTGTCTTCGTGGTGTAATGGTTAAAGCGATGGACTGCGGAATCGTAGTACGCGAGTTCGTACTCCAGTCGCGCTATTACATTCACTTTCGGGCAAATACCCGTGGGAAAGGTATGAACCCCCTTATCCTCCCAGCTATGGGTTAAATAGTACCACTACTGTTCTTGTAGGAGAATGGCTTTGGCATTAAATAACCTAAAAAGAGTTGATATGACATTAAACAATTGTTTGAACAATATTGTTAGACAGACCAACTTCTTTAGCCTGATTAAAAACAATCAATCGAGGAGGAGAAAAACACGGATTTCAAACCAGTTTTACTTTATTAAAAATCGACCTTGAGTAACATCCTGGTGAAGGAGTAGATAAATGAAGAAACTGAAATTTCTTACATTTTCTGTACATTAAATGCACCGTGTTGAATATATTTTTCCAATTTTACTTTTAACTCTAATTAAAAAAAACAACAACATTGAATGTGTATTGGTCTTCATGTACCTAACCCATGATACGGATAAGTGAAACGTACATAGAATGTTCATAACATATATACATAGAACATAGGAATCCCGAAAAACGAAAAACATTTACGACTTCTTAGTTCCGGTACGAAACTTTTTATTACCTTTAAGTTTAAAGGTTCTTCGACATTAGGAGAGAGAGGCAGAATCTTTCTATGCTGGTTTTTCCATCTGCACCCCACCAACATGTGTGGTACCTGCTACAAGGTCATTGTGAGCTAGCGAAAGTCATCCTTCTTCTTCGGACCGCAAGACTCAACTCAACTGACTTTTTTTCAAATCCCCCCAAATCCTCCATGCACGCTTCCGGTGCATGGCGTCATTCGCATGCCCTGGTCATGGGATTTTTATTTTGACATCTGTGAATGACACATCCGCTCCGCCTGTGCGTGTGAACACCTGCGCTCATGTTTGCACCTAAATAACCTATGCACTGAGCCGGAAAACTCTCAGCCTAATTAAAACCAAAGACAAGATATATAAAACGAAATCCCTCGGCCATTATATTACATTCATTGTAATTATTAAATTGAAAAGGGTTTATTTTAGTTATCACAGTTTTATAAATCAAGTGCCAAAGAAAGATACATTTAAAGTTAAAAGTATTCATTGAAATAAAATACCTTAGTATGATGCATAAAACCCATAAAATTAGGGGGTGGAAATCATCCGGGAAAAACTGACTATGAAACCATCAATTACAGAATCTCAAACCTAAGGATAGATATTTCATTTTATCGGCTTGTATAATTTCAATTTATGGCTCAAGTTTAGGGAACTGCTTTCATTGTACATTTATATCTTCATTATTATGTAATTGTTTCGTTAGAAGTTTTACAGACGGTAATATGATATCAAGTATTCTTATCTATAACAAATAATCTGCAAATAATTGTATAGTTTCAGGTATTCTTATGTGATACTATGAGTTGGATATATATACATACATGTATACACACGTGAGTGTGTGCACCCATAAATGTGTGCGCGAGTATATATATATACGCCCACGCACATGTGTGTGCACACACACGCACACCTACACACACACACACACACATATACACATATACATATTTGACAAGATGAGTTAGATTCGGCCTGGGTGTAAAAATTTCAAATGTTAGGAAAACCCATTAACTAGATTAAGGAAATCTAGATAAGAAAATGTTTATACATATGGCCAGGGATGTGGTTAAGTGTTAAGTACTTGTCAGGTAGTGTCCAAAACTTAAAAGGGTCTGAATTTAATGTCCCTGTATCGGAGACGGCCAGGCTAGGAAATATTTTTATGTCCAGTTTTTTAAAGAGAGAAATGCCCCTCCAAAGTTATGGGTTTATTCGTGGGTGTCCCTTGGCCGGAAATAATAATGAAACATTATGTATATATACAGGTGCGTTTTCGGTCCGAGCAGTCAGACTTAGTTTGAGTTCGTGGAAAGTTGATTCGGCCGGAACAAAGAAACAACGAACAGCGACATTACCAGCCTGACCCAGTTAGTTAACATAATCTTTTGCTAGCCGAAACTCAAACTAGAACTAATTATCCACAAAGTGTTACACACTGCCCATTCTCCCTTGAGGTTTAACCACAAAGTTGTTGTGTTTTTGTTCTCGATCCGGCCACACATAAGTTCTCGACATGGAGTTAGTAACTTATGCAACGAGCTGCAGAGGTGGGCATTCTCACACTTATATAATATCAATTACTATAGTGTTAAGTCAGTCTTTCTATTTAACAATGGACATTTGTTTGAACAATGTTATATGGTTTAATGTATCTCTATATAAGATTTTAAAGAGGTGTAATTCGTGGATCACACTCCGTTCCTTTTAATGTTATTCTGGAAAGAGCAACCTATAATAAAATATTCGGTGGAAACAGATTAAATCAATTAATACAGGCTAGATGAGGAAAAAAAATCAAAATCAAAATAAAATCTGAATATGAGCACAGGTAAAAAATCATACATAATAGTAGTAATTCTAGTCAAATAAGAACATTAAGTTTATAAGTCCCAAAAATTCATGGCGTAACGGTTGTAGGCGTTGGTTCCCTAAGTTTCTAGGGAGACAATTATCTGGAGGTTGCAGGTTCAATCCTCACTACAGGCGAGTAACAATACAGGAATACTTAACGGAACCAGAACAGGTGACCCCCGTGGTTTTAATAAAGGACGTAGTTCGAAGTTCCGTGAAGGTTCCCGAGTTCGACAAACACCTAAAGAAGGCCGGAGGACATATCGGCCGAAACTTAGTGGAAATAACAATAAAAAAGAAGACAATGGTCCGAAAACCCTTAGTGATAAAAATCAACAACTACCTCTCAGAAATTTAGACAACTCAATTAATACAATAAAGACGTTTAATTGTACACAATATTAGGAGGGACTGAGTTCCCTCCTTAGGCTATACAAGAGTCAAGAAACAAACAGAAAAGTCCATACAGCAAAAAGTTGGAAACCACTTACACTTCTCAGGTCTGGAACATAACTTAATTCCTCCCAGAAGGGGATACTATTATCGTATTCAGAGCACGACTAACAGAACGACCGTTGGTATTTTGGATGAAATGTTTGATGAAACCTTTCCAGCAATCGTTAATATTTGTTTGTCAACTTATTAATTGCTACTTTTTTTATCTTAAAAGGCCGTCAGTATCCATCCTGATTCAGATAGTATTATAATAGTATCTGTATATGTCTTAGTTGTTAAAACCATATAAAATTAGAGGTGGAAGATTTTTGACGGCAGGGTAAGATTAATAAAGACTTGATACAATAATCTGTTATAAACGTCACTAGGAAATACGATATTTCAAACAAATATTTTTGTGATGCCTGACCCACAATCAAGTAATAAAATGTGATGTGATCAAAGATGGAAATGAAGCATTAGATGATCAACTGCCAGATCAAATAACGAATATCGAACATGTTTCGTTTTATTTTCACATATCAATATTTGTCATTTTATATCCTGTCATTCAGGAACTTTAAAGTTTTCTTTTTTTTTTATTTATCTATTGTTTCCCCTTAGAGTTTTCCTTTTCGGGTTTGATTTATTCATCTTTTTGAAAACCTCTTTTCATTTTCTTTGATCACAAGTTTTTCTTTTACTTCTTTCACGTTGGTTTCGTTTGGAGAATTTGTTTTTTTTCCCTCTATCGCAACTTTTACTTTCTTTATGGCACGTTTGTTTCCCGTTTTGCCAAATGTATCCACGTTTTTTCTAAGTTTTTTCTGCTAGTAGATATTTGTTTTTTTTTCTTTCATTTTCACTCTACCTGTTTAAAGATGTAAGCCTTCTTCTTCTTCTTCTTCTTCTTCTTCTTTGCTATTCACCCATCTTTTTTTTCTTTCTGGCGTCTGCTGCAGAGCATTATTTACAAACCCACTCCTCCACAAGGTCAATGTTTAGGCTGAATACGGTTGGTTTTAGTTTAGATTGTTTTTTTCATAAACTGGCTGCTTTGCCAAGGGTAAATAGTCAAGTCGTGCCTACTTTTTACCCATAGTACACCATAGCCATTTACATGAATATGCGAAATGTACATGGGATGTTCATATATATATATACATAGAACATAGGAATCTCGAAACACGAAAAACACTTACGACTTCTCAGTTCAGGTACGAAACTTTTTATTACCTTTGAGTTTAAAGGTTTTTAAACATAAGAAGAGAGAGGCACGATCTTTCTATTCTGGCTTTTTCATCTGCCCCCCATCTCGTGTGACACCTGCCCAAGGCCTCCGCGAGCAAGCGAAAGTCAACCCTTCTCGTCCGGTGTCTAGTCTCAACTCTACAACTTTCTTCAAATTCCCTAAATCCTCCGCGCGCTTCCGATGCGTGATGTCATTCGCACTTGCTAGCCCCCTTTCCCATCTCGGGCTATTGTGATATCTCTGAGTGACACGTCCGCTCCACCCACGCTCACGCGTGAACACCTGCATTAATGTTGCACCAAAGTAACACATGCACTGAGCCGAAAGTTTCTCAGCCTAACTAAACCCAAAGGCATCAGCCATTATATTACTATAGCTGAGAGGAAAAACTTCCCGTCAAGAGCAGGATGCAACTGAAGATCATTTTTTAAAGAAACTACAGCTGGATTGAATTCAGAGATTTTCTTCTTGAACGATTGACTGACTGAGGCCAAAGAGTGTAGTCTGCATTAGCACGAACAAGCTCGTCGAGTATATGAATTGGCCGAATCCAATTCCTATTCAGAGTATTGTTAGCAAATCATTCTTACTAATAATTCACAATTGTATCTCCGTCTTCACTGGATGCCATGAATTTGAGGATTGCTTGCACACAAGGTGCCCAAATCTCCCGACTTTTTATCAGTTATTCTTTAGTAAATATCTACTCAAGGTGGTTTGAATAGAGCGAATGATTGCTATTCTCACGAATCTTTTCGAGCATTGATTTATTTTCATTGAGAACTCTGTTTTATGGTCATGTATCATACTACATTTGTTTTATGATACAATTAAATTTATTGCCGTTTGTGAAGATCAGTTTAATAGCCTCTTAACAGGTTGTTTTAATCCCAAATGAAGCTCTTAATACGTTGCTTTGTTTCAACATACGAAATCAGTTTTTTTTAAGTAACCGTTTGGACACTGGTCGTAGCACCATTGTTAGAAAAATTCAAAAATCAGTTCCATTGTATCCTTTTATTAAAAAAGAAAACAAGTTTTTTTTGTATTGCTTTTATTTATCATATTTCACCCGACATTCTTTTTAATAATATTCATCAATCGTCAATGATACATTTAAACCTGACGTATTAACAAGCAAATTAAAAATAAAAATTTCAACTTTTCTTTTTAAGAGAATAAAAAAGAATTCAGATATAGACTACATGTCGGGTCATCTTTTCAATATCACTTCAAATCAGGTGCTACTGGTGATAGAGCTTACCTCAATTAGTAATTAGTTTACAAAGATCTTTGCTTCGATGTGGCACAAGGCCGAATGAATGGGGCGCCCAATGAGACTAGAACTCACTCGTGTAGGTTTGCTAGTCTAACTTGCTAACCGTTACACCACCAGAGGTGCCGTTTACCTCAATTAGGAATACTTCACAAAGCTTCTACCTCGTAACAATATTACATTTCTCAAATATCTATCATGATAACGTTTACATGAAATATAAAAAATATCTCAAGTAATTTCCTTGGTTGTGCATTTAGCTTAGAATAACACCTCTTATGGCCGACATATCTACAACATTAATAACAATTTCAAGAAAATACTTCCCCTGAGAAGTATCGTATATATTTTCATTATATTACTTCTTTCACATCTCTTATTCACCCCAACATTTCCCTCTTCAGTCATAATCAAATTTGACCGCTATCAAACGTCACTTTTCCTTCGGCGCCAAAAGTTTCTTCAAACCTTTTGTTTTACGCCCAGCTTATCGCAATGACTGTCAACACTAATCAAAATTAAACAATACATTTTAGGGGAAAAAATGCACTTTTTTAACTTCATATTGTTCTTGTTGAATATTTTGTTTCGTTTTGTTTTGTTTTTTTTAATACATTTCCAGTTTGAAGAAAGGAAAATTTAATTTTGTTTATTCAGAGATTTATCAATAATTAAAAAAAAACATACCCTTAATCGAAATATTTGTTTTGTTTCTGTTTTCGTTTTACTTATTATCAACATTAGGGCAAAATTTCTCTTTAGGCAAATAAAAATGTATTCGGAAAATTGAAATCATTTCTTTTTATTTCAACTGTTATAAATATTAGGACAAAGGTTGCCGGCAGTTGTGGCTTATTTGTAAATAACAGGGATATTAATTAACCAAAAAGTGAATATGAATGATTAGAAATTAAAGAAAAGGAAAAAGAAGGAACAATTGAAAGCAGAATAAAAGTTTGAACGGAACTTGCAAGAAAAGAAAGAGAAAAAAAAACGTAGTAGAAAATAAGGGAGAAGCCATGAATGTGAAGAAAGAAAGAAAGAAAGAAAGAAAGAAATAAAGAAAGAAAGAAAGAGAGAAAGAAAGAATACATATAAAAATGCATACATGTATCAAAGAAAGAAAGAAAGAAAGAATACAAGAATACATACATACATATATAGAGACATACATCAAAGAAGAAAGAAAGATAGAATATATATATATATATATATATATATATATATATATATATATATATATATGCATAAATACATGTATCAAAGAGAGAAAGAAAGAAAGAAAGAACGAATACATACATACATAAATACATACATATATACATATATCAAAGAAAGAAAGAAAGAAAGAAAGAAAGAACGAATACATACATTCATACATATATACATATATCAAAGAAAGAAAGAAAGAAAGAAAGAAAGAAAGAAAGAAAGAAAGAACGAATACATACATACATACATACATACATAAATACATACATACATATATCAAATAAAGAAAGAAAGAAAGAAAGAAAGAACGAATACATACATTCATACATACATACATATATACATATATCAAAGAAAGAAAGAAAGAAAGAAAGAAAGAACGAATACATACATACATACATACATAAATACATACATACATATATCAAAGAAAGAAAGAAAGAAAGAAAGAAAGAACGAATACATACATTCATACATACATACATATATACATATATCAAAGAAAGAAAGAAAGAAAGAAAGAAAGAACGAATACATACATTCATACATACATACATATATACATATATCAAAGAAAGAAAGAAAGAAAGAAAGAAATAATTGAATTTTTTTTGTTTTTTTTAAGCCAGAATCTCCTCCCGATTCCTGAATTGATGTAAGAGTGTACTCTTCATTATCTATTTATTCGGCCTGACACGTGATATATTCTTCCAAACTTCTATATTGTCTAATGTTTTGAGGATAAATATAATCAATATCCTCAGTCATTTATTAACCCAACAAATTGAACTACGAACTGGTATAGCGTACACACATGACATTATCGATTTTCGATGTGATTGATTTTAGTGGCATGTTTACCTCTCTAAGGTTATTTTAGGCTTTGAGTATAAGGAATCAAATTTATCATACGTTTATATCTATTATTTATGTATTTGTTTCTTAAAAGATTATCTTTTGGCACACTGACCTATTGAATAAGAATATTTTTTTATTAATATATATCTGATCCATAAATGAGAACCTAACAAGTATCACCAATTCGAGTCAGAGTGGACCTGAGAGTAATGGCAAGGAATAGATACTCCACGATCCCTAGAACACCAGAAATCGAGCCTCTCTATTAGATGCAGTTTAGTGTCTGATCAAAACAACCCTTCTTTTTGGTAGGGACTCCCTATCTGGATGCGATACATTCACTTTATTCTCAAGCATGTAGACTTTTCCGAGGGATGGAATAATTCAGGTGCTTATCTGATGGTCAAAGTAAAGCGAATCAACAACACTTTGATTATGGGATCTTCATTGTCTACACACCAAGCTATCGTTTTCAGATATTTTTTCTTTGGAAAGCGGTAGAAATGTAAGATTTCTCAGTCACCTGTGTCAACTGTGGTTAAAATAAAAGGTTTCGTTTCGTACTAGAGAATCTAAACGTTTATTGACGCTCTCGAGCTTCGCCTGTCTGATTAATCATATGGTTCTTTTCCCGGTTTAAACTGCTTATCTAATATTTACATTATATCGAGATATACAAATTGAAAATTATCTTAACTCAGCGCCACCAGACAAGAACAAGAATATTTGTTGGTTCTGGCATCTTCAACACCCCCACCCTAAACACAGCTTAGGCATAGGAGTGAACAAAACAATCTGATCCCTCAGTAAAAAAAAAACACTCCTGAAAGTCATGACTAATAGCAAATACACAGGCCTGGTATCTACGAAAATAAAGAGGGTGTCCTCGTGTTTTAATGGTTAAGCAATGGACTGCGGAATCGTAGTAAGCGAGTTCGTACTCCGGTCACGCTATTACGTTCACTTTTGGGCAAATACCCTTGGTAAAGGTATGAACCCCCTTATCCTCCCAGCTATAGGTTAAATAGTACCTCTATTGTTCTTCTAGGAGAATGGCTTTGGCATTAAATAACCTACAAAGATTGATGTGCCATTAAGCAAAGAAACCAAACCATACTAAAATAAAATTAGTCAACACAATAAACCTATAGAGATCAAGTTGTACGCATCGGATGATCCTTTTGTCGCCTCACAATAAAACGGATGAAAGAAAAAAAAAGGAAGAAATAAAGAATAAGTATTATATATTTCAATGATTTGAAAGATAAAAGAAAAATAAAATAAATGAAAGAATAAAACTGTGCATTTTGTGAAAAAATCCAAATCAGAAAGTGATAATAAAAAGAAACCTAAAAAAAAAGAATAAGAAAATGGGAAAGCATCAAACTGACAGGAAGAAAGAGGTAAAGAAAAAGATAAAGAAAATGAAAATTCTAAAAGAAATTAAATAAGGAGAAAAGAAAATAAACGACTAAAAGAAAAAAAAAAAACATTTCAAAAAGAAGAAAACAAAAGATAAAGAACAAAAAAGAAATTGTTAGAAAAAAAGAGCAAATAAAAAGGGGAAATTAAAGTAATAAAGGCGAAAAGAAAGTTAGGATTTGAATGAAAAAAAGAATTATAATGAATGCTCCCTTCTTCACTTAAAATTATAATGAAAGAAACGAAAACAAGCGTCAAGCAACCACATTTACGGACGGGAAAGCGGAAGAAAAATATCCAGAAGGAAGGAAAGAAGGAAGAAAGGAAAGAAAACAATCGGTATATGTTAACATCTCAATTTTTTTCAGCTAAAAAGGAATACTGAACAAAAAAAAACAAAACAAAAAAAAACAAATGAAAAACAAGAAAGTTTTTTTTTTAATCGTCATATAAATTTCCTGAGAAGAAATGAGAAAAAAAAAATAAATAAATAAAAATTGAATAATTTAGAAAAGAAGGAATATTATAAAAAGAAAAAGACTTTTAAAAAATGAAAGAAACAATGGAAAAAAATCAAGAAAAACAAAACAGAAAACGTACTCGATGAAACAATTAAAAATGTTTAAATAAGAAAAAAAATTAATTAGTGAATAAAAGATAATAAATCGCTATGAAGGAGATGCAATGATATACGATGATCATATGAATACAGATAAAGAATATCGAAAGAAAGGAATGGAAAAAAAATAATCAGTTGGAGAAAGTTTTTTTTATTGTAAACGTAATGGCGTTGAAAGGTTGTAGGAGAGTTAATTTAGCGCATGCGTAGTTGCGTTGACATAGCATTCGTATAAAACGAAAAGAGAAAATAAACAGTGATCAAAATGAAAATTGAAGAAATGAACACAGAAAAAAGGAAATTAATCTGCAAAAGAATTTGAAAAAAAATAAAATAAAGATATTGAATATACAAGTGGGTGATGAATAAGCTGAAACAGTTGGGTTTTGAACAGACATTTTCTTTGTATAATGTTCAGTCTATTCCATCAATCATCATCATCATCATCATGTCGTGCTGGTAGCATGGATATCCCTGACCCTCTCTCGCCACTTTTCCCTGTCGTTCATCGCCTCAGGCAGGTATTCTGGACTACATCCCGTATCCTTACATAGTTGCTGAATGTATGTTCGTGCTGGTCGTCCTGCCTTTGCTCTGCCATGTGTGGGGGTCCATAAGAGTACATCACTTCTGTGTTCGTCCCTGCTTCTCCAGCAGTGTCCTGCATGTCTGGTTCGTCTAACTTGAATAGTTTTCGTGATAGGAGGCAGGTGGCCGTACAGTTGGTGTCTTGTGGGGTGTTGCCGCCAGGACTTGTTCAATATTGCTCACTGCATTCTTGTTTAATTGCCGTATAGCTTCTTCTCCAGCGGTTTTTTTAGAGTCCATGTAGTGCATCCATACAGCAGTATGGATGCGACCGCTGCCTGGAAGAAACTGCGTTTCATTTTATCGGTTAGATCTGATTTCCATATAATCGATAGCCTATTGATAGCTGTCCATGCCTTCGTTAACCTCGTGTCGATGTCCTTTTCGGTTGATGCGACGCTGCTTCCAAGGTAAGTGAATTTGTCTACTAGTTTGAGAGGGGTCCCGTCTAGAGTGGACATGTCACTCGTTTGATTATAGCACATATATTCCGTTTTGTGTGCATTGACATAGAGGCCTATGCCTGCGGCTGCTCGTTTCAAACTATGCAGTAGTGTTTCGGCTTGTTTGGGTGTATTTGTCAGTATCACTATGTCATCGGCGTAGTCGGCGTCGATAATTGTTTTTGCGGGGTACCTTCTGCTTCTTTTCTTTGTCAGCTCGAAGCCATTCTCTCTGATTTTGTCAATCGATGTTCTAAGTACGTAGTCTAAGAGGATTTACATGTGAAAAAAGAAGTTTGTGGAGTAATATTCATGTTTCTATCACGTTTGTACGCACCAGCTCATATACTTGACTTGTTTCCAAGGATCTAAACAAAAAGAATTTTTACAATTCGCAGTATGAGAATTAATTCTTTTATTTATTGCGGACTTTTTGTCCTCATCTTGGTAGTTTTTGTGTTGTTCCTTCTTTCATTACGTTTCGGCCAAATTTCACCTCTGGCCTTCTTCAGGTGATTTTACTGCGACCTCGGAAGGCAGTAATTACTGGGGATACGGTTACAAGACTCAGCATTCCTACCCGAGGTAGCGGTAAAATCACCTGAAGAAGGCCAGAGGTGATATTTGGCCGAAACGTAGTGAAAGAAGGAACAACACAAAAACTACCAAGATGAGGACAAAAAGTCCGCAATGAATAAAAAAATTAATTCTCAGATTAAGAAGTCCCACCTCAAAATGATTCCAATTCCCAGTATATTTCCAATTGTTTAAACTTTCATTTTTTCTTTCGTTTAGATTTTGATCTAAGAAAAATATAAAAGATAGGATGATTAAAAAAGAAAAAAAATAATAAAATGATATTATTTTTTTCCTTTGATAGTTTTTCTCCCTAGCGTTAAAAGATGCTCTTTCACTGGAGTTTGAGTGACAACAAGTCTCCTCAAGTCTCCAGGACTCTTCTCGGTATCCCTGCTGATCTTAATAATGTTGTAGTCAGGATGGTCTCCGCCTGTCTTCAGATTTTCAAGTCTTCCAGTCCTTTTACCAAGCCTCGAAGGATTGTTCTGTGTGCACCAATTACAATCGGTATCACCGCCACCTTCACGTTCCTTAACTTTCTTAGTTACCTTGCAAGGTCTAAGTACTTTTCTCTCTGCTTTCTTTTATTTTCACTTGGTGGTCCGATGGAACGACAAAGTCCACTATTCAGCAGGTTCTCTTTTTTGTAGACCATCATTAGATCTGGGCGTCGGAACGAAATTAGGCAATCTGTTTGTATCTCCAAATCAAAGAGAGGTTTGCGTGTCTTGTTCTCCAAAACAGATTCTGTGTTATGCATAAACCACTGGTTCGTGTGGTTAAATTTCAATTTTCAGCTCAATTCCCTGTAGATCACCTTGCCCACCCAGTCGTGTCTAGTCTTATATGCTTGTTGCGCTGATTTGTTACATTCTCTTTTTATGTGATTGATTATTTCATCTCTATCACCACATAACCTACATTTATTATTTTGTTGCATTTTATCATTTTTTTCTTTAACTTACTTGGTCCTTATGGCGTGGTTTAGTGATGATATTATTATTATTATTATTATTATTATTATTCATTAGAGTTTTTCACATCAGCGTAAGTTGATGGTCTTTCACTGGAGATTGAGTGACAGCAAGTCGCCTCAAGTCTCCAGGACTCTTCTCAGTATTCTGACCGTCTTCAATAATGCTGTTGTTTGGATGGTCTCCACTCGGCCGTCAACTTCCAAGTCATCCAGGCCCTTTAATAACTTTTAGTTACCGTGCCAAAAGCACCAATCACAAATGGTATAATTGTCACCTTCATATTCCATAGTTTTTCAATTCTCTAGCAAGATCGAGGTACTTATTTTTCTTTTCACATTTATTCAGTTTTGTTCTGTGGTCAGCCGGGACAGCAAAGTCGAAAATTTTGCGGATTATCATTTTTTTGTTGGTTATTATAAGATTTGGTCTTCGGGCCGAGAGTGGTGACCCATTTGTATATCAAAGTCCCATAGGAGTTTTGTGTGTGTCATTTTCTTGAACAGGTGCTGGGTTGTGCATATACCATTTATTAGCATGGTCAAATTTAAATTTCTTGCACATGTCACAGTTGATTACCTTGCCCACTCAGTCGTGTCTCGCCTTGTAATCCTTCTGTGCCAATTTGCTGCATTCGCTTATTACGTGATTGATGATTTCATCTCTGTCCGCATAATCTACATTTGCTATTTTGTTGCGTCTTATCTATCCTCGTCTTGATAGGATTGGTTCTTATTGTTCTGTTTTGTGCTGCCATTTGGAGAGATTCTGTTTCTCTCTTAAAGTTTCCTTTTCTTAGCCATATTATTATTATTATTATTATTATTATTATTGGTAGTTTTCACATCAGCTTTAGCTGATGGTTTTTCACAGGACATTAATAGACAGCAAATCTTCTCAAGTCTCCAGGACTCTTCGCAGTATTCGGACTGCAATTTGGATAGTCTCCACTCGTCCTGTTATTGCTGCATCCTCCTGGCCCTCTATTAATCCTTTTGTGACTGTACCAAGAGCACCAATTAAAATTAGTATAACCGTCACTTTCATGTTCCACAGTTTTCTCAATTCCCTAGCAAATTCGAGGTACTAATCCTTCTTTTCGCTTTTTTTCAATTTTACTCCTTGGTCGGCCGGGACAGCAAATTCTCATTTTTTTTTGGTTGATTGTATTATCTGGCCGAGATTTGGTGATCCGTTTGTATTTCTAAATCCGAAAGGACAGATTCTGGGTTGTGCATATACCTCTTGTTCACATGGTCATATTTAGATTTCTTGCTCAATTCTCAGTGATATTGCTATTATCATTTACTCCTTGAGAGTTTATCACATCAGCGTTAGCTGATGGCCTTTTACTAATGTTTGAGTGGCAACAAGTCTCCTCAAGTCTCCAGAACTCTTCTCAGTATTCTGGCCGTTCTCAATAATGTTGTTGTCTGGATGGTCTCCACTCGTCCTCCAAACTCCAAATCCTCCAGCACCTTTAATAATCCTTTGGTGACTGTACCAAAAGCACCAATCACGATTGGTATAAGTGCCACCTTATTATCATTTCATTTTCAGTTTTATATTCGATTACTTACAATTCTCTACAGGGTCTTTATCCTCGACCGAGAGTAAGATAAATTAATGATTCTATGAATTCTATATATTTACGATTTATGTCGCCATTTTAAGTGATATTTTTTCATTCCCATTGCTCGTACTCTCCTAAGCAGATTTGCCCAGTCGGCTGGGGCTGTAGAATACACTGACTGCACCTCTTCAGAGGGGTAAGACCCCATATCCCAACGAATGTCCTGGATATGACACTAAACAGTCTGATGGCGAGGTCTCAATAATGCTGGGTCTTTGGGGAATATAGAGCACCCCTTCATTGCCATTGCTTCCAGGTCCACTCTGGCCCGGCGTGGTAGCACCTGATAGGGCCATATCTATAGGTTAAATAGAACGAACGGCATACTTATGCTAAACTGAATTGTTTTATTAAACTGAATAGCTTGAAATAGAAATGTATTTGACAATTAAACCGTACTTACATTTAAACTGTGTGCTTGTGATAAACTGAATTGTTTCAAATAGAACTGGTTTTACATTGAAACTGTATTTACACTAAACTGAATTGTTTAACACAGAACTGTTTTGACATGTAACTGTGTGTCAACAAAATTTGTACTCATGCCAAACTGAATTAGCTGAAATAGAACTGCTTGACTAAACTGAATAGCTCGAAATAGAAATGTTTTTTCACAATTAAACTGTACTTACATTTAAATTGAGTACTTTTGCTAAACTAAATTTTTTAATTTAAACTTGAATAGTTTGAAATAGAAGTGTTTTTGACAATTAAACTGTGTACTCATGTTCAACTAGATTGTTTTGAATAGAACTGTTTATTTACGTAAAAATGGATTTGCCATTAAATAACCTACAAAGGTTGATATGTCATAAAACCAAACCAAACCAAACCAAACCAATCCTAAGCAGTTGCACAAAATACGGTACTACTACTACTAATACTAATACTAACACTACTAATACTTATATTAGTACTATGATTAATACTTATTTACCCAGTCGGCTGGGGCTGTAGAATACATCGATTGTTTCTCTGCAAAGAGGTAAGGACCCCGCCAATGATTCCTGCATATGACAAAAAACAATCCGTTGTAATGATTGGAGATTTAGGGAATGTAGAGTACCCTTTCATAGCCATCGCTCCCAGGTTCATTCAGTCATGGAGTGGTAGCACCTGACAGGGTCATATCTCTCGGTCAAATAGAACTAAACTGTGCACCTATGCTTAACTGATTTGGTTGAAATAGAATTGTTTCAACATTTAAACTGCGTACTTCATTTAAACTGCGTACTTATGCTAAACTGAATTGTTTAAAATGGAATTTTTTTGTTTGCTAAACTGAATTGTTTGAAATAGAACTGATTTCGTATGCTAAACTGAATTGTTTAAATGGAACAGTTTTTGTAGGCTAAACTGAATTGTTTGAAATGGAAATTTTTGACATTGAAACTGTACTTACACTAAACTGAAATGTTTAATATAGAACCTTTGTGCTTATACTAAACTGAATTAGCTGAGTTACAACTGTTTGAGTAAATTGAATAGCTTGAAATAGAGATGTTTTTACAATTAAACTGTGTACTCATGCTAAACTGAATCGTTTGAAATAGAACTGTGTATATGTATAAAAATGGATTTGTCATTAAATAACCTACAATGATTGATATGCAATAAAACCCTAACAATCAAACAAATTCTTTGATATTTTCTGCGTTCGTATTTTCCAAGTGGCTCGACTATTGACGCGTGTTTCTAGTAGTATATTTAAAATGTAATATCCACAGGTATCAGATATTCATGACTTCCTTCTAAAAGACTGGTTTTGACTATTTCATTTCTTGCGATCTGATACCGTATAGCATCATCTTAGCAGTTTTTAACATTTTCGTCGTAATATCATTCAGCCTTTCTGAATCGCCTCTTTTTCTTTTTTTTCATTTCCTTTTTTGTTTTTGTTATTAACATTATTTGATATAGAATGATTGTTTTCGTCATTTTCTAAGCAAAGTATTATCCAATGAATTCAACGCGTTGAAAAAGAAATGTGAAGAATAAAGTCCAAATAAAAAATGTTATAATGAAAATATTTCATTTAAGATCTTCAGACAATGAAGCAAGAACAAAGAATATATAAGCTGGGTCGATGTGCTAAAAACAGCATTAACGAAGACAATTGCATAATATGATATAGAAGCAAAAGCAATTTACTAAGCTTTTTGTTTCGATGTGGCACAAGGCCATCTAAAGGGGGCACTCAATGAGACTCAAACTCACTCGTGTAGGTGTGCTAGTCTAGCTTGTTAACCATTACACCACGACAGGAGCCCATGAAATAGAATATTGAAACTATTTATTCTAAAAACAAGATTATACCGAAAGGCCAAAGAATATGTTATGTGTAAGTTCAAATAAATTGAGAGATAATGAGAAATGAACTTGATTACCAAATTATAAATCGGGGAGAGGTTTTTGCTTACAATTCTTGAAAATGGTTAGAGAGTTGTTTTATTTTATTTTGTTACATTTTATGGAGGTACCCGTGGTGTAATGGTTATCGTCGTAGGAAAGGGACACGAGGACACGAGTTCAAATCGTGGACGTGACTGATAGCCTTTCACATAGCACTAATACCCTTGGGAAAAGTATGAATTCAATTATTCTCCCTACGGTTATGGGTAAATAGTAGGGCAGACTGATTTCATCAGCCTTGTTGAAGCAACTAGTCTAGGAGAAGGAAAACTCTGAATTCAATCCTGTTAAATTCTGCTTAAAAATTGACGTTGTGTCATATCCTGCCCGAGTGGAGGGGTTGAGTAAATAGGATTTTGTTACATTTTAATTTCTACTTGTTAAATTCTTATTTATTTCTATTTCACTTTTTATTTTATCTTATATTGAATTGACGAAAATCTTGATATGAAGGAAAGAGGACTCCTTGTTACGTAATGGTTAACGAGCTGGAATCCGAGTCTGAACTCCAGTGGAATTATTAGGTATACTTTTCGACTAATACCGTTGGAAAAGTTTTGGACCCCTTACCTCTCAGGTATGGGTTAAAAACATCACAGCTGTTTTTCTTAAAGCATTGGTTTACCATTAAATAACATTCGAAGTTTTTTTATGTCATTTAACAAAGAAATCAAACCAACCTGATAAAAAAGAGCAAATGTAAATAATCGAATATTTTGATGAGGATAGATTGATATATTTTAACAGCATATCAACCCGTTTAGGGTTATTCAGTGCTTAGGGTTTATGAAAGTACATTTTTTTTGTGCAGTTGTTTCTTCAAAGGTTGGTTGATTGGTTGGTTGGATTTTATATCGCAATAAACATTGTTAGTTGTTTAATGCCAAATCCATTTTTTTTACAGAAAAACGGTTCTATTTCAAACAATTCAGTTGAACACGAGTACGCAGTTTAAATGTCAAAATAGTTTTATTTGAAACAATTCAGTTTATCATAAGTACACAGTTTAGTTCTATTTGACCCTAGGATAGGAGCTTATCAGGTGCTACCACTCCGGGCCAGAGTGGACCTGGGAGTGATGGCAATAAAAGGGCACTCTGTATTTCCTAAAAATCTAGCATTAATGTGGCCTCAGCATCCGATTGTTAAATGTTATATCCAGGACCCTCGTTGGAAGAGTCTTACCCCTCTTCTAGGCCATTCTTAAAAGGATATTTTGCAGACGGTTATGTGATATCAAATATTTCTATGCAATAATTTGCACGCAGTTTAATGGTTTTAAGTGGCTAATAATAATAGAAATTATAACAACAACTATTCTTCGAAACAGATTGAGCACTTCTATCAACCCCGGGTAAGATTAAATCTTGGAATAATGGCAGTGAACGGGTACATCACAGTTCTTCTGAGTTCCAGAAATGTAGCCACGACATCAGTTTTGTGTCATACACGGGAGTCCTTTTTTGGGTGAAAATCTTACTTTCTTACAATGGTCACCAACAGTATTTTCTTAGACCCTCCCCATAGGGTCGTCTGGAAGAAAGAACGAAGAACAATATTCAAACGTAGGTATTTCATTTTCATATGCCTCACAATTATTTTGTTATTGTCTCCCTTTTCCTTGTCATCCATTTGTGTAGCTTTAGCCTTGTATATATATATTTACCCAACCCCTCCACCATGGGAAGGATGTGACACAAAATCAATCTTTAAGCAGAGTATAGCAGGTTTAAATTCAAGATATTCCTTCTCTTATATTGGTTGACTAAACAATTTTAAAAACGGCACAATTTTACCCTATTTCGCCAACGGGCCGGCAGACCTGGGTTCAATACCAGGTCGAGTCATACCAAAGACTCAAAAAAATGGTACTTGATGGCGCCTTGCTTGATAGTCAATATTATATGGTACGGATCAAGGGTAAAGTAGAGCTATCCAGGGAAGGAGTAACGCCCTACCATACACCTCGTTGAAGGTGCCCGTGGTGTAATGGTTATTGTCACAGGATATGGACACGGCGATACGAGTTCAATTCCTGGACAAGACTGACTGCACTTCACATAGCACTAATACACTTTGGAAAGGTATGAATCCAATCATTCTCCCTCCAGCTATGGGTAAATAGTAGGGCATACTAGGTTCTTCAGCCTTGGTGAGGCAACTAGTCTAGGAGAAGGAAAACTCTGAATTCAAACCTGTTAAACTCCGCTTAAAAAATTGACCTTGTGTCATATCCTGCCCGAGCGGAGGGGTTGGGTAAATAGGACCATACACCTCGTTGTAGTAGCTATCGAAAATGGATCCTTCAGGTTAACTTCGACTAAGGTCGACAACTTTACTTACTTAGTTACCAATAGCTCGAGAGAGAACATTGGTCTTCATGCTTTTTTGTAGATAATTACCGGGAATAGCAAACAAAAAGCCTTATCCGGGATTTGAACTCTGGTCACCGATTCCATTTAGTATGCCGATAAAAGTTATTCCAGTCACAAATGACTGATATATTGGCTTTATTGAATTTCATAATACTAGTAATTTATGTGAGTGAATGCAACATGAGATATGGTCAATGTTGTTATTCTTAGTCTTTTAACGAGTCAATGTAACTTCGCAACGGTTGGTTAAATTATATAACCAATTCAATAATGGAAATTTACAAGAAATTACGTCTCGTCGAAAAACCATCATTTTTTTTTTTTTTTTTTTTTTACTTCCATAGGGTTTTTTTTTTAAATTTTCGTTCGATTGAAAAAAAAATCTATCAACGATTGGGAAGTGAATGAAATTAATAATTTTAGATCGACCTCCGTTATAAACTAAAGAAACAATCATAAAAGTGGAAAATTGAAAATGTTTTTTATTACTTTTAAAACATTATTAGCCACCATTTGAAATCAGTATATCCACACGATGGCCAAGACGTCTGGGTCTGTAGAATATACTGATTGCTTCTCTGTAGAGAGGTAAGACTCCCCAAAGCGTGTGCTGTATATGACTGTAAACAATCCGATGGTGAGACTCCAGTGATGCCAGAGCTTTGGAGAATGCAGAGTGCCCCCTTTAATGTCAACGCTTCCAGGTCTACTCTGGCCTGGGGTGGTAGCACCTGATTCGATCCTATCTATGGGTCAAATAGAACTTGATTGTTTGGTATGGTTTGGTTTTCTTTATTTAATTGCATATCGACCTTCGTAGGTTATTTAATACCAAAGCCATCCGTCTAAAAGAAAATCAGTGATGCTATTTGACACATAGCTGGGGGGATAAGGGGTTCATTACTTTCCTAAAGATATTTGTCTGAAAGTGAATCTAATAGCACGACTGGAGTTCGAACTCGCTTGCCACGATCCTGCTGCCTAGCGATTTATCCATTACACTACGAGGACACCCGAGAACAAATTTAGAATTTATACTAAACAGAAATGTTTGAAATAGAACTGTTTTGACATTTAAACTGCGTACTATATGCTAAACTGAATTGTTTGAAATCGAACTATTTATATGTATAAAAGTTGATTTGGTACTATTTACCAACCCCTCCACTCGGGCAGGATATGACACAAGGTCAATTTTTAAGCGGAGTTTAACAGGTTTGAATTCAGAGTTTTCCTTCTCCTAGACTAGTTGCCTAACCAAGGCTGAAGAACCTAGTCTGTCCTACTATTTACCCATAGCTGGAGGGAGAATAATTGGATTCATACCTTTCCCAAGGGTATTAGTGCTATGTGAAATGCAATCAGTCTCGTCCAGGATTTGAACTCGAGTCACCGTGTTCATTTCCTACGACGATAACGACTACACCACGTTGATTGGTATTAGATATCCTACAATGGTTGATGTGCCACCAAACCAAACCAAACCAATTCCACTCGCATAAAATAGATATGCAATTTCTTAATTCTCAAATCAAAATTTGATTGGCATGTAACAACTCAGTCGGCTGGGGTGGTGAGTTCGTCATCTGTATCTCTTCAGAGTAGTAAGACTCGACCCCACCCCAATGAATATCTTGCATATGACAATAAACTGCATCTGATGGTGTGACTACGGCTCTGGAGCTTTAGTGAATGTGGATTACCTTTTCATGGACATTACTCCCAGGTCCACTCTGACCACATTGATAGAACCTGTTAAGGTCTCATCTTTTGGTTGAATAGAACTGTTTAACCATTTATCTGCGTGCAAACAAATGACTGATGTTAAATTGTATTGTTTGTGTTACATAGAAATACATGAAACCATTTAAAAATGCAAAGTAATGAGTATCGTTGAATAGAATTATTAGGGTCAAATAGAAATACATAAAACCATTTAAATTTGTGCAAACTGATTAGCTCTGTCTTGTTTAAAACATCGTTAATTATAACCAGTTCGATTAGAAATCGTATGTAGTTAATATATTCGTATAAACAGGATTTGTCATTCAAGAGTTGATATGCTGCAAACAAAAACCAACCAACCAACCAACCAACCAACCAACCAACCAGATATGGAATTTTTGTGATTTCCTATTTAATTAGTTCAAAAGAAATGGCCTAATTTTTATTCCATTAAACTGTACTATATTTCAGTTGTTTTTTTTTCTTCCGTTTTTGGTTGAAACATTTTTACAAAATTATTGGATTAGTAATTTTTTTTCATTTTATCAGAGCTTATTTTAATCATCTTTGGATCTATAAATTCTTTTTCTTTATAACTTGCATTTTGTTATTTGTTTAATTTTCACTTGTTTTTCATCGCGACAGTTTAAGTTAACGTACTCTGTACGGAAATTATTTTATTTATAATTTTATTTATAATTTTATCCCGTTTTTTGTCAATTCTTATTTTCAACACCCTTGGTCAATACACCCTTCCCAAGAACTTTTATTGTTCTTACTAGTTTAACTCAATTTTACTATTATTGGTTTGGTTTTATGGCATATCAACCTTTAATCTTATTGATTTTTATCATAATATATTAGGTCGATAAACCCAACATTAAGACAATTATACTAATAATATTTTTCTCCAAATTGATATTGTTGCCAATAATCTCATTCTGGGTGAATATACTCTTTATTTATAATATTATTTTTGTTATAGTTTTAACCCCTATTATAAATGGCTGATTTTTATCTCCAATTTTTTTTATTAATAAAATCCTCATTATTTCTAGCATTTCTAGCTGACGTGGTTCGAATACGCTGACTGAATATCCGATAAAGTTTTATGACACTGAAGTGCATATAGTGTACAATCTCTATTTTTTAAGTTCTGAGGGTTGCGGGGTTTCCCTTATTGCTATGATTTCCGGGTATACTTTGATAATGAGTACCTGATAGAGTCCTGTAAGTGGATCAAATAGTTTTGTTTGTAAATTATTAGATAGGAATACTTTATATATAACCTTGCGCAAAATAACAGTTAAAAAACTTCCCAAAACGGAAATATAAATGTACAATAAACATATTTCCGAGACCTCTGAGCATATAATAAACTCAGATTAATTAGCATGTTGTTAATATCAATCAATAAATCATATTTTTTTCCAACATAGTATGAATTTTTATCCCAATACTATATTGATAAGATCTCTTTCAGCAAAACCAAAGGAAAGATATTTGACATAAATAACTATCTTCCAAGACTGAACTGTTATTTCGCAAGTTCTATTTTCAAGGACTTCTATGCCTCATCGGTCACGGTAGCCTAATGGTTATAATTACTTCAGTTATAACTGAAACATTTTTCAACTCGTGTGATTATAATTGCATGATAGAGATTTGGTTTGGTTTCATTTTTTTTTAATGGAATATCAGTTTTGTGTGTCATTTGATATCAAAGCCATCCCTGTTGAAGAAAATGTGTTGTACTGTTTAACCCATACATTAGGTGATATTGTGGTTCAAACCTTTTCCAAGGTTATTATTACAAAAAGTGAACGTTATAGCGTAAATAGAGTTCCAACTCGCTTACCACGTTAGTCACCACGCCACGGGGTCTCTATCCCTATGATGTATGAAAAGTTCAGGATGATATTGAAGGTGTTAGGAATATAAAACAATAAATTCCACGGCTTTGGAAACATTCTATGGAACTGTCAGTTTAGAAAACGAGAAGAAAGCTCTGCAAATGCCTGTCATCAATTATGAACATTCAAAGGCTTTAAGGAGAAATTAATCAAAAACAAGAATCCATATAAAATAACAGTTTATCGAATGGATTCATGTCGATGAATAAACCCGATTGGAATCGAATTAGCAACTAGATTTGGATTATGGATGCCGGCATTATTAGTGTTTTTATCAACTTTTGTTTGTGTCAGATTGTTAGGATGAAAACTAAATTTTGTGCGAATAATTGGAAAAGATCAACATCCTGGCTGGATTCGGACGTGCAGTTAAACCATCAATGGCTGTCATAATACAAGTCCCGGGAATTTCATTGTAAGTATTTATCCTATTTAACAATCCCTCTGCTCAGGTAGCATATGACACAAGGTCACTTTTTAAGCGGAGTTTAACAGGTTTTAATTCAGAGTTTTCCTTCTTCTAGACTCGTTGCCTAACCAAGGTTGAAGAACCCAGTCTGTCCTAATATTTACCCATAGCTGGAGGCAGAATAATTGGATTCATACTTTTCCCAAGGGTATTAGTGTTATGTGAAATGCAATCAGTCTTTGTCCAGGTTTGAACTCATGTCGCCGTGTGCATTCCCTACGACGATAACCATTACACCACGGGCACCTCCTTGTAAGTATTTATTGTAACAGTAATTGCTTGATAAATGTTTGCCTTCAGAATGATCAAACAGTTAATGCATGTAGATATATACATTGGCTTGAAACCCGAAGTTAAAAAGCGATCAATTCGAAGCATAAAAACGAGGTTATTTTGTTTGGTTGTTACACCTGCTTTACTTTTAAAAAAAAACATCATTACTAAAACTTATTTGTTTAAACGTTTTAAGTGTAAAAATCATTGAATAATTGAAAATAACTTTGACGAATTTATTGGTTCAAGGTTAAATAAACATACTGAGTGAAAAAGATTCGATTTAATAATTTATTTCTCTTGGATTATTGTCAAACTGTTTGAAATTATTCAATATCCTGATAATTATTACATTGTTATTGCATGAAAGATTTTCTGTTGACAATCAATCTAACAGTGTCCTTGTTTTGCCGCCTGTGAAATCAATAAAGATAATCCTGATGTGATGACAAGACCACATTTGTCGGTTTTGTTAGTGAAAAGAAAAAAAAAGGGGCCAAGGCAGATCTTGATGCAAATTTAATTTGTATCTGTTTGTATAACTCGCTATGTCGCTTACGAAGGAGTGGTGATTAATGCCGTTTCTATTGGAAAGAGACGAACGATGAAGAAAAGAAAAATGTTCAAGTTCGATAGATGGAGACAAAGGAAATTCTTAAAGGCAAAGGAAATGAAAGGGAACCAAATCAAAGAAAGATCAGATGTGCCAAAATAGAAAAAAATTAAGCGGGAAAAAAATCACTATTAGCGACGATAAGCAAGAAGAAATGATTTTGAAAATGAAGAAAAAGTTAAAATGAAACGATGCGGGAAAACTGTGGGTAAGTTGGACTTATAAAGCCGGAAAATAATAATAAGGGAAATTATGACACCCAAGAAAAATATTTTAGTGAAAAAACTTAATGTTGAAAATAAAAATAAAAAGTCTTCTTAAGATACAAAATATATCAAATGTTATAGTAAAAAAGAGATCAACTGTCATGTTTGGTTTCTTTGTTTAATGGCATAACAACATTTGCGAGTAATTTACAGCTAAAGCGATTATTTTAGAACTTTAGTAGTGATACTATTTTATCCATTGCCGGGAAGAAGTTTTTTAGCTTTCGCAAGGGGCATTAGTCCGAAAGAGAACGCTATGACGGAACTGAAGTTTGAACTAACTTACTTTGAGACAGTAATCCAGTACTTTAACCATTAAGCCACGAGGACACTCGATACAGTAAACGAGTATAGAGTAAAGTAAGTAAAGTTGGCGATCTTTAGTCGAGGCCGACTCGAAGGCTCCCTTTTCAATAGCTACTACACCGAGGTGTAGGGGAGGGCGCTACTCCTTTCCCTGGATTGTTCCACTTTACCCTTGATACATACCTTATACTGCTGAGTGTTAAGCAAGGAGGTCTCAAGTACTATTTTTAAAGTCTTTGGTATGACTCAACTTGGGATTGAACACTCTACCCACTGGACCAGTTTAAAAAGATAATATTGAAAACATATACAAATTGGATTTTTCTTGGATTAGATTAAATTTTAATTAAAGGAGAAATTCTCAAAAATATTACAATAAATTAAATGACCGATCGATTGATTTTAACAACAAGTCATGCCATTAAAACTAATTTAATGCCTAGAGCTTAGGTAAATGCATCTCATTATACGTGTATATTTATACTGCTCATTGGTCTAATTGGTAGAGTGTTTGCAAATTGTCTGGACCTGGGTTCAATCCCAGATCATGTCATACCAAAGACTTTAAAAATGGTACTTGATACCTCCGTGCATAACACTCAGCAATATAAGGTACATATCAAGGGTAAAGTGGAGCAATCCAGGGAAAGGAGTACCGCCCTCCCCAACATCTTGGTGTAGGAGCTATTGAAAAGGAAGCCTTCTGGTCACCCTCAAGTACACTCGCTAACTTTACTGTTTATACTTACATTTTTGTGTTGTTTTTTTCAACAGATAATTATATGATATAACATATTCACATCTTATACAAAAGAATCTTTCACGGTGTTTAATGGTTGGTTATTTGTTTGGGTTTTATGGCATATCAACCTTTGTAGGTTACTTAATGCAAAAGCCAGTTTATACAAATTCGATACAGTTCTATTTCAAACGATTCAGTTTAGCATAAGTACACAGTTGTCAAAAATATTTCTATTTCAAGCTATTCAGTTTAGTCAGACAGCGCTATTTCAAACAATTCAGTTTAGTATAAGTATAGATTTTGTTACCACACAGTTAAATGTCATAATAATTCCATTTTAAACAATTTAGTTTAACATAAAGAACAATTATAATTTCAAAAACAGTTCTATTTCAAGAAACTCAGTTAAGCATAAGTACCCATAGATAGGGCCATACCTGGTGCTACCACTCCGAGGCAGAGTGAACATGGAAGTGATGGCAATGAAATGGTACTCCATAATCCCCATAGTCCAGCTTCACTAGAATCTTGCCAGATTGTTTATTGTCATTAACAGGACACTCGTTGAAGTGGGGTCTTACTCCTCTGCAGAGAAACAGTCGGTGAATTCTACAGTCACAGCCGACTGGGCAACTTTTTTTTATGGTTTCATGTATTTTTACCTAATACTTATAATTACATGGCTTTAAGTAATTATTTCTTTTTAATAAAAGTTTTATGTTCTCTCACAATTATATGCTTTCAAATAACTGATAATAATTCTTAAACAATTGTAGCTTTAATGAACTTTTCTTAATAACGATGATTCAGTTAGATTGCATCAGGTATTCCTATTCAATACTAGTAACTTTAAACAGATCGATCTAATCGATGGAATGTATTCTAATAGGTAATAATAATCTAGAATATAGTGAATCTGAAGATAATGGCAATTAAGGAATACAAGACAAATCCCATATCTCCAGGACTCGAACCTCAACACGGGGTGCAGTTAAGAGTCATACGCGGGGTGGGGAATTCTTCAGCTTCTGCTGGGGATAAAATCATCGTATTGTAGACACTAGGCTATAGGACGGTCTTGAATTTAAGATACTTTTCTCTTGGATGCAGATATGCCTCCAACTTGGCTTAAGATGAATACCTAACGGAAAAAAGAATAAGCTCGAACCTTTAGATTATATTATAATATCATTATATCATTTACTTTATTACTTGCTGTACACAAGTGTGATATATATTATTTCAATATGTATAGATCTTCTTATGAATTAACGCTTCTTGATCAGATTTTATGGGACAGAACTTAAATGTTTTTATCGGGGACGGAAGTAATGTATTCTGATTTAGAGACTTAACAGAGAAAAATTGCAATGGGGTTTAGACTTTATGGAAGATTTACGCAGTTATATGAGATGAGAGGTATTCTTTTCTTAGCTTCGTTGTCTTTGAGCAAATAAGGATTTATTCGCAGATGAAATTGAGAATCTCTCTATTGAATTATGGTTCATTGCTTCTACAAAGACAAAAACTTGATTAGGAGTAAGACATTAGAAAACAAACGAGTAAGTAAAGAAAAGTACTCTGACTGTCACTAATGTAATTAGTAAAATAACAGTCAGTAAAAGGCAAGTAAAAACTCATTTCTTATGTTTTTCATAATATATATACACACACACACACACACACACAGATATATATATATATATATATATATATATATATATATATATATATATTTGCTAGATAACTGAACAATATATATATATATATTCATATATATATGTATATATGTGTGTGTGTGTGTGTGTGTGTGTGTGTGTGTGTGTGTGCATGCATATATATACGAGGATTATTAAATAAGTTTCCAGATTTTTTTCGTATGGGCACTTTTATTGATCGTACACACATGAAATTCTAGTCCCCTTCGAAGTAATCTCCTCCGGATGCAATGCACTTCTTGTACCGTTTCAACAACTTCTGGAAGGCCCCATCGAAGTCCTCTTGTGTGAGTGTGTCAATGACCTTCGTCACAGTCTCTTTCATCTCTTCAATTGTCTCATAACGACAGCCTCTGAGCTGAAGGAATAACCAAAAGTCACAGGAACCAAGGTATGGACTACAGGGAGGGTGAGGAATTATGTTCATACCCATCTTGCTCAAATAGTCTGTGACAAAGATAGAGCTGTGAACTGGTGCATTGTCCTGGTGGAAATGCCACTGACCCAATTTGAAGAGTGCTGGCCTCTTCTAACGGAATCTCTTCCTGAACTCCCTTAAAACGTCAATATGGTATTCCTTGTTGGCTGTCAGTCCAGTAGGAACCCAGTGCATGTAGATCATACCAGTGCTGTCAAAAGAAGGGATCATCAAAAGTTTGTGGGTGGATTTGCTCTGTCTTATTGAAGGCACTACGTATATATACGCACACACACTGTGCCTTGCATAGAGCTCTGACTAAAACAGCATTTCAATATTTTAGAGGATGTAATCATCTCAAAGCGTCCGGTTTGATGAAGACAGAGGAAAGGTACACATAAGCTAAAAATTTTTAAGAACTTATCTTTTTCATTTAAAAAAATAATATTCTTCTGTCTAATTCATTTTAGATTTAATCCCCTCATTAATTCAGTCATTATGGACGTTCACTTTTGAAAAGATTCGGCCAAAATGAGGCCTGAATATTTATTTTAGAACTTATCTTGATCAATAATACATTAAAATCATGGCACTCCATAGTATATATATATATATATATATGTGTGTGTGTGTGTGTGTGTGTGTGTGTGTTTTCGTCCCAGTCAGCTGAGGCAGTAAAATAGGTCATCTGCATCGCAATGAGTGTCCTTGATATTATGCTGAACCATCTGAGGTTGAATTTAGTGTACACCTTTTTTGCCATTACTCCAATCTCCACTCTGATCAACGGGGTAGTCTAAGTTTGGGTTACATTTATGGGTCAAATAAAAACTATTTAATCATTTACTGCACTTGAAACAATTTAACTAGGGGCAAAATAATGATCTAAGTTGAACAGAATTGTACGTGTTAGATAGCAATGTAATCGTTATTACATTTAACTGAATCTGATGATGAGGCTCCACTCTCGGAATTAGGGAAATGTGGAGTATTGCTTCATGACCATCATTCTCAGGCCCACTTTGAAAAGGAGTACACATTAGGAGTACACGTTAGGGTCTCATAATTGGATACAATATAACAGTTCAATCATTTACATATTAAAAAGTAAAGTTGGCGACCGTAGTCGAGGGCGACCAGAAGGCTCCCTTTTCAATAGCTACTAAACCGAAGTGTAGGGGAGGGCTTTACTCCTTTCCCATGATTGCTCCACTTTACCCTTGATACGTACCTTATGTTCCTGAGTGTTAAGCAAGTAGGTATCAAGTACCATTTTTAAAGTCTTTGGTATGACGCGACCTGGGATTGAACCCAGGTCTTCCGGATCATTGGCAAACACTCTACCAATTAGACCATGATACCTATACCTGAAATTACCTTACTGTGTGCAAATAGAAGTATTAGTGTTAAAAAGGAACACTTGAATCTATTTCACTGTGTTCAGACAATTAAGTTTAGCTCTGTCAGCTGGCGCTGTAGAATACACCAACTGCATCTCTGCAGAGGGGTAAGACTCCCTCAAACGAATGTTCTGATATGAAAATTTGATGGTGAGGTTCTAGTAATGCTGGCGCTTTGGGGAATACCATCAGTGCTAGGTCAGCTCAATCCCGTAGTGGTAGCACCTGATAGGGCCCTATCTATGATTCTACTAGAACTAAACTGTGTACTTATGCTAAACTGAATTGCTTGAAATTGAACTGTTTTTGACATTGAAACAGTACTAATGCTAAACTGAATTGTTTGATGTAGAACTGTTCAAATGTAAAAATCGATTTATCATTAATGACCTACAGTGGTTGATGTGCCATAAAATCAAAGCAAACCAAACCACACAATTGAGCTTTGGTTTGTTTTCAAATGTTAAAAATAAACTAATAGCTTACAAATATTCTATATATATATATATATATATATACTGTGAAAATAATTCCTATATACCCATGACCGAGTCTGCCTAGGTTTCAGTAAACAGACCTTCAGGATTGCTATAGACGGTTTGTATATTGTTGGGTATCACCCATCTTTGTCCACACAATGAACTAGTCCATCTGCCATATATAGCAGTAGCTACTAATACCAGGACAGACTAGAAGGTGAAGAGCAGCTTCTTATAGGAATAGTATTATAGCGTTGGAGACTGGAGATCACACTAGATCACCTTCTTTGCTACCGTAATAACGGAAGCCAAAGCTATCGTTGGACTATATCTTTATTCTGTATTCACTAAACCTATAATCTTGTCTACTAATAGTCTCTCTATTGTATATACTTTTTCCTGAGAATATATCTCTCTTTCCTCTCATATCGTGGTTTGTCCTTTATTTAATATTACCAGCGTTCACTAACCAGAACGCAACACTCACACATACTTACACACACACACACACACACACACACACACACACACACACACACACACATATATATATATATATATATATCAACCGGATTTGGTATTTATATGCCATAAAACACAACCAGAGAATGTATGTATTTAATGTTCCTATCTAAATGCTCTTAGTACTCCAGTGAATTTACAATTTTAGCTTGACGTAGTCGTAATGTTTAATATAAAATTCATAAAAGTCACGAATAATCTATCTATCTATCCATATATATATATATATATATATATATATATATAATGGTTATCATGGTAGGAAATGGACACGGCAGCTTGAATTTAAATCCAGGATGAACCTGTTTCACATAGTTCTAATACATTTGGGAAACGTATGAATCCAAGTGTTATCGTTCCAATTAGGAGAAGATGTTTAAGCAGTCTAGGCTATTTCACGTTGGTATTGCAACTTGTCTAGGAAAAGGAAATGTAAGTATTAAAACCTGTTAAACTCAGCAATAAATATTGAACCTGTGTTTCATCCTGACCTTGCGGACGAGTGAGTTTAAAAGGACACGCTGGAAGTTTAATGGTTGTAGGTGTAGGAAATGGATACAGTGTCCAATGTTCAAATCCTGAAGTTGGATTTTTGGAAAGATTGATTTTTTGGGAAAGGTATGGATTTGACTATTCTTCCTTCCTTGGTGGGTGAATAGAAAGGCAGACTAAGCTTAGTATAGCAACCAGTCTAGGAGAAAGTAAACATTGAATTCAAAACTATGAAACTCCACTAAAAATTGACCTTGTGTCATATCCTGCTCGGGTTGAGGGGTTGTTGAAAACTCACGCACACACAATATATATATATATATATAAATTTAGAAAATGATGTTCCAAAATGTGCCTAGCAATTACAAAAGAAAATATTATAACCAATTGTAATTTATAATTCATTTGTCTGGGTTTTCTCACTTTCTTTAGATAATATGAGATGAAAAGTAACCCAGAAAAATACCTAAAAAGTGTCCGAATCTAGCAAAGCCGAGCAGATCTAAAACAAAATATCAAAATTAGGTACATTATTATCGACTGTTTTCTGTCTGAGAATTGTGTGATTTACATAAAACTACCAGCAATGGATTTTCAGACTTATAAATATATATATATAATGAATGGTCACTGTTGGTGGTTGCGTATGTTCGATGACAGTATAAGTAAACAAGACTGAGTATATCTAACAATGTGGTTAAGAATAATGAAAAGATTAAATCAAGTAATTAAAATGGGTAATTTATTCCTATTTCTCAAATAAAACTTTATCGATTACTATAAAGTGTTTTTTACTGTTAAAAAAGATGCGGAAGGTTAGGTGTTCTTTTAAGATTTTGAAATTAAAAATCATTTGAAACTCTCATTAAAATTGAATAAGATAAATGTATCAATTAAGAATGATACTGACTATGTTCCGTATACGTTATAAAACTCTTAGCTAAATATTATTTGAAGAAAAAGAAACATTCGTTGATCAGTCTGATGTAACATTATCAATTTCATTCAGACTATTCAGCTAGGCCGGTAAAATACTCCGATTGCATCTCAACAGAGAGGTAAGACTTGCAGAGTGAGTGTCCTGGGTTTGACACTAAGCAATCTGATGGTGTGGTTCCAGTCCTGGAGCTTTGGGAAACGCGGAGTACATTTTCACTGATAATGCTCCCAGGTCCACTCTGACCCGGAGTGGTAGTACATAATTGAGTCTTATCCATTGGTCAACTAGAACTGTTTAACATTTAAACTGTGTACAAATAAATGACTTATGTTGAATTGAATTGTTAGAAATAGAACTGTTTAATCATTTAACTGTGTGTAAACAAATGACTGATGTTTAATTGAATTGTTTGTGATTAATAGGGTTACTTGAAACCATTTCACGGTGTACTGACGAATAAGTAATATTGAATGGAATTATTGGTGCTAAATAACAATTCTTGAAATTCTTTAACTGTATGCCTATATTTAAGTATTGGTATTATATAGCTGTTGCATTCTGGTTAGTGAACGCAGATAATATTAAATAAAGGACAAAAAATCATGATATGAGAGGAAATAGAGATATATTCTCAGGAAAAAGTATATACAATAAAGAGACTATTAGTAGACAAGAACATAGGATTAATGAATGCTTGTAATATTAAATAAAGGAAAAAACACGATATGAGAGGAAATAGAGATATATTCTCAGGAAAAAGTATATACAATAGAGAGACTATTAGTAGACAAGAACATAGGATTAATGAATGCTTGTAATATTAAATAAAGGAAAAAACACGATATGAGAGGAAATAGAGATATATTCTCAGGAAAAAGTATATACAATAAAGAGACTATTAGTAGACAAGAACATAGGATTAATGAATGCTTGTAATATTAAATAAAGGAAAAAACACGATATGAGAGGAAATAGAGATATATTCTCAGGAAAAAGTATATACAATAGAGAGACTATTAGTAGACAAGAACATAGGATTAATGAATGCTTGTAATATTAAATAAAGGAAAAAACACGATATGAGAGGAAATAGAGATATATTCTCAGGAAAAAGTATATACAATAAAGAGACTATTAGTAGACAAGAACATAGGATTAATGAATGCTTGTAATATTAAAGGACAAAACACGATATGAGAAGAAATAGAGATATATTCTCAGGAAAAAGTATATACAATAAAGAGACTATTAGTAGACAAGAACATAGGATTAATGAATGCTTGTAATATTAAATAAAGGAAAAAACACGATATGAGAGGAAATAGAGATATATTCTCAGGAAAAAGTATATACAATAGAGAGACTATTAGTAGACAAGAACATAGGATTAATGAATGCTTGTAATATTAAAGGACAAAACACGATATGAGAAGAAATAGAGATATATTCTCAGGAAAAAGTATATACAATAGAGAGACTATTAGTAGACAAGAACATAGGATTAATGAATGCTTGTAATATTAAATAAAGGAAAAAACACGATATGAGAGGAAATAGAGATATATTCTCAGGAAAAAGTATATACAATAGAGAGACTATTAGTAGACAAGAACATAGGATTAATGAATGCTTGTAATATTAAAGGACAAAACACGATATGAGAAGAAATAGAGATATATTCTCAGGAAAAAGTATATACAATAGAGAGACTATTAGTAGACAAGAACATAGGATTAGTGAACGCTTGTAATATTAAATGAAGGACAAGCCACGATATGAAAGGAAATAGAGATATATTCTCAGGAAAAAGTATATACAATAGAGAGACTATTAGTAGACAAGAACATAGGATTAATGAATGCTTGTAATATTAAAGGACAAAACACGATATGAGAAGAAATAGAGATATATTCTCAGGAAAAAGTATATACAATAGAGAGACTATTAGTAGACAAGAACATAGGATTAATGAATGCTTGTAATATTAAATAAAGGAAAAAACACGATATGAGAGGAAATAGAGATATATTCTCAGGAAAAAGTATATACAATAGAGAGACTATTAGTAGACAAGAACATAGGATTAATGAATGCTTGTAATATTAAATAAAGGAAAAAACACGATATGAGAGGAAATAGAGATATATTCTCAGGAAAAAGTATATACAATAGAGAGACTATAAGTAGACAAGAACATAGTCTCTCTATTGTATATACTTTTTTTTTGTATTGAATAAAATTAATCGTAGTAGATAGCAAAAATGAAAACTATTTAACTGTGTAGTAAAAACAGCTTTGCTAGTCAGCAAATTACTTAGTTTTAACTCATTTAGAAATGAATTGAACTATAAAAAATTCATTTGAACATTATATATATATATATATATATATATATATACGCTCCCCCATGGGGGTTGAGCACTCTGGCGAAGGAATTGTCGGCCGCCCCAAGCGTAATGCAAAGCTCTTCGTAAGAATTGAGCACTCTGGTAGCCGATAAGGTATAAAAAAAATGTAAACAAAGGCTGCTGCTGCTGCTGTTGCTAAAAATAAATACCATAAAATTCCCTTAGCCAACGTAGTCCGCTTGGTGGCCGACAGGTTTGAAGTTTAGTCTAACGTAAGAGTTGGACGGGTTTCGATCCCGGCTTCGAGCGTCCTGTGTGTCTAGCCACACTGAAGAGTTCTGATAGAACGAAACAGTCTGTCTGTGGATGACTATATATATATGTGTATATATATATATACACATTCAGATGACTGATGTTAAATTGTTACTATTACATAACAATACTTCAAACCATTTAACTTAGTTCAAACGAATAATATATACTACCCAATGAATTTTATTTCTATTTATTAATGAATAATTATTATGTGTCATTGTGAAAATAATGCTGAGTGCATGTTTCTATGGTGACTGATTATAAAGTACATTATTATTAAAAGAAAATTTCACCGTATCTAATAAAAATATATGTGTGTTTATTCGTGTTTTTATCGGCATGCATCTGTGTGTGTGTGTGTATGTGTGTGTGTATATGCATATGTGTTTGTGTTTTTTATGCGTCTGTGAGTGTATTCTCGCGTACGTATATATGTGTGTGTTTGTCTGTGTGTCTGTGTGCGTACGCATATGTATACGTTTTTGTGTGTATTTGGTTACGTCCACACATACTTCAACTTTCTCATGCAAACAAAAACAAAAGCAAAAAACAAATGAGTCTTTCATTGTCGATCTGTGCAGGAATATGTGCTTATTCATGTTATCAATCAGCAAAAAAAGAATGGAAGGAATGTGGAAGTAGCATGAAGTTTACTGTGGTTAGAGGTAAAATTGCTAATAAAAAGTTAGCCATAATAAAAAATGGTATATAATGAATATGCTGTGAAGGAATAGACCGTTGCGAAGATCGTTAAGAAAAGAATAAGATTCGTAAAATAATACAATAAGCAAAGCAGCCAAAAACGAAAGAACAAATACAAACATAATCACAGTGCCGACCTAAGTGCGCGTATATCGAAAACTTTGAGTTCGACTGATAGCTGAACATAAATAAGGTGCCCGTGGTGTAATGGTTCTCGTCGCAGGATGGGGACACGACGACACGAGTTCGAATATGGACGAGCCTGATTTCATTTCACATAGCACTAATACCCTTTGAAAAGTTATGAATCCAATTATTCTCCCTCCAGCTATGGGTAAATAGTAGGGCATACTAGGTTCTTCAGCCTTGGTGAGGCAACTAGTCAAGGAGAAGGAAAACTTTGAATTGAAACCTGTTAAACTCCGCTTAAAAAATTGACCTTGAGTCATATCCTGCCTGAGCGGAGGGGTTGGTAAATAGAATAAAAAATAAATAAATAAAGGCAAAACAGATCATAACAGAGTATTTGGGAGTATGAGCTCATGTTGTATTTTGACCTTTTGAACCGACCAAAAATGCCATTCCAAGGTGATGCACCGGAAGGAGGTGACACATTCTAATGGCAGTTATGAGAGGAAATCGTGTGGGCGGAAATTGGCTGATAAAATGGGACGAGCTAAAAAATTTCCATGGTACACTCATAGACTGATGCACCGGAAGAGAGTGACCTCTGAACTGCATGACAGTTATTTCCGCTTGATGACGATCAAACATGCGATTTCAAAGATCGAGTGGGCGTTGAACTATTATATAACGCAGTCAAGACGGAAGTTGAGGCCAGTTGAGTTGGAGATTGGACGGAGTTATTGACGAGATGTGGTAAGGAAAGCCACATTAGGCCGAAGGGCCCTTTGGACCCTGATGAATTGGGGTCCAGAGAAGATGCTGAGAAGATGCAGTAAAGAAAGCCAGCACCCAGCAGAGTGAGCCCCTAGGCCTCCGGTTGAGCATCAATAGAACAAGGAAGACATAATGTGACGGTCATAACAGTGGGGTCGAAATATTACAGTTTATATTCGGTCTCCAGCTCCCTCTCACTGTAAAATCCCACACAACCTTTTCGAACCCTTGCAATAGAGTGAGAGGTAAATATATTTGTTATAGAAGTCTTCGTGCGTCTGTCTTTATCATTTTGTCTTAATTATCGTGTCGTTGTGATGCTGTAGATGACGATATAACACTCTTCTTTCCAAGACGATACCATAAACCTTAACTTTTGAGAAAAATCACCTGGGTTTCATGTTTCAGACGGTCTTTTGAAAAATGCAGAGATACTCAAACAGGTTATAACTGATGTGCCCATAGTGCAATAGTTATCGTCGTAGGAAATGGACACGGCGACACGAGTTCAAATCCTGGACGAGACTGATTACATTTCACATAGCACTAATACCCTTGGGAAAGGTACAAATCCAATTATTCTCCCTCCAGCTTTGGGTAAATAGCAGCACAGACTGGGTTCTTCAGCCTCGGTTAGACAACTAGTCTAGGAGAAGGAAAACTTTGAATTCAAACCTGTTAAACTCCGCTTAAAAAATTGACCTTGAGTCATATCCTGCCCGAGCGGAGGGGTTGGTAAATATGATAACTGATGTTAATTTTTGATGTTTTCAAATTAACCCGAAAAATAAAAACGTCAATTAAACCTAAAACATAACTGATTTTTCAACGTAGCCGATAAAAAGCCAGGCATGAAGAGTTTTCTAATGATCATTAGAGTTTTACTAAAAATTCTTCGCACACACAGAAATTACCCATCAATAAGTTTATTCGAACGTGTGAAATTGGTTACAAGTATCTGTTCAGTGGAAGAGACCCAAACCCTAATCTGACAAGTGGATTCGCCACAATGACGGTTTTCATGCGCTTGATACGCTAAGAGTTAGCGAGTTACTGAAATAGGAACATGTGACTTCTTCCTTCTTAATCTAACTCCTTGGGGTTTTGGGCTCTTTCTAAATATGAAAAATGACGTGAAAAATCAAATATTTGGTTTGGTTTGGTTAATGACATATCAACCTTTGTAGGTTATTTAATGCCAAAGCCATTCTCCTAGAAGAACAGTAGTGGTACTATTTAACCCATAGATGGGAGGATAAGGGGGTTCATACCTTTCCCAAGGGATCAAATATTTGCTGATATCCCTGGTAACCAGCAAAACTGTATAATATTACGAAGTAATTCGGGCTCACAAGTACCAAAAATGTTTTCACCAAAAGCTATTAAATCCTATAAAGTTGATAGATTCATAAGGGTGACTGCAACCAAGAGTGACAAGGGAATTAATTTTATTTAATTAATATTTTTGTGAAAATTGCAAGCAAGTGGAAGTCTCATTAACCACTCACATCTCTCCATCTCTCTATCATCATGTCGCACTGAATCTCACTGACCCTCTTTTGTCACCCGTCACTATCGTCCATCGCTCCCAGGAGGTCTTCAAGGCTATATCACCTATCGGCACTGAGCTCTGGTATATAGGTTCTAGCTAGTCATCCTGCCTTTGCTCGTTCACGTTCATTTGTTTGCATACAGTTAGATGATTCTATGTATTAAAATAATTCTATTTAGTATTAATCATTTGTTTGCACACAGTTAAATGGTTACTAATATTGCTATATATAGTTAACAATTCATTTTAACATCAGTCATTTGTTCGCACACAGTTAAATGGTTAAAAGTTTTATTTAGTCCCTAAAAGGTTACGACCAGTCCAGGTCAGAGATAATCTGGGAATAATGACTATGAATAGTACTCCATATTCCCCAAAGTTCGTGGATTGAAACATCACCATCGACTGGTTTTGTGTCATATCTAGAACACTCGTCAAGGGTGATGCAGTCAGTGTATTCTACAGACCGAGCTTCATGTGTCATTTATACTTAGATGTAAATGAAAAATATCGTTGGCATGACACCAGTGCAAACTGCGAGACCATGCCTTTCACGGTACCAGTTGTAACAAAATGGCCGTCACGGTTACCGACGCCAGAGCCAAATGTAATGCTATAATGAACGACAACATTTATGGTACCAAATGTAATACTATAGTAGTCACGGTACTTTTAATTTTGGTCTTATCCTGGTTACGGTGCCCAATGTACTATGGTTCTCACCGAATTAAATGTGGTACTATCCTGGTAGCGGTTCTTTATTGTGGCCTTTGCCCCATGACCACCACATGCGTTTCCAGATAGTTTGTTTATCAATCCCCTTTGTACCCATGTTATGTTTGAAAGATCCTTTAATATGGAATGACACAATTCATCTGGAATTTCTTCTGACGGCCGGGGTGGTTATTTAGAGCAAGTTGCCTGGGTGTTGAAGTAACAATACGTCCCATATATTTATAGAAATTTTTCAATGTTAAGACTGCATACAGAAGCATGAGAGAGAGAGAGAGAGAGAGAGAGAGAGAATCTGTAAGGGCCTATGAACAGAGACACAAAGAGACACTCCTCAACCCGACTGACGTTTAAACCCAACTGATTGCTTCTTCAACTGCCTCCAACTAAACTCTATAAGAAAACATCGCTAATAAGTTTATCCTTACGTTTCCAAGAGTCCCAGCATGAATTATTCGTCCCTTTTGGACGTTTTCGGAAGTAAGTGACCGGAAAGATATTGTTTCGTGGCGTGCTACTTCCTAGATTTGTTAAAAACAACACGTATCATTTTTGTGTTGTTCTCATCTGGCTTTTTCTTTAATCTTTTTGTTAGATGATGGTGCAACCATACAGTAGTATCAACACAGCCACAGCTTGGAATAAATTCTGTTTCTTTTTATCAGAGATCAGATTTCTTTATGATCGATAAACTGTCATTAGCAAATTACGTCTTCACTATGCATAAATTGACATCAACTTCTGTAGATGAGATATGGTTGCTGATATATGTGAACTGGTCTTCTCATTTTAGAGGTTTGCCGTTTTATGTGGAAATGACTTCATCTTAATTTAAACACGAGTACGCAATTTTATCCGAATACTCGTAGAGGCCAATGCATCTAGTTGCGTCTTCTAGGATATGCAACAAGCAATCTGCTCTGGTAAGAGTATTTGCGACAAGCATTATATCATCTGTGTAAACTGCATCTGTCATAATTTCTGCTGTATATCGACTGTTTCTTTTTTTATATGAGATTATTTTTTGCTACTTTATGACGTTCATTTTACGTAATCTAGTCAGATTAATTATAGATATGGTGCTAAAATATCTTCTTGCAAGACTCAAGCGACGATGTATAAGAAGTTGGTGTCATTACAAAGTAAGATAACAATTGATATCATATTATTGTTGAGTATTTTATTGAAAACAGTTTCTTTGCAGACACCATATGCTAGTAGTGTTTGTTTAATCTTTCTTCTATGTATTGAATCAAATGCCTGGGAAAAATTGACGAACAACAGTGTTGCGTCAAGATATTTTACGCGTATCTCGTCAAGGATTCGATAGATACTCAGGATCAGTGATATATATATATATATATATATATATATATATATATATATATAAGAACGATTCTCTTCCTCTTTTGTAAGTAGAATTCCCTTTTGGTAAATACAATTCCATTTCAAAAGAATCAATCGTTACAGAGAAGAATGTCAATTTAATCACCAATATTTTCTTTTTTTCTTTATCAATATACATTTTAGGTGGCTTCTGGCATGGTCCACTCTCATTTAAAGCATCTGTTACTAAATAGAAGGATAGGGAGTGGAAGAGATTCCAGTTAGACCAATCTCTAATTTATAGGAAATGCGATGTGATCCATTCACTTATAAACAGGCAATTATAAGAAATTCACACTAGTTAAAAGTGAAGGAAGTTTTTTTTTTGCTTAGTTCTGCGTATATATATATATATAAACCAGTTCATATACCATGGAAGAAATACTTCATCTATTGAAAGCAATGTTAAAACATGCATACGCAAGACATATATTGTTAATAACAGGTTAACGGCTATACGAAAATATGATCTCTCTCATAAAGATCAACTCTTCCAAACGGTAGCCGTCCCAGTACTATTCTATGATTGCACCATTAAAAATCTTACAAAGTTGATGCAGACAAAGCTAGATAGGAATGCACGAAAGTGTTGCGTCCTGTTTTTTTAAAAAAATCTGCAATTGGCACCCTTAAAACCAGCAGCTAAAGAGTCTGCTGTCATCACACAAATCTTTCAAAAATGATTTGGCGGGCACGCTGAAAACTGCTTAAGCGACTTCCTCCTGCAGAAACCTAAACATGGACACATCAATTGTTGGTCAACTGGCAAAAATTTACATTTATCTGCTCTGTAGTGGACGTGGTAAGAATGATAACTGATAGGGCCCAATGACGAGACAGTGAGAGAATTAACAGAAGCCGAGCTCGTTGTAAGCCTTCATGATGATATTGACAATGAAGATATATATATATATATATATATATATATGTGTGTGTATAATCCCAATTATTAATAGAGTTAAATCAATATTGATATTGTATTAGAAGAAAATATCACCCGCACTGACCAGCATGGATTATTGTTTTGCAAAATAAGAAAATATTCACTCAAGTGTACAAAGATTTCCTGGAATGAGATTTCTCTTTTCATGATAGTCATAATAAGATTATAAGTGTGCTCAAAATAGACTTTGTTTATCTATCTACTTCTCTCTCTCTCTCTCTTTCTTTCTTTCTTTCTTTCTCTCTCTCTCTCTATCTCTCTTCCTCTCTCTTTCTATCTTTATTAATCTATTTAGCTATCAAAAATGTACACACACACACACACACACGTATATATATATATGCACACATAGGCACACATACACACATAGGCACACACACATACATACATATATATACACACATATATATATATACACGTGTACATATATATGTGTTTATGTGTGTGTGTGTGTGTGTGTGTGTGTGTGTGTGTGTGTGTAAAATAATGATTGACAGTTAAAGAATTGATAGCAAAATATTGGAATTGAAATAGAGAGAAAGAACAAACAAAAATAATGAATGACTACTCTGAAAAAGTAAATATAATCCTTCATACTGCTGTCGTCTGCACACATGAATTCCAAAGTTATATTCTTTGTTTTCTAAATGAAAAGAACACCACTCAAGCAAAACGATTTTCTTCTACCAAAAGTTTGAGGAATAAGACAAGGCAAACAACTAAGGTTGTATTTAATCTGCTTCACATACATCTACGCATGCACGCAATATATATATATATATACATATATATACTCTTCATCTAACAACATGGACAACTTATATTATTTTCTTCCCAATCAAATGACTTCTAAATCGATTTTATGCGTATTTCTTGTTTGTCAAGCCTTATTGTTGTTTTATATCGGATTGTTTAGCCGGATGCAATTTAAATTGGAGTCAACTGTTCATTTTGATTTGCAGGCAAACAATTGGTTCTTATTGCCTGATTTACCCTTAAAAATGTCTTTTTGTTCCGATTGTTCATCACGACATGCAGACCAAGATTCAATTTTAAAATTACAGTAAAATATAACGCATTTTACTTCGTTCTATCTATTCGTTCATATTGCAAACTAATATATATATATATATATATAGTGTGTGTGTGTGTGTGTGTGCGTGTGTGGAACCAAAATATGGAATAATTTTTAAAACGTTTTTGTTATACTGATTAGTCCAATTTTTGAAAATAAAACGCGATTAATCTAAATTTCCACGATTAGCTCTATTATTCATGGACTACTTTGATTAAAATTCAGCCCAATATGAGTATGAACCAACAACTAATCTAGAATTTGCTTAACCCAGAAACCAAGCAAAAATTTCTTTGTCTAACGTATACAAAGGAAAGAAACAGTTTTTATGGGAAAAAAAAATTTGGAAGGAAAAGATTGGAGGATTGAATAAAAAACGAAAAGAAGGCTTTTTAAGTGCCCTCATTTTGTAATATAATGGCCGAGGGATTTCGTTTTATGCCTTTGGGTTTAGTTAGGCTGAGAACCTTTCGGCTCAGTGCATGGGTTACTTAGGTGCAACATTAACACAGGTGTTCACACTCACTCGCGGAGCGGACGTGTCACTCAGAGATGTCACAATAGCCCAGATGCGAAACGGGGGTAGAGAGTGCGGGTGACGTCATGCACCGGAAGCACGCGGAGGATTTGGGGGATTTTGAAAAAGTCAGTTAATTGCGTTGAGTTCTGGCGCGGGAGAAGACGGTTGGCTTTCGATTGTTTGCCGAAGCCAAGCCAGTGGCATTATGGCGGGTACCACACGTGTTGGGGGGTGGGGGCATATGGAAAAGTCATCATAGAAAGATTGTGCATCTCTCTTCCTTATGTCGAAACCTTGATCTCAAAGGTAATAAAAGGTTTCGTACCTGACCTAAGAAGTTGTTACGTGTCTTTCGTGTTTCGGGATTCCTATGTTCTATGTATATATGTTATGAACATTATATGTATGTTTTGCATATCCGTATCATAGGTATGGTACAACTTCAGTAATTACAACGTCAATAAGTAAGTACGTTAATAAAGTGAAAGTTCATGAGAAAACTGTAACGACAGCAATTAAACAAAATTTAAACGCAGACCTTAACTCTCTTGATAACTCTATATGGAGCGTTTTAGAAAACAAAACCAATGCAACTTCCATTCTAAATTTTGGTTCCTTTAAGAATAAGTTTAAGTTTCTAAGGCGTGTTGATACAATAATAGAAAAATGGTGGTCATATTGAGTAAATTTACCGTTGGTATCTATCTTCTTATTCTGTTGTTTATATTAAAAAATTAAAATTAATCTTATTTACAGGGTGGAACGATAAAATTGTCGCCCTAGAAAAGTCGACATGATTACATTTCCATTTAACGAAAACCGGTTTTCATTTTTTGTTGCAGACCATCTACTGCTTGGCTTCAGAAGGAGTGCTACGACTTTGCACCCTTCTCTCACTGCCCCCTCCTCCCCCAACCTGAACCCGCTGGACTACTTCGTTTGGTCATACGTCGAGAACATCACAACATGACCTCCCACAACAACAAACAAATTAACTCCCGCATTAAACCTCAGTTGACTTGTAAGAATCTTTTGAGAGATGAATCTAATTGAACGTACACTGAAATAAACCTACCGTTTGTTTAGTAATTAGTTATCTTGTTAGACTTGCCTCTGAGCCTTACGAAAGTCATTAAAAAAGTTCCTTGCCTCACCCAGATTTTGAACTCGTCACATATTTCTCACCTTTTATAGGTCTCATTCTCATAGAAATTAAAGCAGAAATCTGCATATTTTTTAGTTATATAAGAAGTGGTAGTGTGTTCCGCTATGGTTCTGGGTGAGTTTTACTACTTTTTCAAGGAACCTCATAGCTACGTCGATCCTGAAATTTTTATTAGTGTTTTATGTCATTATAATCCAACGTACAGATATCTTACTCCCTTATCATACCAGAAATCTTGTATATTTTTTCACAATTTGAATAATTAATTTAACAGTATGTTCGAGTTGTAAATTTGGTGTTAAAGACGGCGATCATCTGTCAAGATCTGGCTGCTGTCATATATATATATATAGTTACATAGATAGATACATACATTATGTCGTGTGTCTCTGTGTCAGTGTTTTTAAAGAATTAGTTGCTTTTGCATTATATCAGACATTTGTAATCTAATTTCTTTGTTGCATTTTCACTAGAAGCTATTAGATGCCTACATTTTATTTTTTTATTTCAATATGGTTTGGTTTGGTTTCTTTGTCTAATAGCATATCAACCTTTGTAGGTTATCTAATGCGAAACCCATTCTCCTAAAACAGTAATGGTGCTATTTAACCTATAGCTTGGAGGATTAGGGGGTTCATACCTTTAACAAGGGTATTAGTCTGAAAGTGAAAGCTTTCAATATGACACTACTTAATATAAAGCATTACGAAAATATAAACTAACAAAACATAGGAAGTACCATTTTGGGGTTTTTGCTAAAGGTTCTAAATGAGGAACGGTTATAATTGTTAGTAAAGAATGGACTCTTCTAGGAGGCATATATGAGTCGGTGGTGTAATGGCTTACGTCTTAGGGAAATGGATACGGTGACCAGAATTTAAAACCTGGGTGAAGTTGTTTGTAGTACATATAGTACTACTACCTTTGGAAAAGGCATAAATTCAAGTATTCTCCTTCCAGCTATTTGCAAATAAAGGGACAGACTGAGATCTTCAAACTTGCTATATCAATCAGTCTAGGAGAAAGAACACTTAATTAAAACTTTTAATGCTCGAGCATGGGGTTCATATATTTAACAGAATGGGTGCTTATATGCGACCACAGGTTTCGTGCCGTCTTATTACGACAACCATCAGGCCTTCTTTGCCGATATGCCTTACAGGTACATAAAACGAAGAAAAATATTGCAATACCCTCACTCAGGCTCACCTTGGATGAGTGCTATTGAGCGGTTTGTCTGGCCCCCGGAACCTTCCCTACCCCAAGTAATACCTGATTTTAGGGCTGAATTCATCGATTGGTTTGAGTAATTTTAAAGGGCTCAAGTATTCTTTAAAATAACCACACGCAGATCTCGATTTGTGCTTGGCTCCCACAATAAATTGACTATGTGTCACATCCTGATTTGGTTGGAAATCACTTAAATACCATAAAATCGCCATACTTTTCCTCGGGTTTTTCTCAAAACGGTGGTTTTGAACTATTTACCAAATCCCATGAGGTCTTCTTTTCAGGTTTATGCCTGTTTATGCCTGACACTTGAGATGCTCAAAAAGGGAGAAAGCTGTTGCATGAGTTTCCGTTCAAGCGTAGCTCCTTACATTAAAATGACTTTTTGTCAAATTCTGACTGGTAGAAAGTCGATTAATACCTCAAATTCGACATGCACAAAATACAACCTATCAGCTACCCCTTAGATTATTAGAAATGATTTCTTAGTATGTTTACTTCTTGAGAGAATCTGAGGATATAATACTTTTTTTAGTGAAAATATTTTCTAATTATTAATAAGTAGACGGTAAAATCTAGAAATTAATTCAAGTGTCACTTGTAGATTTATCCTTGAAATTTTTTAAAAGTTTACTGATGTAATATATTAACGTGACCTGCGGGTGTGAATACGGTGGATGTTGTTGACAGATAGATTAATAAGACCGGTGTGATCACCGAAATGTCATCATATCCACAGGTACTGTGTATCAGAGGATGTTGACACAGCTACATCCGCTCAAGGATAATATCAACAAGGTGATTGCCAAAATGTCACCATACACAGAGTTACTGTGAATACGGTGGATGTTGAAAACAGGTGCATCCGGTCGAAGATATCGGAATATCACCTTGACCTGCGGACGTGATTGAATTCAGTGATAGTGGCAGATGCGTACGCCCACAGAACCGGGCTTGGGCAAGTAGCCAATGGGAAACAGACAACATCACCAATGGAAAGCAAAGAAGTGAGATGTGGGCGTAACCATAGTTAACGAAAAAGAGGAATTGCTGCAGGTCACGTGAGAGTTGTAGACTATGTCATCATCATCATCATGTCGCGCCGCCAGCACGGATATCCCTGACCCTTTCTCTCCACTTCTCCCTATCATGCATCACCTCCGGCAGGTCTTCAGGGTTACATCCAGTGTCCTCACATAGTTGCTGTATGTAAGTTCGTGCTGGTCGTCCTGCTTTTGCACATCCATATGTGGCGGTCCACAGGAGTACATCGCTTATGAGCTCGTCCTTGCTTCTCCAGCAGTGTCACGCGTGTCTGGTTCGTCTAACTTGTATAGTTTTCGTTATGGGGGGCAAGTGTCCGTATAGTTGGTGTCTCGTGGAGTGTTGTCGCCAGGACTTGTTCAATACTGCTCTCAACATTCTTGTGTAGTTTCCGTCTAGTTTCCTCTCCAGCCGCTTAGTTAGCGTCCATGTAGTGCATCCATATAGCAGTATCGACACAACCGCTGCCTGGAAGAAACTGCGTTTCATTTTATCGGTTAGGTCCGACTTCCATATGATCGAGCGCCTATCGATAGCTGTCCATGCCTTCGTCAGTCGTGTGTCGATGTCTTTTTCGGTTGATGAGACGCTACTTCCTAGGTAGTTGAATTTGTCTACTAGTTTCAGAGAGGCTCCGTCTAGTGTGGCAATGTTGCCCGTTTGGTTGTAACACATATATTCAGTTTTGTGTGCATTGACATGGAGGCCATTGCCAGCTGCGGCTCGTTCCAAACTATGCAGTAGTGTCTCTGCTTGATTAGGCGTATTCGCCAGTAACGCCAAGTCATCAGCGTCGTCGGCGTCCGTGATTGTTTTTGCGGAGTACCTTTTGCTTCTTCTCTTAGTCAGCTCAAAGCCACTTTCTCTGATTTTGTCGATCGAAATCCTAAGCACATAGTCTAGACAGATGATAAAGAGGTACAGGGTTAGTGTGTCTCCTTGTAGTACTCCTGCAACAATGTCGAAGTATTCCGTGTCTCCATCTGGTGAACGTACTTTCAGTTTGGTGTTTCTGTAGAGAATCATCATAGCTGCTACGGTTTCTTTTGGTAGGCCGTATGCTAGTAGGATTTGCTCCATCTTCCCTCTGTGTATGGAATCGAAGGCCTTGGTAAAGTCGACAAACAGTAATGTCGCCTGAAGGTTTTTTGCCCGAACGTCTTCAAGGATTCTACGGATGGACAGTATTTGTGAGGTTGTGGATCTATTTCTCCGGAAGCCATTTTGGTTTTTCCTAAGGATGTTGTCTATTTTGGGTTCTATGCGGTTTCGTAGTAGGGCATTGTAGATTTTGGCTGCTATGGATGTAAGTGTTATCCCTCGGTAGTTCTTGGCTAGTCCGAGGTCGCCTTTTTTAGGGAAAGGAAGGATGCATCCCTTCGTCCATCTTTCTATCCTATTTTGACTATAGACTGCGTTGCATTGCCGGAGTAGTATATCGTCGAATTGTCTAGTCTTCCACACTTCTGGGGGGGGATCTCGTCTAGCCCTGCAGCTTTCCTATTTTTAATTCTTTTAAGAACTGAGTCGAGTTCTTTTTTGGTGAAAGGCCCTAGTTTAACGTCTAATTGCTTACTGATAATTCTGGTGATCGGTTCATCCGTTATTTTCGGTGGGTTTCCTAGTAGATTTTTGAAATGCTGTTCCCACAGTTTTACTCTTTCTTGTTGGCTTGCAGCTTTCAATTTTGCTTTGGCTGTGCTCTTCCTTCTACTTACTTCGTTTATTGTTTGCCAGGCTATCTTGGATTTTTCCCGAATTTCGGGTAAAGTTAGTTGTTCACTGGCTCCCCCGTCTCTCGACAGCTCCTCCGTGTACGCGAACTCTCTGTGATTGCTTTTCTGCTCCACACAAGTATCATCGCCGAAAATAAAAAAATAATCTTATATTTTTATATACATACGTGTTCGTCGTTGTTAATAACGACACAGTATACTATAAAACACTGATACATACAAGACTCGCTGAAATAGATATCTGATTATTTCCTTTCATTCAGTAGGATTATACCGAAAAACCTCCGTTGTTTTGTGAATACGTACATTAAAATGGAATTAGAATTTTCTGACTTCGATTTTAGGAGGTGCTCGTGGTATAATGATTATCGTCGTAGGAAATGGACACGGCGACACGAGTTCAAATCCTGGACGAGACTGATTGCATTCTCACATAGCACTAATACCCTTTGGAAAGGTATGAATCCAATAATTCTCCCTCCAGCTATGGGTAAATAGTCGGGCAGACTGGATTCTTCAGTGAAGCAACTAGTCTAGGAAAAGGAAAACTCTAAATTCAAACCTGTTAAACTTTGCTTAAAAATTGACCTAGTGTCATATCCTGCTTGAGCCGAGAGGTTGGTAAATACAAAAAATAATTTTCTGACAAAGTTCTAATGAGGGTCTTTTGAAACCTAATTCCCCGATATCCGAATATTATGTTCATCTATCAATAATAACTTCTGCTAAAATCTCAAAAATCAACTGTATTTACCTCTTCTATTTGACTGTTCTATTTCTAAAACTTCTTTTTTTAGTATATCTGTTAAGTAGATCAGTCTCCATCATAAATATTTTTCTCTTATCTACTACGTTTGGCTTTTTTAAAATTCAGTTAGGTAATTTTTCTACTTTGTTTGAATTTCTTCTTTGTTACACTATTAATATACTATTTTGTAGTATTCTTACTTTTCATTTGTCATTTTCTAACTTTTTGCATTAAATGGTCTCATTGGACAACTTTTGAGTATAAAAAAAATACATATTTATTTTTTTTATGACTGGGTTTTGTGTTTTTTCTACTTTTATTCTTAGTCACGCTCTTAAAATCAAATAGGAAGATTCCCGGTGGCGTCGAGGCTAACGTGTTGGACAGCAACATCGAGGAAAGCGAGTTCGAACTCCATTTGAACGTGTATGGCCACTTCAAAGCTAAAATTCTTATGAGAATTATTGATGCCCTTATACCTTCAGCTATGGGTTTTTAAATTGTATCACTGCTATTCTTATACAAGCATGGCTCTAGGATTAGCATAACAACAACAACAAAAAAAGACACGTAGGTTGACATACTATTAAACAAAGATGCCAAACATACCAGAAAATTAGGGGGAGTAACCATCGCATAATGACCAAAGTGCTGGAAAACAATCTAAAAATGAGCGAGATTTCCAGTCGCGCTATTACGATCTCTTTCGGACAAAAACTTTTGGAAAAGCTATGAATCCCCTTATCATCTCTCAAGTTATGGTTTGAATAATATCAATGCTATTCTTCAAGATTATCTTTGGTATAAAGTAACTCACAAAGGTTGATATGTCATTAAACAACAAAATGAAAATTTAATAAACTAATCCATGACTTTACAGTAACGAAGAGAGACAAATTATTAGTCGTGTATATGTTCAGCGCAAAAATGTTCTTTTTTTTTTTAAATTGATGTGAAGAGAAATTAATAATTAAGTACAATTATAAATAAGCTTGTGCTTTAATCAAACAGGCGACATTTCCACACAAGGCGGAAGCTCTCAGAAACTAGTAGACAAGTTCACCCACCTAAAAAGCAGTGTCTTATCAACCGAAAAAGACATCGACACGCGGCTAACGAAGGCATAGACAGCTATCGATAAGCTATCGATCATATGGAAATCAGACCTGACCGATAAAATGAAACGCAGTTTTTTTTCCAATCAGCGGTCGTATCGATACTGCTATATGGATGCACTACTTGGACGCTAACTAAACGGCTGGAGAAAAAGCTAGACGGAAATTACACGAGGATGCTGCGATCAATATTGAGCAAGTCCTGGAGGCAACACCCCACAAAACACCAACTAGACGGCCACCTACCTCCCATCACGAAAACTATCCAAGTTAGATAAACCAGACATGCAGAACACTGCTGGAGAAGCAGGGAAGAGCTCATAAGTGATGTACTCCTATGGACCCCCACATATGGCCGGGCAAAAGCAGGACGGCAGGCTCGAACTTACATACAGAAGCTCTGTGAAGATACGGATGTAGCCCTGTAAACCTGCCAGAAGCGATGAACGATAGGGAAAAGTGGCGAGAGAGTGTCAGGGATATCCGTGCTTGCGGCACGACATGATTATGATAATGATGATGATTATTATGCATTATTTGTAATATTCCAACCAATATTCATTTTAATATTCATTATTTTTTGTACTTGTATCGGCTTTCACCCTGGTCGGGTAGAAGCGGCTTTTTCCCGAGCAAGTAGCTCATTGAAGAAGATACTTTGGAATTTGATTGAGGGAAGGGTCCCAAGTCCTACCCGGAAAAACGCCCTGTTTGCCGCAGATTTTCCACAGACGCATTGACTGAGCGACCAAGGGCCGCTGGTTGCCGAAACAGACACCTCCTGGATTTTCACCAGACCCCCTTTAGCCGGGTTGCGGCCCTGATACCGCTGGGTGCCAGACCAATCCGCTTTGGGTAGCCCAACCAGGAACCGAAATTCCCGACGGCATAGCTCTGGCACTACTCGTTACCACTGCCCGGCCATGTTGAGGGAGGTGGACTTTAGGGTCGGTTATTTTAGTTTTCATTAGTTTAGAAGAACTGTCGGCTGGGTCTACGTAGAACACCGACTGCATGTCTACAGAGGGTAAGACGCCCTCAAAGAGTGTCCTGGTAATAACACTAGATTATATGATAGTCAATCTTTAGCCCTAGAGTATTGAGGAATGTGGGATAATACTTCATTGTCATTACTCCAAGGTCCACTCTGACTCGGTGTGGTTGTAAATCTTAGGTTCCAATCTATGGGTCAAATAAAACTATTTAATAATATTTTTTTACTTAAAACCATTTAACAATGTGTAAACAAATGATTAATATCAAATTGAATTGTTAGTGTCAGATAGCAATACTTGAAGCCATTTTCCAGTGTGTAAACAAATGAGCTGTCTGCTTGTTTAAAAATATTACCTACAAGCTATTTGTTTACATTTCATATATATATATATATATATATATATATATATATATATATATATATATATATATATATATTTGCGTGTGTGTGTGTGTGTGTGAGTAGGATTTGGCATTAGATTACCTACAAGCATTGATCTACCATAAAACCCAACCAACCAACATTCATTTAACAAAAGCTGCCTAAACGTAAAATAGCCTTTGTTATAACACCTTCATATTTACAACTGAACATCCATATTTAAGACAATACTAAAGAAAACAATAATCGTTTTCATGAGACACACCACACTCATTCAAGATATCTTTTGCAGCGGAAAAAATAGACTTTTTTATGTTACATTATGCAAGAAAGTGGATCATACTGCTTGATTTCCGACTTGTTTTTGATGAAGAAATAAATAAAAGGATGACCCGATCAAGCCGAACAAATGAAAGAAACAGATAAATAAATAAATGAAGTCGCCTATCACTCCACACAAAGAAAAAAATAAATAGACGACAAATCACTGACGGCGTAGCGGCCATCTTTTGAAGTTCACTCTACACGGTCTGGAAATTCGTATGAAGGACTTTGAGTAGTAAGTGGGTACATCTTGTATGAAAGATCAAAGAATATTCGACTGTCAGAGATGGAAGGCAACCGGATAGAGTGTGTTTCACTAAAGTCGTAGTACATCCGCCCATCAACGCGGACAGTCAGAAAGTTTTGATCTCGCAAATCGAAGTGTTTCCTTTGTAAAAGAAGTGAGCCACAAAAGATGCCTGTCAGCCAGTCTCTCTTTCTTCAAAATTCAATCATATTTTAGCTGATTATCGACAGACAAATAATAAAATATAACTAAAATTGCTTGAGTTTGTGTCGGTTGGTATGGCCGTGAGAAGTAAAATATCTTTCATCCAGAAAGATATGGCGAAACTGCTTGCTTCTTGAGATCCCAACACCGAACGAGATTTCGACCACCATTTGCATAAAGGACAGGTGAATAGCCGAGGTACTTTTGTGTGTGGCACTTTCCGAACCACCCTCTTCCAATACAGCCAGCTTAAGTCCACAAGACATACAACTGTTGGTCTCCGCGGCTACAGAAATACTGCGGTGAATACTATCCATAAATCTTATTAAGGTTGCCGAAGCCGTTATTGTACCTTGTGACACTGAAAACGATATATAATTCGTTTTTAGTGCAGCCACGGTACAGCTATTCTTGTTATATTTTAAACTTTTATTCACATCTTATTGATCTTTTAGTGCATATGAAACTTTTTAGCTGCCTACAGTAATTCTGATTCCGTGACACACAGCAAACAAAAATTCTAACAGAAAATAGTGATTTTTCTTCTTTTTTTTTTTGTTCTTGTTTTAGGCGCTCATATTCAATATGATATGATAGAATGGAATATGTTAAATCTTTTGCAAGTTTCGAACAAAACCAGATGTCTTGCAAGAGATTTTGAGATAATTCATTTCATTAAAAAAATCAGGAGCATAGAAACCGATGTCGTTTCTATGACAACACTTAAAATGAGACAAAGGTGTCTTCATGGAGTAGTGGTTAAAGCACTGGCTTGCGGGATCGTTGTACGTGGTTTCGAACTCCAGTTGCCCTGTTATGTTGACTTTCGGATAAGTACCTTAAGGAAAGGTATGAAACATTTATCCACCCGGCTATGGGCTAAATATTACGACTGCTGATCTTCTAGAAGGATAGCTTTGGTATTATATAACCCATGATGGTTGATATGCTATTAAACAACACACACACACACACATATATATATATATATATATATATATATATATATATATATATATTACCGGCTCATTGGCCTACATATATATATATATATATATATAATGAATAAGGCCTGCGAAGATTGCTTAAAGAACCCCTGAATCGGAATGCCTAGAGAACATGAACAATTTCAACCCACCTCTTTGGAAGGCATACATTCCGCGAAGTACCCTACAATCGACCAGACTTGTGTAACAAACTAGCACCATGTTGTGAGGGTTGAATATTGTAGATAGAAACTAGAAAAGACTATGTAATAAAACATTCATTTTGTGAAGAGAAGACGATTTAATAATGAAATTTTGTGTTTCGTTGAAAGGTTTGTTTTCAGCCAATGCGAAAATTTGCACAAAGAGGAAGTTAACGTGGAAACAAGAGAGAATTATTTTTTACTAAGTATTGGATGCCACATGTAAAAATGTCAGAGAATGACTATGAAACATAATGTTTTAAATAAGCCAATTTAATTTTGAATTTATTATCATCGTAAGGAATTTACTTTTTAAAAACAGAATATTTACTTTTCAAAACTGAGCCATTTTTTTTTTCTTTTTGCAAATGAGATTCGCTGATCACTCTTCAAAACGCTTCTAAATTACTTTAAATATCTGAAATCTATTAGTATAGTGGTTTTACTGAAGCTGAACGACCAATTAAATAGAATTAAAAAAAAACAAACTCCGAGTTTTTGTGGGAATAGCTTGAATTGCTACGATGATATTCCACAATTTAACCAGCAAATCTCAAGTTTATAAAACGTTGTATAAGGTAGGAATTATATCCTTAGATCATATGACGATTAATATTGAAATATTCATTTTTTGTGTAACTGTAATAGTAAAAAAGAATAATCTTTGAGCAAGCTTGTTAAGTGATTAATACAGGAATATGGAATTGATTTTACGATTATATTTCGCCATTTAAAACACATTTCCTGAGCTAATTAAAAAGCCAAAATCTAATTGAACGATGATATAAAATTTCTGACTCTAGAAATATAGTCTCATTAAATTTTCTTGATTTAATCAAAAAACTCATTTAAAAAATATAATCTATTCAAATGTTTTTGAAAATCATAAATTGAATTAAATGTAGTAAATACTTTTACAAATAATTTCTCCTTGTTATTTCTTGCAACTACACTCCTCTTTGTGCACAGATGGCTAAATAGATTATACTTACACCCAGACACACACACACGTATACATATATATATATATATATATATATATATGTGTGTGTGTGTGTGTGTGTGTGTGTGTGTGTGTGTGTGTGTGTGTGTGTGATTGTCAGGTGTACTCAATAAATCAAGTCTGTTGCCGAGAACAAGTCTTAGGAAAATTTGGAAATTGTCTCTGTATGTCACAATTTGATTAATATTTCTCATTGGTCAAAGAGTGCATTAACAATGAAAGAAACTATGTTGAAAATTTAGTGCTGTAGAAAATAAAAGTTTTCAATGCTGAAATTAAATACCTCGTGATGTACTTATACAGAATTAGAAAAACAATTTTTACATGGTTTTCGTAAACATATTTATTTTCAATTGAAAGAGTACAGACCTGACCGATAAAATGAAACGCAGTTTCTTCCATGCAGCGGTTGTGTCGATACTGCTATTTGGATGCACTAATTTGACGCTAACTAAACGGCTGAAGAATCAGCTAGACAGAAATTACACAAGAATGTTGCGGGCGATATTGAACAAGTCCTGGCGACAACAACCCACAAGACACCAACTATACGGCCACTTGCCTCCCATCACGAAAACTATTCAAGTTAGACGAACCAGACATGCAGGACACTGCTGGAGAAGCAGGGACGAGCTCATAAGTGATGTACTCCTATGGATCCCCGCATATGGCCATGCAAAAGCAGGACGACCTGCTCGAACATTCATACAGCAGCTCTGTGAGGATACGGGTGTAGCCCTGAAGACCTGCCAGAGGCGATGAATGATAGGGAGAAGTGGTGAGCGAGAGTCATGGATGTCCGTGCTAGCGGCAAGACATGACGATGATGATGATGATGATGATACCCACGAACATAAGGCAGCCTTGGTTTGGTTTTGTTTGTTGGGTTTTATAGCACATCAACATTTGTAGGTTATTTAACGCCAAATTCATTTTTATGTAAATAATCTGTTCTATTTAAAACAATTCAGTTTAGCATCAGTACAAAGTTTAATTATCAAAAACATATCCATTTCAAACTATTCAAGCAGTTATATGTAACAATTCAGTTACGTGTAAATACAGTTTTAATGTCGAAAAACAGTTCCATTTCAAATAATTCAGTTAAGTATAAGCACGCAGTTTAAATTGTCAAATTGTCAAAATCATTTCTATTTCATGCTATTCAGTTTATTCAAACAATTGATTTTAGCATAACAATGCTGTTAGTTCTATTTAACCCATAGATAGAGCCCTATCAGGTGCTACCACTCCGGGCCAGAGTGGACCTGGGAGCGATGGCAATGAAGGGTTATTCTGCATTTCCCAAAGTTCCTGCACTGCTGAAACCTCACCATCAGATTGTTTAGTGTCATACACAGGACACTCGTTGTGTGGGGGGTCTTACCTCTCTGCAGAGGTGCAGTCAGCGTATTCTACAGCCCCAGATGACTGAGCAATTAAGGCAGCCTTATCAAATGTCTGTTAACATAATAAAACGCATAAACAAATAGAACCTTTTTGGCTACTGAAATAATGCAGATTCCTTTGTTAAATTTTGGGTATCAATTAGGAAATTTATCTGATTCAAAAAGTAATTTTATGGCATTATTTTGCGATTCCGAATTATTTTAAATGAAGAAATACACTACTAAATAAAAGAAGCGGGCCATAGATTTCTTAATGTAAGTCATAAATTGCTGTGTTGCTTTCTTAACTATGAATACGCAGTCACTGCTACTCGCTGCTACTTCCAAACTTGTGGGAGGAGCTCTTAAGTCATTCGGAGCCTTCCGTATGTCTCAAGTTATGACTTGCATTACCATAAAAAATAAAGTATGTATATATCAGAAATATGTCCTGACATCTCCGCTGTACTCATCTGGTTCCAGGACAACGTACTGGCGGCATATCAAATGGCTTAAGAGATTCCACATAAAAATGTCTCAAACTTATCGTGATAATAGTGATACTATTCTGTGGATAAAGGGAAAATAAAGCAATAATGAGGGTTTAATGTTTGTGTTGACATATGTCACTCGCTACTGGACAATATCGGCGGCGTGTATAACATAACAGTTATATTAATTGGAATCATTTTGAGATGAGGCTTCTTAATCTGAGAATTAATTTTTATTTATTGCAGACTTTTTGTCCTCATCTTGGTAGTTTTTTTTGTGTGTTGTTTCTTCTTTCACTACGTTTCGGCCAAATTTCACCTCTGGCCTTCTTCAGGTGATTCTTCGGAGCCCGTGGCACAGCGGATCGAGGCGTTGAGTCTCTATGGTTCCAGGTGGGAATTGTCAGAAGATAGCGGTTTCAAATCCTACCCAAGCCGGCCAGAGGTTTACTTGGTCAAAAACGTGGTGCGATAGACAACAACTATGGAAGGCAGTAATTACTGGGGATACGGTTACAAGACCCATCATTCCTATCCGAGGTCGCGGTAAAAATCACCTAAAGAAGGCCAGAGGTGAAATTTGGCCGAAACGTAGTGAAAGAAGAAACAACACACAAAAAAATTACCAAGATAAGGACAAAAAGTCTGTAATAAATAAAAATTAATTCTCGTAACAGTTATAATCGCAGGAAATAGATTTAGTGATTTGAAGATGTTTACAATTTTACTTCCAGCTAATACTCTTTGAAAAAAAATCATGAATTCAATTATTCTGTCAACCCCATCCACTCTAGGATAAATTGGATAGGTTGGGTTCTTCATCATCAGTCGGCAACAAGTGTT